>CM077265.1:20439720-21117220 GCA_039654775.1 Spinibarbus caldwelli | reverse complement strand
CAGGTTTTTATCAGATGTGCTTCAGTAATTTCCACAATCGCTTCGGGAGCATGCAGGTTTTCCTGAACTTCGGTGTGTATTACGAGGGACAAAAGGACATTGAGAAACAAAAGGAAGAAGAGAAGAAAAAGAAAGAAGAGGATATGAAACAGATAAATAGTACATTGTCCTTCTTTGAGGTAATAAACACCCACATCTAGCAGCAAAAAGCACATCCTTACCGTAATGTTACTTCCTGTTAATTATCATATAACCTCCTCACCCATATATTTTAATTTTTGAGTTCAAGAATTGTTTAAGAACTGGTACAACACATTTCAAAAGCAGAATAATACATAACATGATACATATAATAAGCATTTAAAAGCTTTACTAAAAAGATTTATCTTGAGCAACATAATTAATAATATATACTAGTTATTCATTTATTTCTTTGTAAAAAATTTGAAATTTAATAGAATTGGTTATGTTTTGACAGAAAACACTTAAAAAACACTTTATATATATATATGATATATATAACTGATATATATGAATTGAAAAAAAAAGTTTTTAAGTGTTTTTAAAACATAACCACTGAATAAAATGACATTTTGAGCAATTTATTTCATTTTAACATACCAAGTCTTTAAATGTCATACACATTTCTCAAATCTTCGTGTAGGAAAGCAGCAGCAGGCTGCAGAGGTTTGTCTTCCACATGTGGCGTCATTATAACTACGAGCGAATGAGACGGGGTGCTGATTTCTACCTTCTTCAGTCCAACTCCACTTACGTGAACAGCTGGTCTGCTGTCCAGAGTCTGGTCATCATCACCGCCGGATACCTGCAGCTCTACTGCCTCAAGAGACTCTTCAACACCAAACCAGCGGAGGGAGACAAACCCCGCTGTTAACATCAACACCAAACCTGTCTCTTTCTTCATAAAACTGCTTAGATGGGTATTTTGGACACTTTTATGAACCAAGAATTAAATTAAACTAAAGCTAAACGTTTTCAATCTTTTCTTTGGTTATTTGAATATCTTATTAAAACTGACTTTGTCATGAATTTGTTCTTGCTTTTCAAATGCTTTTTGATTAAGACTTTGAATGTTAAAATATAAAATTCATTATAATAACTATTACAATCCATTATAATATTTATTATTCTGACTGTCTCATGATTGTGGCATCATTTTCACTGAACAGTTTTCCACCAATAAAACATTTATCAAAAGTGGAAAACCAAGGGAAAAATCACTTGTGAGCAGAATATTTTTAAGTCATTTCCAATCAAGCCATAATTTTACTGAATTATGAGAAAAGTGTGAAAATATTATTTGATTGTGTGAACTCCAAAAACATATTTTTCACCACTGACATTTCAGTCACAAAATGATTCTTAACACAATACATCATTTGAGATTTTCACTGTGGAAAAAGAAGACAAAAATGAGGAATTCAATTTTAATGTTCTTTGACACACAAAAGGAGATGTTAGTCAGAGCTCATTTTGTGTAATTCTGGATTGAAAGGACACGAGGACTCCGGCTGCTGTTTCCCTGCATAAGTATGGCCAGATTTCATTGGATTGTTTAATGGTGGAACATTTTGAATGATGAATTAAATACATCCGGGGTGAAATTATGAGTGAAAAACACATTAAAGATCCAGAAAGGCTCACAAATCAGTGCAAGACTTTAATATTTTTAAATAAATGAGACTGTTAAAAGAAATAACATCCATCAGCAGCTGCAGTATCTGTCAGCTGTATCAGTGCAGTCACTGTGACTCTGACTGACGGAGGTTTTTGTACGACTCTTTATCACTGTGTGAACAGCCTAGTGCTCCCTGGGTAGTGGAAACTCTGACAGTAATAATCTCCTGTATCTTCAGTCTGGACTCCACTGATGGTCAGAGTGAAATCAGTGCCAGATCCACTGCCACTGAATCTAGATGGAGTTCCTGACTGGAGGGTGTTTATGCCATATATGAGGAGTTTAGGAGCTTCTCCAGGTTTCTGTAAGTACCAGTGTAAGTAGCTGCCATATATTCCTTCATCAATATGACACTCTATTGTAGCTGTTTGACCCTGTTGGATACTTTTAACTTCAGGTTGAGTCAGAGTGATTCCTCTGGATTCTGAAGAAGAGAAAATAAAATCAATTAGTGTTTTAAAACTACATAATACATTTTTGCAAGGACAGCAACACCAGTGTCAAATTTATATCTTACCTTGAATAAGTACTGCAATGGTCCAGATGAGGATGATGATGTTGTTCATTGTTGTTGTTTTGTCTTGTGTGATGATGAAGATTGTGTTGTGTTCTGCTCTCAGTCATGAAGTGTTAAACTCACAGCACTATAAACACTCTCAGAGCACTGAAGCATGTGCTG
The DNA here is from genome assembly GCA_039654775.1 of Spinibarbus caldwelli. Classification (NCBI taxonomy): domain Eukaryota; kingdom Metazoa; phylum Chordata; class Actinopteri; order Cypriniformes; family Cyprinidae; genus Spinibarbus; species Spinibarbus caldwelli. The sequence goes on along the minus strand of CM077265.1, from coordinate 21,114,842 downwards.
ATGATGCAAAGAAGTGGGCAGGATTCACAACAGCTTTATTTTAAAGAGATGTTGTTACAACTGTTACATGTACTTACTCTAACAACAACAACAACAACCGTAAATTATGGATAATTTAAAGTAATTAAACCAAAACCCTAACCATAACCCTACAGTAAGTATAAAGTATTTAATATTACTCAATATTTATTTGTGTAATTACACCTCAACAACATCACCTTTAAATAAAGTATAGCATATTAAAATAAGACCACCATTATGCACACTGTTAGACCTTACCAGGCATTTTTACAGTAATATATTGGCAACACTGTTGCCAGCTAGTTACTGTAGGTCAAACATCTACACTAAAACCTTGCATTGTAAATTAATGGTAATTACTGGCAACACTGTTGCCAGTAATTTACTGTTAATTGTGCAGTCATTTACTGTAGTCTAGTTTACAGTATTTTACTGTAAAGATACCATGGATTAAAAACTCATGTTAACTAATTTCATTTAAACTGACTTCCTTAAATTAGCCAACTGCCAATTTAGTTTATAAACAAATATTTTTAACATGAATATATTAATACTTTGAACAAATTTCACTTGAGTCTACTTAGAAATAATACATTTTAAAGTAAAAATAACTAAATGAAACACAACTATTAAAATATTAAAATTAAACTTTTTGCAGATAACAGCTAGTTATACACAGCACCCATACATGTGCAGTTGGAGTTAAAAGAAATTTTCACTGCATCAGGAATAACACAGCTCCTGCCTTTAAATAAAGCAACATGAATCATATTATCAGTGTTTCTTGGGCTTCTCCTGGACTGAAGCACAGACTCTATTCTTCAGCACAATGGTAACCTCACAAAACTCAGACAAACAGAAACCCTTTAAATCCCAACAGAACATTCAACACTAACAGATCTCTCCTATATAATTGTGTGTAAAAATACATAGAATAACACTTAATTTCAGCATTTACTCTCCTTTTATTGAGTTCAAATCGCTGTTAGGTTTCACAGTGCATTCTGCTTTTACTTGACTCTACAGTAAACTACTGGCAACAGTGTTGCCAGTGTATTACTGTTTTACAGTTTGTTTGCCATAAAATTAATTTACAGTTTATTACTGTTAAAATTAATTTTGTGGGTGTATCTGTTATGTCTTATGTAGATGAAATTACACAAGCATAATCCTTACATAACTTTTAATCGTAGTCTGTAAACAGCACTGGAACAGATCGCACATGCACAGCAATCACACACTCTTCAACTCTTCTCTCCTTTAACATCAACTCCCTGTGTGTCATTAGAGCTCTCTAGTGGTGCATTATTGTAACAACATCACATATTCCCCTCTTACTTAAATGAATTTAGTCTATGACAAACAGTATTTCACAAAATAGAAATAAACATCATCACAATTGTTATTCCCACATCATACACTAAACAGCACAATAGATGATTGTAAGAACAGTCTAAATAACCAATAATGACATTATAACAGTGCTTGAATATTCACATTTCAAATGACCAGCTATAACAGTACTTGAAAATTCACGCGAATGTGTATGTTGCAGAAGTCTGTGTTTAAGAGACATGCATAGTCTTTCAGCCAAACTGGCTTTCTACTTTGACGTTTCTCCAGCGGACCAGCCTTAGAAGGCCCAGAGCTTCCAGACAAGGAACCATGAGAGGGATGCAAGTTTTCAGCTTTGGTGGCACGACCATTATCCAGTGCATTATCTGGCATGGGAGCGAGACATGATGCATGCCACTTCCTCAAGAGGTAGGTGTAGGATCCAACCTTTTCTTTCACCTTCACTGGAGAAGAAAATTTTGGATGAGCTTTTGGTACATGCACTGGCTTTTTTATCCGCACTTTATCTCCTTTTTTGGAAAGAAGCAGGACGTACACGATGCGTCCGATCAAAGCAAGATTTCATGAGATCTTGCCATGCCAAAACACGCTTCTGTATTTGTGTAGGATCAAGAGCAGAAGGTGGAGGTCTCAGAACATTAAGGCGGGTACGTATGTATCACTGAGAAACACAGACATCAAAAATCAGTGTATGAATCTCAACAATGGTTGCAAAAAATATATATATATATATATATATATATTGCGGCATGAAACTTCTGTCACCATTGTTAAGATTCCTGTGCTGATTGCTGATGTCTGTGAGTGTCTTTTAAAATTCTTAAAAATTACTGATAAGTTAAGCATTGTTCAATCTCTTGCTGTAGAATCACAGAACTACCGCAATTGATAAATGTAAAACAGATGAAACACCCATGTAATTAGAGATTAAACACTGGATGAGATTCAGATGAGTCCACTATAACTACAGTATCATCACAACATAACCAAAATCACCTGATTCATTTCTTCTTGCCACAACTAAAGCAAACACTGACATCCATAACGATAACTACAATTTTATTATTTTCAATAAAACTGCTATTATTTTCAATAAAACTAAACTGGTTTCAATTTCCGTGTGAAAGGGTCTTAAAGCTGAAGCTGGAAGTCAGTTGTTGTTCTTGTTTCTGCTTGTTTCTCTTTTTTTCTGTTCTTGTTTCTCTGTCCTTCAGTGATTCTGGTCCCACTTTATATTAGGTGGCCTTAACTAATATGTACTTACATTTAAATTAATCATTTGGTACAATGCACTTATTGTGTACATACATGTTTTTACATTGTACTTATATATTTTTTTAAAATACCTGCATGTAAATACATCTGTAATTCATTTCTGTAATTACATTTATAATTACACTGTTGACCCATCCCTTACACCTTAAACCACCCTTAAACCTATCCATACCACCAAATCTGTCCCTAACCTCATCCGTATCCCACCTCAATAGCAGCAGAACTGTTTTGAAATACAGTATGACCACAATAAGTACATTGTACTTATTTTTTGATGTTAGTACATAGTAGTTAAGGCCACCTAATATAAAGTGTGACCGTGATTCTCCTTGTTATCATCAGGTGTTCATCAGGGTCTGAATTTACTCACTTCCTTTCATTCACTCGGTCAAGTAAACTAATGTAGGGAATAGTGATTGAGGGTATAGGGTGTGATTTTGAACACAGCCTCTGAGTGTTGACTTTGAGCTCTGTTAACTCACAGTATATTCCTGTAGGCTGCTTTCTCAAAAATGGCAAATATTACCTAGAATGCATTGTTTTCTACAGTATATTAGTGTTTTTATAGAAAGTGGTATGTTATTGTCAGAATTTGGCATTTTTCTACAGCAAGGGTTAACAGTGTAGAATAAAGCAGCTATTTCTAACCCTCTGATATAAGTCTTCATCTCATTACTGTACTTTACATAATTTTGTTGTGAGTGTTTGCAAGTGAAGAGTGGGAGTAAGAAGAATACAACAAATTATGAAACATTATAAGCGAGATGAATTACACACTGACACAATGATAAATTGATTTTAACTGAATAAACTTAAAATGAGTATTAAAATATAATAGACAATATTAGTGTCTGTTGTGGTTGTTCAATTTCAAATTGCACAAACAAGATTGCACAATTAATATAGATTAATGTCAGAAATCAATATTGATTCAGTGGTGAGTCAATATGTTGCTATGTGAGACATTTTTGCATTTTTAAAAAAGATTTTGTGTGAAGGAGTTTTTACATTTGAAAAACATTTTACAAAAACTATATTATTTATGGTTGTCATCAGCTGAGGTGTTTCTGCTATCAGTGTGTTGAAGTGTTGTTTCTCTCTCTGCTGGAGTTTGTGTTCACTGGAGTGGAATAGAGGTTTTTGTACGACCGTTTCTTTAGATTGTAACACTGTGGTTGACTTTCGGTGGAGGAACTAAACTGGTGATCGGTAAGTCTTTCTATTTTAATTCTCCACTGAAAACATACAATTTAGTGTACCTTTTTATTTATTTATTTATTTATTATTCTTATGATCATTTTTAAAATTGAACCAGAAAAAAAAAACAACAACAACAAAAAAACCTCAACATTTTTTCCCCCTAACAATAATATTTTTGGTAGCACTTTACAATAATGCTTCATTTGTCAATATTAGTTAACTACATTAGTTAAACTAACAATGAAAATCTCTTGTAAAGCATTTATTAATCTCAGTTCATATTAATTGTGGCATTTACTAATACAGTATTAAAATACAAAGTTTTATCTGTTAATATTAATTAATGGACCTGAGTTAACATGAACTAAAAATAAACAGTTGTACCTTTACCAACATTAACTAAGATTAATAAATACTGTAAAAAAATATATTGGTCATTGTTAGTTAATATTAGTTAACACATTAATTAACATTAACTAATGAACCTTTTTGCAAAGTGTTACCCATTTTATAAATATAGCTTTAAAGTAAATATTTAATCTAAAATATTGTCACGTTTAGATATTTAGAAGAACTGAATTATTTACTTTTTCATAATGTGGCTCACTGTCGGTTTTATTTGTTTATCACATATATATATATATATATATATATATATATATATATATATATTATACATGGAAAAAAGAGATTAAATGAAAAATATATACGTTAAATATATGTGTATATGTTAAAATGTAAATGGAGCTACTTTCTATAGATCAATCAATGATTTTGAATCTTTTTTGCTCATGTTGTGCTTATAATTCAGTGCACAGTTTATACGTAAGGAATAATTGACTCCGGGCCGTTGAATTATTACAAAAATAATGCACACCCGAGGTGGTGATACGGCCACGACGCGACACGAAGCGGAGTTACACCGTTACACCTCGGGTGTGCATAATTTTTCTAATAATTCAACGGCCCGGAGTCAATTATTCCGCTCATACTACAGCTGTCACACCTCAAGACATTGATCAGATGATATATTTCAAGGCATTCGTCTGGTTTTTGTACTTAAATTGCTATTGTGAGAAGGATTATTTCTTCCGCATCTCATCCATCGCCTCTGCATTGATAGCAGACAAATGCAGCTAATAACTAAGTTATGAGAGAGAGAGAGAGAGAGAGAGAGAGAGAGAGAGAGAGAGTGACAGAGAGAGAGAGAGAGAGAGAGAGAGAGAGAGAGAGAGAGAGAGAGATTGAGTGTGTGTGAATTAGCCTGCCTCTCTGAGTCTGTCTCTCAAAAGTGTTCGGCAGCAGCGTCCCTACTAGTAAAACTTTAAGTTCATTTTCCTCACAAACAGTACCGTTGTTACCTCGCTTTGCTTGTGAGAAATGTCATGTAGTTTTAAGTTGCTAAACTATTTACTGACATTGGGCGAATTCCAAATGGAAGTGATCAGAGCCCTTTGAAGTGAGTTCTTTGAAGGGTGTAGGGCATTACTGGAACTCCCTTGGTGAAGGGAATGACTGACCAAACGTTACCTTGACAACGCTGCGTATGCGTGCAGCATTCAGCACTCCATCAGTTGTTGCAAATAAATATTTCTTCTTATTATTAGTTTATTCAAATATTGTCTAATTGTGTCTTATTTACTATTACACTTTTTCAAACTAAACTTGCTTAAACTTGCTTACACTACCGTCTTAAATCATATTTCAATCTTTTATGAAAAATATTTTGTATTACATTAAAATAAATACACATTTTTCAGCCTGTTCTACTTACGATTGTATGTGCAGTCGAAATCAACACCAACTTTGCTTTAAAATACATTGCAAGATCTTCTAACTGAAGATCACATGATCACAAACGGAAATCACTTCCGTGAAGTGACCATCGCATGTTTCCTTCGCTAACGGACTTCTGGAAGGGCCCTTCGTGAAGGGATTCAGTTGCTCACTTTCGTTTGGAACGTCCCTACAAATGGCGTCCCCTTCCCGAAGTGCCCTTCAAGGGTGCAAAAAAGCCGTTTGGAATTTGCCCAAAGTCGTCAGAGTAGCGCTAACAACATTAGCGTGTATGTTTCCATGTGTGTAAACTGTGTGTCTGTAAGGGAGAGAGAGCGGGAGAATAGAGTATGTGCTCTGCGTACACAATAAAACGTAATTTTGTGGCAAAACATGGAAATGACCTGTCGTTTTTATCCTGTTGCTTACTATATTTATGTATTTGGCCAGTGTTGTTGTGGGTTTTGGTTATTTTGCTGTTGTTATACGTTTTGAAATAACTGAAAATCATTCGGCGAAGTGATACAGACATGTAATGCGGTCAAGAGCTGCCTGGGACTACGTTCGCCGTGCGTTTCCCTGGAAATAATTGCACACTTTAGAACGTTCGTCAGCCATTCAGATTGAAGCTTTCAATGGCCCCGTAGTATAAAAAGATATACATATAACTCAGTTGACAGTGGTATCATTTGTAGTCACACAATCTCTGTTTGAAATTGAGTTTTGAGTTGAATATCTCACCTAACTAAAATGCAAAGACATTATTTAGGGATAAAAACTACTAGGGTTAAATCAGTAAATATCTTAATATTTTTCACTTCTTTTTATGAGGTTTCATTGAAATGTATGTAGTGTTTGTGTTTTCTGTGTGTTTGTGAATGTGTTGTGTTTGTCTCCTGCAGCTGGTCCCACAGTGAAGCCCTCAGTGTCTCTGCTGCCGCCCTCTTCTCTGCAGATCTCTGGAGACTCAGCCGCACTGCTCTGCCTGCTCAGCTCTTACTCTCCACAGGGGGCGCTGGTGAGCTGGACACTGGACGGCTCAGAGGTCAGCGAGGGGGTTGTGACCAGCGCAGAGAGCGAGAAGGACGGCCGCTACAGCCGCAGTAGCGTCCTGACCCTCAGCAAAGCACGCTGGGAAGAGGTAGAGCTGTACGTCTGCAGAGTAACACATGATGGAGCTGCTCAGGACGTCTCGTTCCACAAGAGTCGCTGTTAGTCGCTCGCAGTGCTGATGTTTCTCCAGTGAGCGCTGCTCTCTCCTGAAGATGAGCCGTATCTGAGTGTCCTGTGTCAGGCAGGATTCACATGAGTCTAGTGCTGCAGCTGTAGTCATTTACAACTCAATACTGAAAGAGAGCTCTAGTGTCAAAGCACTGGCTGATCTTTCAATCTGCTGTGTTTGCTGCAACATTCAATAAAGCTTCTCAACAAGCTCCATTTGTGTCTGACAACATCATTCAACTAACAGATCAAGATGAATGTAGTGTTTGTTCAGGTGCTTTTCAGAAGCTCGATCAGTAGCAGTAAATCTAGTCAAATAAAGCTCTTGGGGTTTGAACATGGTCTCTGGAGACAGAGCTGCTCTATTCTGAGAGGATCTCAATCACTCACCCTGACAATGCAAATGAGATTTTCAGCCACACTCCCAGAGTCACTGTTTGATTGGTTACATGATCTGGACTGAAACACACCAGTTTCACTTCTGCTGCAGCTAAGCAGCCCAGGTGAAAAGGAAATATATTTAAATTGTGCTTTTTTTGGACATACTTATTACATTTAAATTATACTATACTAAATGCATATTAAATTTATTATTTTGAAACAATAAATATATTAAGCATATTTCAAGATATGCTTAAGATCAAGTTTAAGCTATTTACAATATATTTTAATATGTTAAATTGTGTTAAACTGTATTTCCTTACAATTCATTTGAAATATTTGGTGCCACTTTATATTAGGTGGCCTTAACTATTATGTTCTTACATTCAAAATTAATAATTTGATACAATGCACTTACTGTGTACACACTACATTGCACTTATATTTAAAAAAAAATACCTGCATGTAGTTACATCTGTAATTAATTTATGTAATTACATTTACACCATAACACAACCTTAAATCTGCTCATACTGCCAAACCTGTCCCTAAGCTCCATATCCCACATCAATAGCAGCAAAAGTGTTTTGCAATACAATACGAACACAATAAGCGCATTGTACATTTTTTTTTTTTTTTTTTTTTTTTTTGAGATGTAAGTACATAGCAGTTATGCCACTAAGTATGAAGTGGCACCAAATATTATTTTAATACTTCATTTTAATGTGATTCAATAACATTTCAATAGCATTTCAGCTCATTAGAAATGCATTAGCATTACACTACTATAAAGCTGTTTTTTTTTCAGTATTCAAAATGGTATAAAAGGTGCAAAAATCATTCAAATTGAATGATTAAACATAAACATAAAATGCTAGAGTACATTACAAAAAGTACAGCAGAATATATAATATCTTGACCAAAATACATAATAAATGAAAGATCAGTGAAATGCTATGGCAGAGCTCTTTTTATCCATTTGTAGAACAGTTCAGTTATACCTGTATTACTGAAAATAACACTATGAATATAACATCATTGAATATATAAGCATCAACATACAATTCTCTGGAAAAAATAAATAAAAATAAAAGTTACTGAAAAACAAAATGCAGAGGTGAATAGCATATTTACAAACTTAAGCCTGTAAATGTCTGAACCAAACAAAGAAACAGAAGAGTTTAAATGTCACATTTTCATCTTCAAGTGGATTGTCACTTCTTTGAATGTGACTTGCGTTTTCAGCAACTGAGGGCTTGCAGTTCAGACACTGTAGAATTTAAAGACTGCTTTATCACATGCACGGCCTGTGAAAGGGAAAAAGAATTAATATAATTAACCAATGATTAATAGTTTTGCATGAATACAGTCAGGTCCATAAATATTGGGACATTGACACAATTCTAACATTTTTGGCTCTATAGACCACCACAATGGATTTCAAATGAAACAAACTAGATGTGCTTTAACTGCAGACTGTCAGCTTTAATTTGAGGGTATTTACATCCAAATCAGGTGAACGGTGTAGGAATTACAACAGTTTGCATATGTGCCTCCCACTTGTTAAGGGACCAAAAGTAATGGGACAGAATAATAATCATAAATCAAACTTTCACTTTTTAATACTTGGTTGCAAATCCTTTGCAGTCAATTACAGCCTGAAGTCTGGAATGCATAGACATCACCAGACGCTGGGTTTCATCCCTGGTGATGCTCTGCCAGGCCTCTACTGCAACCGTCTTCAGTTCCTGCTTGTTCTTGGGGCATTTTCCCTTCAGTTTTGTCTTCAGCAAGTGAAATGCATGCTCAATCGGATTCAGGTCAGGTGATTGACTTGGCCATTGCATAACAGTCCACTTCTTTCCCTTCAAAAACTCTTTGGTTGCTTTTGCAGTATGCTTTAGGTCATTGTCCATCTGCACTCTGAAGCGCCGTCCAATGAGTTCTGAAGCATTTGGCTGAATATGAGCAGATAATATTGCCCGAAACACTTCAGAATTCATCCTGCTGCTTTTGTCAGCAGTCACATCATCAATAAATACAAGAGAACCAGTTCCACTGGCAGCCATACATGCCCACGCCATGACACTACCACCACCATGCTTCACTGATGAGGTGGTATGCTTAGGATCATGAGCAGTTCCTTTCCTTCTCCATACTCTTCTCTTCCCATCACTCTGGTACAAGTTGATCTTGGTCTCATCTGTCCATAGGATGTTGTTCCAGAACTGTGAAGGCTTTTTTAGATGTCGTTTGGCAAACTCTAATCTGGGCTTCCTGTTTTTGAGGCTCACCAATGGTTTACATCTTGTGGTGAACCCTCTGTATTCACTCTGGTGAAGTCTTCTCTTGATTGTTGACTTTGACACACATACACCTGCCTCCTGGAGAGTGTTCTTGATCTGGCCAACTGTTGTGAAGGGTGTTTTCTTCACCAGGGAAAGAATTCTTCGGTCATCCACCACAGTTGTTTTCCGTGGTCTTCCGGGTCTTTTGGTGTTGCTGAGCTCACCGGTGCGTTCCTTCTTTTTAAGAATGTTCCAAACAGTTGTTTTGCCCACGCCTAATGTTTTTGCTATCTCTCTGATGGGTTTGTTTTGTTTTTTCAGCCTAATGATGGCTTGCTTCACTGATAGTGACAGCTCTTGGATCTCATCTTGACAGTTGACAGCAACAGATTCCAAATGCAAATAGCACACTTGAAATGAACTCTGGACCTTTTATCTGCTCATTGTAATTGAGATAATAAGGGAATAACACACACCTGGCCATGGAACAGCTGAGAAGCAAATTGTCCCATTACTTTTGGTCCCTTAACAAGTGGGAGGCACATATGCAAACTGTTGTAATTCCTACACCGTTCACCTGATTTGGATGTAAATACCCTCAAATTAAAGCTGACAGTCTGCAGTTAAAGCACATCTTGTTTGTTTCATTTGAAATCCATTGTGGTGGTGTATAGAGCCAAAAATGTTAGAATTGTGTCGATGTCCCAATATTTATGGACCTGACTGTATATGTATTATAATTTTATATGTTTATATAATTTATATTTATTTTATTTTAATACAATATTAAAACACATATTGTCCACACATGTGGAAATTCATCTTCGGCCCCACAATAACATATGCCACAAATAAACTTAACTTCACAGTCCAATACAAAAGAAATACAGGGACTTCTTGCCCCATGGATTACAGACATATAGCACATAAAATGAATATACAGATATAGGCTAATAAAAAAAAATAAATAAATAAAAAATAATAATAATAATATATATATATATATATATATATATATATATATATATATATATATATATATATATATATATATATATATATATATATAAATAGATGAATAAATAAAGAAATAATAATATTAATATAATTTATACATTGTAAGAATGCACTTATAGCATATAGCACACATAGCTACCTACGTAGTAGTGAATTAATGTGCTTCATAAAATATATTGAAATGTATGTACTTTCTTTTGAAAAGCAAAGTGAAGCATGTTCATTATGTAAATATTGAAAATATATTGCAGCAGGCCTACACATGGCTATAAAGAACTAATACTTTAAACCCACTATAAGCTGAGTAATTTTGCTATTTTCATACAAAAAGTAAACATAAAATATACTTTAAGTAATATTAAAATAAGTATGTTTTATGTAAATACACTAAAACGTCACTTAAAGTATGCTTGTCTTAAGCATATTTCTTAAAAGACAGCAGAAGTGACTGAATGCAGTCTGTTCAGTTTGATTGACAGGCATCATATTTTACACCTAAAGCATGATCATATTAAAACACTGACTTGTTTTCTTCAGGAAAATACTATTTCTGTTGTAATGATATTGTGTTATGTGTGTTTGTTCACTGATCAGTGTTGTGTGTGATTGTGTTGTAGATCAGCTGCAGTATCTGTCAGCTGTATCAGTGCAGTCACTGTGACTCTGACTGACGGAGGTTTTTGTACGACTCTTTATCACTGTGTGAACACCCAGCTACCACTGATCTGGTGTACACTCTGACAGTAATAATCTCCTGTATCTTCAGTCTGGACTCCACTGATGGTCAGAGTGAAATCACTGCCATAGTCAGATCCACTGCCACTGAATCTAGATGGAGTTCCTGACTGAAGGCTTCTTATGTAATAAATGAGGAGTTTAGGAGCTTCTCCAGGTTTCTGCTGATACCAAGACACACAGTCATTACAGCCAGAAATCGGCTGACTGGTTTTACAGCTGATCGTAACAGTTTCTCCTTGTTTGATGGATTTTATTTCTGGATTCTGAGTCACTGTCACTTGTCCCCAGATCTCTGAAATAAGACAGTTTAGTCATTTAGTGGTTTCTAGAAAGTACGTTCACAAGATACATGCAATTGTTTACTCTGCAATGTTACTTGTAAGATATTTACCCCAAATACAGAGAGTCAGAGTCCAGATGAAGATGATGATGTTGTTCATTGTTGTTGTTTTGTCTTGTGTGATGATGAAGATTGTGTTCTGTTCTGCTCTCAGTCATGAAGTGTTAAACTCACAGCACTATAAACACTCTCATGCAAAGTGTCTCTCTATGTAAATGATCTTCATACACAGAACAAGCAACTATCAGTCTCAGACCGCAGATGAATTTTTTTATGCATGATCTACAAAACACTAGAAGCTTTAATATGTTTTGATAAATATGAACTGCACACACTTAACTACAGACAGTGAGTGTTTGTATTCATATTTTTTTTTTCCACATATTATGTTTGCTTATACTTTATGTTATTTTTTTGTTGTAATAAAGTACAGCTTGATCCGATACTACAGTTTAATTTCTTCTGGAAAGGATCTTATATGCAATATCTAAGATACAAGATATTCAATATGCGCTATATTAAAAACATGCTCAATTTATTGTTTATTGATTTGTAATTAATAAAATTAATGAAAACTGATTTGAACTTGAAAACATTCTCACTGATGTCTCACTGTCACACAACAAACATCTGTGAAATAAAAGTTAATCCATAATATAAATAAGTAATCTTAAAATAAATACAATCAAAATGAAACACTAAAAAAACGAGTAAATATTTAATCTGTTTTCTTGCACGTCACTATTAACCAGGATCAGAGAACCTTGAACAGGTGTCGTTAAATGATCAAAACATTAACTTAAAACATAAGGCAGTACTTCAAGCAAATAATTTATGTCTAAGGGAGTTGCTTGACAAAAAAGTTTCAGAAACCTCTGGTCTTTTATTGTGTGCTGCTATTATAGAGTGAAAAAAGCCTCTTGATCACACTATCGAGGACAAATTAAAAAAGACAAGACTGAGCTGTCCATTCCCATACTGAAAACAGGCAGAAGCCACAGAAAGAGTGAATGAAAAAAGTGCAGCATAAAGGATAAAGAAGCAACCATCAAATCTGAACTATGGGGAAGTGTGTTTGCTGACCAGTGAAGGGAAACCAAAAGCTTACAGCACCTGGTATACCCAAACGGTCTCTCATCCAAGTACTAACCAGGCCCAACCCTGCTTAGCTTCCAAGGTCAGACACACACCAGCAACTCTGTTACACGGGTCAATTCACATCAACTCGTTTTAGTGCAAAGTAGCTAATTAACCCCTTAGGCGCCAAAGATTTTGACATCAAGATTTCAAAAGCTTGTGGCTTGAAAGGGCTTAAAGATAGAGAGCAACTGTAAAGTAGAAAAATGTTGGACATGACCGAAAGTTTATGTGGGGTGTAAATATACTCATCTAATTTGCATATTATGACGTCACCAGGGCGGCCATCTTGAATTACATAATATTCAGGAAATAGTAGATATTAAACTGATTTTTTTTTTACTTTTTATCCTCATTCCAAATGATCAGAAAAGAGGAAACCAACAATAAAACAGGAGAAATTACTAAATTATTACTATATTACTATACTATATAGTAGTAAAATGCATGTGAACAGTAGCCTACTTTTTGATCAGTTCATCAGTAATATTCAGGAAATAATAGATATTGGATGGATGTTTGAACTTATTTCAAGTCAAGTCAAGTCACTATTATTTAGGACAGTCGTGGCCTAATGGATAGAGAGTCGGACTTGTAACCCGAGGGTCGTGGGTTCGAATCTCAGGTCTGGCAGAGATTGTAGGTGGGGGGTAGTGAATAACCAGCACTCTCTCCACCCTCAATACCACGACTGAGGTGAGACCCTTGAGCAAGGCAGCTTGTCTGCCCACTGCTCCAGGTGTATGTTCACTACTGTGTGTGTGCGCACTTGGATGGGTTAAATGCAGAGCACAAATTCTGAGTATGGGTACTGACCACATATCACTTCAAGCATAGCGCTTTTAATAATGCAAATTGTGTCAAATCAGCTTGATATGAAGCTGGGTGGATTTATATCAGCTTCACAGTATTTTAAATTGAGGCTAAAGCAGAGTCAGATTGTGCAGAGGACTCATCTGGTTCCTGTGGTCTTGTCCCGATGGCCGTCTAGGAGACAGCGTCTTCACTGGGGATCAGTCTTTGGGGCTCATCTAGTTGTCCTGGTCTCCGCTGATGTTCAGGGCTATAGAGGTCATCTCTAGGTGCTGATCCACCATCTGATCTGGATATCTGGACATCCTCACGGTTCAACTTTTTATTAGCCGTTTGGTGATTTTCTCTCACAAATCTCACAATTTACTCGCTCGCTATGAACTGAACTGCTTCCACATCAATGACACGATAGCTCTCTTGCTCTGCTATTTCCTCGAACACTTTGAATAGGAACATGACGTAATTTTGGGCTAGAATCGAAGTACTACATATCTGCCATCTAGTGGTAGGGAATACAAATGAGATATTACACCATATTAGGAACTACAGTCTATTTTATTAAGTATGACGTCTTGTCGCAAATTTTGCGACTTTGGCGCTTAGCGGGCTAAACTTTTACTGTACTTAAACTCAAGTACAGAATATATGAGGAATCAAGATGTATTGTAAAATGTTGTGAGGGTGCTTCAGAAATGTTTTCCAGTGCACATGTGGCCTAACTTGGATTTTCCCAGCTGTAAAGGGTAGAGCAAATTTTCGAGCCGCACGTCAGACTCAAAGTTAATCATCATCAGAAACTTCAGTGCTCTTAGAAACTGAGCAACTCTCCTGTTTCATTTAACTTACAACCAATTATAATTCATATTTGAAATGTTACAGAAAGGATTTTATCTTGATTTTTATCTTGTTTGGCTTAATTCTTAATGGATCTGTCAGCTGCTTTTGATCAGTGATGGGAATAATGGCGTTATAAATAAACGGCGTTACTAACGGCGTTATTTTTTTCAGTAACGAGTAATCAAATAAATTACTGTTTCTCCCCTTACAACGCCGTTACCGTTACTGACAATAAAATGCGGCGTTACTATAATTTATTATAATATTATTACAATTTTATTTTTCAGTTTATCTGAATGGATGCGCAGTGTAGCTGTATTTGACGTACCGTAAACTCTAGTGTGAAGCCACACGACTCGCTGTCGCTTTGTCTCACACACGCAAAGAAAGATACAGAGCAAGAGGGTCTTTCATAACATGCAGAATTGACACGCTACATGTAAATGATACTCTTTGTTCTATTTTTCTGTCAAAATAACGGAGTTCCTTTGGAATTCTTCAGCTTTTAAGAACTGCCGGTTTCTCAAGTAGTGGGCGGAGCTAATGCGCAAACGAAAATCTCATTGGCTGGCACTCACCTATTGTCATCCCTGTCATTTTTATCAACGTTTGCTGGTGATTGTGAGTATGACTTTACATTTCGGTCTCAAACAGCCAATACAATATTAATCATTAGTAAATGAGACGTATAACAGTTAGCTAGTAAAACTAAATGTAAGTTTAGGCTGTGTTTACCTGTTAGTTTTCGCCACGACATTGAATCAATCGCGTCCGCCACTTTTATATAACGTTAGTTCTATGTTACGAAATGCTCTATGGGATCGTCACATTTAAAATATAACACGTATCCTATTTTTGATCAATAATCCTCATTAAACAAACAACCGAAAGCGTCATCTGTTGTATAATACGATATCTTGTTCGATGGTGTTTGTGCATCTTCGCGGTTTTTCTTTTCTGAAATGTTCAACATATAACTTTAACGTAAATACAGTGCAACTTTATCAATGACCCATTAGAATTTCTTACGTCTTTGTGAATTAAGTATTAAACAAACTAGCTTAAATTGAAATTCGACCCTCTCTCTGCACGCGAGAAATACTAAGACGTTAGTTAGCTGCCTAGTTATCAAAGAAATGCAACCGTGCTCATCAGTGTGGTTATAGTTAAGCTAGTACATTTCAGTTAATACAATTCTATTTTACCCTGACATGCTAGATACTTGTAGCTATTTGTTTTTGCTATCTGTTTATAGAAAATTTGTAGATCAAAATATGTAAATTTGCCATTTCAGCTAGTAAAAGCTAGTAAAAAAAGGTTGATTTTTGTAACTCTGCAGATTCCAAGAAGTTCATTCAAGGCTAAACAAGATGATCTGGAAATGTAAGTATTGCATTTTTGCTTGTGACAAAAGGGGATACTTGTTAAAACATTACAGAATTAAACATGGGAGCTATGCAAGAAGCCAGCCATTTCCATGCCTATATCAGGAATGTTTATGTACTTTTAAGTCTTTTAATAGCCTTAAAATACACTTGTCTCGTTTTCATACAGCAAATGAAAAACAACAATCTGAGGGAAAATTTTAAGCTAAGTTTCGCTGTCAGCTTTGTGATTTTTTTGAACCCTGTCAGATTACTGAATATTTTGCCCACCTTCGGCGTAGACATCTCAAAGACCACCAAAAAGTTCAATGTCCATTTCAAGGCTGTAGCTTTGAAAGCAGTGTATATTCCACGTTCAGTGCATACAAAAGTAAGCATCACCAAGATCAAAATGAGAGAATGTTTAAACCAGAGTTAATAGTAAGAATAGAGAGTAATGAGAATGAAAATGATGACAGTGTTATTGACACTCAGGAGTGTGCTTTGCAGGAGATGCTTTCAGATGAATTATGCCAGGATGATGTCAATGTAGAAGCAAGTCAGACTGAATCTCAAGACTTAGGACAACAGTTGGAGCATAATTTAGCAGCTCTTTTTTTTTAAAAATGCAAACCATCCTTCACATACCAGAGAACTCTGTTCAGGAAGTAATTCAACAGCTTTGCCAAATAGTTCAGTTGTCCCAGCCACTTTTGCAAAAGAATGTCAAGGTCGTTCTTCAGAAACACTTTGGACATGTAGATGAGTCAATTGTGAAAGAGGTGGTTGAGACTGTGGCAGAGAATGACGTATTGTCCAAATCATGTGGAAAAAATGGATGTCTTGCAACCAGTAAAAGGAGAGCATCATATGTAATTCGCAGCTTTCCTCTGGTAATGCCTATAGAGTTTGTAGTTGAGAAAGGAAGAAAAACAGTAGCATATGTTCCCCTCTTACAGATGCTACAGAAACTATTGAACAAGAAAGACGTTTTGGATAAGGCTATGTCAAAACAAGAACATAAACCACATGAATATAGGACATGTAGTGATGGCTCAAGCTTTAGAGAGAATGCCCTTCTTAGTTGTGATGAATTCACAATCGCTCTGGGTCTGTACATTGATGATTTCGAAGTTGCTAACCCTTTAGGAACATCTAAAAGAAAACATAAGATGTGTGCACTTTACTGGGTTATTGCAAACTTGCATGGAAAATTCAGATCCACACTAAACTCAATTCAGCTTGCTCTCTTGTGCAACACTGAAACAGTTAAAGAGTGTGGTTATGAAAGAGTTCTTTACCCACTTCTTTGTGATTTAGCCACTCTTGAACAGCATGGGGTCTACATTGAGCATCTTGGTAGAAGTGTTAAAGGAACGGTGCTCTATGTGTCAGCAGATAACCTCGGTGCCCACTCTCTTGCAGGATTTTATGAAAGTTTCACTGTGGACAAGTTTTGCAGATTTTGCATGGCATCCAGGACTGACGCACAACACCAAGAGGTAAGATCTGGTGCATTTCAACTCAGAGAGAGAGAGAGATACACACAACAGGCAGGTGCAAGAATCATTGCAGGATCCAAATTCAGGTAGAAACACAGGTGTGAAAAGACAGTGCCCACTCACAGCAAATTTGGAGCATTTTCATGTCATTGGTGGCTATGCTCCTGACATATTGCATGATCTCCTTGAGGGAATAGTCCCAGTGGAGTTGTCTCTTTGCCTCAAAGACCTGATGGCAAGGAAATACATCACCTTAGATGTGTTGAATGAAGCTATCAGATCATTTCCTTATACATTCGCTGACAAAACTGATCAGCCTCAGCTGATTTCAAAGGGCTTCTCAACCAAGGGCACAATTGGGGGAAATGGCCATGAGAATTGGTGTCTAATTAGGCTTCTTCCTCTGCTTATTGGCCATAATATTCCTGAGGGTGACAACACATGGGAAGTACTCATGCTCCTTAAGGACATTGTTGCATTAATTGTGGCACCTCAGTTTACTGAAGAGTCATTATACATCCTTGACTACAAAGTGGCGGAGCATAGGAACCTTCTGCAGTCAACCAAAACACCACTACATTGAACACTACGCTGAACTGATTAGGGTGCATGGTCCACTTACTGAAGTCTGGACAATGAAACATAAGTTCTTCAACAAGTTTATACGCGATGCCCAGAACTTCAAGAATGTTGCCATGACACTTGCACTGAAACACCAAGGGCTCTTAGCCATCAGCTAGACTGCAGTTCTTTTTTCAAGCTGGATGTGGAAATGGCTAAGGTTACACCAGTGTTAGTTACCACATTCCCAGAGAACATTCAGAGAGCACTTGGTCAAAAACTCCCTCAAACTAAAGCACTTCTTGTTGCACCATCTGTCTGCATTAATGGGATTGATTATAAGACAGACATGATACTTTCAGCTGGATCATGCTCAGGGCTACCTGATTTTAAGCAAATTACTCACATTGTTGCAGTGAACACAGAGGTACTTTTTGTGTGCAAAGTCATGACATCATGGTATTTTGAGCACCTTCGTTCTTATGAGCTTTGCTGCCCAGAGATGCCATCTTTTTGCGTGCTTCAGATTGAAGAGCTGAATGATATTGTTCCACTGTCAGCCTATAGTGTACATGGTAAACTGATGGTGACATTGAAGCGTTTTATTCTTTGCTAAATTAACTCTTTTGTGCTTTCCTTCCAGATGGCTTCTCAAGAATACATGACTTTGCGAGTTTTTCTTACAGAAGCTGATATCAGAAAAGTCACACTGATTTCAAAGCCATGTTCAGTTGAAGATTTGATTAGTTGTCTCAAAAACACTCTGAAACTGGACTATAATTTTACTTTCCAGTTTCAAGATCCAGA
Organism: Spinibarbus caldwelli; assembly: GCA_039654775.1. Lineage (NCBI taxonomy): Eukaryota > Metazoa > Chordata > Actinopteri > Cypriniformes > Cyprinidae > Spinibarbus > Spinibarbus caldwelli. The sequence goes on along the minus strand of CM077265.1, from coordinate 21,096,208 downwards.
TTTTGGTAATGAACTTTGCAATCTCACTGATTTGTCAGAGCTGCCTCAGAAGCCAACTGTGAAAATCATTTCTGTGATTGAATTGGTGCCACTGTCATCAGGTGAAATGCAGACATCAAGTGAAACATTGAGTGATGCTCCAAGTACTGCAGATACCGTACTGACCTCTGAATTGCCCCAGGAACAGATAATGCCATGGCCTGATATCTTTTTGATTCCAAAATTCTCTGTTGATGTTGAATATAGGCTGCGTCAAGCAAATTTAGTCTACTTGAAGGATGGAACACACCTAAAAATGACAAAGGAATTGAAACATGACATTCTTCAGAAACTTGCAGAGACCATATACTCCTTCAAAGCATACCCAACTGCTGATGATCTAAGAGCTGTTGCAAAGGCATTAGTGAATACTCACCCCTGTCTTCAAGAACCAGGGTCGCCTTCTGGATACTGAGGGTGGACAAACAGTTTGAAAGACAAAATGGGAAATTACAGATCTAAAATGAGGAGCCTTGGACACACAGATGTAATAGTTAATGCTGGAAAAAGAGGAAGATACTCTACCAGCAGTGATCCTCCTAACAAGAACATTAAGAAACCAAAAAAAGGGGAGGTCAACTACCTACCTAACATTCCAAGTAGCCAAGATGCTTCCAGTCTTGAAATGTTCAGACAGCAATTGGTGGATGAAATGAAGAAAAAAAGTCCTAATGCAGTCTTTATCAATCAGAAGATGGATATGACTTTGTCCTTGAGAAGAAAGGATGTTGTGATCAACAAGCCTCCTGTGAGCCAGATACTTCAGCGTTGGCCAGCACTTTTTAGAGAAAGTCAGGTAAAGTGAACTGCCTACGTTTGCATAATTTGTAATAAAATGAGTATGGATAAACATGATGGTTAAATGTTAATTGTAACAGTTGTTCAATTTTGATTTTTGATCTCTGATGTTAACAAATGCTCTTTTTTGTTTTATTATTTCAGGTGTATGAAGAGTTCAGTCGGGTGGTTGGGAAGAACCTTAAACAAGAATTCTATGGCTCACTTGATCGTCACTGTCCACAGCTGATTCAGATCTTCAGGTCAAAGAGAGGTGTCGCCGGGCAGATTTTGAGCAATCTTCTGCAACAAGCCAAGGTTTGTACATTTAAGTTGATCCCATTGTTTGCTTAATTTTGAAAAGCAGCCTGTTATGATTACTTTAAGACTGTTCAGTAACACAGACAAAATTATGATAAATGGAAATTGCCTTCCTTTCATGTTTGCAAATGATACAATGTTGTCTCTGCAACCACCATACCTCAGACCTCTGACCTTGCCGACATGCGATGTGTTGCAATGAGAGGGCTTCCAGTACTTCTTGGTGATGACCCAACTGAGTTCTTCAAAGCATACTTTGTAAGTATTAATAAACTTTTACTGTCATTGTTTTATTGTAATATTTTTATTAATGTGCTTTTATGTTAGTAAAAATAAAGAAATCACCAAAAACAATGTCATATTTTAGTTACACAATAAATAAGGAGTAAGGAGGAGGTTTTAATTTGAAATCATTAAGGAGAAATTTGAATTCATGTCATGACACCTCTAAACCTCTAAAATACAATCCAGGATAATCTCATAACTTTACATATTTTTAATGTAATCAGTAGTTCATGTCATATACAATGACTTGTATACAAAAGCAAACATATAAATTTAATATTTAAATATTACTGAACTCCTGGATACATTTGTGTACATAATTCACAAATAATTATGCTTGCACAAAACTAAACTAAAACATGTTCAATGAAATTAATATCTAGAAAAAAAAATCTATACTCTGCTAAAATTTATTTTAGTAATCTCCATATTCTTGTCCAGGCTTCTGATGATAGAGACACGTACCAACATGTGCCAGTTGGAATCCTCAGTCGAGAAAATGAAGATGTGGCTCTGCAACCCCTGTCCTTCTGCCTCCACACATCCTCGGTGGGAATCATCTTGGAGGGGAATGTTATAATGGACAATTTAGACAACATACCCCAGGCCATGTGTCTTCTTTTTGGTTTAACTTATGCACTGCACCTAGACTACCCAAAGTGCATGGGCAACACCTTTCTTTTCATTCAACAAGTTTTGCTAGGTTTGGGTAAGAAGGAGTTGAAGGGCAAGATTCTGGCTGTTACAAATCAGCTTGCCATGTAAACAGGTACAGTAAATGCATGTTTCTTCAGGCTCTCTTTCAGAATTGTTAGATAAAAATCTTTAGCAGATGTTCATTAAACTATGCCTATAGTGTTTGGCAAATGTTCATGTTCCATATTAATACAGTATAATAACATACTGTGCTTGTTTAATATTTGGAAATGTTTTAAAATACTGTTTTAAAGATTTAAAATCGGGCAATTGGTACTTAAGACATTTTGTTTTTGTCACTCTTTGAAAACTGATTTTGATAAGCAAATCTAAGTTCCAATAAATCATTGTTATTCTTTGTCCTTGTTTGTAATGCAGGTGTATCGGCATTAAATAATTTCCAGTGAATAGCTATATTTAAATAAAAGTTTTGGGTCTACTCACAACATTCATCCAGATTATTTCACTTCTGTTTTCTGCTGTGCATAACCTTAAGCCTATACAGGTTGATTGAACTTAAAAAAATTATGGAAACTCGTTGCCCTAAAAACGTTAATTTTGTCATGTTGAATAAACAATACATTTGAAGTTTAACGTACCTAAAATTTCAATAGCATTGCATTAAAAACTGTTAGTTCAATGAACTAAAAGTTTTTAATTAAATGCTATTGAAATCTCAAGTACATTAAACTTCAAATGTATTGTTTATTCAACATGACAAAATTAACGTTTTTAGGGCAACGAGTTTCCATGGACAGAGGAAGATAGGCTGCATATACTGTATATACATATTGTGCTAGTTAGGATGGTTAGCTAAACGAGTTACACCTGTGACAAATTAGTTGATTATCTGACCGTGCTCCTCCCGAACCTTGTTAATAAAACATCATTTCACGAGTTCACCCTTACAGCTAATCTGATAGCAAATAGTGAGCATATTTTGGCATGCTGTCCTGGGGGAGGGCTCCGAGCACGGAATATAGCCCGAACCCAGAGAACTCCCCAAAAGAAACTTAAAGGCATGGGACAGCAGCTAGAGAGCAAAATTTTTTAGTTGCCCCCCAAAATATGCATGCTGTAAATAGAAATGGGTTAAAAAAAAAAAAAAGGGGGTAGGGTGACCGGGAGAGCCCGTGCAGTGCTCGATGGGAGCTGTGGCTTGCAGTGTCGGACTGGCGAGCCCTACATGCTGGTAAAAGAGGAGCACGATGGCAGATATCAAATGAGGGACTCTCGCTGCGTCCGAAGGGAGCTGTGGCTCTGCTGCACCAGAAAGGAGAGTCCCTCTTGCAACTGAATACAAGGCGCAGTTTGACGCATCGGAAGGAGGGCTCTGCTGCACCGGGAGGGAGAGCCCCGTCCAATGCTGAATAGGCAAGGGGATTCGAGGCAACTGATGGAGGGACTCTCGCTGCATCCGAAGGGAGCTGCGGCTCTGCTGCACTGGAAGGGAGAGTCCCCCTTGCGGCTGAATTTGAGGAGCGGTTTGACACGTCGGATGGAGGGCTCCCACTGCAACCGAAGGGAGCCAGCGGCTCTGCTGCACCGGGAGGGAGTTCCCCGTCCGCCGCTGAGTACGCAGCGTTACTCAAAACAACAGACGGAGGATTCACCCTGTGACCGAAGGGAGCCATGGATCTGCTGCACCGGAGGGGGAGCCCTGTCCAATGCTGAATAAGCAAGGAGACGCGACTGATGGAAGGCTCTCACAGCGTCCGAAGGGAGCCCGTGACTCTGCTGCACCGGGAGCGAGAGCCCCGTCCGCCGCAGTGTACGGAGCGTGACTCAAAACGACAGACGGAGGGCTCACACTGCGACCGAAGGGAGCCGCCGCTCTGCTGCACCGGAAGGGAGAGCCTTGTCCGATGCTGAATAAGCGATGAGATTCGAAACGATGGCTGGAGGGTTCTTACTGCGACCAAAGGAGCTGTGACTTACTGAATTGGAAAGGAGAGCCTCCAATTATCCGAATAAAAACGTAATTTAAATGTAATTTTTAAATTTATTTGTTTATTAATTTTTTTAACTGATCAGGGCTACATGGGCTTCCTTTAAGTGGAGTTGATTATACCTGATGTAGCTTTTAAAAGCATCTGATGACCATCGACCGAGGGCCTGTATCTGATTCTGAGAGAGGCCTTTTTGAGCAGCTGTAGTTGCTTCTCTGATGCAAAATGATTGGCTGGAAAATAATTTTTTTGCGGTTAAGCCTGATTGAGCGAGGATTAGTTTTAAGTGTTTTTGGAACCGAAACGTGTAACGGGGTGTTTAGAGTCGTCAATGAAGAGAGGGTCCAGTGCGGATTTAGCTTGAGAATTCCTGAGTTGGAAATAAGAAAAGAGAGCCTGATAAGGTTGAATTGGAGATGGGAGGTTAAAAATGTATATGTAGTGGCCTTTTCTTTCTTGGTCTGTCTTTCTTTGTTTAATGAAATAAGCGATAGTGTCACTGTCAAGTATAGATTAATCAGAGATGGTCGAATGGAGTTTGGGGTTGAATTTAGAGGTTTGCATTTGCAATTTCTGGGCATCTCAGAAAACCGAAGAAAGCCAATAAAACCATGGCATCAAGGGTACGAGCGGTTTGGATGGAATGGTACCCTGTGCAGAGATTTTGGATGCATTTTGTAAGGATGTCCAGAGTTATAGGTTGTCTGGAATCTGGGCTTGATGGTTGAGAGCACTGAATTCCTTTGATTAGAAGAGAGGTTTGAGAATTATTTATTTCGGGGAGGGGAAGCCGTAGATTCGTTTGTGAAAAACTGAATGCCACTTAAGTAACCTTTAATAGACCCGGCTTGGAGGTTCTTAATGGAATTAAGTTAGGAAATAAATGAAGTAATTGTGAGGAGAGAAAAATCGGGAAATGGCAGGTTATAGGAGAGTTGAAATGCTTTCAAATATCTCCCAGCTGTAAGATATGAATGGATATTTCTGGGTGAAACCACTTAGAGGATAGAATGGAGTGACACGTCGAGGAGAGGTTTTAAGGGATGAGCTATGGGAATATGAGTTGTGAATGTTGAGGTACTGGGGTTGGCGATGGGTCCGCCTCCAGAGCCAGCGCTCTGAATTCCTTCGAGAATCTGAGACTTGAGAGTATTAGGCACGGGAGGTGGTTCCAGAGTGGGGTAGGTAGTGGGACTGCTGTGAATAAAGTGTACTGAGGTTTAGATTGGAGAGAAGGGTTAGAAGGAAGATAAGGAGGGGCTCTAACCGTTAGGCAGCCTCACGCACAGATTAGCCCCTGGTGCTTGGGGAAGCCCGTAGGAAGAGGTAGAGGGAATGAGGGAGGAGGCCAGTAAGCTTGCGTTGCTGGCTGATGATGCCCTACTTGGACATCTACAGCAGGGGCTGCTGGCCATTGGTAGGGAAAAGGAGTAGCGGAAGGGTAAGTGCAACGCCGGTTTCACACCGCAGCGTAGGCAGCGCAGCTGAACTGTGGCTTGTGTACTGCAAATATAGACGAGTATCGTTCATTCGGTCATGCTTTTCAGGTGTTCTCCGACTGTCATGTGCTTTGATATGGGCAGAATGCTGTGAAGCGGCCGTGTTCTCCTCTGTCACGTGCATATAACATGCTGTACATGTAGTTTACATGATAAAAAGTAATCTTAAAGTTAATAAATGCCTCTAGTTTTAATAATTTAAACAGGTCTTTGAAGTTTGGGCAATAACTCCTGGCAGTGATGTATTTTCGTGTAGTTGATTCTGTCCTAACTCTAATATTTCATGTTATTTATTTATTTATTTTAATGTTGTAGATTTAAGTAGCAAATGAAAATCCCTAAAATGATTGAATATATTTTGAGACAAAGGTCTTTTGATATGGTTTAAGATAATTAAAGCAACAGTTTTTCAGTAACTAGAAGAATATGTAAAAGTATGGTATTTGGGGTAAAAAGCGCCCCCGCTGTTGGGGTGAAAGGCACAATAATTAACATGATAATTAATAGATGGCTGACTTTTCCAATTATTGACATGACATGGTTAGATGGTAAATATCATATAACCTATTATGTTGGGTGTCCACCTCAGAGATAATCACAGAGAGAAAGTAGGGCACTATGTGTCTAAAATTTGATTTATTGCCCCTCATAAAATCCTACCCCCCCACCCCCCTTACTGGACACCTGTTTGGACACCTGTTTGTACACCCCCACCCATCTAAACGGGTCCATCTGTTTTTATCCAGTCCAGCGATCTGAAGGAATTTATGACTGTTTTTGGAAATGTGTTTTTGTGTGTGGGGATGTACAAACTGTTAAAACTATGTGCTTTAAACTTTAAATTGTGAAACAGCATTAAATGGGGTAAAGGGAAGTTTTTATTAAATTTTTTTCACACACACATCAAGAAAAAACATCTGTAAAACAAGTCAAGACGAGCTAGCATTGTTAAAACAATTTAAATAAAAAGAAGCAGAGGTGAACGTGTTCGTTCATCTAAAACAAAAAAGTATCTGACACGTTAGTTAAAACAATAGCATAACATTACAAGTTAAATAATATAGAGTTGACTTATCTTACCATCTTCTAAAACAAAAAAGTATCTGACACGTTCGTTAAGTAAGATACTTGTCAAAATCTTCTAGTCTAACATACAATTTAAAAAAGGTAGGTTAGAGTTTGTTACAAGTTAAAGAAAATAGAGTCGACTTCTCTTACCATGGTGTAAAAGAAAAAAAGCATGAAGCGAACGTTAAGCAATAAGATACTTGTCAAAATCTTGTAACATTACACTTTAAAAGCTAGTTAAACAAAAGAAAAAGAACCGCGTAGGCCTATCTTGCAGTGATCTAAAACAAAAATATCAGACCGTTAAGTAAGCTACTCGTCAAAATCTTGTAAGATTACAATTTAAAAGCTAGCGTTTGTTACAAGTTAGAAAAGAAAAGAAGGGAAAAAAATAGCTGTGATCTAAAATAAATAAATAAATAAAAAGAGTAGACTATCTTACGCTGCTACATCCTCACAGGACCGTGTCAAACTCAGAATGAGCTTAGGAGCGCTGAGGTCAGACCACACCTACATCACCGCCCCTAACACCTTAAGGAGAGACCGACGCAAAGATTTAAAACAATTAAACAAAGTAATGTTTTAACATTAGAACGAACGTTATTTTTAATAAATCTTTTAAATTTCTTAATTAATGAAACAATTCAGCCTAAAACTTTTCACTTTAAAAATAGGTTAGCCTACACAAGTTTTCTTGTAAACATTCAACTCTAAGCCGTAGGAAAATGTTGTTTGTCTTGTTTTATTTTATTTAAGTAGCATGAATCCTTTATTTACTCTTCTATTTTTGTCAATCTTAAAACTTGCGGTAGGTATAACAGTTTCAAAGCATACGCACGTATATAGACGGAAACTGATATGAAAGCAAATGTTTTGGCGGGGTCTTTAGATTTTCAGTCGTAATTAGACGCCTAAACTTTTTTATAATATCTTATGATATGTAAATATTTAGTCTCACGCAGCGCTGCGAAATGAGGATGACGCCGTGTGTCTGAACGTACGATTGATTACTGACGCGACCATATTAGATCAAGAGGGGGGGTGTCGTAAAAACATCTAAGCGCGACTCATTTGCAATCTAATGAGTTTTGAGGGGATCCGGCATCGTAAACTTGGTTAGGATGTTAGGTAAATTCATTGATCAAAACAGATCACCTTTCTAAGATGTTCAAAGGATCAAAGGGCATCAGCGTTAATCGTTTTATGACGCGCACGTGCGTGTGTGAACTCTGACAAAAGTTTAGACTAAACGTCCACTGACCGGTCAAAGGGTGCGCGGCCTTTTTGAAACTTTTATATGACACATCTGGCGAAGTTAAAAATTAGGTAAAGTTGACAGTATTTATAACGAATTTATAATCTATTCGAATGCGAGTTCAAACTGATGTTCACGATGTGAAGAGATAAAGGAGGGGTCGATAACAACAAATTTGTTAATATTAATAAGTTAACTTAAATAAATAGAGGACCCAAAGATGATTGTTTAATAAGAGGGTCTATGATGTAGGAAAATGGTGTTTAATTTGAGTTAATTTAGTTAATTTAGTTATTTCTTTATCCGATCTTTGATCATTGCCACATTTAAAACATATTATGCTGCCGGTCTATACGTAATACGAATAATACAAATAGATCCCATGATCTTTTCCGACATAAGAATTATATCAGACCTACTTCAAACGTCCATTTGAACAGATGGTTACCATCACGCGAGATCAATAAACAGATATCCCGAGCTTTGATTTTACGGCGTTAAAACACCCGTTGTGTTCAAACGCGTAGATAAGGAAAAAGCGTGTCTACACACAGAGGTGTGTAATAAAGACCAGACGGGTTCTGACGTAGATCACACCCGCTAACACGGCGCCAATTAAGTTGTAAATGAAAAAAAAAAGAAAATCTAAAAGTTGTTTCATCCCACGGTGAAACATCTCCGACCGTGTTTAAACTGATAAAGATGTGACGGCGTAACTAAGTCTGATGAGTTTGCGCGGGGGGTGTTTTGATGAGATTTATAACAAAAGTCAGAATCTGAAAAATATATGGTAGATGCGAATGGTAATAAGAGGTAAATATAAAATACATCCAGAATTTTGTTTTTAAATAACGTGATGTAAAACTATATCATACCGTTAGGTAAATTATGGTAAACAGATGCGAAACTGATATTTAAAATGTAAAATAATAATGCCATGGTTTTATACAATCATGCACGAATGATCGCATTATTTATAGAACACTTATCATTATGGTTTAAACATGAATTTCACAATATTTGATCACGCTATTTCACAAATTAGCGTTATACCTTACTAAAGATTTGCTGCATTAGGCCACCCCCGCCGATAGTTATCAGATTTCACAATGCGTTTTCAGGAGACGCCCACACCCCTGAAGCGTTAAAAAGCAAAAGTTATATGGCGTTCATTACCTGTAAACTCTAACTTCTTGTTGTACGACACTGATATACCTCATCAATCGCCGTAACGATGGCTGACAATTACGATGGTAAGTATGTTTTGTTCGTAGGAGATGTTTAAATATTTTAATGTGAATATCTGTTTTACACGATACCGTTATTATCTCCAGCTACTTTTGAGAATCTCGAGTTTGACGAAGGTCTGGAACAGATGCTCGAAGAAATATGTGAGTCTTTATTCTTTTTCTATCGAGTGGTTTAACGTCTAATAATAATAATAATAATAATAATAATAATGATAATAATAATAACGGTCGTTATCATTTATTCAGTTGATGAAGCCCAACTAGTTGCTTGCGCGGATGACGTCGGACTTAACGGTAAGTTATACAGACATTAGTTTTTCTTAACGCGTTAAAAAGTTCCAACTCATAATGTATGCTTTACTAAATTTGACAGGCGAACGCAATGATGAGGACAACCGTGTGATAATATTACCTGCGGAGGGCGTGGATCAAGAGATTGTGGTGAGAACGGAGTTACGTCATGAACCAGACAACGTCACACACCCCTCCCCCTCCCGCGGCCAGCGTTCTGAGGAAGGAGTTCACACGACGGCGGGCTGCACAAGCGTACACACAGCCGTAACCAGTTCCCCCGCGCAACGGACGATTACCCAGCACGGGTGCGGACAGGGTGTAAAACGTTTGAGATCGCCCGAAAAGGAAACGGGTGACTCGCCGTCCACCAGTCGTTTAAGAACTTCAGAGAATAACGGTACGTTAAAACAGAAAACCGCATTATCACGTTTTATGTTCGACTTTTATTTAATAAATTAATAAAAAAGGCTATTGTTATTCTTTTTACAGAACAAGGTCACGACGAACGAGGACTAACAGCATGGACTGATTCGATGATCCATGCTTGGGATCAGGCCTCTTTCAGCGAATCGGAGGATGAGGAAGGGGCGGGTTTACCGTATGAAATACCTCGGGAAGTGTTCCGCGAACGCGATTTAAATAGAAGGCTTGATCACGACGCGCTGAACCGCGTTAACCGTTACTTTGAAAGGATTTTCGACCTGGCCGGACAGCCGTTATCTTACCGGGAAGCAGAAGAGATCGCCGCTAATGCACAAACTGATGTAATTTCGATTTTAAGAAACATCATAGCGTGTCAGCAACAACACACGGAGGCCTTACGTCATGCTGCAGAATTTTGGAGAAATTGCCACGAAGAACTATATAACGAATTCCGGCATTTTCAACGGTCCATGAACGGTGTCCCGGAGGATGTGCGAGAGCAGCGTACAGAACAAAGACTCGTGGTAAATGCTTTAAGTTTGATTTCGGAACGCTTGAATTTGATACAGCGTATAGTAGCAGATTTGCATGATCGTATGATGTCCAGGAGATCATAATGTTTTATGTATTGAATTGCTGATTTTTTTTATCGATTTATTTCTTACATTATTGTTTGTTATTGACAGTGGATCTGCATGATCGTATGATGTCGAAGAGATCATAATGTTCTATGTATTGAATTTTTGATTTTTTTATTGATTTATTCCTTACATTATTGTTTGTTATTGACATTGGATTTTCACGCTATTATTGCTGTTTGTTATTGACGTCGATTATTATTGTTTGATTTATGTTATTACCTTCATATACGTGGTGAATTGTATCTTCTTATTGTTTCTGATTCAATTTTACATGTACTTTTTGAATTTGTACTGATTTGTTTTGTTATACCTGGTTATGTCATATTGTGAACCGTGGTGGTGTTTTCATGTGGGCGCGCACGTTTGTCTTTAAGGTTGAAAAATTTTGTATTTCTGATTTTTTAAAAAATAAATTTCAAAATGAGTGGTAAAAGATGTCACGATGATTTACATGACCGTGGACCAGAAGATGATCAGAGATCATTAAGACCTAGACATAATTTTCAAAGCAATAGCGATCGGTTACGCGATCTGATTAATAATCAGATACAGATGTTACAATCTGATTCGTTTAACATGATTGAAAGATTACATGAGCTTGTAGATGAGCAGCACGAATGGTTGGGCATGTCTATAAACAACAATGAACAGATTGGCGGGGGTCCGTCTAATGATGACGCGTCAGGTTATGATCCATCGACTCCAGATATGGGTCTCAGCCAGAATTGTATAGATAGATTAATAAGAGAGGGCGGTCGTGTGGGCGATTTTACAATTGTCCCAAGGCTGAGATTTAACGGTTTAGAAATTCGCAGAACTTTAAATTTCCGGGAAATCGCCACAGATGATTATGCTGCATATAATATATTTTTGCAGGATATTTTGAATGAGATCGTAGCGTTTGCCAGATTGATGGGCGGTGAAGATGGCTTTCTAAACGTGTCTCTGCAAGGCGAAAGTCTCCCCACAGACATCAACGCGGTCCTAACGCCTGATAATAATCACGACATTAACACATTCGTTGACCAAATCGAGCGAGCGGTTCAAAGCAACGCAGATGTGGGTTGCGATTCTGCTTTACATTTAAATGTGTCCGTAGTACGAAACAAGCAAGGAGGGGTGCGTAGAAAGTTAACTGACCTGGCGCACAATATGGTTATCCAAAAAAATAAGATGAATCTTTTTGCCCCCAAAAATTTAACAGACAATATGTGTTTCAGTATTTGTCTAGCTCATTTTTTAAACCCTCACTCCTCCGACCAGGAATTGGTGAGAATAGCCAACAACATACATACGGATCTGGGTTATCATCCGCGAGATAAAATCGCGTTTCATGACGTATCTAAATTCGAAACGGCCCTAGACCTGAAAATAGTCGTCTTTCACAGATCATGTTCAGGTAAATTGGAAGTGTATAAAAATATAGATGAAACACACCAGAACACGGTACATTTATATTTGCATGACGATCATTACTACATGATAAAAAATTTGAAGGGATTCTTAGGGTACAGCTATGTTTGCGAGTACTGCTATCAAGGCTTTAACGATCGTGCTTTACGTTATTGCAAATTTACATGTGCTGTGTGTAATACGCCCCAGTGCTACACGCATCCTAAGAAATGGTTGCAGTGTGAGGGTTGTTTGAGATATTGTAGATCTGACTTCTGTTATGAAATGCATAAACAACCGCAAAGTGAAGGGGTGAGGTCTCGGTGCGATCTTGTAAAGTACTGTGACAGATGTTGCAGACAATACAGAGCAAAATGGTCTGGTGATAAACTATTATCGCACACATGCGCCCCGTCCAAATGTCCGCATTGCCGCGATGTTCTGATAGATGAAGGTCATCACAGTTGTTATATTCAACCCCTAAAACCTGGCGAGCATAGAGAAAAGTATATTTATTTTGATTTTGAAACAATGCACGAAAACGACAAACACACAGCAAATTACGTGTGTGCTATTTCGCAAGATGGTGAAGAGTTTACAGCCGAAGGGATTGATTGCGTGGACCGAATGGTCAAACATTTCAGACGTCCAAAATTTGCGGACTTTACATTCATCGCGCACAATTCTTCAGGTTTCGATTCTTATATATTGCTCGAGTATTTCACAAGTCAGGGTCTGGCGCCAAAAATTATACTCCAAGGATGTAGACTCGTATATATGTACGATCAACCGTTTAAACAGAGATACATAGACAGCTACAGTTTCTTGCCTATGAAACTGTCAAAAATGACCGCGGCTTTAAACCTAAACACCACCGAAAAGGGTTTCTTTCCCCATCATTTTAATCGTTCACAAAATGCAAATTATGTCGGGCCGTATCCGTCTAAAGAACATTACGGATACCACACAATGTCTGACCCTGATCGTGCAAAATTTGACAGGTGGTACGAGAGCGTGGCAGGACAGGTGTTTGACTTCAAAAAACAACTCGGAATGTATTGCAAGAACGATGTTGTTTTGTTGCGGGAGGGTTGTATGAAATACAGAAACGAGTTTATCGAATGTACAAACGTGGACCCCTTTGGATGTGTAACGCTTGCCGGATGCGCTATGAAGGTGTTTAAAAAGCTTTTTTTATCCAAAGACACAATAGCCCTAACGCACAAAAACGCATACATTAACCAACACAAGTCTTATTCTAATTCTTCCATCCAGTGGCTGGAATATATTAAAGCGAGCAAAAACGTCGAGGTTCATCACGCATTAAATCACGGCGAAGTCAAATTCGGCCCATATCATGTGGACGGGTATTATGAGTTTAACAGTGATAGAATAGCTTTGGAATTCCTGGGTTGTTTTTGGCACGGTTGTAGCTGCCGTTTTAATCCTAACGAATTAAATCCGGTATCAAAAATACCTTTCGGTGTGCTCAGAAGGCAGTCTGATAATAAGATGGAAGTTTTGCGTAACGCTTACAATCTCAAAGTAGTCACTATTTGGGAATGCCAGTGGGAGAAAGCCAAAATTAACGACCCTGATGTTAGGGCTTTTATGACTAATTACACAGCGTCTGAACGGCTTAATCCTAGGGATTCGCTTTTCGGTGGGAGAACCAATGCCCTGAAGCTTTACCATAAAGTTGCAGAGGGCGAGCGCATTTCACATCTGGACTTTACGTCACTCTATCCTTACGTGCAGTCGCGTAAAACTTACCCGATAGGGCATCCTGAAATAATTTTAAAAGATTTTGAACCGGTCGAGTCGTATTTCGGGTTTATTAAATGTACCGTACTACCTCCGCGTAAACTGCTTCACCCGCTTATCCCTTTCAAATCCCCGCAGGGAAAGCTATTGTTCGCTCTGTGCCGCACATGTGCAGAGCAACAGCTACAGGAGTGCTGTCAGCACAGTGATGAAGAAAGAGCCATTTCAGGCGTTTGGACATCTGTAGAACTCTCACATGCTGTCATTAAAGGGTATTCGGTCGTCAGAATTGTGGAAGTTTGGCACTTTCAGCAGACGTCAGACACATTATTCACCGAATATGTTAAGACGTTTCTCAAATTCAAGCAAGAGGCCTCAGGTTTTCCGCCGCACGTAGGGACAGACGCCGAAAAACGGTCTTACGTAAACGCGTATTTTGAGAAGGAGGGAGTTCAGCTGGACATTAACAAAATCGCGCTCAATCCCGCACGCAGATCTATAATTAAATATTTATTGAACGCGCTTTGGGGGAGATTCGGGCTTAGATGTAATTTACCTACAGCGGAACTTTTAACAGATCCTGAAGATTTCGCCCGTCACATCTTTGGAAACTGTCACGTCATTAAACATTTCTCATTCGTGTCAGACTCAGTAGCCCTGGTACAGTGGTGTTACGCGGATGAGGACCCCGCCCCCGCACGCGATGTTAATGTGTTTATCGCGTCATTCACCACCGCCTATGGACGTTTGGAATTATATGACCTTATGGTTAGACTAGGACCGCGCGTTTTTTACGTAGATACAGACAGTCTTATCTTTTCATCGAAAGAAGGCGAATGGATGCCTCAAACAGGGTCATATCTAGGCGAACTGACGAACGAGCTTGACGCAGGAGATTATATCACGGAATTTGCAGCAACCGGACCAAAATCGTACGGCTTTAGAACGGCTAAAAATAAAGTCACTCTTAAAGCGAAGGGTATCACGCTCCATTCTACGAACGCGCGAATCGTTACCTTAGAAAGCATGATCTGTCTGGTGCACGGTTATGTAACATCACGTGACACGACCCATCTGCTCACACGTACAGAAACCATTGTACGGAATAAAAAGAAGTTCACATTGCATAATAGATCAGTTTTGAAAAGGTTCAAAGTGGTTTATGACAAGCGTTTGCTTTTGCCTGACTACTCAACTTTACCCTACGGATATTAACAAAATGTCTGGATCACACAATGTGTATGTTGAAGAAGGTTTTGACTTTCGTTTTCAGTTCCCGTTCTCCGCGGTGATCTCCGGGCCTTCGGGCAGCGGAAAGACTGTCTTTGTAAAAAATTTGTTGTGTAATGCAGATAAGATGATCAGTGTAAAAATTGACAATATTGTGTTTTTATACAGCTGTTGGCAACCTTTGTATGATGAACTCTTGTCATTGTTTGATATTAAATTTATTGAAGGCATTCCAAAATCTTTAACGGATGAAAATTTATTACCTCCTAATAAGAAATCTGTTTTGATTTGTGATGATTTAATGGAATTAGCATATTCGAACGATGAACTCTCACGAGCATTCACGAAATATGTTCATCATAAATCATTTTCCATTATATTGATAACTCAGAACCTGTTTTTTCAAGGTAAAACCAGCAGGACTATTACACTGAACACACACTATATTATTTTGTACAAGAGCCCCAGAGACTCGATGCAAATAATGCTTTTAGGACGTCAAATTTTTCCTGGGAACACAAAATATTTTATGGAATGTTATCAGGATGCAACCAATCAACCCTTCGGATTCCTTTTGATTGACTTTAAAGCTAAAACGCCGGAGCGTTTTCGTCTCAGATCGGGTCTGTTTTCAGATCACCAGGTGGTGTACGTACAGAAAAGAACGCGGTAAACTTTGGTGAAAAATAAGAAAAAATGAGCGATAGGCTTTGTAAAAACCTACCGCTTTTAAAATTGTTATATAAGGCTTCACCAAAGCAACGACGTGTCATTTTACAGTCGGCATCAGATCAACTGATTCTATCCTTGTGTGAGATAGCTCTTAACGTCCTCCGCGGTACCATACCCCTAAACAGCGCGCAGTTCCGAAGATTAAAAAAGAGAAAACAGGAAATCAAATACGCCGCTAGTAAAAAGATCACCGTCAAGAGAAAAAAACGACTTATTAATCAACGAGGAGGTTTTCTAGTGCCTCTGTTAAGCGTTGCCATACCGTTTATTACTAGTTTGATATCGTCCAGACAACATTAGGAATGGAATATGCTGAAAAACATTATGTAATTCCGCAGAATCAGCTGAATAAATTAAGAGTCGGGAATGTTCGTGAGACAATTCAGCAAGTTGTAGAAAACGATTTGGATGGTGCTATAAGAAATATATTACAGAGGGTCGATTTAGATTCGCACGGGAAAGCTAAACTTTATTCCAACGTTTTGCAAAGGTTTTTAACTATAGTAAAACAAGGTGATTTGGAGAGCGGCGCTTTAACTCTTACGCTACCAAAACAGGACGCCGTTCATACCGATGCACCTGCTAGTACACCTGCTACCGCACCTGCTAATGCACCTCCTCCTCCGTCTAATGACGTCGATGGGGAGGATCAAATTGTCAATGAAATCTTAAACAACGTTCCACAAAGGAGTTTAAAAAACATAAAATTCATTTTGAATAAAATGTCTAACGCTAAAAAAGTGTCTTCATGGACAAAATCTGGAGAGTTTGTGTTTAAAGGGCAAGTGATCGCCGGATCACACATGTTGGATTTGATTAAAAGTATAACAGCTCCTCATAGGATTCGCGATGAATACAGACCACGCGGATGGAGCGAATTTCTGGATGCTTTTGCCGTTTTAAATATACCGTTTTCAACTATAAGCAACCCGCAAGTTAAACGTACAGTTGAGGCCCTTAAAAGGAAATCACCCACAAACAGCCAGCAGATGTCGCCAAAGATGGCTACCCCGTTGAAAAAACGGCAAGGTAAAAAGCTCACGGCTAAGTCGCAATCTAGTACCCCCGTTGGAAACGTGTTTAATTCGCCACCTCTTGATGCTAGCGCATGGTTAACTTTTTAACATCATTGTTTGTAAATATGTTTGTAAACATATTTGAAATGTCTGTATTAAAACCTATGTTGAATTATCAACATAATGTCAATAAAAAGATATGACTGATTACACGTTGTATTTTATTTATACAGTACACACATTAACACATTTGTGATTACATTTCCTTTTATTTATTAGACATGAAATTATAGAACCGTTCTAGGAGCATTACAGAGATTTACAGATCTGCACGCACTGAATACAATTAAATGTATTGCAGAGTCGAGGTTTCAGTCTCTTTACAAATCGAGCGACCATGAGATCATTTTTAATCAGATCATCATAATACATTTTAACAATATTTTCATAATCGTGACCTTTTGACATGTGATACAGAAAAAACACGCAATGCTGGCCGCAAGTATCTGATGCGAAATCTTGGACCTGCTTGTTAGAGTATTGCACACGAATAGAATTGTTTTTTAAAAAGTCTCGAGCGGTCTGTGGAAAACGCGGATCTTTAGGGTCTCCGCCAAAGCTATCAAAAAAACAACTAACGCCGTTGTTGTTTACGTAGATGGCTAACCAGTGTTGACCCGGTTCTGTGGAAGGGTCGGTATTAAAGATAAGCATAACCGGTAAATTCTTTAACGGTGTTTTGGGTAGGTAATCACACGGAAGCACTCCTAAAAAATACGTACTGTGTGCAATTTTATCCATAACGGCCGTTAGTTGGATGGTATTCATTTCGCCGTCTCAGTAATAATCGACCAGCACCTGTCTTCGATTGGATATTTCAATGATGGAATCAAAAATCGCGTATACGATAATGGTTATGGACTGCGTGAGAGGTTGTCTGAATCGGGCTTCCAGTCTAATGTTTCCCGATCTGATTAGAGATACGTGATTCGAACAATCTTCATCGGGTGATAAATTAAACCCATAGAGGGTGTATCCGTTTAGAAAATCCTGCCGATCTATCGCCAGAGGGTGATTTTTAAGATGTCTCCCGGTAGATAATACGAGTTGATAAAACTCCCTCACGGCAGATCCGTTCTCATATTCCGGCTGAAGGGGTTTGGACGGGATTTGAATTCCGTCTCGATATAAAGCCAGAAATTCCAGGTTAAAATGTTTAAAAGCAAAGGGGTTTTTATCGTACGCCCCTGAAAAAGCCGAATTTTCTGTCATTGCTAAAATGATAGATTTTGGTAGCGTCCCGAGAAAAAGGTTTTCTTGATTAGACACACGAGATCCTGCTGGGATAGAGAAATTCTTCAGACACACACGTTCTATGGGGTATTTAGCAGTGGTTGATAGAAGAGCCTGCGCGTGTCCTAACCGAACGCCCGGTGAAACCGAAACTTTTTTCACAAAAAGAGATGCTGATACAATATTGACTTTATAAGCGTTAGCGTCATCTCGCATCAGGCAAAACTCGTCTTTACCTCTTGTCATCCGTATTTTTATATCTACACCATTCAACATTAATTTTTCTTGAAAGAAAATGTCGCTATGAATGGGGGCTAGTAATTCTACGACATTGCTAGCGTTGGTAAACGCGGCACGCTTCATTAATCCCGTATTTTCCCCCGCGGGGTTGGTAGATTCCATGTGACCCGGTGTGTCTCTGTAAAACAATCCGGCTGAAAAGACGCTTTCGAGGGTATCTTTTCCGAAATTTATCAGAGCTTCGATCAAACACCTGTAAGGATACGTGCTGGAACTCTGCGTTATCAGTCGGTCACCTAGAGAAACATCTACCTGCGAGAATATACACGCACCGGGGTAATTTATTAAACCGACAGGTGCGCCATCTGCTATATCGGTGCCGTCTGGTCTGGTTATTTTGATCCGAGTGTATAACAGAGTGTTATTTAGATCGATGTAATCTTCACCCGTCCCCGCAATAAAAAATTCTAGCGGCGATGAATCAGTTATTGCAGATAGAGGCGGTATTTCGACGTAGGTATTTTTTTCAATAGACGTCTGTGTCATAGGAACGGTAAATAAATCTAGCTCTGATTTAACACATTCCTCCGACATGTTGTGGAATAGAGACATGTTTAGAAAATAGTGTTCAGTGGTCTTTTGACACGGACAGTTTTCTTTACACGTTTCGCGCGGGTGCCTCGTGAGCGTTTTGCGACCTTACGCTTCTTGCTAGTACGTTTAGCTTTCTTCACGCGGCCACTCCCCCTACGCATTCGCACTCCGGGCGGTTTAAAAGAACCGCGCGACATAACCATTAACCCGTTACCGTTTTGACCGTTGTTGTTCTTATTATTATCGTTATACGACCTCGATAGGGCTGTGGTTACAACGTCGCTAGCTATATTTCTTGCAGCAGCTTTTAGATGCGGTTTTGCTATACTAAAACCCTTTTTCAACAGAGGTAGAGCAGTTCTGAAAAGCGCTTTGAAAATTCCTCCTATACCGCCCCCGTACATAACAGGACCACCGGCATAGCCGGGTAACCCGTTACCCGCTTGGTTTCGGTAGTAAGCTACATAGCGTTCGGGGTCCATAGTCGGGTAATAGTTTTGTTAAAAACAAAAATCTATTTCGCAGGTCTGAAGTGGAGTTTAACCACAACTTTACCGTAAGTGAAACGGACGTGTTTGTTCTGGTCGTCTTTAACCTCGATGCAAATGTCTGTAATATTAGATTTAGTCACAGACACGTAATGCGGTTTATCGAACCTAACACTGACGATGTCGTTAGACGCACCCTCTATATGTACAGTTCTCAGTAGCGGTACATACGAATCGCCGACTGATTGATATTCGATCATGTCTGTGTATATATACAAGCTATAAAAGGCGCCTCTTATGTCGGCCTGATGCGGGGCATACGTCACGACGGGCGTAGCATCGAAATGATCTTCGTGAGGCTGATTTACAGATCCTAGAGGCACGCCCGGTTTTAACCCTAAAATAACAGCCACCTTCCCGTAAAATACCAAAGATGTGTTCGTCGGTGCTTTTAGAAATATCCTGTTTTTGACGTGATCGTACCCCAGAGTCACTCTCGGAGGTAGATTCGCGTTTATTTCTCTAACCACAAAAACAACGTCCTCGTAATATCCCGGTTTTAAGGTATTACACACTTTAGATATGTTTTGAAGATTTTTTTCTTTAATGTAGATAATCACTCCCTCGTCCTCTTCGTAATGTTTCTCATCATACCCCAGTATGTTTGGGGTAGTGTTAATAATAAATGTAGCATCTTCCTCATTAAATGTGTACCAGGAAATAGGGTAATAAATTTCGATCAACCCGACCTCCCACCGGCCTTTGAGGTTCACACTTCTCGCGAGTCTTGTTTTGTAATTAGAAATACGGTTGTCGGGATAAACGTCCATCGACGCATTGCAAGGTAGCGTAACGTAAAAACCACCCTCGTCCATGATGTAGATTTTCACAAATGATACTTATGACAACCTCGATGTTACTTTAAAGGGGTCTGTATGTCCAAGATGTCCCGTTCTGGCAACCATGACGAAAATTTAGGCGGCCACCCGCACCATTTCACGAGACAAAACATGTCACGGCCTCTCTTTTTTCGATCTAAAATCTTTTCTATTTTAAATGACTTATCTTGATTCACAATAATTTTTTGTAATTCTTTCTCATAAAAACATCCGTCGATAATATCCCCATCGTAGTCTTGTAATCTGTACACTGGCGGGGTCCGCGGTAAACAGGCGACTATAGTGAAAAACTCTTCTGTATAATTCTGTTCATACCCCTTAGAAAACACATTTCTGACTTTAGACACTCTAACCACATCACCAATTTTATACCTA
The DNA here is from genome assembly GCA_039654775.1 of Spinibarbus caldwelli. Classification (NCBI taxonomy): domain Eukaryota; kingdom Metazoa; phylum Chordata; class Actinopteri; order Cypriniformes; family Cyprinidae; genus Spinibarbus; species Spinibarbus caldwelli. The sequence goes on along the minus strand of CM077265.1, from coordinate 21,075,688 downwards.
AAGACAGGTGCGTCTTTACGCATCTTTCCATACAGATTATTAAATACGACCGCTTCATTTTCTTTATGAACGTCCAGGGGTCGCATTTTAATGCTTTTGTGATAACTCGCGTTATATCCATCTATAAGATCTTGTAAGATATTGTAATAACGCTTTGAATTGACGGCTGTTAAAAATCGCCACATTTTATTTTTAAGAGTACGGTTAAAGCGCTCCGACACTGATGCTTTCACATCACTTGCTGTAGCAAAATGATGTATGTTATACTTTTTCATCAGTTGCTGAAAATGCTTGTTAAAAAATTCGGTGCCTTTATCAGTCTGTAATTTTTGCGGTACGCGGTTTTCTTTAAGTATAGATTCGAACGCTTTCGCGACCTCCTGTCCGGTCTTATTCTTCAGCGGGCGTGCCCAAGCGTACTTGCTGAAAACGTCTATACAGGTCAGTAAAAATTTGATATTATCGTTTTCTTTCGAATAAGCAGACATGTCAACCAGATCTGCTTGAAACTGTACGTCTTTCCCGTACACTACCACTCTGTTCCTCTTGTATTTGACAGGTGCGGTTCTGTGTAATGTATAGGCGTCCTGAGCTGCTAACCAATCCTCCGCCTCTTTATCCTTCAGAGTTACCCCATATTCCTGTAACACACCGCGTTTTAACCGTTCTTTACCACCCAAAGACCCTGGATTTGATGGGTTGTAGTACACTTTTTTCATTAATTCAGACATCTTACCCCCACAGTTTTTCAGAAAATAATGACAGAACGTTTCGTGTCAAACAGGTTTTTATTTACAATATGTCGATTCAGAAGGGTACAAACATTAAATATGATTGGTTATATATCGTCTAGATATTGAAGGAATTTCACACACATTACAAAATTTTTCTCCATCATATATTCAACTAACACGTCAATAATTTTACACACGTCCGTCAATTCGTTTCTTGACATCAGTATTACACACACATCGGTTACATAAGTACAAAGACATAAAATGTTACCTATTTTAAGACTTTCTTCAGATTCAGGCATGATTTCAAGAATGTTTTTAACGGTCATGCAGGGATCATACCCCTTTGCGACACAATGACTTGTCATAACGTTCCACTCATTCGACATACCCCGTATGACAGTCATTTGAATTTTTAATTTCGTTAAACGATTATTATCCGCATAACGTACACTCACATCATTAATAATCTTATACAATAAATGCATTATTTCTCTCTTAATTCGTTGTTTGAATAAGAGTTTTGCCAGACAGGTTGTGTTGCAGAGGTTTCCCATGTCCCAGGTTAGTCAGAATCCGCAGGTGCACTTTTCTTCCAGCTGTCAACAGCGTCATAAACAGCCTGTTCGCAGGTTTCATCCAAGAGTTTCGTCCTGAGTTCAGCCAACCCCCCCACTATGTACATCTCATCTCTGAGCTCATACAGAACAGCGTCGACAACCCCCTGAATCCTTTGGAGGTGCGGTGATAAACCAAACAGTTTCAAGGTTCGGGCCAGAATGAGCTTTAGATCAGTTTTACACACTTTACCATGCAGTTCTTCGAAACAGCCGAGAAAATAATATGAGGGCGCCTCATAGAGACATGAATGCTGTACCTGCGAAGGATGATCCGTCTCACAACCATAACAATATTTTTTTAGTCGCCTGTCAACCAGATGTTCCAGAATGATCCCGACAACGGCTTTAATGATTTTATGCCCGGTCACACCGATGCAACCGTCGACTGTGTCCGAGACGGCGTCAGAGGCTGTAGCGTCAGGCGCCCCGTCTTGAGGCGGTCTGTACTTTGCCAGGAAAGCTAGGTTATGGTATCCGAGTTCTGTACAAAATTTGTTCAGCCAGGTAACGTTGTCCGTAGACGACCCCGCGGCGGCTGCGGTGTCGTCGCGTACAAAACTAAGAGGAGTCGGAGTATTTTCTTGGCTCATGTTGATGTTGTTAGCGTTTGAAAGTCTATTTCCTCTGAGAGCCCCTGTCGGTCTGTATTTAATGATTATAGAATGTAGGCGGAGCTACGTGAGCACCTCTCCGACTGGACACACACCATTCAGGGTGAAACAGTTTCACTTTTATATTGTTGTATCTGTCAAATGCTTCGCACCACTTAAACAATTTGTCAATCTTTCCGAATATGTCTTCTAACGCAGGCACATCTTTCCATTGAAACAAGAATTTAATGCTATAGTATTTGAGATGATCCTCTTCAGATATCGGCCATGCGCGTTCAGCTAGATCTGAACCGTGATCGCTACAAAGTATGTAAATGTAATCATCAGCGTGCTTGTTAACGTGATCCCCGAGCACTCTGTACCGCATTCCGGGCGTGATACCGACCCATTCCCCTATGAACAGAGGGTCATCGCAACCGTCTTTTAGATCACGCCAAACATAGTTGTAAAATAAACACCAGTCTTTTACCGTGAAAAATAACTCGGGGTCGTCGCACTTGTCATACGTGAACCTTTCATCATCGCCCACGGTACCCAGTCTGACCTCTCGGTTGATCTTGTCAAAGTTGTAACTGCAAACGCGATTACCGGATAAATGAAACTCATACTTAAGGTTATCCAAAGACTCGTGGAGAAACTTGGACAAACACGGTCCGTGTTTCATCTTCCTCGGCGCTAGAGTAAGATCGCCCATAGCGACCTCAACGTTCTTCTCAGGAGTTTTAGGTGATGATGCCTCTGCCATTGTTACAGTATAATTTTCTGTTTTTCAAATTCACAAAATCCCCGTTTGTATTTTGTGTCTAGGTAAGGATAAGTTATCCTCAGACCCTTTTTAAACATATCGCTACACCCTGGTTGCTTAACCACAGCCGCTCCTCTGGCGTTAGGGGCGGTGATGTAGGTGTGGTCTGACCTCAGCGCTCCTAAGCTCATTCTGAGTTTGACACGGTCCTGTGAGGATGTAGCAGCGTAAGATAGTCTACTCTTTTTATTTATTTATTTATTTTAGATCACAGCTATTTTTTCCCTGCTTTTCTTTTCTAACTTGTAACAAACGCTAGCTTTTAAATTGTAATCTTACAAGATTTTGACAAGTATCTTATTGCTTAACGTTCGCTTCATGCTTTTTTTCTTTTACACCACGGTAAGAGAAGTCGGCTCTATTTTCTTTAACTTGTAACAAACTCTAACCTACCTTTTTTAAATTGTATGTTAGACTAGAAGATTTTGACAAGTATCTTACTTAACGAACGTGTCAGATACTTTTTTGTTTTAGAAGATGGTAAGATAAGTCAACTCTATATTATTTAACTTGTAATGTTATGCTATTGTTTTAACTAACGTGTCAGATGCTTTGTTTGTTTTAGATGAACGAACACGTTCACTTCTGCTTCTTTTTATTTAACTTGTAACAAACTCTAACTAGTATAAATTGTTTTAACAATGCTAGCTCGTCTTGACTTGTTTTACGCGTATGTTTGATGTTTTTTCTTGATGTGTGTGTGAGAGAAAAAATTTAATAAAAACTTCCCTTTATTCCATTTAACACTGTTTCACAATTTAAAGTTTAAAGCACATAGTTTTAACAGTTTGTACACCCCCACACACAAAAACACATTTCCAAAAACAGTCATAAATTCCTTCAGATCGCTGGACTGGATAAAAACAGATGGACCCGTTTAGATGGGTGGGGGTGTACAAACAGGTGTCCAAACAGGTGTCCAGTAAGGGGGGTGGGGGGGTGGAATTTTATGAGGGGCAATAAATCAAATTTTAGACACATAGTGCCCTACTTTCTCTCTAATCACCATGTTTATAAAAAAAAAAAAAAAAAAAAAACATCATATTTAAAAAACATAATATTAAACATTATATAGCTTAATAAAATATAATTTGTTGTTACTACTGTAAATATTTATTAAGTTACTATGGGATCTCCTTCAATGCTTTCAGAATCTTTACTTTTTATTTTGTTTCTGTATTTTAAAATATATTTTTATATTAACATTTTAATGACAGTATATTTGTTGAACATTATCAAAATAGGAAGAAAATAGCCTAGTACAAACTTTGCTAAAGTGATTGTTTTGAACAAGTATTAACTTAGACATTAGCATAAAAAAAAAAAAAAATAATATATATATATATATATATATATATATATATATATATATATATATATATATATATATATTTGAGCTGAAGTATTTAACTGTGTGCCATTACCCCGTGATTGTGAAACACTTCACATGATTTTACGGTGAAATGTCATTTTTCATGTTAATCAGGTCAATTTTGATCAAGAAAAATGCACTGTGGCTTTAATTCAGTGTAAGCGGCACAGCAAAAATAGACTCGGTGCCGAAACTATCGCGGCACTGCTGCTTCTGCTCTGCTCCTGCTACACGCTGCCACGCCGCCTCTGCGTGCGGTGTGAATGCTCTAATCTGTTAACATTGGCGCCGAAAAAAATATGCGCTGCTTACGCCCTGCTTACGCGTGCGGTGTGAAACTGGCGTAAGGTGGCTGAGCTTGAGCAGTTAGTGGAGGCAGCCTCACGCTAGCGTCTTCCGCCAGAGGTAGAAGGAAGGGAGTGGGAAGGATAGAAGGTTGGAGCGGGCGATGCTGCGTGTGGCGCGGTAGCTGAAGGCGCCGCAGGGATTGGTTGAGAAGAGGAGGGAGGCAGTGCAGTGTGAGGAGCGGCCGAGTCTGGGGTGCGGCCTAGGCTTGCTGACGGCCTGCTGCATCTTGACGGTCAAGGGGAGCAGGAACTTGATCTGGAAGAAGACGATGTTATTTTGAAGGAAGTAGAGAGCTGTGAGGGAGAGGAGAAGAGGCCACAATTGTCAGCAGAGGCAGCCTCACACTTAAAATCGACCTCTGGGCTAGTGTCTGCTATGGGAGCTGGAGGCCACTGAAAAGCAAAAGGGGTTATTAGTAATGGGAGGAACAGCCTGAGATGTGTGGGCCTGAGTTGCAAGCGGATGCAACCTCGCGCTTCCTTCAGCTGCTGTGGGCCACGGGAAGGGAGTAGGGATTGTGACATCCTGAAGAGCCTGTATAGCCTGCACAACTAGCGGAGGCAGCCTCACTCTAGCGTCTGCTATGGGAGCTGGAGACCACTGAAAAGGAAAAAGGATTAGAAGTAACTGAAGGAAAACATTGAGATGTGAGGGCCTATGTTGCAAGCGGAGGCAGCCTCACACTTGCTTCAGCTGTTTTAGCTTTAGGTCACGGGAAATGGGAATGGTTTGTGACATTCGCTGAGAAATGCTGAAATGCCTGAGTAGCCTGCAGTGTTGCCAACTTAGCAATTTTGTTGCTAGATTTAACAACTTCTCAGACTACCCAAGCGACTTTTTTTTTTTTAAAGTGATAAAATTATGAAAAGACATGCTTTTCCTCTTAACCACTCAAAAAGAAGAAAGTATTGAAACAGCTAGCCAGCCAAGCAGCGCATCAGCTGGATTTGGAGAGAGGTGCCTAGCAGTATCCACATCACATGCAAATTAGGTTGCTAGTTGCACTTGATCAATAATAATAATAATAATAATAATAATAATAATAATAATAATTATTATTATTTCTTTATGATACAATCTTTTGAAAATCAATCTTTTTCATCTTATCCATCTATCTGAGTACAATGTGTAATTTAAAATACCGGTAAAATGCTAGTGAAAATTAATACAGGAAATTTGAGTAATTTCATTGTGTGTTCTAAGCAGTTTTGCGTCATGGTTACAAAATGGCATCAATATCCATTGTCACCACGTCGTTTAACAACTTTTAGCAATGACAATCTGCCTTTAGCCACTTTATCTAAAAATTAATTTGCAACATGGCCTGCGCCGCTAGCGGAGGCAGTCTCGTGCTACCGTCTGCTACAAGAGCTGGAGGCCCAGCTACATGCAGCACTGTGGCCGGAAGAGTTGAGCCGAAGCAGGAATTGAGTGAGGTTTTGCTGCAGTGAGAACTGGGGTGCGGGCCAGGCTCATTTAAGGCCTGCTTCTGCGACCTATCGCTCGAGGGGAGCCGGGTCTTTTGAGAGACAATCTATTGTCTAATCTATTATCTCGATCTATTGGCCGCCTCGGCGGCTGGAGTCGATTTAGGAGTGAGGTTGGCTAATTTGCAGGGTGACGGATAGAGCGCACAGATCCGCTTTGTTTACCCTCTGCGAGAATGGTTCGTCGGAATTAATCAGCGTTTGCCTCAGGCTTAAATACTGTCCACTTTCCGATCGGAGGATATACTGGCATAGCCGAAAGATACGAGGATGTCGGGGAAGAAATTGAAAGTCTCGCTGATGGAGGCGAGGTTAAGCCTCGGCGTTGTGGAGAGTGTGTGGTTGGTCGAGCAGAGCGGCGGCCGTGATGAAGCCTGGTGCTCAGCGCCGGTGACTGGCGGAGAAGGAGTGATCCTTGGGCCGGCAGATTGCGACGGAGGATCTGAAAAATCCCCATTACAGGTCTCGTTGTTGGACGGAAAAAGTTGAGTCTGTGATATAATGGCCAAAGGAGCAAACCGAATGCCGGAAAACTGTCCATTCCAGAAAACTGTCATAGGACAGAGGTAGGTAGGCTGCATATATATACACGTATTGTGCTAGTTACGATGGTTAGCTAAACGAGTTACACCTGTGCCAAATTAGTTGATTATCTGATCGTGCTAAAAGAAATAACCTCCATCAGCAGCTGCAGTATCTGTCAGCTGTGTCAGTGCAGTCACTGTGACTCTGACTGACGGAGGTTTTTGTACGACTCTTTATCACTGTGTGAACACTCCACCGCTGTGTAAACTCTGACAGTAATAAGCTCCTGTATCTTCAGTCTGGACTCCACTGATGGTCAGAGTGAAATCTTTTCCAGTATCTGCTGTTCCACTGCCACTGAATCTAGATGGAGTTCCTGACTGGAGGTATTTTATGCCATATATGAGGAGTTTAGGAGCTTCTCCAGGTTTCTGCTGATACCAGTGTAAGAGGCTGCTGTATATTCCTACATCTATATGACACTCTATTGTAGCTGTTTGATCCTGTTGGACAGTTTTAACTTTAGGTTGAGTCAGAGTGACTCCTCTGGATCCTGAAGAAGAGAAAATAAAGTCAGTTTGTCAGTGAATCACCTTTATAGCAGAATACTGTTATATTAAAATGGTAAAAAACAAAACAAAACAAAACAATAGCTTATTATTGATATCAAAACTTAATTTTCTACCTTGAATAAAAGCTGCAATGGTCCAGATGAGGATGATGTTGGTCATTGTTGTTGTTTTGTCTTGTGTGATGATGAAGATTGTGTTGTGTTCTGCTCTCAGTCATGAAGTGTTAAACTCACAGCACTATAAACACTCTCAGAGCACTGAAGCATGTGCTGACGATGCAAAGAAGGGGGCAGGATTTACAACAGCTTTATTTTAAGGAGATGTCATTACAACTGTTACAAGTACTTTAACAACAACGGTAAATTATGCTTAATTTCTAGTAATTAAACCAAAACCCCAACCATAACCCTACAGTAAGTATATAGTAACTAATATTACTCAGTATTTAGTTATGTAATTACACTGCAACAACATCACCTTTAAATAAAGTATAGCATATTAAAATAAGGAATTTTGGTGTTGAACTTTACACTGAATGCAGCATGACAAAAAAAGCCTTTTTAGAATCACCCTCTTCAGAAATATTTGTCACCCATAATTAATTTATTATATTCATTTCTATTATATCATACAATATTCACGAGGGAGGACCACCATTATGTAGAATAAAGCAGCTTTTTCTAAACCTCTGATTTAAGTCATCTTATTACTCTACTTTACACCATTTTTTTGTTGTGAGTGAGTGTTTGCAAGTGAAGAGTGGGAGTAAGAAGAATACAACACATTATGAAACATTATAAGGAAGATGGATTACAAATTGGCACAATAATAAATTGATTTCAACTGAATAAACTTAAAACAAGACTGCACAATTAATGTAGATTAATGTCTGAAATAAATATTGATTCAGTGGTGAGTCCAATATCATGTTTCTATGTGAAACAGAAATACATTTTTACGTAAAAAAAAAATAAAATAAAATAAATAAATAAATAAAAATGTGTGAAGGAGTTTTTACATTTGAAAAACATTTTACAAAAACTATATTATTTATGGCTGTCATCAGCTGAGGTGTTTCTGCTATCAGTGTGTTGAAGTGTTGTTTCTCTCTCTGCTGGAGTTTGTGTTCACTCGAGTGGAACAGAGGTTTTTGTACGAGTGTTTCATTAGATTGTATCACTGTGGTTGACTTTCGGTGGAGGAACTAAACTGGTGCTCGGTAAGTCTATTTTAATTCTCCAATGAAAACATACAATTTAGATTGTGTACAATTATTATTATTATTATTATTATTATTGTTTTTTTTTTTTATCTGAACCAGAAAAAAAATCTAACAATAATATTTTGGTAACACTTTACAATAATGTTTCATTTATTAATATTAGTTAACCACATTAGTTAACATGAATTAACAATGAAAAAAGTCTTGTAAAGTATTTATTAATCTCAGTCAATCGCATATTAATTGCAGCATTTACTAATACAGTATTAAAATCCAAAGTTTTATCTGCTAATATTAATGGATCTGAGTTGACATGAACCAACAATGAACAGTTGGACATTTATTAATCAATGTTAACTAAGATTAATAAATACTGTAACAAATGTATTGCTCATTGTTAGTTAATATTAATTAACGCTTTAATTAACGTTAACTTATGAACCTTATTGCAAAGTGTTACAAATTTTATAAATATAGTTTTACAGTAAATATTTAATCTAAAATATTGTGACGTTTAGATATTTAGAAGAACTGAATTATTCACTTTTTCATAATGTGGCTCACTCTTGATTTTATTAGTTTATCACATATATATTATACATAGAAAAAAGAGATTAAATGAAAAATATATACTTTAAAAAGTAAATGGAGCTACTTTCTATAGATCAATCAATGATTTTGAATCTATTTTGCTCATGCTGTGCTTATAATTCAGTGCATTTTAATACAAGCACAGTTTATACAAATATACCTCAGTTGATTAATTTCTAATTCCAGTGGTATCATTTGTAGTCACACAATCTCTGTTTGAAATTGAGTTTTGAGTTGAATATCTCACCTAACTAAAATGCAAAGACATTATTTAGGGATAAAAAACTACTAGGGTTAAATCAGTAAATATCTTAATATTTTTCACTTCTTTTTATGAGGTTTCATTGAAATGTATGTAGTGTTTGTGTTTTCTGTGTGTTTGTGAATGTGTTGTGTTTGTCTCCTGCAGCTGGTCCCACAGTGAAGCCCTCAGTGTCTCTGCTGCCGCCCTCTTCTCTGCAGATCTCTGGAGACTCAGCCGCACTGCTCTGCCTGCTCAGCTCTTACTCTCCACAGGGGGCGCTGGTGAGCTGGACACTGGACGGCTCAGAGGTCAGCGAGGGGGTTGTGACCAGTGCAGAGAGCGAGAAGGACGGCCGCTACAGCCGCAGTAGTGTCCTGACCCTCAGCAAAGCACGCTGGGAAGAGGGAGAGCTGTACGTCTGCAGAGTAACACATGATGGAGCTGCTCAGGACGTCTCGTTCCACAAGAGTCGCTGTTAGTCGCTCGCAGTGCTGATGTTTCTCCAGTGAGCGCTGCTCTCTCCTGAAGATGAGGCGTATCTGAGTGTCCTGTGTCAGGCAGGATTCACATGAGTCTAGTGCTGCAGCTGTAGTCATTTACAACTCAATACTGAAAGAGAGCTCTAGTGTCAAAGCACTGGCTGATCTTTCAATCTGCTGTGTTTGCTGCAACATTTAATAAAGCTTCTCAACAAGCTCCATTTGTGTCTGACAACATCATTCAACTAACAGATCAAGATGCATGTAGTGTTTGTTCAGGTGCTTTTCAGAAGCTCGATCAGTAGCAGTAAATCTAGTCAAATAAAGCTCTTGGGGTTTGAACATGGTCTCTGGAGACAGAGCTGCTCTATTCTGAGAGGATCTCAATCACTCACCCTGACAATGCAAATGAGATTTTCAGCCACACTCCCAGAGTCACTGTTTGATTGGTTACATGATCTGGACTGAAACACACCAGTTTCACTTCTGCTGCAGCTAAGCAGCCCAGGTGAAAAGTTTAAAGTGTGTTTTTTTTTGGACATACTTATTACATTTAAATTATACTATACTAAATGCATATTAAATTTATTATTTTGAAACAATAAATATATTAAGCATATTTCAAGATATGCTTAAGATCAAGTTTAAGCCATTTACAATATATTTTAACATGTTGAATTGTGTTAAACTGTATTTCCTTACAATTCATTTAAAATATTTGGTGCCACTTTATATTAGGTGGCCTTAACTATTATGTTCTTACATTCAAAATTAATAATTTGATACAATGCACTTATTGTGTACACACTACATTGCACTTATATTTTAAAAAAAAAATACCTGCATGTAGTTACATATGTAATTTATGTAATTACATTTATAGTTTACACGGTGGACCCTTACACCATAACACAACCTTAAATCTGCTCATACTGCCAAACCTGTCCCTAACCTCCATATCCCGCATCAATAGCAGCAAAAGTGTTCTGCAATACAATACGAACACAATAAGCGCATTGTACATTTTTTTTGAGATGTAAGTACATAGCAGTTAAGGCCACTAAGTATGAAGTGGGACCAAATATTATTTTAATACTTCATTTTAATGTGATTCAGTAACATTTCAATAGCATTTCAACTCATTAGAAATGCATTAGCATTACACTACTATAAAGCGTTTTTTTTTTTTCAGTATTTAAAATGGTACAAAAGGTGCAAAAATCATTCAAATTAAATGATTAAACAAACCTAATGCTAGAGTACATTAAAAATGTAATGAGGAGAGAGAGGAGTAGTGCACTTTGTGTCTAAAATTTGATTTATTGCCCCTCATAAAATCCCACCCCCCACCCCCCCTTACTGGACACCTGTTTGGACACCTGTTTGTACACCCCCACCCATCTAAACGGGTCCATCTGTTTTTATCCAGTCCAGCGATCTGAAGGAATTTATGACTGTTTTTGGAAATGTGTTTTTGTGTGTGGGGATGTACAAACTGTTAAAACTATGTGCTTTAAACTTTAAATTGTGAAACGGTGTTAAATGGGGTAAAGGGAAGTTTTTATTAAAGTTTTTTTTCACACACACGTCAAGAAAAAAACATCTGTAAAACAAGTCAAGACGAGCTAGCATTGTTAAAACAATTTAAATAAAAAGAAGCAGAGGTGAACGTGTTCGTTCATCTAAAACAAACAAAGCATCTGACACGTTAGTTAAAACAATAGCATAACATTACAAGTTAAATAATATAGAGTTGACTTATCTTACCATCTTCTAAAACAAAAAAGTATCTGACACGTTCGTTAAGCAATAAGATACTTGTCAAAATCTTGTAAGATTACAATTTAAAAGCTAGCGTTTGTTACAAGTTAGAAAAGAAAAGCAGGGAAAATTAAAGAAAATAGAGCCGACTTCTCTTACCGCGGTGTAAAAGAAAAAAAAGCATGAAGCGAACGTTAAGCAATAAGATACTTGTCAAAATCTTGTAACATTACACTTTAAAAGCTAGCTAAACAAAAGAAAAAGAACCGCGTAGGCCTATCTTGTCGTGGTGTAAAAGAAAAATATCAAACCGTTAAGTAAGCTACTCGTCAAAATCTTGTAAGATTACAATTTAAAAGCTAGCGTTTGTTACAAGTTAGAAAAGAAAAGAAGGGAAAAAATAGCTGTGATCTAAAATAAATAAATAAACAAAAAGAGTAGACTATCTTACGCTGCTACATCCTCACAGGACCGTGTCAAACTCAGAATGAGCTCAGGAGCGCTGAGGTCAGACCACACCTACATCACCGCCCCTAACACCTTAAGGAGAGACCGACGCAAAGATTTAAAACAATTAAACAAAGTAATGTTTTAACATTAGAACGAACGTTATTTTTAATAAATCTTTTAAATTTCTTTATTAATGAAACAATTCAGCCTAAAACTTTTCACTTTAAAAATAGGTTAGTCTAGTTTTTCCTTTTAAACAAACATCTCCTAAGCCGTAGGAAAAATGTTGTTTGTCTTGTTTTATTTTATTTAAGTAGTATAATTCCTTTCATGGGTCTTTGAAGTTTAAGACTTCTAGCGTGCTATACAACCCAGACTTTTTTTTTCCCTTTAAAAATTAGGTTAGCCTAGTTTTTCTAAACATTCGCCTCTAAGTCACAGGAAAATGTTGCTTATTTTATTTTATTTACTTTAGTTTAGTTATTCACACTTAATTTAGTAATTCATTTATTTACTCTTCTATTTTTGTCAATCTTAAAACTCGCGGTAGGTATAACAGTTTGAAAGCATACGCGCGTATATAGACGGAAACTGATATGAAAGCAAATGTTTTGGCGGGGTCTTTAGATTTTCAGTCGTAATTAGACGCCTAAACTTTTTTATAATATCTTATGATATGTAAATATTTAGTCTCACACAGCGCTGCGAAATGAGGATGACGCCGTGTGTCTGAACGTACGATTGATTACTGACGCGACCATATTAGATCAAGAGGGGGTGTCGTAAAAACATCTAAGCGCGACTCATTTGCAATCTAATGAGTTTTGAGGGGATCCGGCATCGTAAACTTGGTTAGGGTGTTAGGTAAATTCATTGATCAAAACAGATCACCTTTCTAAGATGTTCAAAGGATCAAAGGGGCATCAGTGTTAATCGTTTTATGACGCGCACGTGCGTGTGTGAACTCTGTCAAAAGTTTAGACTAAACGTCCACTGACCGGTCAAAGGGTGCGCGGCCTTTTGAAACTTTTATATGACACATCTGGCGAAGTTAAAAATTAGGTAAAGTTGACAGTATTTATAACGAATTTATAATCTATTCGAATGCGAGTTCAAACTGATGTTCACGATGTGAAGAGATAAAGGAGGGGTCGATAACAACAAATTTGTTAATATTAATAAGTTAACTAAATAGAGGTCCCAAAGATGATTGTTTAATAAGAGGGTCTATGATGTAGGAAAATGGTGTTTAATTTGAGTTAATTTAGTTAATTTAGTTATTTCTTTATCCGATCTTTGATCATTGCCGCATTTAAAACATATTATGCTGCCGGTCTATACGTAATACGAATAATACAAATAGATCCCATGATCTTTTCCGACATAAGAATTATATCAGACCTACTTCAAACGTCCATTTGAACAGATGGTTACCATCACGCGAGATCAATAAACAGATATCCCGAGCTTTGATTTTACGGCGTTAAAACCCCCGTCGCGTTCAAACACGCGTAGATAAGGAAAAAGCGTGTCTACACACAGAGGTGTGTAATAAAGACCAGACAGGTTCTGACGTAGATCATACCCGCTAACACCGCGCCAATTAAGTTGTAAATGAAAAAAGAAAGTTTCCTCATAGGGACAAAAAAATAAAAAATAAATAAATAAAAGTTTGACACCATAACGTAGGGTGTACCTGAACCCCACACACACACACACACACACACACACACGCGCGCGCACACACTTGTTTCGCTATCCTTGTTGGGACTTCCATAGGCGTAATGGTTTTTCTACTGTACAGACCGTATATTCTATTGCCCTACACCAACCCTACACCTAAACTTAGCCCTCACAGGAGACTTTTTGCATTTTTAGATTTTCAAAAAACTTCATTCTGTGTGATTTATAAGCTTTTTTACCCGTGGGGACCTCAATTTAGGTCCCCACCGTGACACGAGTCCCCATGAGTCTGTGTGTATTCAGGTTTAATTCCCCACCTGAATAGAAAAGCAGGTACACACACACACACACACACACACACACACGTAATGGTTTTTATACTGTACAAACTGTATTTTTCGTCAACCTACACCAACTTTACACCTAAACCTACCCCCTTACAGAAAACTTTGTGCGTTTTAAGATTTACAAAAACTTCATTCTGTATGATTTATAAGCTTGTTTCCTCATTGGGACAAAAAATAAAAATAAATAAATAAATAAAATATCCCCACAAGGACAAGGATTTTGAAAATTGCCATCTTTGTCCCCTGATCCGCACACGCACGCACAAATCTGAGTATGCTAAATTTTAAATATGAGCAAAATCGTATATGTTGTTTTTACTTTTTGTTGTTATTTAAGAAATGTTTTCATTTTAATCTAACCTGTAGATAGTATGTGTACTGTAAAAGAAGAAATATACATTTCACTTAAAACTTCTCAGTAAAATAATTACACCTACAGTTTAAACATGATTAAAAAGTTTTAAACACATTGTGTGTCACTAAAGCAAGTCATGCTGTCTATTGTCTTTAAACTTTAGTTTTATTCTTTAATTTCTTTAAAATAGCCTGATGATAATGCACCCAAGTTCTTTTCTCACAAGAGTAGATAACTCTTTGGACGTGTTTGTGACAAACACATAATTTTTTACTTCAGAAAAGTTTTTGAAATGTATGACTGAACTTTTCTTATTTGACAGACCTGCGTTTCAAATTATTTACCCGAGGTGTTTAACAGCCAGAAGGAATACATGTTGTTTTCTAATGTTCATGAAACCTTTATTGGTGTAAATTTCTCACCTAGAACACAAAACTCGTACATTTTGACTATTTGACTCTTTTGTAGGTATCATGTCATTTGAAATGGTTTACTAAAAGATAGAAGAAATTACACATTCACTTAAAACTTCTCAGTAAAATAATTACACCTACAGTTTAAACATGATTAAAAAGTTTTAAAACACATTGTGTGTCACTAAAGCAAGTCATGCTGTCTATTGTCTTTAAATTAAACTTTAGTTTTATTCTTTAATTTCTTTAAAATAGCCTGATGATAATGCACCCAAGTGCTTTTCTCACATGAGTAGATAAATCTTTGGACGTGTTTGTGACAAACACGTAATTTTTACTTCAGAAAAGTTTTTGAAATGTATGACTGAACTTTTCTCATTTGACAGACCCGCGTTTCAAATTATTTACCCGAGGTGTTTAACAGCCAGAGGGAATACATGTTGTTTTCTAATGTTCATGAAACCTTTATCGGTCTAAATTTCTCACCTAGAACACAAAACTCGTACATTTTGACTATTTGACTTTTGTAGGTATCATGGCATTTGAAATGGTTTACTAAAAGATTAAAGCACTAGCGTCTGTGTTTTCTGGATGAAAGAGATGTACAAAGATGTTTCAACTATTATCGTCATTTCTTTTTGACCCTAATAAACTGGTAATGAATTTTATACGGTAAGTGATGCAATATACAGTTCTCATACTATCTGTGTAAACAGCCGTGCTAAAACATTTATGAGTATTTTTGCATGCCAACAGATTTGTTAGGGATGTGTCACATCTAAGAATAACAATCTTTTGTAAATGACATTTTTCTTACACCACTAGTTTTAGTCATATTATCAAGATTTCAGATGACAGTTCACAATTTGTTTGTTGGACTGCGTATGCTTTTAGGTGAAGACACCTCTTTGTGAGCTGTCATCATAATAGGAATAAATCAAAATCAAGAAATTAAGTAACAGTCTTTTCTCTTTGAGATATTTATTTTAGTGCAACTTTGTGTCTGTCCATGATGCGAGAACACATGAAGCGTCAACACGAATATTAAGTCATGCTGTTTTATCCTTAAAACTATTACAACTGAAACAAATCAAACTATTGCACTGAAAGCTGAACATTCATTTAAGTTTGTCCACAGAAGCTTTTTCAACACAACGACATTAAACACTATC
This sequence comes from Spinibarbus caldwelli, assembly GCA_039654775.1. Taxonomy (NCBI): domain Eukaryota; kingdom Metazoa; phylum Chordata; class Actinopteri; order Cypriniformes; family Cyprinidae; genus Spinibarbus; species Spinibarbus caldwelli. Next base: position 21,059,897 of record CM077265.1, on the reverse strand, counting down.
GCCATCTTCTGTGACTCAAATAAAGCGACATCTCTGGCGTACGTAAGCATCTACAATGTGTGCATGCGGTAAACATTTTTGTTTCTCCACTTCTGTCATATTTGTTAGATGTAATGCAAACGATATTTTGAGAACTATGATGTTCCACGCTTTGTAAAGGTTATAGAAAGAATTCAAGCATAATCTTTACATAGGAATTATCTTTGCGCAAAGCGAATTGACTAAAAATCATTGAATTACGAAACGCAAAAGTGTATACATCATTTAAGAAAAATTTAAGAAAAATTTAAGAAAAATTTCTATAACGCATACAGAATACAGAAATCCTCCTCTCGATCTATCGTGACTGACATTTTACTAAGTCAGACGATCAGGATTACGGACGACGAGGCTCACATTTTGTTTGTTGGACTGTATATGTCATTACTATCACTGTACTGTAGGTGAGGCCTTCTCTCTGAGAGCCATCAGCATTCATTGTTTATAGAAATAAATGAAAATTAAGAAAAATTTATTGAGAGTGTTTGACTAAGACGGTATTTCTTTTTTAGGACAATTATCCATCTATTTGATGTGAGACCCCATTAAGTATCGACACGAAAATTAAGGCGTGCTGTTTTACACTTACGACTGAAACATATCTAACCATCGTGCTCAAAGCTAAACATTCAGTAAAGTTTGAGGTTGTACACAGTCTTGAAAAGGCTACAGACACAAAATATTAAGGATTTTATGTATTTATTTATTTTGTGCACCCTATGTAACTCAAGAGTCCGAGTCGCTAAGAAAATTATCATATGAATACAGAAAACCCACTCATGATCATGTGGGTATATTTTTGTAAATGTTGTTTTAAATTGCTTTTTTCTTACGCCGCTACATCTAGAGCTCTCGTTCGGATAGCTGATGACGATGTGCGCATTTTATTTGTCGTACTCATTTCTTTCAACATTGAGATTAAAGTGTAGGTAATGTGACTACAGTTAAGAACCATAAAATTATACCACATCCCCTTTGAAAAGTTTATACAGGATATAATCGTTTATACACGAAATATGTATCAGTATAACAAATACCTAATACTGAAATCCTCTCTTCTAAATATATTGTTAAAGTTTTAATGATGATTTTGATGGCCTACCCCACTAGCTGATCCCGCGCTATACTTTTTCAATGTTTTTTAGATGAAGACTATTCTCAGAATCTGGTCAATCATGTCGCGAGCGTTTGCTGGAAAACATGAACAAATACATTATAAGATAACAAAAGGATAGTCCTCCTACAAGAGATTGTTTAAACTGAGATTGCGATGTACTGTAGAGCTTTTTCTGGTCTGTCTACAAAGCGGCCACGAGACACAATAGATGTTACTTGTACATCTATTTCATTTAGAACACAAAGTTGCGCATTACTAGTTGAAGATAGTGTGGAAACACTATTTTCTTTGCACGCGTCTCTAAACGTGTCTTTAATAAATAAATCACAGATGTCACGTAGTTAATTCATTGAAAGGTGCACGTTTTTGACCATTTTAGATGGTCTGCTCCAGCACACAGACACATGTTTTAGGTATTCATCTGACCAAAAGGTTTGATCCTGGGGAAACACGCACAACAGCGGCTGTGCTTCGTCATGATTGTCTTTATAATTGATCCACATTTATTAAAACAATACGGCATGAAGTTACTGTATTCAACAGCACAGTCCCTTGAAATATTGTAGTATATCTAAACACGTATTTAGCTTAAATATTAGTTGTTGAGTGTTTACAAAGTTGTCATGCCTGTTGTTGAATTTTATAACATATATTTCACCAAACCTAAAGGACCGAAAATAGGTTTAGCATAAGTCCGCATTTCAGCTGTTAGCCTGAAAATGCAAGTGAACTGAGATTATCACTGAGATAATCTACACAATGTGAAACAAGCTCACGGTTACATTAGAGTTTTGGATTTTAGTTTATGTTGAATATTGTTTGTTACTGTTTCACAGGTTTAACACCTCATTACTTGAAGACACGCACTGTATAAATCACAAAGTTTTCCACTGTAGTAGTCCGACTCTGAAACCAGACCAAAAAATTAGCTTGAGACTTAGTTGTAGCAGTGTGAAAATTGTTGTGTTTTTATCTTTCTATGATTTGTTCGCTCTTTCTGTTTGAATTTGTTTACCGCAGTTTCGCCTCCCTTATCTTATTTTCCCACCTAATTGTAATTGTTAGGCCTACGCTTATGGCGTTATACGCTTTGGATCGTTAGCATAATCTTTGTTCATATAAGTCAATATTTCTGCGAATTTGGTTGATTTAATAAATATTGCGTCTTCATTCGAGACATTTACTTTACATTATTATATTGTATCAGATATAAGATACAAGATCGTTTCTTATTAAATATTAATTATTATTAAATTGATAACAAACAAAAAACTTATCTAGGCGTGACCTATGAATCTTCCGTTATCTATGTCTTCCTGGCGACAACCCCCCCACCCTGTACACCACGCAACAGGTTGAGGGTGGGCCCGAACGCTAAAACCAAAGACAACTGTCCTGATAAACTCAGTTACGGCGTTGCTACCAGGTTTTAAAGTGCAGACGGCGGAGCTACTGTAAGATCTTGTCAAACTACAGTTATCTACAGTTATCTACATGGTTCGACAGAATCAGCTTCAAGAAACCAATTCGTCTGAGCCCGACGCGCTCTACAGTTTTTCAATTAATAAGACTTCGGCGGATCTGAACCATAAACCGGAAATTGAAGCTGAAAGTGAAATTCCACAGGACCGTCGTGGATTAAAACAGTCAATCAAGATTCTAGGAAACGGCGACAACGCACTATATCGGCTAGGGGACAAAATGTATCTCTTGGAAAGAATTGAATTCTGAAAAATTTAGTCTGACGCAGCGCAAAAGCTAATGGATCGTGACTGGAGTTCCGGCGATGCTGCGGATGAGCAACTGGAGTGCGACCGCGGTACGGGAAAAACGTGTTTTGTAAAAGACGTCATAGACCCCATGTTTAAACTACATTACAGAGGACAAATGATCGGTCTGATGCATAAGATCATCGCGGCGGCGTGCGATCCAAATCACGATCGTACGGGAGACACCAAACGCGAAACAAATCTCAAAAACGAAATGAAAATTGTAAGAAGCCTGAAATATCCGTGGCCTGATTTGACTAGCATGTTTCTCACCAGCAGAGAGCCGGCCTGTGAAATTACCAGAAAGATTTTGGATGTGATGTCTGAATGTGAGGATGAGATGGACATTCACGAGGTTCTCTGTCTGTGTACGTCTGTAACAGATCTATGCGTGTTGTTGGCTGCAAAAACCTGCGATTCTATGACGCGTGAAATTGTTGCATCGCTGATTGATTTTATATTTGAGAAAAACATGTTTGTCTGCAGAGATTTCCTTTTCTGGCTAGACCACCGGTTTAATGTCGTTACTGCTATTCGTTTGTAAATTTGATCATTTTCTTCACTACTTCAATGTATGAATGTATACTCAACGATATATTGTTGAAATAAAAGGATGTCTCAACTCATTATTCTGTTCTCTGACCTCATAACGTCTTTATTTAAAACATTTAAATGTAACGATTTAGCACACGCTTTTATCCGAAGCGACTTACAAATGAGGAAATGTTGAGGGGGTGAGCGATGTGACGAATAGTTTGTTTGTTATCAATTTAATAATAATTAATATTTAATAAGAAACGATCTTGTATCTTATATCTGATACAATATAATAATGTAAAGTAAATGTCTCGAATGAAGACGCAATATTTATTAAATCAACCAAATTCGCAGAAATATTGACTTATATGAACAAAGATTATGCTAACGATCCAAAGCGTATAACGCCATAAGCGTAGGCCTAACAATTACAATTAGGTGGGAAAATAAGATAAGGGAGGCGAAACTGCGGTAAACAAATTCAAACAGAAAGAGCGAACAAATCATAGAAAGATAAAAACACAACAATTTTCACACCTAATTGTAATTGTTAGGCCTACGCTTATGGCGTTATACGCTTTGGATCGTTAGCATAATCTTTGTTCATATAAGTCAATATTTCTGCGAATTTGGTTGATTTAATAAATATTGCGTCTTCATTCAAGACATTTACTTTACATTATTATATTGTATCAGATATAAGATACAAGATCGTTTCTTATTAAATATTAATTATTATTAAATTGATAACAAACAAACTATTCGTCACATCGCTCACCCCCTCAACATTTCCTCATTTGTAAGTCGCTTCGGATAAAAGCGTGAGCGAAAATCGTTACATTTAAATGTTTTAAATAAAGACGTTATGAAGTCAGAGAACAGAATAATGAGTTGAGACATCCTTTTATTTCAACAATATATCGTTGAGTATACATTCATACATTGAAGTAGTGAAGAAAATGATCAAATTTACAAACGAATAGCAGTAACGACATTAAACCGGTGGTCTAGCCAGAAAAGGAAATCTCTGCAGACAAACATGTTTTTCTCAAATATAAAATCAATCAGCGATGCAACAATTTCACGCGTCATAGAATCGCAGGTTTTTGCAGCCAACAACACGCATAGATCTGTTACAGACGTACACAGACAGAGAACCTCGTGAATGTCCATCTCATCCTCACATTCAGACATCACATCCAAAATCTTTCTGGTAATTTCACAGGCCGGCTCTCTGCTGGTGAGAAACATGCTAGTCAAATCAGGCCACGGATATTTCAGGCTTCTTACAATTTTCATTTCGTTTTTGAGATTTGTTTCGCGTTTGGTGTCTCCCGTACGATCGTGATTTGGATCGCACGCCGCCGCGATGATCTTATGCATCAGACCGATCATTTGTCCTCTGTAATGTAGTTTAAACATGGGGTCTATGACGTCTTTTACAAAACACGTTTTTCCCGTACCGCGGTCGCACTCCAGTTGCTCATCCGCAGCATCGCCGGAACTCCAGTCACGATCCATTAGCTTTTGCGCTGCGTCAGACTAAATTTTTCAGAATTCAATTCTTTCCAAGAGATACATTTTGTCCCCTAGCCGATATAGTGCGTTGTCGCCGTTTCCTAGAATCTTGATTGACTGTTTTAATCCACGACGGTCCTGTGGAATTTCACTTTCAGCTTCAATTTCCGGTTTATGGTTCAGATCCGCCGAAGTCTTATTAATTGAAAAACTGTAGAGCGCGTCGGGCTCAGACGAATTGGTTTCTTGAAGCTGATTCTGTCGAACCATGTAGATAACTGTAGATAACTGTAGTTTGACAAGATCTTACAGTAGCTCCGCCGTCTGCACTTTAAAACCTGGTAGCAACGCCGTAACTGAGTTTATCAGGACAGTTGTCTTTGGTTTTAGCGTTCGGGCCCACCCTCAACCTGTTGCGTGGTGTACAGGGTGGGGGGGTTGTCGCCAGGAAGACATAGATAACGGAAGATTCATAGGTCACGCCTAGATAAGTTTTTTGTTTGTTATCAATTTAATAATAATTAATATTTAATAAGAAACGATCTTGTATCTTATATCTGATACAATATAATAATGTAAAGTAAATGTCTCGAATGAAGACGCAATATTTATTAAATCAACCAAATTCGCAGAAATATTGACTTATATGAACAAAGATTATGCTAACGATCCAAAGCGTATAACGCCATAAGCGTAGGCCTAACAATTACAATTAGGTGGGAAAATAAGATAAGGGAGGCGAAACTGCGGTAAACAAATTCAAACAGAAAGAGCGAACAAATCATAGAAAGATAAAAACACAACAATTTTCACACTGCTACAACTAAGTCTCAAGCTAATTTTTTGGTCTGGTTTCAGAGTCGGACTACTACAGTGGAAAACTTTGTGATTTATACAGTGCGTGTCTTCAAGTAATGAGGTGTTAAACCTGTGAAACAGTAACAAACAATATTCAACATAAACTAAAATCCAAAACTCTAATGTAACCGTGAGCTTGTTTCACATTGTGTAGATTATCTCAGTGATAATCTCAGTTCACTTGCATTTTCAGGCTAACAGCTGAAATGCGGACTTATGCTAAACCTATTTTCGGTCCTTTAGGTTTGGTGAAATATATGTTCCCCTTTCAGTCGGTCACTCCGAGTCACATCGGATGACCGACGAAATTGGGATCTCGCCAGAGAGACCAATCCACTTCGAGTGTAACTAAACGAGCCAATGGACATTGGCATGCGATTATTGCATCCAGCTGCCGCTGATCACAGCGTGAGCATAAGAGGCAGCTGATGCACCGCATCAATTATCCTTTCGCTTCGGAGCCGAGCGGTAGTGGTTAAAGCTACTGCTCTCCCTTCCAAGAGAGTGTTCTGCGAGCGAGTGCGGGCGTTACGGCGCGGCAGCGGTGGTCACGGTGTCCGGGAGAGAAAGATCGTCTTCCTGCTGACAGCCACACTAGGAGTGTGCGGTGGCCAGCTCCCCTGCGTGCTTCAGCACTAAAAGAGCATTTCTCTGAAAGAGCAATTTCTCTAAAAGAGCAACACGGGTGATCGCGTCTTTTTAAAGATGTCTTTTCACCCGTGCGTTTCTGGGTGTGGTCGTTTCCTGGCGCCTCAGGATGGTCACGATCGCTTCCTCACGTGTCTGGGCATTCAGCACGCTGAGGTGGCTTTCGTGGATGGTTCATGTTCTTCTTGCGAGGACATGACCATCTCGGAGTGCGACTCTGCTATGTCAAACATGGCAGAGTCCCTCTGCCTGCCGTGATCCGGCGTGCACACTGGATCCGGTGGAGTCAGAGGTGATTGAGGATTACGGTGAGGGCTTCCCCAAGTGGAGCTCCTCACCCCTCAAGCACTCCGCAGCCGGTGGAGCTGCCGAAGGAGCGCGCTGGCCACGCGTTTCCTTCGGTGCCCCCTCTGACGACCAGATGTCGATCACTGCATCGGAGGGCGGGCCCTCTCTCTCCGGGGATGATGACCCGGCTGCGTTGCCCCCTTCGGGTGTGGTAGCGTTGTCCGTGCCAGACCCAGAGATGACGGCTATGCTTTCCCGGGCCGCCGAGAATGTCGGGCTCGTGTGGAATCCTAAAAAGCCACCGTGTCCCGATCCTTCGAGGCTGGGCGAGTGGTTCCTCGGTGGGGGTGGCGCTGGTTCTCAGCGCCCCCCTCCGGTGCCATTCTTTCCGGAAGTGCATGAGGAGCTGACAAGATCGTGGAGGGCACCTTTCACTGCCCGAAACACATCTTGTAGTTCTTCCGCTCTCACCACCCTCGATGGTGGAGCCGCTTTGGGGTATGCGGGCATCCCCTCGGTGGAACGGTCTGTGGCCATGCAACTGTGTCTAACAGCCGCTTCCACCCTGCGGGGTGATCCGTGTCTCCCCTCACGGGCCTCTAAGTATTCGTCAGGTCTAACTGGCAGTGCTTATAGAGCCTGTGGGGAGGCGGCTTCCGCCCTCCACGCTATGGCGTTGCTGCAGGTCCACCAGGCCAAAGCACTGAAAGACCTGCACGAGGGTGGTCACGACCTGGCGGTTCTACATGAGCTGCGTGCTGCGACGGACCTCGCGCTACGAGTGACGAAGGTGACCGCACAGTCTCTGGGTCGTGCGATGTCCAGGAGCGCCATCTCTGGCTGTGTCTCGCTGACATGAAGGAGCAGGAGAAGGTACAGTTCCTGAATGCTCCCGTGTCACAGACCGGCCCTTTCGGCGACGCTGTCGAGAGCTTTGCCCAGCAGTTCTCGGCAGCCCAGAAGCAGACTGAGGCAAACACATCATGCGCCGGAGGAAACCTGCTGCTTCCACTCCGGCTGCAGCCACTCAGCTTGCTCGTCGCCGTGGGCGCCCCCCTGCGGCCGCCCCCGCTCCCGCGCAGCCGCAGCAGCCTTTCACCAGGCAGCGTCGTGGAGCCGGTCGCAGGCAGGACGCCCAGCCCGTCCAGGCCCCCGCCAAACCTGGTGGCAAGCGCAAGTGCAAGAGGCCCTGGGACGGTCGACCCAGAGATGGAGGAGACTGCTCATCGGGAGATGGTGACTGCACCACTCCCTCCCCCGGAGGAGGGCCGGGTGGAGTATCTTTTGTTCATTTTGTTCCGCCTCTGGCCCAACAGCCAGCGGTACCCAAAACATCAGTAAAGAGCGGTCTCCTCAATCTCCGGGTCTCAGAGGAGGAGAGTGGTGATCCGTGCATCACAGGATCGCTTCCCTCCTCCTCTCTCGCCAGCAGGCAGTGGGTGGTTGCCCAAGAGCACCCCTCCTGCCCATTCGTGGAACCAGGTAAGGGCAGTAGCACTCCAGTCCCCGCTTCAAGTCGTCAAACGCCGGGCTGTCACAAGCCTCAAGCCGGGTTCCTGTGTCTCCTCCCACGCGAGGAGAAATCAGGTGAGTGCTACACTACACACCCAGACCCCGCCCCCTGCCATCACAGGCCAGGCCGTCACAGGCCCTGGGGCCGGTCCCTGTGTTCCACCTCGCTGCCCCACCGCGGGCATGTCGGTGGGCCCGTTGGCCCCACTGGTGCGGTCTCTCGGAGCCTGGTTAGCACTCCCCAGCCCGTCCCGGTGGCTCCTGCGGACCATCAGACTCGGCTATGCGATTCAGTTCGCCCGGCGTCCCCCCCAAGTTCAGGGGCATCCGGTTCACTTCAGTCAAAGCCGTCGATGCCCCTGTCTTGCTCGTGGAGATTGAAGTCCTACTGGCGAAGGATGCAATAGAGCCGGTCCCTCCAGCCGATATGAGGTCGGGGTTTTACAGCCCTTACTTCATTGTGCCCAAGAAAAGCGGTGGGTTACGACCGATCTTGGATCTGCGAGTTTTGAACCGTGCACTTCACAAGATGCCGTTCAAGATGTTGACGCAGAAACGCATTTTTGGATGCGTCCGTCCCCTAGATTGGTTTGCAGCAATCGACCTGAAGGACGCGTACTTTCATGTTTCGATTCTCCCGCGACACAGGCCATTCCTGCGATTCGCGTTCGACGGTCGGGCATATCAGTACAAGGTCCTGCCCTTCGGGCTGTCCCTTTTCGCCTCGTGTCTTCACCAAAGTCCCAGAGGCGGCCCCTTGTTCCCTTGAGAGAACGGGGTGTGCGCATTCTCAACTACCTCTACGACTGGCTTATACTTGCACAGTCTCGAGAGCTGTTGTGCGCACACAGGGACCTGGTGCTCAGGCACCTCAGCCAGTTGGGCCTTCGGGTCAATTGGGAAAAGAGCAACTCGTGCCAGTGCAGAGGATCTCTTTTCTCGGCATGGAGTTGGATTCGGTCAACCAGACAGCACGCCTCACCCAGGAACGTGCTCAGTCGGTGCTGAACTGCCTCAAGACTTTATCAGGCAGGACAGCGGTCCCACTGAAACTCTTTCAGAGGCTCCTGGGGCATATGGCTGCAGCTGCGGCCATAGTTCCGCTCGGTCTGCTCCATATGAGACCGCTTCAGCACTGGCTCCATGGTCGAATCCCGAGGTGGGCGTGGAAACGCGGTACTCACCGGGTTCAGATTACACCGGTCTGCCGCAAGACCTACAGCCCGTGGTCAGATCCTTCTTTCCTTCAGGCAGGAGTGCCCCTGGAGCAGGTATCCAGGCATGCTGTGGTATTCACGGATGCCTCGACCACCGGCTGGGGTGCCACGTACAACGGGCACGCAGTATCAGGGGTTTGGACGGGCCCCCTTCTGCGTTGGCATATCAATTGCCTCGAGTTGCTGGCAGTACGCCTTGCCCTGTGCCGCCTCAGAGGGCGCCTTCGGGGCAGGGACGTTCTGGTCCGTACGGACAACACTGCGACCGTTGCCTATATCAACCGGCAAGGCGGTTTGTGCTCCCGTCGCATGTCGCAACTCGCCCGCCACCTCCTCCTCTGGAGTCAGAAGCATCTGAGGTCCCTTCGTGCCATCCACATCCCAGGAGTGTTCAATCAGGCGGCCGACGAGCTGTCTCGAGCGGCACTTCCTGGGGAGTGGAGACTCCATCCCCAGGCGGTCCAGCTGATTTGGAGTCGGTTCGGAGTTGCTCAGGTAGACCTGTTTGCATCTCCAGAAACCACCCACTGCCAGTGGTTCTACTCCCTGTCCGAGGCAACGCTCGGCACGGATGCACTGGCACACAGCTGGCCCCAGGGCTTGCGCAAGTATGCGTTTCCCCCAGTGAGCCTGCTAGCACAGACATTGTGCAAGATCAGGGAGGACGAGGAGCAGGTCCTGTTAGTGGCTCCATATTGGCCCAACGGGACCTGGTTCCCGGAACTCATGCTCCTCGCGACAGCCCCTCCCTGGCCGATTCCTCTGAGGAAGGATCTGCTTTCTCAGAGACGGGGCACCCTCTGGCACCCGCGTCCAGACTTGTGGAAACTTCATGTGTGGTCCCTGGACGGGACGCGGAGGTTCTAGGTGACCTGCCCCAGGAGGTAGCGCTCACTATCGCTTCAGCACGAGCACCGTCCACAAGACGGGCCTATGCGCTGAAGTGGAACCTGTTCGTCGAATGGTGTTCCTCTTACCAGGAGGACCCCCGGAGATGTTCGATCAGAGCCGTGCTTTCCTTTTTGCAACAAGGGTTGGAGCGTAGGCTGTTCCCCTCCACCCTTAAGGTATATGTTGCTGCTATTTCTGCCCACCACGACCCCATAGAGGGGAGGTCGGTGGGGAAGCACGATCTGGTCGTCAGGTTTCTTAGGGGGGCCAGGAGGTTAAATCCTCCGAGGCCTCCCTCCCTTCCCTCTTGGGATTTGGCTTGGTGCTAAGAGCCCTACAAACTGCCCCCTTTGAGCCGTTGCAGTCAGTCGAGTTGAAGTTTCTTTCTATGAAAACCCTACTCCTGACTGCATTGGCCTCAATCAAGAGGGTGGGGGACCTGCAGGCATTTTCGGTCGACGAGTCGTGCCTTGAGTTTGGGCCGGCTGACTCCAGTGCAACACTGAGGCCCCGGCCCGGCTATGTGCCCAAGGTTCCTACCACGCCCTTCAGGGACCAGGTAGTGAGCCTGCAAGCGCTGCCCCTGGAGGAGGCAGACCCAGCCCTAGCTTTGCTCTGTCCTGTACGCGCACTGCGTCAGTACGTGGATAGAACTCAGAGCTTCAGGACCTCAGAACAGCTCTTTGTCTGTTATGGAGGACAGCAGAAGGGGAAGGCTGTCTCCAAGCAGAGGATGGCCCACTGGATAGTGGATGCCATCACCTTGGCCTACGAAGCACAAGGTGTGCCCTGCCCACTCAGGTTGCGTGCTCACTCCACTAGGGGTGTCGCATCGTCCTGGGCGCTGGCTCGTGGTGCCTCGCTAGCAGACATCTGTAGAGCTGCGGGTTGGGCGACTCCCAACACGTTCGCTAGGTTTTATAGCCTACGTGTCGAACCGGTTTCCTCCTGTGTTCTCACCTCAAACGGGTAGTGGCACTGAGAGGGCCGGCTCAGAGTCGGCTTGCGGCGTCCTTACGCCTAATTCTCCAGAGAGTTCCTTAACCAGGCAAACCCTGTTGAGTCCTCCAGCACTCCGGCGTCCGGACACGGCGGAGCGTCCGGCACCAGGCCTTCAGCCAATGAATTCTTGAAATCTGGTGTGAGGCTAGTGCCCATATGAGAGACCCTGTCGGGATCCCATATGTGTATTCCACGGTATTCTTATTGGAGCCGTGTTTCCCCTGGCGGACCACGTTCTGCCATCTCTAAAGATGCAGCCTGAGCCATCTCAGAGACTTCCATGTGCAATAGGGCCCTTCGGGGTTACTTCACATGTTTGAATGTCACTTAACCCCCTCTGGGAGGAGGTGACTCCGCAGTGTGCCTCTTCCAAGTGGAAGGGCACGCTTCCCAGTGTTATCCTAGTCCTACTGTTTGGGTTGTTCAAGGAACACCAGTAGTTGACCTTCTCTGTGTGGAGCCCGGTCCTATCGTCTGCCTTATAGGAAGGGTCAGGAGCCCTACACAGGGCACTGGAAGGGGCAGCTCCTGTGGCGCTTTGGTAGGGATCCCAATTTCGTCGGTCATCCGACGTGACTCGGAGTGACCGACTGAAAGGGGAACGTCTCGGTTACGTATGTAACCCTCGTTCCCTGAAGGAGGGAACGGAGACGTCACGTCCCGTCGCCACAGTCGCTGTACCACCGCTGAGCTGCCGGGTCGCCGGCTCGGCTCCTCAGCGAAAACATAATTGATGCGGTGCATCAGCTGCCTCTTATGCTCACGCTGTGATCAGCGGCAGCTGGATGCAATAATCGCATGCCAATGTCCATTGGCTCGTTTAGTTACACTCGAAGTGGATTGGTCTCTCTGGCGAGATCCCAATTTCGTCGGTCATCCGACGTGACGTCTCCGTTCCCTCCTTCAGGGAACGAGGGTTACATACGTAACCGAGACGTTATAAAATTCAACAACAGGCATGACAACTTTGTAAACACTCAACAACTAATATTTAAGCTAAATACGTGTTTAGATATACTACAATATTTCAAGGGACTGTGCTGTTGAATACAGTAACTTCATGCCGTATTGTTTTAATAAATGTGGATCAATTATAAAGACAATCATGACGAAGCACAGCCGCTGTTGTGCGTGTTTCCCCAGGATCAAACCTTTTGGTCAGATGAATACCTAAAACATGTGTCTGTGTGCTGGAGCAGACCATCTAAAATGGTCAAAAACGTGCACCTTTCAATGAATTAACTACGTGACATCTGTGATTTATTTATTAAAGACACGTTTAGAGACGCGTGCAAAGAAAATAGTGTTTCCACACTATCTTCAACTAGTAATGCGCAACTTTGTGTTCTAAATGAAATAGATGTACAAGTAACATCTATTGTGTCTCGTGGCCGCTTTGTAGACAGACCAGAAAAAGCTCTACAGTACATCGCAATCTCAGTTTAAACAATCTCTTGTAGGAGGACTATCCTTTTGTTATCTTATAATGTATTTGTTCATGTTTTCCAGCAAACGCTCGCGACATGATTGACCAGATTCTGAGAATAGTCTTCATCTAAAAAACATTGAAAAAGTATAGCGCGGGATCAGCTAGTGGGGTAGGCCATCAAAATCATCATTAAAACTTTAACAACATATTTAGAAGAGAGGATTTCAGTATTAGGTATTTGTTATACTGATACATATTTCGTGTATAAACGATTATATCCTGTATAAACTTTTCAAAGGGGATGTGGTATAATTTTATGGTTCTTAACTGTAGTCACATTACCTACACTTTAATCTCAATGTTGAAAGAAATGAGTACGACAAATAAAATGCGCACATCGTCATCAGCTATCCGAACGAGAGCTCTAGATGTAGCGGCGTAAGAAAAAAGCAATTTAAAACAACATTTACAAAAATATACCCACATGATCATGAGTGGGTTTTCTGTATTCATATGATAATTTTCTTAGCGACTCGGACTCTTGAGTTACATAGGGTGCACAAAATAAATAAATACATAAAATCCTTAATATTTTGTGTCTGTAGCCTTTTCAAGACTGTGTACAACCTCAAACTTTACTGAATGTGTAGCTTTGAGCACGATGGTTAGATATGTTTCAGTCGTAAGTGTAAAACAGCACGCCTTAATTTTCGTGTCGATACTTAATGGGGTCTCACATCAAATAGATGGATAATTGTCCTAAAAAAGAAATACCGTCTTAGTCAAACACTCTCAATAAATTTTTCTTAATTTTCATTTATTTCTATAAACAATGAATGCTGATGGCTCTCAGAGAGAAGGCCTCACCTACAGTACAGTGATAGTAATGACATATACAGTCCAACAAACAAAATGTGAGCCTCGTCGTCCGTAATCCTGATCGTCTGATTTAGTAAAATGTCAGTCACGATAGATCGAGAGGAGGATTTCTGTATTCTGTATGCGTTATAGAAATTTTTCTTAAATTTTTCTTAAATTTTTCTTAAATGATGTATACACTTTTGCGTTTCGTAATTCAATGATTTTTAGTCAATTCGCTTTGCGCAAAGATAATTCCTATGTAAAGATTATGTTTGAATTCTTTCTATAACCTTTACAAAGCGTGGAACATCATAGTTCTCAAAATATCGTTTGCATTACATCTAACAAATATGACAGAAGTGGAGAAACAAAAATGTTTACCGCATGCACACATTGTAGATGCTTACGTACGCCAGAGATGTCGCTTTATTTGAGTCACAGAAGATGGCGATAGTGTTTAATGTCGTTGTGTTGAAAAAGCTTCTGTGGACAAACTTAAATGAATGTTCAGCTTTCAGTGCAATAGTTTGATTTGTTTCAGTTGTAATAGTTTTAAGGATAAAACAGCATGACTTAATATTCGTGTTGACGCTTCATGTGTTCTCGCATCATGGACAGACACAAAGTTGCACTAAAATAAATATCTCAAAGAGAAAAGACTGTTACTTAATTTCTTGATTTTGATTTATTCCTATTATGATGACAGCTCACAAAGAGGTGTCTTCACCTAAAAGCATACGCAGTCCAACAAACAAATTGTGAACTGTCATCTGAAATCTTGATAATATGACTAAAACTAGTGGTGTAAGAAAAATGTCATTTACAAAAGATTGTTATTCTTAGATGTGACACATCCCTAACAAATCTGTTGGTATGCAAAAATACTCATAAATGTTTTAGCACGGCTGTTTACACAGATAGTATGAGAACTGTATATTGCATCACTTACCGTATAAAATTCATTACCAGTTTATTAGGGTCAAAAAGAAATGACGATAATAGTTGAAACATCTTTGTACATCTCTTTCATCCAGAAAACACAGACGCTAGTGCTTTAATCTTTTAGTAAACCATTTCAAATGCCATGATACCTACAAAAGTCAAATAGTCAAAATGTACGAGTTTTGTGTTCTAGGTGAGAAATTTAGACCGATAAAGGTTTCATGAACATTAGAAAACAACATGTATTCCCTCTGGCTGTTAAACACCTCGGGTAAATAATTTGAAACGCGGGTCTGTCAAATGAGAAAAGTTCAGTCATACATTTCAAAAACTTTTCTGAAGTAAAAATTACGTGTTTGTCACAAACACGTCCAAAGATTTATCTACTCATGTGAGAAAAGCACTTGGGCGCATTATCATCAGGCTATTTTAAAGAAATTAAAGAATAAAACTAAAGTTTAATTTAAAGACAATAGACAGCATGACTTGCTTTAGTGACACACAATGTGTTTTAAAACTTTTTAATCATGTTTAAACTGTAGGTGTAATTATTTTACTGAGAAGTTTTAAGTGAATGTGTAATTTCTTCTATCTTTTAGTAAACCATTTCAAATGACATGATACCTACAAAAGAGTCAAATAGTCAAAATGTACGAGTTTTGTGTTCTAGGTGAGAAATTTACACCAATAAAGGTTTCATGAACATTAGAAAACAACATGTATTCCTTCTGGCTGTTAAACACCTCGGGTAAATAATTTGAAACGCAGGTCTGTCAAATAAGAAAAGTTCAGTCATACATTTCAAAAACTTTTCTGAAGTAAAAAATTATGTGTTTGTCACAAACACGTCCAAAGAGTTATCTACTCTTGTGAGAAAAGAACTTGGGTGCATTATCATCAGGCTATTTTAAAGAAATTAAAGAATAAAACTAAAGTTTAAAGACAATAGACAGCATGACTTGCTTTAGTGACACACAATGTGTTTAAAACTTTTTAATCATGTTTAAACTGTAGGTGTAATTATTTTACTGAGAAGTTTTAAGTGAAATGTATATTTCTTCTTTTACAGTACACATACTATCTACAGGTTAGATTAAAATGAAAACATTTCTTAAATAACAACAAAAAGTAAAAACAACATATACGATTTTGCTCATATTTAAAATTTAGCATACTCAGATTTGTGCGTGCGTGTGCGGATCAGGGGACAAAGATGGCAATTTTCAAAATCCTTGTCCTTGTGGGGATATTTTATTTATTTATTTATTTTTATTTTTTGTCCCAATGAGGAAACAAGCTTATAAATCATACAGAATGAAGTTTTTGTAAATCTTAAAACGCACAAAGTTTTCTGTAAGGGGGTAGGTTTAGGTGTAAAGTTGGTGTAGGTTGACGAAAAATACAGTTTGTACAGTATAAAAACCATTACGTGTGTGTGTGTGTGTGTGTGTGTGTGTGTACCTGCTTTTCTATTCAGGTGGGGAATTAAACCTGAATACACACAGACTCATGGGGACTCGTGTCACGGTGGGGACCTAAATTGAGGTCCCCACGGGTAAAAAAGCTTATAAATCACACAGAATGAAGTTTTTTGAAAATCTAAAAATGCAAAAAGTCTCCTGTGAGGGCTAAGTTTAGGTGTAGGGTTGGTGTAGGGCAATAGAATATACGGTCTGTACAGTAGAAAAACCATTACGCCTATGGAAGTCCCAACAAGGATAGCGAAACAAGTGTGTGCGCGCGCGTGTGTGTGTGTGTGTGTGTGTGTGTGTGGGGTTCAGGTACACCCTACGTTATGGTGTCAAACTTTTATTTATTTATTTTTTATTTTTTTGTCCCTATGAGGAAACTTTCTTTTTTCATTTACAACTTAATTGGCGCGGTGTTAGCGGGTATGATCTACGTCAGAACCTGTCTGGTCTTTATTACACACCTCTGTGTGTAGACACGCTTTTTCCTTATCTACGCGTGTTTGAACGCGACGGGGGTTTTAACGCCGTAAAATCAAAGCTCGGGATATCTGTTTATTGATCTCGCGTGATGGTAACCATCTGTTCAAATGGACGTTTGAAGTAGGTCTGATATAATTCTTATGTCGGAAAAGATCATGGGATCTATTTGTATTATTCGTATTACGTATAGACCGGCAGCATAATATGTTTTAAATGCGGCAATGATCAAAGATCGGATAAAGAAATAACTAAATTAACTAAATTAACTCAAATTAAACACCATTTTCCTACATCATAGACCCTCTTAATAAACAATCATCTTTGGGACCTCTATTTATTTAAGTTAACTTATTAATATTAACAAATTTGTTGTTATCGACCCCTCCTTTATCTCTTCACATCGTGAACATCAGTTTGAACTCGCATTCGAATAGATTATAAATTCGTTATAAATACTGTCAACTTTACCTAATTTTTAACTTCGCCAGATGTGTCATATAAAAGTTTCAAAAGGCCGCGCACCCTTTGACCGGTCAGTGGACGTTTAGTCTAAACTTTTGACAGAGTTCACACACGCACGTGCGCGTCATAAAACGATTAACACTGATGCCCCTTTGATCCTTTGAACATCTTAGAAAGGTGATCTGTTTTGATCAATGAATTTACCTAACACCCTAACCAAGTTTACGATGCCGGATCCCCTCAAAACTCATTAGATTGCAAATGAGTCGCGCTTAGATGTTTTTACGACACCCCCCCTCTTGATCTAATATGGTCGCGTCAGTAATCAATCGTACGTTCAGACACACGGCGTCATCCTCATTTCGCAGCGCTGCGTGAGACTAAATATTTACATATCATAAGATATTATAAAAAAGTTTAGGCGTCTAATTACGACTGAAAATCTAAAGACCCCGCCAAAACATTTGCTTTCATATCAGTTTCCGTCTATATACGCGCGTATGCTTTCAAACTGTTATACCTACCGCGAGTTTTAAGATTGACAAAAATAGAAGAGTAAATAAATGAATTACTAAATTAAGTGTGAATAACTAAACTAAAGTAAATAAAATAAAATAAGCAACATTTTCCTGTGACTTAGAGGCGAATGTTTAGAAAAACTAGGCTAACCTAATTTTTAAAGGGAAAAAAAAAGTCTGGGTTGTATAGCACGCTAGAAGTCTTAAACTTCAAAGACCCATGAAAGGAATTATACTACTTAAATAAAATAAAACAAGACAAACAACATTTTTCCTACGGCTTAGGAGATGTTTGTTTAAAAGGAAAAACTAGACTAACCTATTTTTAAAGTGAAAAGTTTTAGGCTGAATGGTTTCATTAAGAAATTTAAAAGATTTATTAAAAATAACGTTCGTTCTAATGTTAAAACATTACTTTGTTTAATTGTTTTAAATCTTTGCGTCGGTCTCTCCTTAAGGTGTTAGGGGCGGTGATGTAGGTGTGGTCTGACCTCAGCGCTCCTGAGCTCATTCTGAGTTTGACACGGTCCTGTGAGGATGTAGCAGCGTAAGATAGTCTACTCTTTTTATTTATTTATTTATTTTAGATCACAGCTATTTTTTCCCTTCTTTTCTTTTCTAACTTGTAACAAACACTAGCTTTTAAATTGTAATCTTACAAGATTTTGACGAGTAGCTTACTTAACGGTTTGATATTTTTCTTTTACACCACGACAAGATAGGCCTACGCGGTTCTTTTTCTTTTGTTTAGCTAGCTTTTAAAGTGTAATGTTACAAGATTTTGACAAGTATCTTATTGCTTAACGTTCGCTTCATGCTTTTTTTTCTTTTACACCGCGGTAAGAGAAGTCGGCTCTATTTTCTTTAATTTTCCCTGCTTTTCTTTTCTAACTTGTAACAAACGCTAGCTTTTAAATTGTAATCTTACAAGATTTTGACAAGTATCTTATTGCTTAACGAACGTGTCAGATACTTTTTTGTTTTAGAAGATGGTAAGATAAGTCAACTCTATATTATTTAACTTGTAATGTTATGCTATTGTTTTAACTAACGTGTCAGATGCTTTGTTTGTTTTAGATGAACGAACACGTTCACTTCTGCTTCTTTTTATTTAACTTGTAACAAACTCTAACTAGTGTAAATTGTTTTAACAATGCTAGCTCGTCTTGACTTGTTTTACAGATGTTTTTTTCTTGACGTGTGTGTGAAAAAAAACTTTAATAAAAACTTCCCTTTACCCCATTTAACACCGTTTCACAATTTAAAGTTTAAAGCACATAGTTTTAACAGTTTGTACATCCCCACGCACAAAAACACATTTCCAAAAACAGTCTAACAGATGGACCCGTTTAGATGGGTGGGGGTGTACAAACAGGTGTCCAGTAAGGGGGGGGTGGGATTTTATGAGGGGCAATAAATCAAATTTTAGACACAAAGTGCACTACTCCTCTCTGAGGAGTCAGAGGCAGTCGGATCCATTTGCAGTGTTTATTAAAGATCAGTATCAGAACACAGGCAGAGGTCGATAAACAGTATCTGGGATATCACAGAGAACCAGAATCGTAAACGTTTACCAGGCTTGGGTCGGGGCAGGCTAGAATCAAATCCAAATCAGAGTCAACAAACAAAGGGGCAGGCGTCAGAGAATTCCGAGGGTCAAGGCAGTCCAGGATCATACACAGAATAACATGCAAGGTAAATGCTCAAATGTCAGACGCGGCTAAACAAGACTTTGCGGTGAACTGAAGGTGTGAGTGGCTTATATGCAGTCAGTGAATGAGGTGCAGGTGTGACTGAGTGGTTGATGGGAAACACCTGGCGGTGATTAGACCTAGGTACGGGGTGTGTGGGTAATGGAGTCCATGAGAGTGTTAGTACTCGGGTGAGGGTGCCCTCCGGTGGTGATCGGAGAGAGCCACAGAGGCCTGACTTGTGACAGAGCCCCCTCCCTGCGAGCGGCTCCAGAAGCGAGAACGATCTGGACGCCGAGGTCTTCCACGGGGTCTTGGTGCTGGTCTGTTAGGGTGGTCCTGATGAAACTCGGTGGTAAGGTTAGAATCCAAGATGTCCTGGGAGTTTATCCAGGAACATTCCTCGGGACCATACCCCTCCCAGTCTATGAGGTACTGTAGGACCCTGCCTCGGCGTCGTGAGTCTAGGATCTCTCGCACTTGATAGGCCTCCTCGCCGTCCACGACAATGGGAGGGGTGCTCTCCACTGTGACCTCCTCCTGGTCCCTCTCTCCTCTCGGACCACCGGCGGGCTTGAGCAAGGAAACATGAAAGGTGGGTGAGATACGGTAAGCTGCAGGTAAAGCCAAACGATATGAAACTGGGGTAATTTGTCTAAGGATTTTGAATGGACCCACGTACCTAGGGTTGAGTTTCTTGCAGGGACGATGGAGACGAAGGTCTCGGGTTGAGAGCCATATCCACTGGCCAGGGGTAAAACTTGGTCCTGCTCTACGGCGACGGTCAGCTTGGTCTTTGCCTCTCCAAACTGCCCGTTGTAGGTGTACGTAAGCTGTGTTCCAGGTCTCCTCACTCCTTTTTAGCCAGTCGTTGACAGCTGGAAGCTCTGAAGGTTCTCCTGACCAGGGGAATAGTGGAGGTTGGAATCCTAGAATGCACTGAAAAGGAGTAAGTCCCGTTGCAGGTTTCCGGAGTGAGTTTTGTGCGTACTCTGCCCAGAGTAGATATCGGCTCCAATCATTCTGGTTGTTGTGACAGTAGGAGCGAAGGAAGCAGGTGAGTTCCTGGTTTAGTCTCGCGACCTGGACATTGGATTCAGGGTGGTATCCTGAACTGAGACTGACATTGATGTTTAGTTGTTGGCAGAAAGCTTTCCATACCCGTGACGTGAACTGTGGGCCCCGATCGGAAACAATGTCCTCGGGGAGGCCATAAAACCTGAATACCTGCTGCATTAATGCTTCAGCCGTCTCAAATGCTGTGGGTAGTTTCGTGAGTGGAATTAGACGACAAGCTTTGGAGAAACGGTCGATCACTGTGAGTATGGTGGTGAAGTGATTGGAGTTAGGTAGATCTGTTACGAAGTCGATGGCGATATGGGACCAAGGTCGTTGGGGAATAGGAAGGGGATGGAGAAGACCTGCTGGTCGATGATGGGATGATTTGGAGATGTTGCAAGTGTTACATTTCTGCATGAACCGTGTTACATCAGATTGTAGAGTTGCCCACCAGAAGCGATTAGAGACTAGTTGAATGTTGGCATTGATACCTGGGTGACCGGCACTGGGGAGTTCGTGGACCCACTGCAGGACCCTGGGACGTAGAGCAACGGGAACGTACGTTCGATCAGGCGGGCATTCGGCCGGAGCTGGATCATTAATGAGGGCTTCGGAAATTTCAGTCATAATATCCCACTGTACAGGTGCTAGAATGAGTGTGGGAGGCAGAATGGGTTCAGTCGTCTTTGATGTGGGAAGATGGTCGAACTGTCTTGATAGGGCGTCCGCTTTGCCATTCTTGGATCCGGGTCGATAAGTTACTTTGAAGTCAAAGCGAGAAAAGAACAGGGACCATCTCGCTTGTCTGGGATTGAGTCGTTTGGCGGACCTGATGTACTCGAGGTTGCGATGATCTGTCAATACACAGAATGGTAATTTTGCCCCCTCCAACTAATGCCGCCACTCCTCAAAGGCGGCCTTCATGGCCAACAATTCACGATCTCCCACATCGTAATTCCTCTCCGCTGAGTTGAGTTTGCGGGAGTAGAAAGCACATGGGAATAGTTTGGGTGGACTACCGTGACGCTGAGAAAGAACTGCCCCAATTCCAGTGTTTGAAGCATCCACTTCAACTGTGAATTCCAGGTTTGGATCGGGATGATGTAAGATGGGGGCTGATGTGAACCATTCCTTTAGCTGCTGGAAGGATTGCTCGCTGGTATGTGTCCAATTTAGACGTTGTTTACCCCCTTGAAGTAATGATGTGAGAGGAGCTGCGACCACACTGAAGTTCCTGATGAAGCGTCGATAGAAATTTGCAAATCCAAGGAAACGCTGAAGTTCCTTTACTGTTGTGGGCTTAGGCCAATTGAGCACCGATTGCACTTTACTGTCATCCATGGCAACCCCCTCAGGGCTGATGACATAGCCCAAGAATGAGATCTGTGTCTGGTGGAACTCACATTTCTGTAACTTGGCGTACAGTTGGTGTTTGATGAGCCGCTGGAGTACTGCCCTGACGTGTTTAACATGGGTTTCACGGGAGTTAGAGTATATCAATATATCGTCAATGTAGACGATGACGAATTGGTTCAGCATGTCCCTGAAGACCTCATTAATGAATGCCTGGAACACAGAAGGACTGTTGGCAAGCCCGAACGGCATAACCAGATATTCATAGTGCCCGGATGTGGTCGAGAAAGCTGTCTTCCACTCGTCTCCCTCTCTAATTCGAATTAAGTTGTATGCACTGCGTAGGTCAAGTTTAGTGAAGTATTTGGCGGTGCGGAGTTGTTCTAGGGCGGCTGGTACCAGGGGTAACGGATAGCGAAACTTGGTGATGTCGTTGAGTGCTCGATAATCAATGCAGGGTCGGAGACCTCCGTCCTTCTTGACGAAGAAAAACCCCGCTGATGCTGGAGATTTCGACGGTACAATAAAACCTTTTGACAACTCCTCCTCTATGTACTGCTTCATAGTCTCTGACTCGGGTTGTGAGAGTGGGAAGATTCTGCCTCTAGGGGGCAGCGATCCTGGGATGAGGTCAATGGCACAGTCGCTAGATCGATGCGGAGGAAGTTTGGAGGCTTTGGCCTTACTGAAGGCTTCAGACAGGTCCTGGTATTCGATGGGTAATTCGGGGAGATTTTTGAACTCGGGCTTCTCCTCCACGGGGAGAGCAGTTGATCTGGCGCTTGAAGTCAGACAGTGCTGCTGACAAAACTCTGACCATTGGAGAATTTGCTGTGTCGACCATGAGATGCGGGGATTGTGTTTCTCCAGCCACGGTAAGCCCAGGATGACAGGATTCTGAGGAGATTCAATGGCGAACAGTCTAATGGATTCAGTATGTAGAGCTCCGGTTTGAAGTCGTAATTCAGGAGTCAGGTATTTAATCCTCCCAGAGCCCAGCGGTCGTCCGTCTAGCGCCGCCACCGCTACCCGTGATTCACATGGAATGAGAGAGAAGTTATGAGAATTGGCAAATGAAATATCAATGAAATTCCCCGCTGCCCCCGAATCGATCATGGCTATGGTCTCGATTCCTCCCTTGTCACTGCTAATAGTGATAGGGATACTAAAAGAAGTACTGTGATGGTTGTCAGCACTCACCGTAGTGGAATCTCGCCGGGCTGGGCAAGCAAGACAGGCAGCCCTCAGATGCCCCGATTCCCCGCAGTACAGACACAAGTGTTGATGGATGCGTCTTTCCCTCTCTTCAGCGGACAGACGGGTGACACCGATCTGCATGGGCTCTGGTTCTGGGAGTCTCTGGGTGAAGGGCTGAACGACGAGTGCGTCGTGATCGCATCAAATTATCAATGCGGATGGTAAGCTCCATGAATTGTTCTAGGGTTCTCCCCTGGTCACGGCAGGCTAGTTCGGACTGAAGCTCCTCGTTAAGTCCTTTTCGGTAGAGCAGTTTAAGGGGGTCGTTCTTCCAACCGGTCTGAGCAGCGAGAGTACGGAAAGCAAGGGTGTAATCCGCCGCGGTGCTGTTACCCTGACGTAGAGCAAGCAGCTCCTCTCCTACTTCCTTTCCACTGGCCGAGTGTTCGAAAACCTCGCGGAACTGACGAAGGAAGTTGTTATAAGAGGGAAAAGACATGCGGTTTCCCTCCCACATCGCGGTAGCCCACTCCAATGCTCTGCCGGTAAGTAGTGAACAAATAAACGAGACTTGGCTGTCATCTGTGGGGAAAGTGAGAGGTTGTTGGTTGATATAGAGATAACATTGCATAAGAAAGCCCTTACATTTCTCCGGGGACCCATCGTATTTGTCGGGAAGCGAGAGTCGTGGGTCTTGAGTGGGAATCATTGTGGGCGTGGCTGGTACAGGCGGCGTGAGGTTCGATGGCGGACTTGCCAAATGGAGAGTTTGCAGCGTCCTCACTAATTCCTCGGTGAGTGAGATGAGTTTCTGCAGCTGTTGATGATGTGCGGCTAGCATCGAGGCTTGGGCTGATACCTCCAAGGAGAGCTGATTAAACACTGCTGGGTCCTGGGGTGGCGAAGTCTTCTGTAATGAGGAGTCAGAGGCAGTCGGATCCATTTGCAGTGTTTATTAAAGATCAGTATCAGAACACAGGCAGAGGTCGATAAACAGTATCTGGGATATCACAGAGAACCAGAATCGTAAACGTTTACCAGACTTGGGTCAGGGCAGGCGGCAGGCTAGAATCAAATCCAAATCAGAGTCAACAAACAAAGGGGCAGGCGTCAGAGAATTCCAAGGGTCAAGGCAGTCCAGGATCATACACAGAATAACATGCAAGGTAAACGCTCAGAAATGTCAGACAGGGCTAAACAAGACTTCGCAGTGAACTGAAGGTGTGAGTGGCTTATATGCAGTCAGTGAATGAGGTGCAGGTGTGACTGAGTGGTTGATGGGAAACACCTGGCGGTGATTAGACCTAGGTACGGGATGTGTGGGTAATGGAGTCCATGAGAGTGTTAGTACTCGGGTGAGGGTGCCCTCCGGTGGTGATCGGAGAGAGCCACAGAGGCCTGACTTGTGACAAAAAAAGTACAGCAGCATATATAATATCTTGACCAAAATACATAATAAATGAAAGATCAGTGAAATGCTATGGCAGAGCTCTTTTTATCCATTTGTAGAACAGTTCAGTTATACCTGTATTACTGAAAATAACACTATGAATATAACATCATTGAATATATAAGCATCAAAATACAATTTTCTGGAAAAAAATAAAAGTTACTGAAAAACAAAATGCAGAGGTGAATAGCATATTTACAAACTTAAGCCTGTAAATGGCTGAACCAAACAAAGAAACAGAAGAGTTTAAATGTCACATTTTCATCTTCAAGTGGATTGTCACTTCTTTGAATATGACTTGTGTTTTCAGCAACTGAGGGCTTGCAGTTCAGGCACTGTAGAATTTAAAGACTGCTTTATCACATGCACGGCCTGTGAAAGGGAAAAAGAATTAATATAATTAACCAATGATTAATAGTTTTGCATGAATATATGTATTATAATTTTATATGTTTATATAATTTATATTTATTTTATTTTAATACAATATTAAAACACATATTGTCCACACATGTGGAAATTCATCTTCGGCCCCACAATAACATATGCCACAAATAAACTTAACTTCACAGTCCAATACCCAAGAAATAGAGGGACTTCTTGCCCCATGGATTACAGACATATAGCACATAAAATGAATATACAGAGATAGGCTAATAACAAAAAAATTAAATAAATCAGTAAATAAATAAATAAATAAAATAAAAAAATAAAATTGATGAATAAATAAAGAAATAATAATCTTAATATAATTTATACATTGTAAGAATGCACTTATAGCATATAGCACACATAGCTGCCTACGTAGTAGTGAATTAATGTGCTTCATAAAATATATTGAAATGTATGTACTTACTTTTGAAAAGCAATCTGAAGCATGTGCATTACGTAAATATTTAAAATACATTGCAGCAGGCCTACACATGGCTATAAAGAACTAATGCTTTAAACACACAAAAAGCTGAGTAATTTTGCTATTTTCTTACACAAAGTAAACATAAAATATACTTTAAGTAAGATTAAAATAAGTATTTTTTATGTAAATACACTAAAACTTCACTTAGAGTATGCTTGTTTTAAGCATATTTCTTAAAAGACAGCAGAAGTGACTGAATGCAGTCTGTTCAGTTTGATTGACAGGCATCATATTTTACACCTAAAGCATGATCATATTACAAAACTGACTTGTTTTCTTCAGGAATATACTATTTCTGTTTTAATGATATTGTGTTATGTGTGTTTGTTCACTGATCAGTGTTGTGTGTGATTGTGTTGTAGATCAGCTGCAGTATCTGTCAGCTGTATCAGTGCAGTCACTGTGACTCTGACTGACGGAGGTTTTTGTACGACTCTTTATCACTGTGTGAACACATATTTACTGTTTGGATAGTGGAAAGTCAGACAGTAATAATCTCCTGTATCTTCAGTCTGGAATCACTTCCATAGTCAGATCCACTGCCACTGAATCTAGATGGAGTTCCTGACTGAAGGCTTCTTATGTAATAAATGAGGAGTTTAGGAGCTTCTCCAGGTTTCTGCTGATACCAAGACACACAGTTACTACATCTAGAAAGTGTCTGACTGGTTTTACAGCTGATCGTAACAGTTTCTCCTTGTTTGATGGATTTTATTGCTGGATTCTGAGTCACTGTCACTTGTCCCCAGATCTCTGAAATAAGACAGTTTAGACATTTAGTGGTTCCTAGAGAGTACATGTTCACAAGATACATGCAATTGTTTACTCTGCAATGTTACTTGTAAGATATTTACCCCAAATACAGAGAGTCAGTGTCCAGATGAAGATGATGTTGTTGTTCATTGTTGTTGTTTTGTCTTGTGTGATGATGAAGATTGTGTTCTGTTCTGCTCTCAGTCATGAAGTGTTAAACTCACAGCACTATAAACACTCTCATGCAAAGTGTCTCTCTATGTAAATGATCTTCATACACAGAACAAGCAACTATCAGTCTCAGACCGCAGATGAATTTTTTTATGCATGATCTACAAAACACTA
Source organism: Spinibarbus caldwelli (assembly GCA_039654775.1). NCBI lineage: Eukaryota > Metazoa > Chordata > Actinopteri > Cypriniformes > Cyprinidae > Spinibarbus > Spinibarbus caldwelli. The sequence continues at coordinate 21,033,573 of CM077265.1, read as the reverse complement.
GAAGCTTTAATATGTTTTGATAAATATGAACTGCACACACTTAACAACAGGCAGTGAGTGTTTGTATTCATATTTTTTTCACATATTATGTTTGCTTATACTTTATATTATTTTTTGTTGTAATAAAGTACAGCTTGATCCGATACTACAGTTTCATTTCTTCTGGAAATGATATTATATGCAATATCTAAGATACAAGATATTTAATATGCGCTATATTAAAAACATGCTCAATTAATTGGTTATTGATTTTTAATTAATGCAATTAATGAAAACTGATTTGAACTTGAAAACATTCTCACTGATGTCTCACTGTCACACAACAAACATCTGTGAAATAAAAGTTAATCCATAATATAAATAAATAATCTTACTATATACAATCAAAAAAATAAATACAATCAAAATGAAACACTAAAGAAATGAGTAAATATTTAATCTGTTTTCTTGCACGTCACTATTAACCAGGATCAGAGAACCTTGAACAGGTGTCGTTAAATGATCAAAACATTAACTTAAAATCTAAGGGGGTACTTCAAGTAAATAATTTATGTCTAAGGGAGTTGCTTGACAAAAAAAGTTTCAGAAACCTCTGGTCTTTTACTGTGTGTTGCTATTATAGGGTGAAAAAAGCCTCTTGATCACACTATCGAGGACAAATTAAAAAAGACAAGACTGAGCTGTCCATTCCCATACTGAAAACAGGCAGAAGCCACAGAAAGAGTGAATGAAAAAAGTGCAGCATAAAGGATAAAGAAGCAACCATCAAATCTGAACTATGGGGAAGTGTGTTTGCTGACCAGTGAAGGGAAACCAAAAGCTTACAGCCAGGGCCGTCAATATGAATTCTGGTCCCTGTGCACTGAATTTGCTATGGGCCCCCTTCACGTTCGGGGGGTGGGTGGGGGGTTATGAGTTGTGATCGTAAAATGTAAAATAACGTTTGGGGTAATGGTTCATAGGGCCTTCAATTGGAGTAAATAAATGAATAAATAAAATAGGACAGAAACGACAGATATTACTGAATTTACGACAAATGCAACAAACTTAATAATGCATTTTTTGTCACATAGAAAAGCATTGATTTTGAGCTAGACTGCTGGAAAGTTACTGCTAATAAATTGTCATAATTTCCTCGCCATTATGTCGTTCCCAATGACTTTCTTCTGTGGAAAAGATTTTGTAGAATGTTACCAAACCATTTTGGTTACCCTTGATTTCTACTGTATGGACAAAAATTTCTTGAATTTCTCAAATTATGTTCTACAGAAGAAAGAAATTCATACAGGTTTGGAACAACATGATGTTGAGTAAATGATGACAATATTCATTTTTTTGGTGAATCTCCCTTTAAGAACTTTATTATTTGTAAATAATAAGCACCTAATTTATATAAGACTGATATTTATCTTTAATCAGGCCCTTACTGAATTAACATTTTACTTCAATTAAAATTCATTAGAACTAAACATCTAAATAGAAAGAAGTATCCAGAGTTTAACTGACTAGTATTAGTAGGTGGTCACAAGAAGTAAAACCATGGCCCTCATTACCATGGTTATATGGTTTTTAAAATGAATAAGTAATAATAAAAAATAAAATTTATAAAAAAAAAATTAAAAAAAATTCTGCCAACTCATAGGCTATTTGTACAGTGTTAATAACTTCAAGTTATGATGCTGAATTGACAAGCCTATTAGCGTTTTCCAATATACCTCATTGTCGTGGCTGTTTTCAGCCAACATCACTACAGAACATTTAATGTTCTCATATCACAATTCTGTGTCACATCTGAATGGATCAAGCGACTTTATTTATTGTTTACCGCTTATGAATCGTGTCAGAAGCGCGGCGCACGTTCTTCAGCGCTGATCCCGCTCTGCTTTGACGCGCGGCTGGCGGATGCATCGAGTAGCGCTGCTTCGCGCTTTTGGAGTATTTGAAATGCGGTTTCACATGGGCTGTAATTTAAAAATAGCGCCTAATATCGGGGAGGTCTCCGTTTCGGCAATCGGCCCACTACTTGAATGGAATGTCCCGATGCTCAGTAGGCGATCACGGGCCACCCAAACCTCTGGGCCCTTATCCCCCCACTAGCGATGCCCCTGCAGCACCTGGTATTCCCAAATGGTCTCCCATCCAAGTACTAACCAGGCCCGGCCCTGCTTGGCTTCCGAGATCAGACACACACCAGCAACTCTGTTACACGGTTCAGTCCGCATCGACTCGTTTTAGTGCAAAGTAGCTAATTAACACTTTTAGGCACCAGGGATTTTTGGAAAAAATGCTGGATTTTGACTTCAAGATTTCAAAAGCTTGTGGCTTGAAAGGGCTTAAAGATAGAGAGCAACTGTAAATTAGAAAAATGTTGGGCATGACCGAAAGTTTATGTGGGGTGTAAATATACACATCTAATTTGCATATTGTGACGTCACCAGGGCGGCCATCTTGAATTTCATAATATTCAGGAAATAGTAGATATTGAATTGATGTTTTTTTTTGTCTTTTTTATCCTCATTCCAAATGATCAGAAAAGAGGAAACCAACAATAAAACAGGAGAAAGTACAAAATTATTACTAAATTACTATACTATATAGTAGGAGTTGAACGACTTCTGATTTTTTAAAGTCGATGTTTATGTGATGAAAGTCGAGTCGAAGTCGACTAGTCGCTGATGACGTCATTAATGAACAAATAAGTCTGGAGCTGTGACAATGTGTTGCCCACGTGGCTATTGCTCCTATAAAAGCTCATTTTTATCAGTTCTTTTGTCTTTGGGTCATTATATTTCTCACAGATTTCTGCTCGTTCTAAATCAGAAACAGATAAAGTAGCACAGTAAAGATTACATTCATATGAATGCATTAGCGATTGTGTGTGTGAATTAATTCTACCTGGCAGCGACTCTCTACTAGTAGCGAAGCTGTGGGATTTAGTTATTAAGAAATATATGCTTGAACTTTTCAGTTTCTAAGCTATTTTATTGAGAAATCACAGAACAGTGTTGACAATACATTTCCGCGCTGAACGATTCTGTGCACGCATGATCTGCGTGTGATGTACGCACTGAAGCCTATGTGTGTGCGTTACTGAGCAGCAGCGCATTATATTAGAACGGCGATTAACTGACCTGTACTAAGCTGTTTAAAACGTGCATTCTCTCGTTCAATTTCGAGCATTCAGTAATATAATCACACATGTCTTGTGGAGCGCTTTCAGTGTATGCATTTATTTGTCATTTTAACTGTTTGGAAACGGAGCGTAAATGTGGAAGTCCTTCAGAGATTTCTTATACTGTTGCGCCCTCTATTGGACCAGCGACTAGTTGACGTCAAGCTTAAAGCGTCATGGCAGAGCATTAAAGTTGACTAGTTGACTAGTCGATTAGTTGGTGCAACCCCTAGTATATAGTAGTAAAACGCATGTGAACAGTAGCCTACTTTTTGATCAGTTCGTCAGTAATATTCAGGAAATAATAGATATTGAAGGGATGTTTGAACTTATTTGCATGTTTTTTTTTCTTGTCTTTTTATCCTCATTCCAAATAATCAGAAAATAGGAAACCAACAATAAAACAGGAGAAATTACTAAATTATTACTATATTACTATACTATATAGTAGTAAAACGCATATGAACAGTAGCCTACTTTTTGATCAATTCATCAGTAATATTCAGGAAATAATAGATATTGAATGGATGTTTGAACTTATTTCAAGTCAAGTCACTATTATTTGTATAGTGCTTTTAACAATGCAAATTGTGTCAAAGCAGCTTTACATCAGCTTGATATAAAGCTGGGTAGCTTTATCTCAGCTTTACAGTATTTAGACGGGGAAATAGTGTGTCGAAATAGTGTCATTCTCCTCTGGCCAGACAAAATCAGCAGTTTAAATCGAGGATAAAGCAGAGTCAGATTGTTCAGAGGACTCATCTGGTTCCTGTGGTCTTGTCCCGATGGCCGTCTAGGAGACAGTGTCTTCACTGGGGATCAGTCTCTGGGGCTCATCTAGTTATCCTGGTCTCCGCTGACGTTCAGGGCTGTAGAGGTCATCTCTGGGTGCTGATCCACCATCTGATCTGGATATGGACTGGATCTGGGTGGCTACGGTGACCTCGGAATAAGAAAGAAACAGACTAATATTAGTGTAGATGCCATTCTTCTAACAATATAACAAGTACATTGGGTGTTTTGGGAAGTGTTCCCGGTTCCGGTTGACCTAATTAATGCTGCCTAACAATCCTTTAACGGATTTGAATTATAGAAATGCGATAGTGTATTATGTGTAAGCCAGGTTAAAGAGATGGGTCTTTAATCTAGATTTAAACTGACAGAGTGTGTCTGCTTCCTGAACAGTGTTAGGTAGATTGCTCCAGAGTTTGGGCGCTAAATAGGAAAACAATCTCCCACCCGATTTTGATATTCTAGGTATTATCAAATGGCCAGAGTTTTGAGATCGCAGTGAACATGAAGGACTATAGTGTGATAAGAGCTCACTCAAATACTGAGGTGCCAAACCATTCAGGGCCTTATAGGTAATTAGCAAGATCTTAAAATGTATACAATGTTTAATGGGGAGCCAGTGCAGTGTTGACAGAACCAGGCTAATGTGGCCATACTTCCTGGTTCTAGCTGCTGCATTTTGAACCAGCTGGAGTTTGTTTATTAAACGTGCAGAGCAACCACCCAATAAAGCATTACAATAATCTAGCCTCAAGGTCATGAATGCATGTTTCTGCATTTGACATTGAGAGCATAGGTCGTAATTTAGATATATTTTTAAGATGGAAAAATACAGTTTTACAAATGCTAGAAACATGTTTTTCGAAGGAAAGATTGCTATCAAAAAGTACGCCTAGGTTCCTAGCTGATGATGAAGAATTTACAGAGCAGCCATCAAGTATTAGACAGTGATCTAGGTTATTACATGCAAAAGTTTTTGGTCCAATAATTAACACCTCTGTTTTTTCAGAATTTAGCAGTAAGAAATTGCTAGTCATCCAGTTTTTGATATCAACTATACATTCTGTTAGCTTTGCAAATTGGTAAGTTTCATCAGGTTGCGAAGAAATATAGAGCTGAGTATCATCAGCATAACAGTGAAAGCTAACACCATGTTTCCTAATTATATCTCCGAAGGGTAACATGTAAAGCGTGAAAAGTAAGGGGCCAAGTACTGAGCCTTGAGGTACTCCATACTGCACTTGTGATTGGTATGATACCTCTTCATTTACTGCCACGAATTGATGGCGGTCAGATAAGTACGATTTGAACCATGCCAATGCACTTCCTCTAATGCCAACATAATTTTCTAGTCTATTTAAAATAATGTTGTGTTCGATAGTATCAAACGTGGCGCTAAGATCCAGTAGCACTAATAGAGAGATACAACCACGATCAGATGATAAAAGCAGGTCGTTTGTAACTCTAATGAGAGCAGTCTCAGTACTATGATATGATTTTTGATCAGTTCATCAGTAATATTCAGGAAATAATAGATATTGAATGGATGTTCACCCCTACCACCGCCATCCCCGTTTCCAAAAGGCAAATATTTCCCTTCAGAGTCAGAATCGGCGAATAACATTTGCAACACATCCTCACGGTACAATTTTTTATTAGCCGTTTGGCGATTTTCTCTCACAAATCTCACAATTTACTCACGCGCTATGAACTGAACTGCTTCCGCATCAATGATATGATAGCTCACTTGCTCTGCTATTTCCTCGAACAATTTGAATAGGAACATGACGGAATTTTGGTCTAGAATCGAAGAACTACATGTCTGCCATCTAGTGGTAGGGAATACAGATGAGATATTGCACCATATTAGAAACTACAGTCTATTTTATTAAGTATGACGTCTTATCACAAATTTTGCGACTTTGGCGCTTAGAGGGTTAAACTTTTACTGTACTTAAACTCAAGTACAGTATATATGAGGAATCAAGATGTATTGTAAAATGTTGTGAGGGGGCTTCAGAAATGTTTTCCGGCGCACATGTGGCCTAACTTGGATTTTCCCAGCTGTAAAGGGTAGAGCAAATTTTCGAGCCACACGTCAGACTCAAAGTTAATCATCATCAGAAACTTCAGTATTCTCAGAAACTGAGCAGCTCTCCTGTTTCACTTAACTTACAGTCAATTATAATTCATTTTTGAAATGTTACAGAAAGGATTTTATCTTGATTTTATCTCGTTTGGCTTAATTCTTGCTGGATCTGTCAGCTGCTTTTAATACAGTTAAACACCAGATCCTCCTGTCAATCCTTATGGCAAAGGACATCTCAGGAACTGCACTCCAGTGGTTTGAGTCTTACCTCTCAGATAGGTCCTTCAAAGTATCTTGGATGGGTGAGGTGTCCAAGTCACAACATCTAGCTACTGGGGTGCCTCAGGGCTCACTTCTTGGACCACTTCTCTTCTCCTTCTACATAGGGTCTATCATTCAGAAACATGACTTTTCATACCACTGCTATGCTGATGATAATCAACTCTACCTCTCATTCCATCCTGATGAACCGAAGATAGCTGCACACATCTCTGCATATCTAACAGACATTTCTTGCTGGATGAAAGACCATCACCTTCAACTCAACCTTGCCAAGACAGAACTGCAAACCCATTTCTTCATCAAAATTTCACCATACAGTTAGGCTCATCAACCATAACTCCTTCAAAAACAGCCAGAAACCTTGGAGTTGTGATTGATGATCAGCTGAATTTCTCAGACCACATTGCTAAAACTGCCTGCTCCTGATTTGCTTTATACAACATTAGGAAGATTAGGGCCTTTCTTTCGGAACATGCTTCACAACTGCTTGTTCAAGCTCTTGTTCTGTCCAGGCTGGACTATTGTATAGCTCTCTTGGCAGGTCTTCCAGCCAGTTCTATCAAACCTCTACAATTAATCCAGAATGAGGCTGCAAGATTAATCTTTAATAAACTGAAAAGAACGTCACACCTCTGTTCATCAATTTGCACTAGCTACCAATACCTGCTCACGTAAAATTCAAGGCATTGATGTTTGCCTACAAAACCACCACTGGCTCTGAACCCCTTTATCTAAATTCACTACTTCAGACTTATGTGCCCTCTAGAAGCTTACATTCTGCAAGTGAACAGCACATTATTGTGACATCCCAAAGAGGCACAAAATCACTTTCACAGACTTTTTCATTAACTGTCTCCTCCTGGTGCAATGACCTGCCCAACTCAATTTCGAACAGCTGAGTCCTTAACTATCTTCAAGAAACGGCTAAAACAAATCTCTTCCATCTTTATTTGATATATATATATATTAAAAAAAAAAAAAAAAAAAAAAAAGTTAAATGATTAAATACCCATGAGGAGAATGCAATACTAATGCAATACTGGAATTTGCAAAGTTAAGGCATAACCATTGGACAGCGAAATGTTCGTTGGGTCTGTACGGTCAGAAAAAAAAAAAAAAAAAAAAAAAACAGTTGGAGAAGAAAAGATGCATGTTAACTGCAAAAGAATTAAGAATTAAGGCAAAGAATCAGAATTTTTTTTTTTTTTTTAATAAATTCCGTCTTTTAATTGGTTATTTGAATATCATATTAAAACTGACTTTGACATGATTTTGCTCTGTCTCATGACTGTGGCATCATTTCCACCATTCCCAGTAAAACAATTATCAAACTGAAAAACAAAGGTAAATATCACTTGTGAGCAGAATATTTTTGAGTCATTTCCAATGAGGCTATGATTTTACTGAATTATGAGAAACTCCAGAACATCATTTTCACCACTGACATTTCAATCACAGAATGATTCTTAACACAATACCTCATTTGAGATTTTCACTGTGGAAGAAAAAGAAGAAAAAATGGGAATTAAATTTTAATGTTCAATGACACGCAAAAGGAGATGTATGGCAGAATTTATTTTGTGTAATCCTGGATTGAAAGGACACGAGGACTCTGGCTGCTGTTTCCCTGCATAAGTATTGTCAGATTTCTTTGGATTGTTTAATGGTGGAACATTTTGAATTTCACGAGTTCACCCTTATATCTAATCTGATAGCAAATAGTAAGCATATTTTGGCATGCTGTCCTGGGGCTCCAAGCACGGAATATGGGATAAAAATAGATTAGGAGTGAGGAGTTGGGGTGGAGGAGGGATGCCGGAAAACTGTCGCTGGACAGAGGTAGGTAGGCTGCATATACTGTATATACGTATTGCGCTAGTTAGGATGGTTAGCTAAACGAGTTACACCTGTGACAAAGGCTCTGCTGCACTGGAAGGGAGAGTCCCCCTTGCGGCTGAATTTGAGGCGCGGTTTGACGCGTCGGATGGAGGGCTCCCACTACAACCGAAGGGAGCCAGCGGCTCTGCTGCACCGGGAGGGAGATCCCCGTCCGCCGCCGAGTATGCAGCGTTACTCAAAACAACAGATGGAGGATTCATCCTGTGACCGAAGGGAGCCGTGGATCTGCTGCACCGGAGGGGGAGCCCTGTCCAATGCTGAATAAGCAAGGAGACGCGACTGATGGAAGGCTCTCACAGCGTCCGAAGGGAGCCCGTGACTCTGCCGCACCGGGAGCGAGAGCCCCGTCTGCCGCAGTGTACGCAGCGTGACTCAAAACGACAGATGGAGGGCTCACACTGCGACCGAAGGGAGCCACCGCTCTGCTGCACCGGAAGGGAGAGCCTTGTCCGATGCTGAATAAACGATGAGATTCAAAATGACGGCTGGAGGGTTCTTACTGCGACCAAAGGAGCTGTGACTTACTGAATTGGAAAGGAGAGCCTCCAATTATCCGAATAAAAACGTAATTTAAAAGTGATTTTTAAATTTGTTTATTAATTTAATTTTTTTAACTGATCAGGGCTACATGGGCTTCCTTTACGTGGAGTTGATTATACCTGATGTAGCTTTTAAAAGCGTCTGATGACCATCGACCGAGGGCCTGTATCTGATTCTGAGAGAGGCCTTTTTGAGCTGCTGTAGTTGCTTCTCTGATGCAAAATGATTGGCTGGAAATTTTTTTTTTTTTTTGCAGGCAAGCCTGATTGAGCGAGGATTAGTTTTAAGTGTTTTTGGAACCAAAACGTGTAACGGGGTGGTTAGAGTCGTCAATGAAGAGAGGGTCCAGTGCGGATTTAGCTTGAGAGTTCCTGAGGTGGAAATAAGAAAAGAGAGCCTGATAAGGTTGAATTGGAGATGGGAGGTTAAAAATGTATATGTAGTGGCCTTTTCTTTCTTGGTCTGTCTTTCTTTGTTTAGTGAAATAAGCGATAGTGTCACTATCAAGTATAGATTAATCAGAGATGGTCGAATGGAGTTTGGGGTTGAATTTAGAGGTTTGCAATTGCAATTTCTGGGCATCTCAGAAAACCGAAGAAAGCCAATAAAACCATGGCATCGAGGGTAAGAGCGGTTTGGATGGAATGGTACCCTGTGCAGAGATTTTGGATGCATTTTGTAAGGATGTCCAGAGTTATAGGTTGTCTGGAATCTGGGCTTGATGGTTGAGAGCACTGAATTCCTTTGATTAGAAGAGAGGTTTGAGAATTATTTATTTCGGGGGAGGGGAATCCGTAGATTCGTTTGTGAAAAATTGAACGCCACTTAAGTAACCTTTAATAGACCCGGCTTGGAGGTTCTTAATGGAATTAAGTTAGGAAATAAATGAAGTAATTGTGAGGAGAGAAAAATCGGGAAATGGCAGGTTATAGGAGAGTTAAAATGCTTTCAAATATCTCCCAGCTGTAAGATATGAATGGATATTTCTGGGTGAAACCACTTAGAGGATAGAATGGAGTGACACGTCGAGGAGAGGTTTTAAGGGATGAGCTATGGGAATATGAGTTGTGAATGTTGAGGTACTGGGGTTGGCGATGGGTCCACCTCCAGAGCCAGCGCTCTGAATTTCTTCGAGAATCTGAGACTTGAGAGTATTAGGCACGGGAGGTGGTTCCAGAGTGGGGTAGGTAGTGGGACTGCTGTGAATAAAGTGTACTGAGGTTTAGATTGGAGAGAAGGGTTAGAAGGAAGATAAGGAGGGGCTGTAACCTTTAGGCAGCCTCACGCACAGATTAGCCCCTGGTGCTTGGGGAAGCCCGTAGGAAGAGATAGAGGGAATGAGGGAGGAGGCCAGTAAGCTTGCGTTGCTGGCTGATGATGCCCTACTTGGACATCTGCAGCAGGGGCTGCTGGCTATTTCATGTTATTTATTTATATTTTTTTAATGTTGTAGATTTGAGTAGCAAATGAGAATCCCTAAAATGATTGAATATATTTTGAGACGAAAGTCTTTTGATATGGTTTAACATAATTAAAGCAACAGTTTTTCAGTAACTAGAAGAATATGTAAAAGTATGGTATTTGGGGTAAAAAGCGCACCCGCTGTTGGGGTGAAAGGCACAATAATTAACATGATAATTAATAGATAGCTGACTTTTCCAATTATTGACATGACATGGTTAGATCGTAAATATCATATAATCTATTATGTTGGGTGTCCACCTCAGAGATAGTCACCATGTTTATAAAAAAAAAAAAAAAAAAAAAAAAAAAAAAACACATATTCAAAAACATGATATTAAACATATCATATAGCCTAATAAAATATAATTTGTTGTTACTACTGTAAATCTTTATTAAGTTATTATTGGATCTCCTAAAATGCTTTCAGAATCTTTTCTTTTTATTTTGTTTCTGTATTTTAAAATATATTTTTATATTAACATTTTAATGACAGTATATTTGTTGAACATTATTTATCAAAATAGGAAGAAAATAGCCTAGTACAAACTTTGCTAAAGTGATTGTTTCGACCAAGTATTAACTTAGACATTAGCATAAAAAAAAATAAATAAAAAAATATTTTAGCTGAAGTATTTATCAATACTGTGTGCCTTTACCCCGTGATTGTGAAACACTTCACATGATTTTACAGTGAAATGTGTCATTTTTCATGTTAATCAGGTCAATTTTGATCAAGAAAAATGCACTGTGGCTTTAATTCAGTGTAAGCGGCACAGCAAAAATAGACTCGGCGCCGATACTATCGTGGCACTTAATGCTCTAATCTGTTAACATGGGCGCCGAAAAAAATATGCGCTGCTTACGCCCTGCTTACGCGTGCGGTGTGAAACCGGCGTAAGGTGGCTGAGCTTGAGCGGTTAGTGGAGGCAGCCTCACGCTAGCGTCTTCCGCCAGAGGTAGAAGGAAGGGAGTGGGAAGGATAGAAGGTTGGAGCGGGCGATGCTGCGTGTGGCGCGGTAGCTGAAGGCGCTGCAGTGATTGGTTGAGAAGAGGAGGGAGGCAGTGCAGTGTGAGGAGCGGCCCAGTCTGGGGCACAGCCCAGGCTTGCTGACGGCCTGCTGCATCTTGACGGTCAAGGGGAGCCGGTGTTGTGCCCATTTTCGACCCCTGCCAAATCATTACCCCCTCTCGTTGAAATCGCTACCTGATTGCCTAATCCTAACCCCACCCCTAATCCTAACCCCTCCCCCACACCTAACCCTTAACCTACCAATGCTAGGGGGGTAGTAATCTGGCGGGGGTCAGAATTTGGCACAACACCGGAACTTGATCTGGAAGAAGACGATGTTATTTTGAAGGAAGTAGAGAGCTGTGAGGGAGAGGAGAAGAGGCCACAATTGTCAGCGGAGGCAGGCTCACACTTAAATCGACCTCTGGGCTAGTGTCTGCTATGGGAGCTGGAGGCCACTGAAAAGGAAAAGGATTAGAAGCACCTGGAGGAAAACATTGAGATGTGAGGGCCTGTGTTTCAAGCGGACGCAGCCGCACACTTGCTTCAGCTGTTTAGCTGTAGGCCACGGGAAATAGGAATGGTTTGTGACATTCACCGAGAAATGCTGAAATGCCTGAGTAACCTGCAGTGTTGCCAACTTAGCAATTTTTTTTTTTTTTTTTTTTAAGTGATAAAATGATGAAAAGATGCTTTTCCTCTTAACCACTCAAAAAGAAGTATTCAAACAGCTAGCCAGCCAAGCAGCGCATCAGCTGGATTTGGAGAGAGGTGCCTAGCAGTATCCACATCACATGCAAAATAGGTTGCTAGTTGCACTTGATCAATAATAATAATAATAATAATAATAATAGTTTCTTTATGATACAATCTTTTGAAAATCAATTTTTTTCATCTTATCTATCTATCTGAGTACAATGTGTAATTTAAAATACCGGTAAAATGCTAGTGAAAATTAATACAGAAAATTTGAGTAATTTCATTGTGTGTTCTAATCAGTTTTGCGTCATGGTTACAAAATGGCATCAATATCCATTGTCACCACGTCGTTTAACAACTTTTAGCAATGACAACCTGCCTTTAGCCACTTTACCTAAAAATTAATTTGCAACATGGCCTGCGCCGCTAGCGGAGGCAGTCTCGTGCTACCGTCTGCTACAAGAGCTGGAGGCCCAGCTACATGCGGCACTGTGGCCGGAAGAGCCGCGGTGAAAAGTTGAGCCGAAGTAGGAAGCGAGTGAGGTTTTGCTGCAGTGAGAACTGGAGTGCGGGCCAGGCTCGTTTAAGGCCTGCTTCTGCGACCTATCGCTCGAGGGGAGCCGGGTCTTGTGCGAGACAATCTATTGTCTAATCTATTATCTCGATCTATTGGCCGCCTCGGCGGCTGGAGTCGATTTAGGAGTGAGGTTGGCTAGTTTGCAGGGTGACGGATAGAGCGTACAGATCCGCTTTGCTTACCCTCTGCGAGAATGGTTCGTCGGAATTAATCAGCGTTTGCCTCGGGCTTAAATACTGTCCACTTTCCGATCGGAGGATATACTGGCATGGCCGAATGATACGAGGATGTCGGGGAAGAAATTGAAAGTCTCGCTGATGGAGGCGAGGTTAAGCCTCGGTGTTGTGGAGAGTGTGTGGTTGGTCGAGCAGAGCGGCGGCCGTGATGAAGCCTGGTGCTCAGCGGTGGTGACTGGCGGAGAAGGAGTGATCCTTGGGCCGGCAGATTGCGACGGAGGATCTGAAAAATCCCCATTACAGGTCTCATTGTTGGACGGAAAAAGTTGAGTCTGTGATATAATGGCCAAAGGAGCAAACCGAATGCCGGAAAACTGTCCATTCCAGAAAACTGTCATAGGACAGAGGTAGGTAGGCTGCATATATATACACGTATTGTGCTAGTTACGATGGTTAGCTAAACGAGTTACACCTGTGCCAAATTAGTTGATTATCTGATCGTGCTAAAAGAAATAACCTCCATCAGCAGCTGCAGTATCTGTCAGCTGTATCAGTGCAGTCACTGTGACTCTGACTGACGGAGGTTTTTGTACGACTCTTTATCACTGTGTTAACACATGTTTACTGTTGATCCAGTGGTAACTCTGACAGTAATAAGCTCCTGTATCTTCAGTCTGGACTCCTCTGATGGTCAAAGTGAAATCTTTTCCAGTGTTTGCTGTTCCACTGCCACTGAATCTAGATGGAGTTCCTGACTGGAGGCTGCTTATATAATATATGAGGAGTTTAGGAGCTTCTCCAGGTTTCTGCTGATACCAGGTTAAGTAGTTGCTGTATATTCCTACATCTATATGACACTCTATTGTAGCTGTTTGATCAATTTGGACAGTTTTAACTTTAGGTTGAGTCAGAGTGACTCCTCTGGATTCTGAAGAAGAGAAAATAAAGTCAGTTTGTCAGTGAATCACCTTTATAGCAGAATACTGTTATATTAAAATGGTAAAAAACAAAACAAAACAAAACAATAGATTATTATTGATATCAAAACTTAATTTTCTACCTTGAATAAAAGCTGCAATGGTCCAGATGAGGATGATGATGTTGTTCATTGTTGTTTTGTCTTGTGTCATGATGATGAAGATTGTGTTGTGTTCTGCTCTCAGTCATGAAGTGTTAAACTCACAGCACTATAAACACTCTCAGAGCACTGAAGCATGTGCTGACGATGCAAAGAAGGGGGCAGGATTTACAACAGCTTTATTTTAAGGAGATGTCATTACAACTGTTACAAGTACTTTAACAACAACGGTAAATTATGCATAATTTCTAGTAATTAAACCAAAACCCCAACCATAACCCTACAGTAAGTATATAGTAACTAATATTACTCAGTATTTATTTATGTAATTACACTGCAACAACATCACCTTTAAATAAAGTATAGCATATTAAAATAAGGAATTTTGGTGTTGAACTTTACACTGAATGCAGCATGACAAAAAAACCTTTTTAGAATCACCCTCTTCAGAAATATTTCTCACCCATAATTAATTTATTATATTCATTTATATTATATCATACAATATTCACGAGGGAGGACCACCAATCTGTAGAATAAAGCAGCTTTTTCTAAACCTCTTATTTAAGTCATCTTATTACTGTACTTTACACCATTTTTTTGTTGTGAGTGAGTGTTTGCAAGTGAAGAGTGGGAGTAAGAAGAATACAACACATTATGAAACATTATAAGGAAGATGGATTACAAATTGGCACAATAATAAATTGATTTCAACTGAATAAACTTAAAACAAGACTGCACAATTAATATAGATTAATGTCTGAAATAAATATTGATTCAGTGGTGAGTCCAATATCATGTTTCTATGTGAAACAGAAATACATTTTTACGTTAAAAAAATAAAAAAAAATAAAAAAAATAAAATAAAAATGTGTGAAGGAGTTTTTACATTTGAAAAACATTTTACAAAAACTATATTATTTATGGTTGTCATCAGCTGAGGTGTTTCTGCTATCAGTGTGTTGAAGTGTTGTTTCTCTGTCTGCTAGAGTTTGTGTTCACTGGAGTGGAGCAGAGGTTTTTGTACGAGTGTTTCATTAGATTGTATCACTGTGGTGGACTTTCGGTGGAGGAACTAAACTGGTGCTCGGTAAGTCTTTCTATTTTAATTCTCCAATGAAAACATACAATTTAGATTGTGTACAATTTATTATTATTATTATTATTATTATTATTATTATTATTTTGCTTTTTTTTATCTGAACCAGAAAAAAAATCTAACAATAATATTTTGGTAACACTTTACAATAATGTTTCATTTATTAATATTAGTTAACCACATTAGTTAACATGAATTAACAATGAAAAAAGTCTTGTAAAGCATTTATTAATCTCAGTCAATCGCATATTAATTGCAGCATTTACTAATACAGTATTAAAATCCAAAGTTTTATCTGCTAATATTAATGGATCTGAGTTGACATGAACCAACAATGAACAGTTGGACATTTATTAATCAATGTTAACTAAGATTAATAAATACTGTAACAAATGTATTGCTCATTGTTAGTTAATATTAATTAACACTTTCATTAACGTTAACTTATGAACCTTATTGCAAAGTTTTACAAATTTTATAAATATAGTTTTACAGTAAATATTTAATCTAAAATATTGTGACGTTTAGATATTTAGAAGAACTGAATTATTCACTTTTTCATAATGTGGCTCACTCTTGATTTTATTAGTTTATCACATATATATTATACATAGAAAAAAGAGATTAAATGAAAAATATATACTTTAAAAAGTAAATGGAGCTACTTTCTATAGATCAATCAATGATTTTGAATCTATTTTGCTCATGCTGTGCTTATAATTCAGTGCATTTTAATACAAGCACAGTTTATACAAAAATATACCTCAGTTGATTAATTTATAATTCCAGTGGTATCATTTGTAGTCATACAATCTCTCTTTGAAATTGAGTTTTGAGTTGAATATCTCACCTAACTAAAATGCAAAGACATTATTTAGGGATAAAAAACTACTAGGGTTAAATCAGTAAATATCTTAATATTTTTCACTTCTTTTTATGAGGTTTCATTGAAATGTATGTAGTGTTTGTGTTTTCTGTGTGTTTGTGAATGTGTTGTGTTTGTCTCCTGCAGCTGGTCCCACAGTGAAGCCCTCAGTGTCTCTGCTGCCGCCCTCTTCTCTGCAGATCTCTGGAGACTCAGCCGCACTGCTCTGCCTGCTCAGCTCTTACTCTCCACAGGGGGCGCTGGTGAGCTGGACACTGGACGGCTCAGAGGTCAGCGAGGGGGTTGTGACCAGCGCAGAGAGCGAGCAGGGCGGCCGCTACAGCCGCAGTAGTGTCCTGACCCTCAGCAAAGCACGCTGGGAAGAGGGAGAGCTGTACGTCTGCAGAGTAACACATGATGGAGCTGCTCAGGACGTCTCGTTCCACAAGAGTCGCTGTTAGTCGCTCGCAGTGCTGATGTTTCTCCAGTGAGCGCTGCTCTCTCCTGAAGATGAGCCGTATCTGAGTGTCCTGTGTCAGGCAGGATTCACATGAGTCTAGTGCTGCAGCTGTAGTCATTTACAACTCAATACTGAAAGAGAGCTCTAGTGTCAAAGCACTGGCTGATCTTTCAATCTGCTGTGTTTGCTGCAACATTCAATAAAGCTTCTCAACAAGCTCCATTTGTGTCTGACAACATCATTCAACTAACAGATCAAGATGCATGTAGTGTTTGTTCAGGTGCTTTTCAGAAGCTCGATCAGTAGCAGTAAATCGAGTCAAATAAAGCTCTTGGGGTTTGAACATGGTCTCTGGAGACAGAGCTGCTCTATTCTGAGAGGATCACAATCACTCACCCTGACAATGCAAATGAGATTTTGATTGGTTACATGATCTGGACTGAAACACACCAGTTTCACTTCTGCTGTAGTCAAACAGCACACTGACAAACTTATTAACTTTACAGGCAATGGTAAAATTTAATTTATGAAAATATCATAACATTTATAAAAATCCATGATCACAAATCAATAGTCATTCGTTCTGACACTAATTGTGAAAGTATGTAAATCTTTCTGTGGGTCAAATGGAAAGCACCACGTCCAGACAGCAGAAGTGACTGAACGCAGTTCAGTTTGATTGACAGGGATCATATATTACACCTATAATATGATGATCGTATTGAAACACTGACTCATTCTCTTCAGAAATATGAAATTGATGATGTTTGTAATGATATTGTGTTATTAGTGTTTGTGTTGATCAGTGTTGTGTGTGATTGTGTTGTAGATCAGCTGCAGTATCTGTCAGCTGTATCAGTGCAGTCACTGTGACTCTGACTGACCGAGGTTTTTGTACGACTCTTTATCACTGTGTGAACACCCAGCTACTCATATAGTATTGACTCATGCAGTAATAATCTCCTGTATCTTCAGTCTGGACTCCACTGATGGTCATAGAGAAATCAGTGCCAGATCCACTGCCACTGAATCTAGATGGAGTTCCAGTGTAACGGCTTGATATAGCATATATGAGGAGTTTAGGAGCTTCTCCAGGTTTCTGCTGATACCAAGACACACAGCTACCACAGCTAGAAAGTGTCTGACTGGTTTTACAGCTGATCGTAACAGTTTCTCCTTGTTTGATGGATTTCATTTCTGGATTCTGAGTCACTGTCACTTGTCCCCAGATTTCTGAAATAAGATATTTTAGCTGTTTAGTGAACATTTTGATCAAATATTATCAATCTAATATATCATACTATATGAGATGTTGTAGTATAGTTTGTGACTTATTATAAAATATTTACCCTGAATGCAGAGAGTCAGAGTCCAGATGAGGATGATGATGTTGGTCATTGTTGTTGTTTTGTCTTGTGTGATGATGAAGATTGTGTTCTGTTCTGCTCTCAGTCATGAAGTGTTAAACTCACAGCACTATAAACACTCTCATGCAAAGTGTCTCTCTATGTAAATGATCTTCATACACAGAACAAGCAGCTGTCAGTCTCAGACCGCAGATGAATTTCTTCATGCATGTTCATGTTCTGCGAAACAATACTTTAATGCTTTATGATGAATATTAGATATACACAGTAAAATCCTGAGTGTTAAATTAACACTGCTTGGAGCCAGAGGTGTAAAGTCCAGGGGTCAGAAAGTAAAAGTCCTGTGATATGTTTATTCCACCCATGAACTCAGCCTGCTGATTTCACCAGAGGAGGAACCAAGTCATTCCTTTCAAGTCACAAGCAAGTCTCAAGTCAAATCTCAAGTCCTCAAAGAGTTAAAGTTAATGAGATAATTAAGTGACTAATTAAATGATGATTGTGCATTAGTGATGAACACCTACTGTTATTGAGCATTACAGAGGATCAGATGTTGATGTTATATTGGTTAAAATGATGCCATCATCATGGAGATCAATGTTTGCTTTAGGTGGGCTCTTGACCCTTTTAGCAACTCAAAGTAATTTGCTTTTAAACAATTGCAATATTGTTTCACAACAAACATTTGTGCACTTGTGCAATTTAAAGATTGAGGTAACAGATTAGCTTGCACTTTCTGCTTTTGAGTCACTTGAATGAACATCAAGGCGGCGTCTCTTTTTGGTTTGTTTACTGATATTCAGCTACTACAGAACTACAAAAAAGCCCCTTTAAACAAATGCCACTGTAATGTTTAAATATTGGGGAAAAAAAAAAACCTATATCACTCAGGCTTTTAGACATGAATACTTATCATACGATCCTCAACAGTGGTGAAAATAATTATTCATACTGCAGTGCATGATGGGAGTTTTTACTATGGTGTTACCCAGCATGCATTGCAGCATGAAGAATTTTGTTGATTGTCACCATTGTTGAGATTCATATGCTGGTTCTTGAAGTCTGTGTGTGTCTAAATAGCACAAGAGTTCAAATATTTATATGCATTACATACAGTAGATTTAATAATTCATTATAACTATTAAAGCAACACTTTCCTTGCATGCTGTAGTTTCACAGGGCTGATTATTCAAAACCAGAACATATAAAAGAAAAACAAAGTTGTTTTGAACAAAATCAGGCCAACGCCTGATGACTAACTCATCATATGAAAACAGCTAATAGCTGCTTACTGTACAGCACTGACGTTTCTGCTTTACAACACCACTTGCATTGCTACAGAGAAAGATCTAACACAGGAAGTCTAGGGTCAAGAGCCCAACTAAAGCAAACACTGATCTCCATGATGGTGGCATCATTTTAACCATGAATGAATTGATTCCTCCTCTGGTGAAATCAGCTGCTGAGTTCATGGGTGGAATAAACATATGGCAGGACTTTTACTTTCCTACCCCTGGACTTTCCACCTCTGCTTATATGGCACACAGTGTTCTGTTTTGAGTGTATTTTGTTTAAAATACTTTGTGTTTTGCAGAGTTCAATATAAACAAAACATTCAATAAACTGGTGTAATAGGGTTTGATGTTTTTACATTATTTGCACAATTATTGTTATCCTGTATATCTAAGGTTTAATGTAATTATTTAATAATTTAAAGGTACACTGTGTAACTTTTGGCCCTCTAGCGGTTAAAATTTGGCATGCGTCTTGTGGAAGAATATTGTGTCTAATTCACTAATAATTACATGGATCGTTTTGTATTAATATGCACAAGAGAACTTCTTCCCATTTGATCACAAATTAAATGGGATTTTCAGCCCACGCTCCCAGAGTCACTGTTTGATTGGTTACATGATCTGGACTGAAACACACCAGTTTCACTTCTGCTGTAGTGATGCAGCACTTCATCAAGGATCAGCTTTTCTAACAGTAATTATGTATATATGTAAGACTTTCTGTGTGTCAAATGGAAAGCATTTGATAACATGACAAGAGCAGTGAAACATTAACCATTAATCAATATTAATTTAGCAATCAAAATGAAAAATAATCACATAGCCATGGAAATAACTTGTCAGATTATAGGCAGTGTATAAGAATGAATGTTTGTGCAACATAATATAATAATGAAACTCTAAATATCACTGTGGCCATTTTGAGCAGTTAAAACCATAGAATAAATAAATACCTCTGTACCATGTCACAATTGAAAGATTGGCTTGATTTCCTGACAAAACTGGACTCCATAACTTTCACAGAAACAGAATACCATAAAACAATAAATCTACAATCCTAGAGAAGAAATCAGAAAACAAGGGCATAGAAAGCCGTATGCCTAATCTTCTAAGCCCCTTTCCCCTCTCTCTTTCCTTCTCCATCAATTTCAAGTCACTAGAAGTCAACTCAGAATGCCAGAAAAATCACTAAGAATGCTTACAACAGTATATAGCACAAACAATGCTTCTTGTGAATCCATTCTCTGTTCTAGTCTGGATATTTAAGGGAAACTGACAAATAAGTCATTGGGATTCTTTAAGCAGAAACCCCTACATAGTGTTGTGTGAGTCTCCTGAGTCCTGAACACTTTCTGCTGTTTGTCTCTCTGCTGCAGAGCAAAATATCCGGGTCAAATTACCACTGCTGGGTGTCTATATGTGTCCACACTACAGAGTGTTAAAAGTAACACTGAAGCAGCTTTAAAGTTAATGAGGTAATTAAGAGATTCAGTGAGTGACGATTGACTATTATTGAAGACACCTGATGTTAACAAGCAGAATCATCAAAGAAGAAAATCACAATTTTTTTAAGTCACCATTATAGTGGTCAGTGTTTACTTTTGTTGGACTCTTGACCCTTAACCTTTTAATGTTACGTTTTATTTAGCTGCTATAATTGAATTATAACAGCCAGATGAGTAAAAATCATCAGGTGGTGATGATTATGTTCTAACATAATCATTATTTGACCTGAATCACTTAACTCATTTAGAGTCAAATATCTGAGTTAAATTTCCTTTACTGGTTACAACAGCCTTGTGATTCCACAGCAAAAGAATCTGTATTTTCTATAAATTTTGGATTCTGATCAAAAAAGAAAAAAAATCTTTTAGGTACACACAGACATCAAGAATCAGCGTATGAATCTCAACAACAGTGACAAACAGCATATTCAGACAAACAGATAAACTCTAAACATCACAAAACAAGCTACTAATAAGTCACATAAAAACAGCCAAAAAAAAAAAAAAAAGTAAGAATAAAAGAAATTACAAAGACAGTTCATAATTTATTCATGCCGCAATGCATGATGGGAGCCATGGATGAGTTTTGACTACAACATGCTTTTTTATGGCCACTGTTGTTGTGATTCTCACACTGATTTTTGATGTCTGTGTGTCTAAATTAAAGATACTTTTTTTAAGTTTATGATCAAAATAAAAACATCTGTCTGATTATACTGAAAATGGCAGATTTTACGTTGTTCACAGTATTGATGTAACCAACAAAGAAAACCTCAGTTACTCAGGTCAAAACATAATCATCACCACCTGATGACTGTTGCTCTTTGCTTGTCTGGCTGTTATAATTCAGCTATAGCAGCCAAATAAAATGTAATATTAAAAAGTCAAGGGTCAAGAGCCCAACTAAAGTAAACACTGACCACTATAATGGTGACTTAAAAAAAAAAAAAAAAAACTGTGATTTTCTTCTTTGGTGATTCTGTTTGTTAACATCAGGTGTCTTCAATAATGGTCAATCGTCACTCAATGAATCTCTTAATTACCTCAGTAACTTTAACTCTCTGGGGTTGGCTGTCTCGCCAGCAAGACAAGCTAATTTTTTTTCTTATCAGTGCAAAAAACACTAAAAATACTCCATCGATTTTGGTCATACAGATAAGTGTTATACATCAACTGAAACTTTGAAGTGTCTATTTTTTTTTTTTGGGTACACTCACAATAAAAACAAAATGTTGTGGTTTTGGAAAATAAAGAAAACAAACAGGGTGCGCTCTCTGTCTTCTCCGTCTCCACGAGCTGCTTTTAGAAACGCGTCACTAAAATGAACTGTAACTCGGCGAAATCTCAACACAGAGACATGGGAGTTATATCTATAGAAAGCTTGAAGTGTCTACTTTTAAATGACGTAAGTCTTATCGAAAACATGAACTCATTAACTCATCTATCTTTAATGCAATCCCGCCCCGCGCCCTTCATATGTAAATATCCACGTGAGACACATGCGCATGTAAACGCCCAACACAAACAAAGCACGAGGAGATCATTCATCACGGCTACTGTTCATTACTGGAAGAAGGCTGGATTTCCCTCAAAAGAAGAGCAAGATTTCATCCAGTAGAGGAGATCAATCTGATGAGTAAGTAATGTTTGTTTTTTGCATTAGTTAACGTGTTATTGTGACATAAACTTGAACACATTACTAGTTGGGTTTTTCCCAAACTACAACATGATGAATGCTATGCATCTAAGAATGTTTAGACCATGTTTATTATTAATACTCTGTTCACAAATAGATTTTAATAGCGTGCTAAACAATAATAATTAGTTTTTTTTTTTTTTCAGATATAAAATATTATTTTATAGTACAAAGTACATCCTTTTATAGTACAAAGCATGCGTGAGTCTATGGCTACAGAATCATATAATAGGCTACTATAAAATCATACATACTAGGCTGTATGACTACAAAATCATAGTTGGGTTTTTCCCAAACTATACTGTAATTCCTGACTACAATGTTTGAAATCGAGTAAAACATTTTGAATATGAAAGGCAATTCATTGTATTTAAATTTCTTACGGCGTGATGATGTTTTCATGCTGTATATAAAACAATAAAAGTAATATGTGACCCTGGGCCACAAAACCAGTCTTAAGTTGCTGGGGTATATTTGTAGCAATAGTCAAAAATACATTGTATGGGTCAAAATTATTGATTTTTCTTTTATGCCAAAAATGATTAGGACATCAAGTTAAGATCATGTTCCATGAAGATATTTTGTAAATTTCCTACTGTAAATATATCAAAACTTAATTTTTTATTAGTAATATGCATTGCTAAGAACTTAATTTGGACAACTTTAAAGGCAATTTTCTCATTATTTTGAGTTTTTTGCACCTTCAGATTCCAGATATTCAAATAGTTGTATCTCGGCCAAATATTGTCTTATCCTAACAAACCATACATCAATGGAAAGCTTATTTATTCAGCTTTCAGATGTATAATGATGTATAAATCTTAAGACTGGTTTTGTGGTCCAGGGTCACATATGAGTGTGCACTGTAACATAATCAATGCTACAAGTCTAAATATGTTAGAACATGTTTATTATTAATAGCCATGTTGATAATAATAATGATACTCTGTTCAAAAATATATTTTAATAACATGCTAAACAATAATAATTAGTTTCTCAGATATAAAATGTATTTTTTTAATGATAGTACAAAGCATGCGTAAGTCTATGGCTACAAAACCTACAGATGCTCCTGATATTAACATGCTCACAATTGTTTTTTTGTTTTTTTTCTCTTGTCGTTTGTATTGTATTGAATCAGATACCTGCACCACAGATGAATCCTGATTACTTTCTTCAAACTGTTTTCCTCTGAGAGCGCTGTACCAACATCAGATGTTCAACTACACTGATATTCAATGGTAAAACAAGATCCTTGACTACTAATTATGTTTTTTTCTTCTTGAATCCATGGAAAGAAGCAGAAACACTTAAATAACACACGTAAATATCAGGTATGATTTACTTGTTTCACTTGTTGAACAGAATCTGTTGCAGGAATGACTCAACGTCTGTTCACATCTCTGTGGTTAGATCAGTGTGCACAATAATGTGTCTTTGACCTTCATTATGTATGTTTTGATTATACTGTGTTGTAAATAAAATACAAATAATTTAAAAAAAAAAAAAAAAAACATTTTTTCAGTCTCCTCACATTCTGTCTTACCTGCCTCAAAGTCACAGTCACACTGATGGGCCATTAGGGGGCCATTAGGGGAGGGCCCTTTGTCTCTCAGGGGAGAATCACTTAATATTCAGGGCCATTGCCACTCCCTCACATATAGGCTTTCGATCACAAAACATGTCTTTAAAAATTTAAATCAATATATTTTTTTCTGTGAATGAGTAAGCAGAATGATTTTCACATAATTCTGAAGTAAATATTCTAGCCTACAAGACTGATTACTCAAAAGTCTTATTCAGAACTATTTAGTGTGGGTTTTAAGGCTTTATTTCAGCTATGTTTTTTTCCCCAAAACTTACTAACCATGCATAATATATATATATATATATTTTTTCTAAAAACTGCAAACATGTACATCCATCAGGGTCACATATTATTGTAGCACAGTTTGTGCTGAATACAAATAATAATAATAATAATAATAATAATAATAATAATAATAATAATAATGAATAAAATAAAAAATACATGTTGGTCAATAATATGTTATAAGTAGCTGAAATAAGCACAAATATCAGGGCATGTCAAAATATCTCAAGGGCCCCAAAATCACCTCAGACCCCAGAGGGTTAACACTGCTTCAGTGTTAATTTTAACACTCTGTAGTGTAGACACATATAGACACCCAGCAGTGTTAATTTGACACCGGGGATTTTGCTGTGTGTCAGTTATGCATCTCTCACTCTTAGATTCATCTTTGAGCAATTGATGCTATGCATTTATCATTTATGAACTGGCTTCGTATTGTACAATTATGTAATTGGCATGATACATACGTGACAAATAAAATGTTGTATTTGATTTAGTCTCCTTCTGAAATCATTATTTTCAGTAGATTAAAATGGAGTCTGGTGTTACTGCAAATCTGTGTCCAGGATACAGTAGATCAAGGCCAAGAATGAATGGAGCAGAAGACACGTCTCCTGGGACCTCATGATTTCTGTCTATCACTGACTTGTATAAACATGAACAAGTTGGACAAACATGACAAAGCAAACTACACTTTTTGTTATGAGCAAGCATGGGATGCTCAAATGTAAAGGCATTAGTTAACCCTTCATCCTCTGACTAAGAACAGAAATGGGAGTTTGTGACCATGAGATCCTGACCGGTCATCGTGAGACTTTGTGTGACATTTGGCCCCTAATAAACAAATAATTGAAGAGTAAGAGATTACCAGAATATTTAAATATCCAAATTAGAAGCTGAACTATTATAAACATCTCAGTCTAAATTTTAGATTCATTTTAAATTGGAGTCAGATTAAACACAGAGCTAGAATCAACTTGAAACTAAATTAAGTGATCTTTACAGTAGTGCAAATAAAAGACCTACACACATTATAGCTTCACCCATGCCGTTGGATTCTGTCCTTGGGCCAATGGGTGATCCTTACAAAAAATAAAAAGAGATGTTTAACATTGCAGATGAAATTATTGCAGGCATACTTGTAACATTGGAAATAGAAAATCAAGTAAATTGCAGGAATACAGTATTTCACTAGTGTGATCTGTTGTGTGCTGTACATTTTGACACATTTAGTTCATCCAGTCATCTTTATGGCTTTGATTCCTCTTGTCAAAATGAACCATGAAAACACCTGCAAATGGAGTACATTCTACAAGAGGGTCCAGGAAATCAGTAATGATCTTGGGCAAATGTATGATTTTTTAAGGTTTTTTGAAAATAAATTTGTATGACAGACATTTATTATTAATCTATATTGTTATTAGTTATGTTATTTGTTTTGTGTTTTGATTATTTGTTTTTTTTACATTCAAAATTTAGAGTGAATTAAACAAGTCCATGCTGAAGTTGACTTAGGATTGACTGTGTTTTGCTGTTTTCTTTCATCCTGCCATATTTAAGCAATATCACGTAACAAAAAGTGGAGTTGTACTGAATTTCAGCACAGATTCTTCTATAGAGATGAGGCCTCAGCACAACTGTGAGTGTGACATTGCTTTTATATAACATTTCTTAAAGCAAGAAATTTCTACAGACTAACCTACCTTCCAGACAAAATCTAGTTAAATTTGCATTTCTTTTCACAGGTGAAAGAAAACACTCTGATAAATCAGTGAACAATTATGAGACAGAAAACACAATTGCTTTGCAATCAAAAATCAAAATGAAAAATCTCTGCCTCGGTTTTCACTCCGTTCTCATTCTCTGATCTGAAGCACAAGAGGAGTGACACAAAGACTGAACTAGCTGAGCACTAGTTGTTATTTAAAATAAAATAAGCTACAGAACATACAACAATTATGTTTGCTATATTTAGTAAATATATTAATATTTAATGTTATTAGAACATTTGTAATTTAACATTATTGTCATTGTTTGTGTAACCCACCTCTCATCAGCAGCTGCAGTATCTGTCAGCTGTATCAGTGCAGTCACTGTGACTCTGACTGACGGAGGTTTTTGTACGACTCTTTATCACTGTGTGAACACATCTTTACTGTTGATCACATGATAACTCTGACAGTAATAATCTCCTGTATCTTCAGTCTGGACTCCACTGATGGTCAGAGTGAAATCACTGCCATAGTTTGATCCACTGCCACTGAATCTAGATGGAGTTCCTGACTGAAGGCTTCTTATGTAATACATGAGGAGTTTAGGAGCTTCTCCAGGTTTCTGCTGATACCAAGACACACAGCTACTACAGCCAGAAATCGGCTGACTGGTTTTACAGCTGATCGTAACAGCTTCTCCCAGTTTGATGGATTTCATTTCTGGATTCTGAATCACTGTCACTTGTCCCCAGATCTCTGAAATAAGACACTTTAGACATTTAGTGGTTCTTGGACTGTACATGAGATGTGTATAGTGTAATTTAGTACAAAATATTTACCCTGAATGCAGAGAGTCAGTGTCCAGATGAGGATGATGATGTTGTTCATTGTTGTTGTTTTGTCTTGTGTGATGATGAAGATTGTGTTCTGTTCTGCTCTCAGTCATGAAGTGTTAAACTCACAGCACTATAAACACTCTCAGAGCACTGAAGCATGTGCTGACAATGCAAAGAAGTGGGCAGGATTTACAACAGCTTGAGCTGCCAACAAAACCATATTATAGTATACTTGATTTCAAATTTTCACTAATATTATTTTGGTAACACTTTAGTATAGGTACCAATTCTCACTATTAAATAGTTGCTTATTAGCATGCCTATTATTAACATGTTGGCCATACCTAAACTTAACATCTACCTTACTAACTATTAATAAGCAGGAAATTAGGAGGGGTTTTTTTTTAGGCAAAAGTCGTAGTTAATGGTTAGTTAATAGCGAGAACTGTACCTTAAAATAAAGTGTGATCGTCATTTTTAGTAAATATTGTTGAATCCAGGGCCAGAGGTTTTAAAAGTAAAATATAAAAATTTAAATAAAATAAAATAAAATAAAATGTAAATAAATAAATAAATAAATAAATAAATTAATTAATTAATTAATTAAAATAAAATAAAATAAAATAAAATAAAATAAAATAAAATAAAATAAAATAAACTTTTCAAATATCTAATTTACTGATCAGTAACTCAAACCAGGGACCTTCATGCTGTATTTTTGCAACAATAAATAATATTTATATAAAAAAAATTATATATATATATATATATATATATATATATATATATATATATATATTTAATCTAAAATATTGTTTAAATTGTTTACTGTTTAAAAACGTTTCAATATTCGATAGAACTGAATTTTTCAATTTGATCAAACAATTCCTGTCTAAAATTTTCATAATGTATCTCACTATGAGTTTTATCAGTTCATCACAGTTTTTTTCTTTCATTCATTTCTATATAGTGTTCATATATAGTTATCTTTTTATTGTATATGTCACACACAGAAAAAAAAAAAAATCTGATGTTAAAATGTAAAGGTAGCAACTGTCTGTAGTTCATTTAATGATTCTGAATCTGTTTTGCTCGTGTTGTTCTTCTAATTCAGTGGTTTTAATATACATACAACATATGTGTACATTTTTTAATTAATTTGTTATTTTCTAAATAAGAGTAATATATTGTAACTTATAGTCACACAATGTGTATTTGAAATGAAGTTTGAAAAATATAAAAAACACATTAACAATGTTATGTTAGGATATAAAAACTACTGGAATTACTGCAATTTCTTAGTATGTTTAGTTTAATTTATGAGGTTTGATTTAAATGTATATAGTGATTGTGTAGTTTGTGTATTGTATATTATATCAGCTGTAGTGATGTTGAATAAGATGAATGATGTGATTGTTGTGATTTTGATTGCATTCCTCTTGTCTGCTGCTGAAAGTCCTGTTGAAAGAGTCCTGCAGAAGAGTGTGTTTTCTCTGTGTTTGTGAATGTGTTGTGTTTGTCTCCTGCAGCTGGTCCCACAGTGAAGCCCTCAGTGTCTCTGCTGCCGCCCTCTTCTCTGCAGATCTCTGGAGACTCAGCCGCACTGCTCTGCCTGCTCAGCTCTTACTCTCCACAGGGGGCGCTGGTGAGCTGGACACTGGACGGCTCAGAGGTCAGCGAGGGGGTTGTGACCAGCGCAGAGAGCGAGCAGGGCGGCCGCTACAGCCAAAGCCACTAGAAGGCAAGCCTGCAACCATTAGCCGAAAAAGCATAATGGCTAAAGCTAACGCTTCCGGTCTGGCAGCATGTGGGAAAGGAGACCAGAAACCGTTTTTTTTTAATGGACGTCAATGGAGGAGAGGCTTCACTATGCTGAATAAACAGCTTTTTAGAGGAAACGGCTTATCATTTAATTAATTGAAAGCCTATCTGCTAATGTTCAACATGTCTTACACTGAAGAATACTTATGGATTGAACTAATTTTAGAGTTTACCACAAAAAAAAATGTTTTATAAGAGAAGTCACAGACTTTTTGCGACAGGTGTGATTCAGCTTACGGCACTTCCCATTCATTCCTATGGTATTCGTAAATGGGCAATGAGTGTCACACATCTCTGACCGAAATTCTATGACATCAAGGCTGTAATCTGATTGGTTAATAAGGGACACGTGATCCAAGTTGACCGTTACACTTTCTCCAATAGTAAGTAATACAGACCCTCTCATCTCCCTATAGTAAGACAATTTCTGCTTCAGCCGCAGTAGCGTCCTGACCCTCAGCAAAGCACGCTGGGAAGAGGGAGAGCTGTACGTCTGCAGAGTAACACATGATGGAGCTGCTCAGGACGTCTCGTTCCACAAGAGTCGCTGTTAGTCGCTCGCAGTGCTGATGTTTCTCCAGTGAGCGCTGCTCTCTCCTGAAGATGAGCCGTATCTGAGTGTCCTGTGTCAGGCAGGATTCACATGAGTCTAGTGCTGCAGCTGTAGTCATTTACAACTCAATACTGAAAGAGAGCTCTAGTGTCAAAGCACTGGCTGATCTTTCAATCTGCTGTGTTTGCTGCAACATTCAATAAAGCTTCTCAACAAGCTCCATTTGTGTCTGACAACATCATTCAACTAACAGATCAAGATGCATGTAGTGTTTGTTCAGGTGCTTTTCAGAAGCTCGATCAGTAGCAGTAAATCGAGTCAAATAAAGCTCTTGGGGTTTGAACATGGTCTCTGGAGACAGAGCTGCTCTATTCTGAGAGGATCTCAATCACTCACCCTGACAATGCAAATGAGATTTTCAGCCCACACTCCCAGAGTCACTGTTTGATTGGTTACATGATCTGGACTGAAACACACCAGTTTCACTTCTGCTGTAGTCAAACAGCACACAGACAAACTTATTAACTTTACAGGCAATGGTAAAATTTAATTTATGAAAATATCATAACATTTATAAAAATCCATGATCACAAATCAATAGTCATTCGTTCTGACACTAATTGTGAAAGTATGTAAATCTTTCTGTGGGTCAAACGGAAAGCATCACGTCCAGACAGCAGAAGTGACTGAACGCAGTTCAGTTTGATTGACAGGCATCATATATTACACCTATAATATGATGATCGTATTGAAACACTGACTCATTCTCTTCAGAAATACAAGACTGATTTTGATATAATGATATTGTGTTATTAGTGTTTGTGTTGATCAGTGTTGTGTGTGATTGTGTTGTAGATCAGCTGCAGTATCTGTCAGCTGTATCAGTGCAGTCACTGTGACTCTGACTGACGGAGGTTTTTGTACGACTCTTTATCACTGTGTGAACACAGATTTACTGTTGATGGAGTGGTAACTCTGACAGTAATAATCTCCTGTATCTTCAGTCTGGACTCCACTGATGGTCAGAGTGAAATCACTGCCATAGTTTGATCCACTGCCACTGAATCTAGATGGAGTTCCTGACTGGAGTCTGTTGATCCAATAAATGAGGAGTTTAGGAGCTTCTCCAGGTTTCTGCTGATACCAAGACACACAGTCACTACAGCCAGAAAGTGTCTGACTGGTTTTACAGCTGATTGTAACAGTTTCTCCTTGTTTGATGGATTTCATTTCTGGATTCTGAGTCACTGTCACTTGTCCCCGGATCTCTGAAATAAGACAGTTTAGTTGTTTAGTGAACATTTTGATCAAATATTTTCAGTCTAATATATCATACTATATGAGATGTTGTAGTATAGTTTGTGATTTATGATAAAATATTTACCCCAAATACAGAGAGTCAGTGTCCAGATGAGGATGATGATGTTGTTCATTGTTGTTGTTTTGTCTTGTGTGATGATGAAGATTGTGTTCTGTTCTGCTCTCAGTCATGAAGTGTTAAACTCACAGCACTATAAACACTCTCATGCAAAGTGTCTCTCTATGTAAATGATCTTCATACACAGAACAAGCAGCTGTCAGTCTCAGACCACAGATGAATTTCTTCAAGCATGTTCATGTTCTACAAAACATTAAAAGTTTTAATACTTTATGATGAATATTAGCTATATAAATCACACTCTCTACAGACAGTGTTTAATTATTTTACTGGGTTAATAAAAAAATAAATAAATAAATAAATAAAATAATAATATTAAAGAGCATCTGCTTTCTAAACACATATACTGTAGATTCAAACAGGTAAACCAATTTGACACGAGACTGAAAACTGAGGTGATATTCCTATTTATCTCTTATAATAAATCATTTTGTGTGTAGGTCTTGTAAAATTATTGCACTCTTGTGTCTGACTTTCAATCTTTCACTATTATTTTGTGAATTTAAGAGTTAAATGTTCAGATTTTGAGTTGTTTAATGATAGTCTGGTGGTTTTGTTTAGAGGTTTATTAGATTAGCATTAATCTGATTAATATTTACAGAAGTCAAAATAAAAGCATAGATAGGTGAAATGTTATTTAAATCCAAAGATTAAAAACTTAACAGCTGTTTCAACTATACTGGATATTATTTAATCAAGATTCAGTTAGCAAATAAAACAATATTTTATCTTTATGTCTTTGAATAATTTTTGTCTTTTTGAATTTGAAAAGATCACAAGATTCGTTTATAAAATGCATGCATGATCAGATCCTAAATGATGTAGGATTCATCCTAAAAGTAAGGAAAAAACTGGGATTTTCAAAGGCAAAAATGATGTGAAATGATGTGAAAATATTTTTATCTGTACAAAATAGCATTAGTACAAACCTTTATGCACATATATACCATCAAAATAATTCAACATTGTTTATACATTTGTAAAGATAAAAATAAAATAAAATAAAATAAGGTAAAAATAGACAATCACAATATTAATTAATATTATGCTTTGTGAAAATTACATCATGGGTATTAATGATTTCCTGAATATGAACACATTTGGATTGTCTTGTTCATGGTGATGAGTGCTGTACTTCTTCTGAACCATAAAGTGATTTTTGTGGCCATACTGTAGATTGATGTTTTTGATTCAATCACATTGTGCTTGTATTTAAATGAACTGAGATTTATAAAGATTAATGCATTTAGAAACTTTTTTGTGTGCATTGTTTTTTTTTTTTTTTTTTTTTTTTTTTATACATCGCTTGTAGAGAATTTCTTAAAATTACATGCGTGTCTTTATAAACGAGGCCCCAGAACTCAAGCTCATAATCAAATCTCACTCAGTGAACCATGAAAACACTTGCAGATGAAGGTTATGAAACAAGACTGTATGATCAAATTATGAACCTCAAACACTGAAACGTTTCCTCAGATCACTGTTGGCTCTCTGTGTGTTGACTCTGTGTAGTTTTACTGTATCCTGAAGCTCCTGTGAGGACACTGAACATCTGCTGATGGAGCTGCTCTATTCTGAGAGGAACAGAATCACTCAAATATGACTCTTTATTCTCTGAAATGAGTCAGTTGTGTTGGACTAATGGAGAGATGAGGTTTGTTCACACTGAGACTCTCAGCAGTCATACTGATCTTCTGAATGATTCAATCAACTGTAGACTCTGTGATGAGACTCAGTGAATGATTCATTCTGATGTGTATCCTTCAGTATCTGTCACTCACAGCTGTTACTGAATGACTGCTGGATGTTTTTGATTTTGAATGATTAACTAAACCCATCCGTGCTGAAGTTCTGTGTGAAATCAGATGAGAGAATGAGATTAGCCAGACAATAATTTACTGGCGAGACTCAATCATGAGTCAATGAGTCTGTTATAATAATGTGCTTGTTTAGGACTGATGATTTTCCTGCTGAACAAAAACTTACTCTGAATCCCTCAGAGCTCCAGTCAAATCTAGACACTAAAATATTACAAAGACAAGGGGAGTCTTGGAAAATTGTTAACATTGTGGTCACAAGTTTTGATGAACAAGCACCACACAGTTATTTTTCTTCTATACAATGTGAAATCTAATAAGTGATATACAGTATGACTATAGTATATTTCCTTAGTATTGTCACATCATTTGTCACCAGACGTCACATTCACCTGAATTCTGATGTTTGTTCTCAGGTGTTTCTCATCAGCTTAGACTGGCTGACTGTATTTAAACCCTGACTGTTTGTTCACTGTGTGAAGTATTGCTTGTTTCAGTCTCTTCACTCTTGGTTTTATGACTCTGGATTTTGTAACCTTTGGTTTTTGATCTTAATCGGCCCCTGCATGTCGTTTTCCTTGTGTTTGACCATTGCCTGGTTTTTACCACTCTCTCCATATTTCTCCTAATAAATCTCTGCACATGGATTCAGACCCTCACTCTCTGCCTGATGCTTCCCAACTATATCATATAAATAAATAGTCTCTGAAAAATTTGATACATTTTTGTGATTTTGTTTTTAGTCATCCTCTCATCAGCAGCTGCAGTATCTGTCAGCTGTATCAGTGCAGTCACTGTGACTCTGACTGACGGAGGTTTTTGTACGACTCTTTATCACTGTGTGAACAGCCTAGTGCTCCCCGGGTAGTGGAAACTCTGACAGTAATAATCTCCTGTATCTTCAGTCTGGACTCCACTGATGGTCAGAGAGAAATCAGTTCTGGATCCACTGCCACTGAATCTAGATGGTGTGTTTGACTCTCTTTGGTTTGCTGAATGAATCAAGCGTTTAGGAGCTTCTCCAGGTTTCTGCTGGTACCAGGCCATACAAGTATATGAACCTGTACAGCCATTATACACTATTGTGTTTGTTTTGCAGCTTATAGTGACTGATTCACCAATCTGAACTGTTTTTACAGAGGGAGTCTGAGTCACAGTCACTTGTCCACTGAAACCTGGTAGAAACATTGCAAGAGTTAAAAAAAACAAACAAAAAAACAAAAAACAGGATCTATGTGAAAATGTCACTGTTCATAATATCATAATTACGCTATCATGAAAACTTTACCTTGTATATATATACACAGAGTCCAGATGAAGATGATGATGTTGTTCATTGTTGTTGTTTTGTCTTGTGTGATGATGAAGATTGTGTTGTGTTCTGCTCTCAGTCATGAAGTGTTAAACTCACAGCACTATAAACACTCTCAGAGCACTGAAGCATGTGCTGACAATGCAAAGTGACTCTCTATCATTTGCCTGTAGATCATTCTCAATGATGTTTCCAAAGCAATTACTTATATAAAAAGGCTTTTTCCCCCTCTCTTTTTTTTTTTTTTCTCCAGAAACTGTTTTTAAACTTTTGTTTGCAAACTTTTGTAAGGGTGTATTGACAGAATCATCATCCTCCACACTGTTTGTCTTATGTAAGGCATACATTGTCGCTTTTTTGCAACTTATATTGTGTTTTTATTTGTTATATGC
Source organism: Spinibarbus caldwelli (assembly GCA_039654775.1). Taxonomy (NCBI): domain Eukaryota; kingdom Metazoa; phylum Chordata; class Actinopteri; order Cypriniformes; family Cyprinidae; genus Spinibarbus; species Spinibarbus caldwelli. The sequence goes on along the minus strand of CM077265.1, from coordinate 20,999,755 downwards.
AGGACCGGCACAAGCTCAACTGCTGCTTTAGGCAAAACACTGTTGTGCCGCCCCCATTTAATTAAACACGATCTTTAAGATGCATGTGAAAGACTGGAGATTTTGTTTAGTGATAAAATCACACTAAAATAAAAACATAAACAAGCTTTTTTTATTTTTATTTATTTATTTTTTTAATTATCTGCAATGGAAAAAAAAAAACGCAACTACTAGTACAGCTGCAAATGAAAATTATGTATTATATTATCAGCCCTTGTTCAAGAGTTAAATCACTGAGAGTGCTCTAGCTTTGATGCATATTTTCACGTATTTTTTTAGTCCAGTTCTTTGCTTTGGTTATCACTACGTCAGTCACTGCTACGTTGAGAGTAAATGCTGCATTAATATGCAGACATCATTCCTGAAATTTTGCAGTGTGTACATTAAAGTGTCCCTATTATGGGTAATGAAAGGATCATATTTTGGTTTTGGGAGTCCCCAACAACAGGTTAACATGCATGCAAGGTCAAAAAACACTTTCATTTTCTTATAATATGCATTTATTTTTACCTTATTTGCTCAACGATTCATTTTTCCAAACCCCTCATTTACATGATGCTACTCTGCGGTGATTGGTCAAAGCAGTGTTTGTGAGTTCCAAAACGGCACCCTAGTGGAGAAGAATGAATTTACATTTCCATTCAGACCAACGCGAAAGTCTAAGTTTTACCAGGTCTGTGCGCTCAACAAGTGGGTATATGCTAATGTTTCATTTTGATGTCAACATGAGTTGCTTGGGATTCCTTTTAAAAACGACTTGTTTCAATGATTCAGAGTCGACTCTTTCTTTTGAGACACAATATCTTTATACACGTGCACTTTCAGATTTAAAACTTTGCAGGATGTTTTCATTCACTTAGAGCTGTGTTACACACTGCATGAAAGATAATTTTCAAAAATTCATAATAGGGGCACTTTAACAAAAAAAAGAAGAAAAAAAAAATAAAAATAAAAAAAAATATATATATATATATATATATATATATATATATATATATATATATATATATATATATATATATATATATATATAGTGTATATAGTCAAAAGTACTCCCTTAAAATCACTAAAAAGCTGTCACTTGTCTTAGTTCATCGTGAGCTCACAAAATTCTGTTATAATCAGTGAAGCTCTCTACACTGCACAATGAATATTTTATTTACATGGTGTCACTTTGTTATAATAAGATGATTCTGGAGCTTGCAGAACTCTGGACTGGATATATCTGTGATTGGCTGCTCAACACTGCAAAAACACATTTTCCAGAGCAAACACAAAGACATACTGGATAATTAATTACAGTTTTTTCTTTTTTTTTTTTTTTTTTTTTTTTTGAGGGTGCTCAGCAGGAACAGCACTATGAAGGAAATTTAATTTAGATTTGCAATAATTCCAAAGAATGTCCAAAAATAAATAAATAAATAATAAATGAAATCTCTTTCCTTCTTGCTGCTGTGACTGTACTGTCAGTAGGCGGCTGCCTAGTTTGCCTGTAAACACACACTACACAGCAAAATCACTGGTGTAAAAAGAACACCCACAGTGTTAAATTTAACACCAGCAAAGTGTCTATATGTGTCCACACTATAGAGTGTAAATGTTACACTTTTGATAGTGTTAACTTTTTGACACCCTTTGCATGTAAATTCAACACTCATTATTGTTGTTAAACCTATTCAACACTATGCATTGTTGTTTCTGCATTAGTGTTAGTATTCAAATACAGTGTTAATATTTAACACTCTCCCTTTAAGATCAACACCAGTGTAATTTGAATATAACAATGATGAGTGTTGAAAATACTGATTTATAATAGCACTTTTGGTGCTTTTAATAGCACTTTTGTTAATATTTGGTTGTTTCTACAAAATTAAATGGCAGGACATATTTGCAGAAAATATTGCAAAAACTTTATTGAGGTACACCACATTTAAAATTCACATTTAAACTACATTTCACTGCATTTAAAAACCTTTACAATTTGCAGTTAATTCCAATCTGAAACAAAAAACACAACAGGGAACAATTTAAGTTCTCTCATTACTGTCATATCAAAACTGCCTGTCATAAGGTCTATAGTATATCAAATAATCCACACAAATGAGAGTGAAAATATTACCCACCTCCTCAATACAGAATGCATGCACATGCTCACCAAAACACTGTAATTATATTACCGGCCAAAATAAAAGCTTGTCCATCTTTTACAGTAATACTGATAATCTTATAAAAAACAGGCATTTCATTTTCAACAGCAGAGCAAATATATATTTCAACTTGGTATTCAGTTCCATAGTTTTTACCCAGGTTGTAGTGGAGACAGTGGGTACATTCCAAGTTTCAGTTAAAAGCTCATTACCCTCCAGAGTGCAGTAGAGACTTCATTAAAAGGACCAAACTGAAATATTTTAAAATAAAAACTCTCCCAATGAAAAGCCAACTGATGTTCATGTTTCTTGGCCTATGTTTTGGTTATGTTTTTAAAGTTCTTTACAGACTTAAAAAAAGTTGTGCTTCCCTTCGTATCTCATGCACCACATGTGTATAAGTTGACCCACTTTCCTAATGCATCTAGGATAATGGATCATTAGATTGTGCTTTGGAATCAGTCTTCTTTCAGGAAACATGGACTTAAAGTTTGTGATGATCAGAAATTAAATGCTTCAAAAAAAAATAAGTCATACCCTGTGTTACAACTGGCGAGAATACAATGTTCACTATCTGCATCAAAAGTAGTATCAGACTCCAGTAACCATTGTCCGTGTCAACTAGATCTCCAAATATCAAGGGGGTATTGCGCAGAAGGCACCATGACTGAATAGCATTGAGGCCAAGGTCCTTGCACAAGAAGTTGCACAAGGCCTCATCATACGACACAGCAAAGACAAAGTGCACCTTAAAGAGTTCATCAAAGGCTGCAACAGCTGTCTGCATCATGCAGGGAATGGCCTTCTGGTCCAGGATGATGTAAAACTTCTGAATGCTACTCCTCTTTTATCCAACACAGAGGAGGAAGGGCTGTGTAGATCCAACACGCTCAAGAAATGTCTTGATGCTCGTCTCCACATAAGAGCATATGATGAGAGATTTTAAACAGTGTTTTGTATAACAGCTGACAGACCTTTCATGTTCAAATTTACAAATAAAATTCTCATCCTCAGAGGTGTGACATAAGAAACATACACAAACAAATAACATTTTAAAATGTATTATGTTGAGATCTACATTAACCAAAATTAACAAATGCTGTGTAAGTATTGTTCAGTGTATTTACATTACATCAGTAACAAATGAAATCTTATTGTAATTTGTTAATGAAAGCTTTGTTTCGCCTTTGAATTGTAGAAAAGATGTAAGAAGATTTAATGTGAGATGAGAAGAGTTTAAGTTTTCTGCCCAGTCCTATATTTTTGAACCTGTATATGATGATTACGCAGATACACCTACAGATTACACCAACTGCGGACAAGACTAAATGAGTAAATTTAACAACAACTTTAATTTACCTTTATGAACTTTCCAACATGATCAGCCGCTTCAGTTGCACTGATTTTCCCAGTCTTCCTTCCTTTTAATTCAATTCAATTCAAGTTTATTTGTATAGCGCTTTTCACAATACAAATCGTTGCAAAGCAGCTTTACAGGAAATTAAGTTTCTACAATATATTTCTATATTATAGAAAGTTATACTAAATTTATGGCGAAATTTGGTAGTTCTGTATGTTGTCTGAGGGTTGGCATCATCTCTTCTCAGGTGTTTGATCATCTCAGATCTTTTAAGGGTTGGATACAGACTGAAGCTTGTGAAATTCCTAGTTACCAGTCCTAGTAATTTCTAACGATTATCATCAATTTGATTTCATTGATACTATTTAAACTAAACTGAGCTAGACAATGACATCTCTGAATTCAATAATGAAATGCCTTTAACTGAAAATTGAGTGTTTAATCTTATTATTATACATTACTGACACTCTGTCCTCGAATTTGATACTGTTAAGTGCTTTGACACAATCTGTATTGTTAAAAGCGCTATATAAATAAAGGTGACTTGACTTGACTTGACCACGGGATGTTAATCCCACAGCAGAAACAGAGAAACAAATAGAGACATAATTAGCATAGCTGCTGTTCCATCCAAGCAAAAATGATTTGTTCAACTCAAGCTAAAGAACAATAATGTGCGTTTGATCAGATATAACTGCATTACAAGATTATGAGATGCATTATGTGAATGCTTGGCTAAAGAGATGTGTCTTTAATTTATATTTAAACAGAGAGAGTGTGTCTGAACCCTGAACGTTATCAGGAAGGCTATTCCAGAGATTGGGAGCCAAATGTGAAAAAGCTCTACCTCCTTTAGTTGACTTTGCTGTCCTAGGTACTACCAAAAGTCCAGAGTTTTGCGACCTTAGGGAGCATGATGGATTGTAGCGTGGTAGAAGACTAGTTAGGTACGCAGGAGCCAAACCATTAAGGGCCTTATAGGTAAGTAATAATATTTTGTAACTGATACGGAACTTAATAGGTATCCAGTGCAGAGACTGTAAAATTGGGGTAATATGATCATATTTTCTTGACCTGGTAAGGACTCTAGCCACTGCGTTTTGGACTACCTGTAGTTTGTTTATTGAAGATGTAGGACAACCAGCTAGCAGTGCATTATAATAGTCCAGTCTAGAGGTCATGAATGCATGAACTAGCTTTCATGCATCAGAAACAGTTAACGTTTCGTAGCTTGGCAATGTTTCTAAGATGGAAGAATGCTGTTTTTGTAACATGGGAAATATGATTTTCAAAAGACAAGTTGCTGTCTAATATAACACCCAGATAACAGTACATCCGTCTAGTTGCAAATTATAATCCAAGAGATTCTGTGTACTGTTTTTCTGATCCAATAAGTAATATCTCTGTCTTATCTGAATTTAACAGGAGAAAATTATTGGTCATCCAATCTTTTACATTTTTAACACACTCTGTTAGCTTAGATAATTTAGAACTTTCATCTGGTCTTGCTGAGATATATAGTTGAGTATCATCAGCATAACAATGGAAATAATCCCGTATTTTCTAATAATATTACCAAGGGGCAACATGTATATTGAAAATAGCAGAGGACCTAGGACATATCCTTGTGGTACTCCATACTTTATTGGTGATAATTGAGATGACTCCCTGTTTAAATAAACAAAGTGGTAGCGATCGGACAGGTAGGATCTAAACCATCTTAAAGCCTGCCCTTGGATACCCGTACAGTTTTGTAATCGATCTATGAGTATGTCATGATCTATAGTGTCGAACGCAGCACTAAGATCAAGTAAAACTAGCAATGAGTTGCAGTCTTGGTCTGACGCAAGAAGCAAGTCATTTGAAATTTTTTTAATAAGAGGCTTAATAACCGCCAGCTTGAATGATTTTGGGACGTGACCTAAAGATATCGTTGAGTTAACAATATTGAGAAGCGGTTCTTCTGCTACAGGTAACAACTCTTTCAGTAATTTAGTGGGTACAGGATCTAATAGTTATGTTGTTGGTTTAGATGCAGTGATAAGTTTACTTAGCTCTTCCTGTCCTATAGTTGTAAAGCACTGCAGTTTTTCTTTGGGTGTGATGAATGAAGCTGAAGCACTAGACGCTGCAGAATCTACATTTGTTATTGTATTTCTGATGTTATCTATCTTATCAGTGAAGAAATTCATAAAGTCATTTCTATTAAACTGTGAGGGAATATTTAGATTGGGTGGCGTCTGGTTATTTGTTAATCTAGCCACTGTGATAAATAAAAACCTTGGATTGTTTTGGTTATTTTCTATTAGTTTGCGGATATGCTCTGCCCTGGCAGCTTTTAAAGCCTGTCTATAGATCACTGATAAATTTGTAAACATCTGGGATGCACGCGCATCATGGTTGCAGAAAACCCAGGAGAGTTAGAGTTTATGGCAAGAGAATTACACGGATAAGGTACAAAATAGATTTAAAAAGATTATAGATTATTTTGATTAGGTATTATTTTCGAAATGTTCTCTACATATTACAATAGTTTATCACTCAGCGATAAGCACTGTTATTCAAAATTGACGTTAGTGAGTGGGATACGTCTTACAGATCCGTTTGCCATACCACCTTGTCAATGGGTAAACGATGAAACGAAATGGCTAAGCATCCAGTGGCCAGAGATATATAATTACCTGATCGACACTCCAAGTGTATATACCCGGGATAAGTTAAAAGCATACAAGTCTCTTGATGCGTACAATTTTGTTCTGTGTGGTCATGTCCAAGACATACAGTTTCATGATTACCAAGTTCAAGACTTAGTAATGCTCAAGACGGAGGTTCTGCCTAGCCAAAGACAGTGTAAGAAGACGGAATTGTACAAGGCGTGGGTTATCGTCAACAAGACAAACAACTGTATTCTTACAGCGAACTGCACCTGTATGGCTGGGTATGTAACCAAAAATCACTATCTTAAAATTTAATTATTTTTATTCAGTGTCAGCAATTTATTTAAACTAATGTTAATTGCTTATTTGCTGAAATCATACAACTGTTTTTTTTTTATATGTATAGCCTAAAGCACAATTTAAACTAATGTGCGTCATACATTATAACATTTTGTGCAGGTTAGGGTCATGCTGCAGCCATGCAGCTGCACTCATGTTTAAAGTTGAGCTGTGGGTCAGGATAGGAAAGACTTAGAAGTGTTGAACTTCAGGGACAAATATGTGTATCCAGCCATCTAATAGAGAGGTGAAACCAGCCAGACTGAGTGAGATCAGCTTCAGAAAGGCTAAGAGGACAGACACCCAGCTGCAGCCAGTCAGAGTAAAGCATAGAAAGATCAATGTAAAAGGTAGACACAATCTAAATTTAGACAAGATCAAGTCATGTAGCAAGCAGGTATTGATTATATTTTTACTTTAAAGTCTTTTACTGACTTTAGTTGCAATAATGTACAAATAAAGCTTCTGAGGGTGTATTAACATGGGCTATTCCAAGGTGTTTACACATTGGAATACTTGTAGAAATGTTTTTGCATCAACTTTCAAGGCTTGGTTTACTTCCATTGGTGCAGAATACCTTGAAATTGTTAACTTGTTACTTTAATCCTGACAATTGTATATCTCTGAATATTGCATTATTTCAAAATTTTGCTGATCCAAACTTTGTCTTTATCTTCTTTGATTATTCTGAATCAATAGAAGTAAATGAAGCCTTGAAAGTTGATGCAAAAACACATTTCTACAGGTGTCCCAATCTGCGAACACCTTGGAACAGCCTGTGTTAATAAGTAAAGGTTCTTTTTAAATTTGTCAGTTTGCTGTACCATTCACTGTACTTGAACTACTTATATTTCAATAAAACTACAAGATGGAGATGTTCTAAAACTTGATTGGTAGTGGAATTTTTTTTTTAAAACATAAGTTATAATCAGTGTCATGTAACTATTAATGACTAACCAGATTTGAGTGTAATTTGTATTAAAATTGGTTTATTTATTTTATTGTGTATTCAGAACTGACAGAGTTCTCACTAGCATGGACTACAGTGACACCGATTCTGCATCATAATCTGACATGGAGACCAGAGACCTGCCAGAGCCCCTGGTAGCTCCGTATGATGCCGATCTGAGATGCCTCTGCCAAAATGAACTACAAGAGAGGAGTGAAGAGACCTCTGAAAGACTGGGGAAGGAGTTAACTAATGAGCAGTGTGTAAACCTTGAGCTTACGACTAAAAAGCAGGCCCACTCTCAGGCCTGGCACACACACAGAACTGGAAGGATAACAAGCACAACCCTACATTGTGTATGCACTGTAGTAACTGAGAATGCTAAAACAAACCTTGTAAAACAGGTAATGCACTACAACAAACGACAGTTTGACCATGTCCCAGCAGTACTTTGGGGAAAAGATATGGAGGACACAGCCAGAAGACAATACACAGAAATAATGAAAGCACAACATCAAAACTTTGACGTGGAGCTCTGCGGCCTTTTTGTGCGGCTAGACGAACCACATCTTGGGGCAATGCCGGATGGAATAACAAACTTTACCTGCTGTGGGAAAGCAACTGTAGAGATTAAGTGCCCATACAAATACCGTGATGGTCTGACAGGGAGGAGTGAGGACACACAGTTCTGCTTAGACAAAGCACTACAACTAAAGAAGAATCATGAGTACTACCATCAAGTTCAGCTTCACATGTTTGTATGCAACACCCAGTACTGTGACTTTGTGGTTTGGACGAAGCAAGATATTACCATCAACCGCATCAGCAGAGATGAAGAAATGCTGCAAGCAGTCCTGCCTAAAGCTGAAGTGTTCTGCAAACAGAGCATTTTGCCTGAGCTGTAAACACGCAGCATGGATCCACTGATGCAAGCATCTACACCTGCAGTCTGCTCACGCTGTCAAAGGCCAGACTTTGGGATGATGATTGACTGTGCAAAATGCAAGAACCATTTCCAATACACATGTGCCAGAGTAAGACGAAAGGTTGTGAACTGGTATTGTGAACAATGCAAAAAAAAAAAAAAAAAAAAGTCAGAATAAAATGTATTTTGAAGCAAATTATTTAATACAGTTCTCATATTTACATAAACAATTTATTGCACTTTCAAGTGTTTTAATTACAATAAAAAGTTAAATAAAAAATGAATCTAATTCAAGCTATCTTCTTGGAACTACACATTTGCAAAGGTTTGTTAATGCTCCACTCACAATCATAATATCATCTAAGAGGTCAACCTGTGTGAGTGGAATAACAGTTGTCAGAATTTTTAAATTTTTCCATCTACCTATTACTCTTTCAATGTGTATTCTCACATTAGACAAACGCCTTGATGTGTCCACTTTTTGAGCAGAGAGCTGCTTTCTACCTTTGGTAAAGTGAGGGATCTTAAGGGTGGCACCACGTGTAGCAAGCTCATCTCTGATGGTAAAACCACGATCTGCTAGTATCTCATCATTATGCTCTAGCAGGTCATAAAATCCCGACTCAGCTGTAATTTGTTTATCTGAAACGTGCCCACCCCAACCTGCCAACAGAAATGTAATGGCTCCTGCAGGTGACATGCCAACCAAATACTTAACAGTGTTGTGGCTTTTATAAGTAGAGTACGTCTGAGCTCTGGAGGTTAAATTTGTGGGTCTGTCAATCAAAAATTCTGTACAGTCAATAATGCACCTGCAACGTTTATATTTAATTTTAAAACATTTTGGCATATTATTTAATATTGCATGCTTGCTTGGCCACTTCATGAGAGGCTTTAAAGTTGCAGACATAACAGGGAGCCAACTTCACAAAATTTTAGAGATGTCACATTCTGTGACATTAAATCTGAAAGCAATATCCTTGTTGCTGAGCCCTAATCTTAGTTTCATTAGGATGGCTAGTAGATGATCCTCCAAGTTCATAGAGCCATGCACAACCTCCATGCTGTCTTTTAGCTTGCGAAATTAACCACTCAAAAATGACACTGGTCAAACCTGTGAAAAACAGAACATGCACTGCTTTGCTCTTGATAAAGCTAAAGGAAAATTGTGTTTTTCTAAGTGTTGCCTTTAATTCCTCATTCTCAGATTTCAGTTTGTCGATCTCCAAACGCAAGTTGACACACTCTGCAGAAAGTTGGCTGTACTTGTGTTTCAGATCATCATGGAGAACCTTTGGCACTGTGGATTCTGAAATAGAGATCAGATTGTAATTTACTTATGAAAGATGCACTGTCACTTGTTTTAGTTTAGCTACTCTCAAGTCAAGTCAAGTCACCTTTATTTATATAGCGCTTTTAACAATACAGATTGTGTCAAAGCACTTAACAGTATCAAATTGGAGGATAGAGTGTCAGTAATGTATAATAATAAGATTAAACACTCAATTTTCAGTTAAAGGCATTTCATTATTGAATTCAGAGATGTCATTGTCTAGCTCAGTTTAGTTTAAATAGTATATATGAAATCAAATTGACGATAATCGTTAGAAATTAAGTGTCCCCAACTGAGCAAGCCAGAGGCGACAGCGGCAAGGAACCAAAACTCCCTCTGTGACAGAATGGAGAAAAAAACCTTGGGAGAAACCAGGCTCAGTCGGGGGGCCAGTTCTCCTCTGGCCAGGATATTATTATTTATTTTTTTTACTTATTGTATTAATTAAATTTTAAATGTATAAATGTATTATATTTCTATTTTTATATTGTTGCAATTTCTAACAATAATAGTATTATGTAGTTAGGTATTTTATTATATTATAGTTATTTTGTTTAATTTTAAGTTTTATTGTATTTAAGTCGAGGTCTTCACTGGGGATATGTCCCCGGGGCTCATCCAGGTGTCCGGCCTCCGCCGACGATCAGGGTCGCAGACATCATCTCCCGGCGCCATCTGATCCGGACACGGACTGAGAAACAGAATAATAAAGAAACAGACAAATATTAGCGTAGATGCCATTCTTCTTACGATGTAACGAGTACATCGTGTGTTATGAGGAGTGTTCCCGGTTCCGGTTGATCTAATTAATGCAGCCTAACAATCCTTTAACGGATTTGAATAATAGAAGTGTATTAGTGTGTTATGTGTAAGCCAGGTTAAAGAAATGTGTCTTTAATCTAGATTTAAACTGACACAGTGTGTCTGCCTCCCGAACAGTGTTAGGTAGATTGTTCCAGAGTTTGGGCGCTAAATAGGAAAAGGATCTGCCGCCCGCAGTCGATTTTGATATTCTAGGTATTATCAAATGGCCAAAGTTTTGAGAACGCAGCAGACGTGGAGGACTATAATGTGATAAGAGCTTGCTCAAGTACTGAGGAGCTAAGCCATTCAGGGCTTTATAAGTAATTAACAAGATTTTAAAATCTATCCGATGTTTGATAGGGAGCCAGTGCAGTGTTGACAGAACCGGGCTAATATGGTCATACTTCCTGGTTCTAGTAAGGACTCTAGCTGCTGCATTTTGGACCAACTGTAGTTTATTGATCAAGCGTGCAGAACAACCACCCAGTAGAGCATTACAATAGTCTAACCTTGAGGTCATAAACGCATGAATTAGCATTTCTGCATTTGACGTTGAGAGCAAAGGTCGCAATTTAGATATGTTTTTGAGATGGAAAAACGCAGTTTTACAGATACTAGAAACATGGCTTTCAAATGAAAGATTGCTATCAAACAGCACACCTAGGTTCCTAACTGATGAAGAAGAATTGACAGAGCAGCCGTTACGTGTTAGATAGTGTTCTAGGTTATTACATGTGGGGTTTTTAGGTCCGATAATTAACACCTCTGTTTTTTCAGAATTTAGCAGTAAGAAGTTACTCGTCATCCAGTTTTTTATATCGACAATACATTCCGTTAGTTTCTCAATTTGGTGTGTTTCACCGGGCCGTGATGAAATATAGAGCTGAGTATCATCAGCATAACAGTGAAAGCTAACACCATGTCTCCTGATAATATCTCCCAAGGGTAACATGTAAAGCGTGAAAAGTAACGGCCCTAGTACTGAGCCTTGAGGTACTCCATACTGCACTTGTGATCGATATGATACCTCTTCATTTACTGCTACGAACTGATGGCGGTCAGATAAGTACGATTTGAACCATGCTAAGGCACTTCCACTAATGCCAACTAAGTTTTCTAGTCTATTCAAAAGAATGTTGTGATCGATAGTGTCGAACGCAGCGCTAAGATCCAGTAGAACTAATAAAGAGATACAACCATGATCAGATGATAGAAGCAGGTCATTTGTAACTCTAATGAGAGCAGTCTCAGTACTATGATACGGTCTAAATCCTGACTGGAATTCCTCACAGATACCATTTTTCTCTAAGAAGGAATATAATTGTGAGGATACTACCTTTTCTAGTATCTTTGACAGAAAAGGGAGATTTGAGATCGGTCTGTAATTAACTAGATCTTTGGGGTCAAGTTGTGTTTTTTTAATGAGAGGCTTAATAACAGCCAATTTGAAGGTTTTGGGGACATATCCTAATGACAATGATGAATTAATAATAGCCAAAAGAGGATCTATGACTTCTGGAAGCAGCTCTTTTAGTAGTTTAGATGGAATAGGGTCTAACATACATGTTGTTGGTTTAGATGATTTAACAAGTTTATACAATTCTTCCTCTCCTATAATAGAGAATGAGTGGAATTGTTCCTCAGGGGATCTATAGTGCACTATCTGATGCGATACTGTAGCTGACGGCTGCATGGTTACAATTTTATCTCTAATAGTATCGATCTTGGAAGTAAAGTAGTTCATAAAGTCATTACAGCTGTGCTCTTGAGAAATGCCAACACCTGTTGATGCTTTATTTTTCGTTAAATTAGTGACTGTATTGAATAAATACCGGGGGTTATGTTTGTTTTCTTCTAGAAGAGACGAAAAGTAATCAGATCTAGCCGTTTTTAATGCTTTTCTGTAGGATAGGGTACTTTCCCGCCAAGCTATACGAAATACCTCTAGTTTTGTTTTCCTCCAGCTGCGCTCCATTTTCCGGGCTGCTCTCTTTAGGGTGCGAGTGTGCTCATTATACCACGGAGTCAAACTGTTTTCTTTGATCTTCCTTAAGCGTAAAGGAGCAACTGTATCTAAAGTGCTAGAAAAGAGAGAGTCCATAGTTTCTGTTACATCATCAAGTTTTTCTGCGCTGTTGGATATGCTGAGGAATTGAGATAAATCTGGAAGATTACTTACAAAGCAGTCTTTTGTGGTAGAAGTGATGATTCTACCATACTTGTAACAAGGAGTAGAATTTACAGTTTTAGCTATATGGAGTTTACACAAGACTAGATAATGATCTGAGATATCATCGCTTTGCTGCAGAATTTCAACACCACTAACATCAATTCCATGTGACAGTATTAAATCTAGAGTATGATTTCGACAATGAGTAGGTCCTGAAACATGTTGTCTAACCCCAATAGAGTTCAGAATGTCTATGAATGCTGATCCTAATGCATCTTTTTCATTATCGACATGGATATTAAAATCACCAACAATTAAGACTTTATCTGCAGCCAGTACTAACTCAGATAGAAAATCAGAAAATTCTTTAATAAAGTCTGTGTGGTGCCCTGGTGGCCTGTACACAGTAGCCAATACAAACATCACAGGGGATTTATCACTAACACATGTTTCTCTAGATAATGTTATACGCAGCACCATAACTTCAAACGAGTTATACTTAAAGCCTGCCCTCTGAGAAATACTGAGAATATTGCTATAAATTGTAGCAACACCTCCCCCTTTACCTTTTGGACGTGGCTCATTTTTATAGCAGTAATCTTGGGGGGTAGACTCATTTAAAGTAATGTATTCATCTGGTTTTAGCCATGTTTCTGTCAAACAAAGCACATCTAGCTTATGGTCAGTGATCATATCATTTACAAATAGTGCTTTTGTAGAAAGGGACCTGATATTCAGTAAGCCAAGTTTTATCAGTTGTTTCTCTGTATTGTAAACATTTTTTATTTGTTGAACATCAATTAAATTGTTACTATTACTTTGGTTTGGACATTTTATGTATTTTCTAGTACGGGGAACAGACACAGTCTCTATAGTGTGATATCTAGGTGAAGGAGTCTCTATGTGCTGAGAATTAACTGCCTTCTGTGACGTGAGGCGGCTAGCAGACGGTCGGTTTAGCCAGTCTGTCTGCTCCCTGACCTGGGCCCTAGTTAGTCAAGTACGAACTCTAAGACTATGTGCCATATTTCTAGAGAGAAGAGCGGCACCACCCCAGGAGGGATGAACACCATCTCTTTTCAACAGGTCAGGTCTGCCCCAAAAACTCTTCCAATTGTCTATGAAACCTACGTTATTCTGCGGGCACCACTTAGACATCCAGCCATTGAGTGACGACAGTCTGCTATGAATCTCATCGCCACGGTAAGCAGGGAGGGGGCCAGAGCATATTACAGTGTCTGACATCATACTTGCAAGTTCACACACCTCTTTAACATTATTTTACCTCTTTAACATTAGCTACTCTCTATTATTTGATTGATGTTTTCAAACATCATGTGCTAAACAGAATAATGTATAACTTCACAACACAGTTCTAGTGTATTGAACAATAAATAAACAGGATGACCTGATTCATTCCAATAACGACTGCCCTACATTAGGTAAGATGTCACAAGTTCTTACCAGTGCAAGGACCAGCACCATGTTCCATTCTGCAGTCATCTGAGCACAGGCCTGGGGATTCTGATGCAACCTCATCAGTAACTTCTTTTAACTGCTTTACATCATCTGGTGGTCTGTGGGCGGTATCATCCCTTTTCCTTTTCCTCTTAAATCTAATATTCAGAGGTGAGTGCAAACAGCCAGTCCAAACAGTTTAGTTGCTTGAATATCATAGAGGTTATCAGGTACCCAAATAAAGTCAAATGCAAATTCCATAGCATGCCTCAATGGGCATCAAAAAAATTATCATGGTCTAGAAAATGATCTTTACCAAATCGAAGTGCCATTACTTGCCATAAATTCTCTGCATTTTAATGCATGCAATGTGATACCATTTAACGTTAGCAACTAAATGAGGCTAAATATTTACCTCTCAAGTTTTGCATCACCTTTGTTTATTTCACAGCTGGTTGAGTAGGAAAAGACAGAAGGGACAAAGTCGGGAATATTGAAGTCCATGGATACATCTCCTGTACAAAAAAAAAAAAAAAAAAAAGTATTCTGGTGACTGACAATATGATAGAGATTAACAGCCAACTTTAGCCTGAGTTTTCTGTAACGTATTAGCCAAGTACTAACGTTACTAACCAAGCATAAGAGACTAGCCATCAGGCAAACTACTAGCAAGATAACAAAACAAAACTTTTTTTTTTTTTTTGTTTACTAGCAAGGTAACAAAATTAAAAGTTAGCTAGTAAACTAGTTCAACACAAATTTTTACATTACTCTGTGTTAGATAAGCGTACATCTCATTATTTACCGATATTTTGTTGCTGTAAGTCAAACCAAATGATATGTCTGATTTACATTTAGCGTAATGCTAACTCACCTGATATGAAGTGTGAACTGCAGAGTCTGGCATTTTTAATTTGGTCCTCTTTCCAATCGGCTCTTCTGAGGGCTTGTAACCAAAGACGTCTGCGGTTGGCATTAAAAGGAGTGTGAGTTGAAGGTATTCGGTAAAACTTAAGACTACTGTTTACAGATTTCCGATTCTGGCATCACACTGCACAACACGACATTTTCCCAGTTGTCTTTTGCAACCGACATGCGCAGTTGAAACAGTGTGACGTCTGTGTGACGTAGGGTGATAATTGGCATATAGTTAGACATACTGTTTTTCCACGCAATTCTAAAAACTTCCAAGTTAGTTTTTTTTCCATTTGTGCTCAAGTTTACAAGTTTCTTTCTTGAGAGAATGGGTATTACTGTTGTACCATGGCACAGTACGTTTTTCTCTAACCTTTTTTAATTTCATGGGGGCAACAGCTTCTAATGTATTAGAGAAGATGGTGCCCATGTTGCTAGTCATTTCGTCTAGTTCATGTGTATTTATGGGTACACAGAGCAGTTGAGATAAATCAGGCAGGTTATTTGTGAATCTGTCTTTGGTGGTTGGAACAATAGTTCTTCCTGGATGATAACGCGGAGCCATATAGTTAATATCAGTAATACTGAGCATGCACGATACAAGGAAATGGTCAGTAACATCATCACTTTGAGGTACGATATTTATGTCAGTAAGATCAATTCCATATAATTAAATCTAGGCGTATGATTAAAACGATGAGTGGGCCCGGTGACGTTTTGGTTGACTCCAAAAGAGTTTAATAGGTCAGTAAATGCAACTCCTAACGCATCATTTATATTATCAACGTGAATGTTAAAATCTCAGACAATTAACGCTTTATCAACATTACCAATAGGTCTGAGAGGAAATCTGCAAATTCTTTTAAGAAATCTGTATATGGCCCTGGCGGTCTGTACACAGCAGCCAGAGCAAGAGATAGGAGAGATTTATTTTGCATATCTGACAGTGTAACATTAAGCAGAAGTAATTCAAATGAGTTAAACCTGTAACTGTGTTAAACATAACAGGTGCTGTAAGGGCAGAGTTTCCAAACACAACTTTTCCTACAGCGCAAATGTAAGAATGAGGGATTTGCAAATAAAACCATTTAGTTTGTTAAATATTGAAGTAATCCTTCAATAATTTATTTTAATTGAATCCTCTGTTGACCTGTAATGATTAAATGTAGAATACAATACACTGCATTTGGGTTCTATATATATAAACTTACTTTTGATTAGTAATATGCATTGCTAAGGACTTAATTTGGACAAATTTAAAGGCGATTTTCTCAATATTTAGATTTTTTTGCACCCTCAGATTCCAGATTTTCAAATAGTTGTATCTTGGCCAAATGTTGTCCTATCCTAACAAACCATACATCAATGTATACATCAAAGCTTATTTATTCAGCTTTCAAATCTCATACAAAAGAATGGACCCTTATAACTGGTTTTGTGGTCCATGGTCACATATAGAAAGTAGTTACAAAAGTATGTAAACAACATATAGTCATGGATTTGAAATAGTTAAAGAAATTCACGAACTTGATCAGAAGGTTTATTACTTTAGTATATTCCCAATACACTCCAATGCACCTGGACCAACACTTTTTTTCCATTAATTAATGGTAATTAATGGTTCTGTCCCGTACGGACAACGACAACGTTGCACTTGGAAATGTGGACTGCAGCTCTTTGGGCTGTCAATTAATTATTAAGCAAATTATATTATCCTGACCAGCCCTTGAAGCTACACAAAAAGTTAAAATGTCAAATAAATTCAGATACGTTAACTACACGAAAAGCAACAAAATGTATTAAAATAATTTAAATTCACATATAAATCTGCAGCGTAAGTTATTGCGAGACCGTCAAAGCGCCAAAACATTTCATTGCATTTTACATAGGACTGTCAATCGATTAAAATGTTTAATCGCGATTAATCGCACATTTTTTATCTGTTCTAAATGTACCTTAAATTAATACTTTTCATGTTTTAAATACTCTAATCAACATGGGCAATGACAAATATAGATTCTTTATGCAATATATGTTTATTATTAGTGAAACCATAGTTAACAGAGCCTGAAGACTAGACATGTTTCAAAGATCATAGATGTGTTTCAAAGAACTTGCTCATGTCTATTAGACACATGAAAAAAGAAATACCAGGTTCCCATTACTTCTCTTTCTTTGCACTGAGCAATTTACACAAACCTGTTTACATTTCCGCATGACAGGGCATCTCACTTCTTCTGAACATGCAAAATGTACATAAATATGTACATTGATAAACTGATAAAATCAAATAGGCTATACATAAGATAAAGACCATAGCTGTGCTGTGATTTCGGCTATACTTGCATGTTAAATTAGAGAAGCAACATAATATCTGTTTTAACTGAAAGCGCTGTTCCTCTCATCCGCGCGCTGAACAGAGCAGACGCAGCGGGAAAGAGAGACCTCGCGCTCGTGCGGCAGTACCGGCATAAGGTTTGGGAAAACCCTATAAAAATTGGTTGCTAGGCGCTTTTTGAAAAAATAAAAAAGTTGCTAAAGTGGTCTGAAAAGTCGCTAAGTTGGCGACACTGTCAGCATCTTCAGCCATTTCCATTTATCCAACTAGTACGGGTTAGGCCACGGGTCAAACAGAAAATGTGCGCTGCTTTAATCGCGCGTTAATAAAATTAGTGCCGTTAAAATGAATTTGCGTTAACGCGTTATTAACGCGTTAACTTTGACAGCACTAATTTTACATTAACATTTGTGCAGTGCATTGAGAGTTGAAGAGAGCAGAGACAATGGGCAGATATGTTAAGGATGGGTTTATTCCTTCCGCATGCACTGAAACATAAGCGGTACGTTCACAATCTTCCAACTGAACTGTGTGTTTTATTGCATGTACAAAAATAAAACTAATGTTATTCCGATTTATCCAATTGTTTCTTGCAGCGTTAATGACAGCTCATGTCAGATAAAAGGGAAGCAAAACATTCTGCAGATGATATTTAATGCTGTGTCCGCTGACTTTAACAGCTTCAAGTTTAATGCACTTTCGTGTTCTATACAGGCTGTTTCACGTTTATTTTCACACACCGCTTACTGCGCCTATTTGAAGACTTTTCGGCGATTCGCAGTCATTAAGTCCATATAATTTGAGCCGTCATTGATGAAAAAAAAAAAAAAAAAAACGTTTACTTATAGTAGTATTTGTAACAGTATAGAAATACTACAAAGTAACCGCGGTTTAGCACAGCGCATGTCTTCTTTGGTGGTGCCTCTGGTAACGCGAGTGCACGTATGTGGCAGCAACCATAGTTCGAATCCAGTCCGCAGTGTTTCCTTTAGCCAGTGTTCAAATGTTTGTGTCCAATGTTCCACTGATGTTCTCTGGATAACTGAGTTGACTGGTATGCTGGGGGTCTTAGTAAAAGGCAGTTTCTTAAGCTGTGCCATTACTTATGAAGGTTAATTTATTGCATTAAAAGCACACAATAATTGTGCCATTAGCACATTTCAGGTTTACTTGGAATGCCATTGCAATGCATTTTAAAGTCACTAAAAGTAAGGGATAGGATGACCTCAGTTTGTTATTAGTTTAATATTAATGAATGTTCAGCACTCTTACAGTGTATTTGAATTGCAATTGTAATGTCACCAAAATACATTTGAAGTTTATGCTGAATGAATTCTGCATTCCAAACATTAAATAAAAGAGTGGATACTTAAAGTGTACTTGGAATAGTTCCACTTTAGCACAAACAAGTATATTTATTACAACTTTAGTTGAACTTCAGCACTGCTTTTGCACAACTAAAATACATTTAGTAAAAAATTAGTTGTTCCAATTTAGCAGACTTTAATTAAACCAATTTATAGTGTGCCACAAATATATTTAGTTATTCTAAATTACATATGAATAAATTGTACTTAAGTATATTAAGTATTTTTTCACTAGGGTACTCAGGACTCAAACATACTCTTTTGCTCGCCTACTGCTTTTTGCTTACTACAGGTGCATCTCAATAAATTAGAATGTCGTGGAAAAGTTCATTTATTTCAGTAATTCAACTCAAATTGTGAGACTCGTGTATTAAATAAATTCAATGGACACAGAATGAAGTAGTTTAAGTCTTTGGTTCTTTTAATTGTGATGATTTTGGCTCACATTTAACAAAAACCCACCAATTCACTATCTCAGCAAATCAGTTTGGTTCACTAGGCTACACAATCATGGGGAAGACTGCTGATCTGACAGTTGTCCAGAAGACAATCATTGACACCCTTCACAAGGAGGGTAAGCCACAAACATTCATTGCCAAAGAAGCTGGCTGTTCACAGAGTGCTGTATCCAAGCATGTTAACAGAAGGTTGAGTGGAAGGAAAAAGTGTGGAAGAAAAAGATGCACAACCAACCGAGAGAACCACAGCCTTATGAGGATTGTCAAGCAAAATCGATTCAAGAATTTGGGTGAACTTCACAAGGAATGGACTGAGGCTGGGGTCAAGGCATCAAGAGCCACCACACACAGACGTGTCAAGGAATTTGGCTACAGTTGTCGTATTCCTCTTGTTAAGCCACTCCTGAACCACAGACAACGTCAGAGACGTCTTACCTGGGCTAAGGAGAAGAAGAACTGGACTGTTGCCCAGTGGTCCAAAGTCCTCTTTTCAGATGAGAGCAAGTTTTGTATTTCATTTGGAAACCAAGGTCCTAGAGTCTGGAGGAAGGGTGGAGAAGCTCATAGCCCAAGTTGCTTGAAGTCCAGTGTTAAGTTTCCACAGTCTGTGATGATTTGGGGTGCAGTGTCATCTGCTGGTGTTGGTCCATTGTGTTTTTTGAAAACCAAAGTCACTGCACCCGTTTACCGAGAAATTTTGGAGCACTTCATGCTTCCTTTTGCTGATCAGCTTTTTAAAGATGCTGATTTCATTTTCCAGCAGGATTTGGCACCTGCCCACACTGCCAAAAGCACCAAAAGTTGGTTAAATGATCATGGTGTTGGTGTGCTTGACTGGCCAGCAAACTCACCAGACCTGAACCCCATAGAGAATCTATGGGGTATTGTCAAGAGGAAAATGAGAAACAAGAGACCAAAAAATGCAGATGAGCTGAAGGCCACTGTCAAAGAAACCTGGGCTTCCATACCACCTCAGCAGTGCCACAAACTGATCACCTCCATGCCACGCCGAATTGAGGCAGTAATTAAAGCAAAAGGAGCCCCTACCAAGTATTGAGTACATATACAGTAAATGAACATACTTTCCAGAAGGCCAACAATTCACTAAAAATATATTTTTTTTTATTGGTCTTACGAAGTATTCTAATTTGTTGAGATAGTGAATTGGTGGGTTTTTGTTAAATGTAAGCCAAAATAATCACAATTAAAAGAACCAAATACTTAAACTACTTCAGTCTGTTTGCATTTAATTTATTTAATACACGAGTTTCACAATTTGAGTTGAATTACTGAAATGAACTTTTCCACGACATTCTAATTTATTGAGATGCACCTGTATGTAACTCCCTCAAAATATAATATATTGACTTTTTTTTTTTTTTTGTATTTCTGTCGGTAATGATTTGCTCTCGGTCTTCTAAAAATCCTAACAACTTGTACAGAATATCCACGTTCTTAGAATGTCTAATCAAATTATTGTACCTGATCAGATCTAATACAAAGAACACACAATTTGCTGTTGTTGGCACACTTTGTAGAAAAAATAAATAAACAAACAAAAAATGCCTTCACAAAAAAGGAGAAAGAGACTTAGAGAGAAAGAGCGAAGGGAGACTGCTAAAGGCAGCTCAACATTGCAAACATGAATTCAAAGCTACATCAAGCCAGCAGGTAAATCATCATATAGAATATATAGCAGTTTGTCACTCTTTAATTCTTGCTATTAAGTATATTTCCCATTATAATCACTTGTCTTAGTTCGTACTAGTAATCTAACACATTTATATTTTATTAAAACCATATTAATCGGCCTATAATAGTTAAAAAGGTCATATAAATGTTCTAAATGAGCTGTTTATTAGTATATAATATAGATGTATGCTGTATAATATTAAATTAAATGTCTAATACTTATACTTCCATTGAAGATGAGGCAGAAGCAGGCTCCGAGAGTGAGGGAGAGCTCACGCTATCAAAAGATCTACAGTAAAGTCTGAAATAATTACAGAGTGTGCTGTCTTCTCTTTTAATTGTACACTTCCAGTCAAAAGTTTTTGAACATTAAGATTTTTAATGTTTTTTAAAGAAGTCTTTTCTGCTCACCAAGCCTGTATTTATTTGATCCAAAGTACAGCAAAAACAGTAACATTCTGAAATATTTTTTACTATTTAACTCTATTTAATTCTAATTAATATTATATTTAATAGTCTATTTGAATATATTTTAAAATGTAATTTATTCCTGTGATCAAAGTTAAATTTTCAGCACCATTACTCTTCAGTGTCACATGATCCTTCAGAAATCATTCTAATATTCTGTATTGCTGCTCAAAAACATTTATTATTAGTATTGTTGAAAACAGCTGTGTAAAATTGTTTTCAGGTTTCTCTTCTTCATTTATCTGAAATAGAAATATTTTGTAACATTATAAATGTCTTTATCATCACTTTTGATCAATTTAAACCATCCTTGCTAAATAATAGTATTATTTTCTATAATTTCTTTCCAAAAACTGACTCCACGCTTTTGAATGGTTATAGTGTATAAATGCTGATATTTGGATATTTCTATTCATCAAAGAATCCAGAAAAAAATCTACTTAACTGTTTTAAATATTGATAATAATAATAATAAATGTTTCTTGAGCAGCAAATCAGCATATTAGAATGATTTCTGAAGGATCATGTGACACTGAAGAGTAATGGTGCTGAAAATTTAACTTTGATCACAGGAATAAATTACATTTTAAAATATATTCAAATAGAAATCAGTTATATAAAATAGTAAAAAGATTTCAAAATTTTACTGTTTTTGCTGTACTTTGGATCAAATAAATGCAGGCTTGGTGAGCAGAAGAGGCTTCTTTAAAAAACATAAAAAATCTTACTGTTCAAAAACTTTTGACTGGTAGTGCATATTTGTAACAACTGGATAATCTGTATTAACAAGCACCCACCCCCTTAGTGTCCCTTTTTTTGGTTTGGGCCACTGCCCCTCAAAATGTCTGTGCACGGCCCTGGTCAGTTGAGTTGGACTAATGGAGAGATGAGGTTTGTTCACACTGAGACTCTCAGCAGTCATACTGACCTTCTGAAACAACTGTTGACTTTACACTGCAATTCTTATCCGTCTATTTTGGATACACTCTTGGTTTTATGATTCTGGATTTTGTAGTCTGCATTGTGATCTTACACAAGCCCTGCATGACGTTTGCTTTTCTGTTTGTTTGCCTTGTGTTTGATCATTGCCTTTCTTTATGACTCTCTTGTTTCTCCTAATAAATCTCTGCATATGGATTCAGACCCTCACCCCTTGCCTGTTGCTTTTCAACTATATCATATAAATAAATAATCTAATAAAAGTGTGTTTGTGTTGTTTGTGATCCTCTCATCAGCAGCTGCAGTATCTGTCAGCTGTATCAGTGCAGTCACTGTGACTCTGACTGACGGAGGTTTTTGTACGACTCTTTATCACTGTGTGAACACATGTTTACTGTTTGGATAGTGGAAACTCTGACAGTAATAATCTCCTGTATCTTCAGCCTGGACTCCACTGATGGTCAGAGAGAAATCAGTGCCAGATCCACTGCCACTGAATCTAGCTGGAGTTCCAGTGTAACGGCTTGATATAGTATATATGAGGAGTTTAGGAGCTTCTCCAGGTTTCTGTAAGTACCAGGACAGACAGGGTGTGCTGCAGCCTGTTAAAGGAGTGCTGGCGGTGCATCTCATCACTACAGTCTGTCCTAGTTCAGTTGTTTGAACTGCAGGAGTTTGAGTAACTGTGATCTGTCCACTGGAGCCTGAGAGAGAAATTTATAGGATTCAGGTACATCAAAGCAAATACAAACATTTTGTTCCATATTATAATATACAGGATATGTTTGGCCGACTTCATCAATTATAGCGCTTTTTCCAAAATCTCATGTACCTTGTATACAGCACAGCGATGTCCAGATGAGGATGATGATGTTGTTCATTGTCGTTGTTTTGTCTTGTGTGATGATGAAGATTGTGTTCTGTTCTGCTCTCAGTCATGAAGTGTTAAACTCACAGCACTATAAACACTCTCATGCAAAATGTCTCTCTATGTAAATGATCTTCATACACAGAACAGGCAGCTGTCAGTCTCAGACCACAGAGGAATTTCTTCATGCATGTTCATATTCTACAAAACAATATAAGCTTTAATACTTTGTCATGAATATGAACTATAGACACCGAGTGTTTATTCATTTTTTTTCCCATATTTTATTTGTTTTTGTTATATACTTTTTTATTTTTTTTTATTTTGGTTGGATACTTCACAGTGTTACAGTTAATTTATTGATTTATTTTTTTTCTGGAAAGATCTCTATGCAATATAAGCTATGAGAGAGAAAAAAAAATAAAATAAACATGGACATTTTTTAATTTAAAATAATGAAAAAATACATTTTCATGAAATTCATGAAAACTGATTTGAAATTAAAAACTCTTATTAACAAATATTGTAGCTAATTCTTACTTAATTCTTACTGAGCTACTTCTTAAGCTGCTTGTTGTGATCAGAGAAACAAACATAGTTGATCTTTTGAGTTGACATTTGTTCTCTGGTTGTCAGTCTTCATCTCGGTTACACTTTATTTTGATAGTCCACTTTAGGCATTCTACTAACTATAAGTAACTTTGTAACTACATGTCAACTACATGTCAACTAATCCTCATTAATACATGTCTGCTTACTCTCAGAGGTTTAGGGTTAGTAGAATAAGTTGACATATACTTGCAGCATTTCTCATAGTCAGTATGTTGTATGTTGTGGACCCATCAAAATAAAGTGTTAGAAGATATTAAGCAGACAGTCTACTAATACTCTAATGACTACTAGCTGACATGTAGTTGCAGAGTTACTTACTGTTAGTAGAATGTAAAGTGGACTATTGAAATAAAGTGTTACCTTCATCTCTCTTCTAGTGAGCATGAAGAGATTTCCTCAAAGATCAGCAGCACTAATGTGAGAGACGATCACCAGTTTCTCTTCAGACTGAAGCCAGAGCTGAAGGTGTTCAGGAGCATCAGGTCTGAGGACAGCAGTGCTGGACTCCTGCAGGAGGATGGTCTGAACAGCTGGAGCAGCCTGACTCTCTCATGAGGAGAAGTGAGGAGAGATCAGTGTTCAGAGCAGATCCACTCTCTCTCTCCTCAGGATTCTTACTGATGTCTCACATGGAGACCAACAGCACATGATAGACTACAACATCAGACACGACTCGTGTGCTTTTATTCAGCGCTGATATGCTTTAAAACAAGTAATCAAAAAGATATTGTGTCTTCATGTCTGTGATATCTATAGTCTGTTTTGATTGTTCTTCTATGTTTTCAGATTCTGAGAGGAACAGAATCACTCAAATATGAGTTTGACTGTTTGACTCTTTATTCTCTGAAATGTGTCAGTTGAGTTGGACTAATGGAGAGATGAGGTTTCTTCACACTGAGACTCTCAGCAGTCATACACTGTAAAAAAAAAAAAAAAAAAAAAGTTGACCTAACTCAAAAAAATAAGGCAACCTATAACTTTTTTAAGTTAACTCAACTAGCAACCGACAACTTAAAAACTTTAGCTCATCTAATGAATAAAAGTCAGTCTACACACTAAAAAATGAAAAGTTGACTCAACTTAAAATT
The DNA here is from genome assembly GCA_039654775.1 of Spinibarbus caldwelli. NCBI lineage: Eukaryota > Metazoa > Chordata > Actinopteri > Cypriniformes > Cyprinidae > Spinibarbus > Spinibarbus caldwelli. The sequence continues at coordinate 20,974,829 of CM077265.1, read as the reverse complement.
TCAAGGCAACTTGTTGCACAGATTTTTTGAGTTTACTCAACTTTGGACCAAGTTGTTCACTCAACTCAAATCACTGAGTAAAGTCACATCTCTTTTTTGTTCAGCCAACTCATTTTTGTTAGTTAACAAAACTGAGCCATATAAAGCAAAAAAATAAATAAATAAATAAAAGAAAAAGAAAACCCAGGTCAGCTACACCTTTAGACAACTGAGCATCTGTGATTCACACATCTTTAGATTGTGAAGGAAAGACTGTCTGGCTCAGCTGGGACTCAAACCAGAGATCTTCTTGCTGTGAGGAGACAGCATTTCCCACTGAACCATTCACGCTGCCCTGAAAAAAATGACTCATTGAATTTACTAAATTTTTTTAAGGTAAGTGGTTGCAATCAATTTATTTTAGCTACATTTAAATAAATTTAGCTGAAAGTTAGTCAACTAAATTTGTTTATTTAAATGTAGCTAAAATAAATAAATTGATTGCAACCACTTACCTTAAAAAAATGTAGTAAATTCAATGAGTCATTTTTTTCAGTGTGTGTTTAGCCACAGACATTAAATACAGACACTTGTGCAATACTAATAAATAAAAAAAATTGCAAAACTTTTTTTCCAGAGGTGTAAAATCCAGGGGACAAAGAGTTAAAGTCCTGCCATATGTTTATTCGACCCATGAACTCAGCAGCTGATTTCACCAGAGGAGGAACCAAGTCATTCCTTTCAAGTCACAAGTCTCAAGTCAAATCCCAAGTCCTCAAGAGTTAAAGTTAATGAGATAATTAACTCTTTCCCCGCCAGCGTTTTTAAAAAAAGTTGCCAGCCACCGCCAGCATTTTTGATGATTTTCACCTAAATTTGATGGCCCTCAGAATATTTTCTGCTATGAATATAAGAACATATTATATATCAAAATAAAAGAACCAAGCCTCTGCTTTTAAACAATTTTTTTTTTTATTCTATCTTCATGTGTTCATGTTTTATCACCATTTGAATGCAGATAGATTTCATCAAAAATACAACATTTTGGACAAAAAACTGAGAAAAAATGCATTTTCAAGCAAAATACATTCAGATGTCATATTCTTTCACCTGTAAATAATTATATGAATAATTGAAATTGCATTCAATAAACAGAACAAACAGACACACACACACACACACACACACACACACACAAACATATACATACATATGATTATACACACACACACACACACACACATATAGGCTACATACATACTTATGCATACATATACTGTACACGCACACACACACACATATAGACAGATAGATAGATAGATAGATAGATAGATAGATAGATAGATAGATAGATCGCACCCACACACACACCCCTATTCAGATAGACGGGTTATCGGTTACAACTAGAGATGTTTCTGTGTCTGTAAAGGCATCTCTCTCACGGACTACTTCGTCCCGATCAGATTCAAAATGGTCAAAACATGATCTACATTTTCTCTGACGCTTCCATTTATGCCAATCGTCTTCTATTTGCATCCTAAAGACCCGGAAGTCCCGTAACTCATTCAGGACATGCGCTAGGGCTTTCCTTACGGTAATACACCTAGAACACGGATTGCCATAAAAACGCGTCAATGGCGGGGAAGCGTTGGCTCTTAATTGATGAGATATCTCGTCAATGGCGGGGAAAGAGTTAAGTGACTAATTAAATGATGATTGTGCATTAGTGATGAACACCTGCTGTTATTGAGAATTACAGAGGATCAGATGTTGATGTTTTATTGGTTAAAATGATGCCACCATCATGGAGAACAGTGTTTGCATTATTTGGGCTCTTGACCCTTGACTTCTTGTGTTAGATTTATTTCTGTAGCACTGCATGTGCTGTTGTAAAGCAGAGAGATCAATGTTGTGCAGTGAGCAGCAATTAGTTGTTTTTATTTGGTGAGATAGTCATCAGGTGCTGGCCTGAGTACATTCAAAGTGACTTCTTCCTTTTTCATTTATATGTTTAAGATTTGAACAATCACCTGTGAGGAAAGTATTGCTCTAAAAGTTATGAGTTAATCTAAAAATCTACTATATGAAATTCATATAAATATTTGAACTCTAGTACTATTTAGACACACACACAGACATCAAGAACCAGCATATGAATCTCAACATTGGTGACAATCAGCAAAATTCTTCATGCTGTAATGCATGCTGGGTATCACTATAGTAAAAACTCCCATCATGCACTGCAGTATGAATAAGTATTGTCACCACTGTTGCTAAAAGGGTCAAGAGCCCACCTAAAGCAAACACTGTTCTCTATGATGGTGACATCATTTTAACCAATAAAACATCAACATCTGATCTTCTGTAATTCTCAATAACAGCAGGTGTTCATCACTAATGCACAATCATCATTTAATTAGTCACTTAATTATCTCATTAACTTTAATTCTTTGAGGACTTGAGATTTGACTTGAGACTTGCTTGTGACTTGAAAGGAATGATTTGGTTCCTCCTCTGGTGAAATCAGCTGCTGAGTTCATGGGTGGAATAAACATATGGACTTTACACCGCTGGAAAAAAAAGTTTTGCAATTTTTTTTTTTATTTATTATTATTGCACAAGTGTCTGTATTTAATGTCTGTGGTTAAGCACGGCGTGAGTGGCTCAGTGGGAAATGCTGTCTCCTCACAGCAAGAAGATCTCTGGTTTGAGTCCCAGCTGAGCCAGAAAGTCTTTCCTTCACAATCTTAAGATGTGTGAATTACAGATGCTTAGTTGTCTAAAGGTGTGGCTGACTTGGGTTTTCTTTTTCTTTTTTTTGTTTTTCTTTTTTTTTGGCTTTTTATGGCTCAGTTTTGTTAACTAACTAACAAAATGAGTTGGCTGAACAAAAAAGAGACATGTGACTTTACTCAGTGACTTGAGTTGAGTGAACAAAGTCCAAAGTTGAGTAAACAAAAAAGCTGTGCAGCAAGTTGCCTTGAAATTTTAAGTTGAGTCAACTTTTCATTTTTTAGCATGTAGACTGACTTTTAAGTTTTTAAGTTGTCGGTTGCTAGTTGAGTTAACATAAAAAGTTCATTGCGATAGGTTGTACTGACCTTCTGAATGTTTGAATCAACTGTTGACTGATTTTTATTTATTTAATTTTTTTTTCAAGAAAATGTGAAATCTAGCAAGTAACACCCTCTGTCTTCTCAACTCTGCCATCAGACGTCACAATCACCTTAACTCTGATTGTTCTCGGGTGTTTCTCATCTGCCTAATTGGATATGGCCTATTTAATAGTTGACTGCTTGTTTACTCAGTGTGCAATACAGTTGTTTTTCGCTGCTGATCTGAGCCGTATATTTTAGATTACTCTCTTGGTTTTTGGACTCTGGACATTATAACCTTTGCATTCTGATCTTGCTCGGCCCCTGCATGTTGTTTGGCTCTCTGCCTGTATGCCTTGCAGTGTTGCCAATTTAGCTATTTTGTAGTTAGATTTAGCAACTTACCCCTTTTGAGACCTTTTTTTTTTTTTTTTTTTTTTTTTTTTAAATTTTAGTGACAAATGTAACAACTTCTTGAACAAACCTTATCTAAGTTCTCATCTTGCCCTACATTAATCTTTATATAGATCAGTGAATTTGCCATCATGATTTCATCTAGTGACGTGGAGCTACCAGTTTTAGCTACTTTCAGTTGAAAGCAGTTGGCAACACTGATGCCTTGTGTATGACCACTCTCTGGATTGTCTTTGTTTCTCCTAATAAATCTCTGCACATGGATTCAGGCCATCACTCTCTGCCTGATGCTTCCCAACTATATCATATAATAAACAGTCCCTGAAATGTTATCCTCTCATCAGCAGTTGCAGTATCTGTCAGCTGTATCAGTGCAGTCACTGTGACTCTGACTGACGGAGGTTTTTGTACGACTCTTTATCACTGTGTGAACACATTTTTACTGTTGATCCAGTGTTCACTCTGACAGTAATAATCTCCTGTATCTTCAGTCTGGACTCCACTGATGGTCAGAGTGAAATCACTGTTAGATCCGCTGCCACTGAATCTAGATGGAGTTCCAGTGTAACGGCTTGATGCAAGATATATGAGGAGTTTAGGAGCTCCAGGTTTCTGTAAGTACCAGTGCAACCGTGGCCCATGACCATCACTGTAGACATTAGTGCTGGTTTTACAGTTTATTCTGACTTCTTGTCCTTGAGCTGCTGTTATTAATGGACTCTGAGTTACAGTGACCTGTCCTCTACACACTGAAAAAAAGAACAAGAATAAAATTAAGACACATCTGACAATGATGTACATTTCACAGTTCAAAGAAGGAATAATAATTAAGTTTTACTACACAAACCTTGAGCAAACTGTGTAAGAGTCCAGATGAGGATGATGATGTTGTTCATTGTTGTTGTTTTGTCTTGTGTGATGATGAAGATTGTGTTGTGTTCTGCTCTCAGTCATGAAGTGTTAAACTCACAGCACTATAAACACTCTCAGAGCACTGAAGCATGTGCTGACGATGCAAAGAAGTGGGCAGGATTTACAACAGTTTGAGCTGCTAACAAACTCTTGAATTATAGAATATTATAGAATATACCTTATTATTTTCTGATGAGTATAATTGTTGGGGAACAGCTGGTCATGTGATCTCAAATGACAGCCACTGCAGGGGAGACCAGTCTTAGACCACCGATATAAACAGTCTTCATCTCATGAGTGAATATTATTTCAAATGTATTTGTCTAAAATTGCACCTCTACGCATGTCAGCTATGAGCAATCAATTCAAATCAAATCATAGAATTATCAAATATCTTCATTAAATATAAAATGCAAACTATAATAATTTGAATAAATCTGAAAAATAAAATTTAATTGAAATTTATCTTAAAATAAAGATTGCTTAGTGCCACATTTATATATTTAGAATATGACAGCAAATGGTCATGTCTGTTAGGGTTCTTCAATATCAGAATCAACAAACAAGAATAATATTATATTCATTGCTACAATTCAGTGTTTATTCACAGCTAGCAAGATGAGATTTTAATAAAATCTGGTTGTCTTTGTAAAAAGAAAAGAAATAAAAATTCAGTGTGTTGAAGTGTTGTTTCTCTCTCTGCTGGAGTTTGTGTTTACTCGAGTGGAATAGAGGTTTTTGTACGAGTGTTTCATTAGATTGTATCACTGTGGTGGACTTTCGGTGGAGGAACTAAACTGGTGATCGGTAAGTCTTTCTTGTTATCTCTCTTGTATAAAAAAATAAAATTTACATGTAAACTACTAAACTATAGACTACTCAATAGACAGCTAAAAGAAGACGTAAATTAAAAAAAATAAAATTGTTATTACTGAAAAAAAAATCATTTCTAAACACATTTCCATAATGTAACTCACTATGAGATTTGTCAGTTTATCAAAGGTAATAATTTCCTTCATTTATTTTTACATTGAGTTCATGTATATTTTATCTTTTATTGTAGATATCATACGTGGCAAACAAGAGATTTGACATCAGAATGTAAATGTAGCTGAAAATTTGACTTTCTGTAGTCCAGTCAATGATTTTGAATCTCTCCCTCGTGATCTGCTGTAAATCAGTGCTTTATCGTACAAGAAAACATAAAAAAATAAAAAATAAAAATATACCAAATTTATGTAGATATAGAGATGTTGATTCAATCGTTTTCGAATTGCTATGATAAAATTTTAAATTGGTCTGAAAGTTACAAAATAGTTTGAAAGTATTACAATTTGAAAGTGCAAACAAAAAACAAAACAAAACAAACAAACACACAAAAGCATTAGAGTTCAATATCTCACGTATTGAAAATGTAAGAACTTTATGTTCAGGTATAAGAACTACCCAAATTAACTCAGCCAGTGTTTTAGTGTGTTTGCTTTCATTTATGAATTTATGAATTTCAGCTATAATGATGTTGAATAAGATGAATGATGGGATTGTTGTGATTTTGACTGCACTCCTCATGTCTGCTGCTGAAAGTGGTGTTGAAATGCTGTGAATGCTGCAGGGCAGAAGAATGTGTTTTCTCTGTGTTTGTGAATGTGTTGTGTTTGTCTCCTGCAGCTGGTCCCACAGTGAAGCCCTCAGTGTCTCTGCTGCCGCCCTCTTCTCTGCAGATCTCTGGAGACTCAGCCGCACTGCTCTGCCTGCTCAGCTCTTACTCTCCACAGGGGGCGCTGGTGAGCTGGACACTGGACGGCTCAGAGGTCAGCGAGGGGGTTGTGACCAGCGCAGAGAGCGAGCAGGACGGCCGCTACAGCCGCAGTAGCGTCCTGACCCTCAGCAAAGCACGCTGGGAAGAGGGAGAGCTGTACGTCTGCAGAGTAACACATGATGGAGCTGCTCAGGACGTCTCGTTCCACAAGAGTCGCTGTTAGTCGCTCGCAGTGCTGATGTTTCTCCAGTGAGCGCTGCTCTCTCCTGAAGATGAGCCGTATCTGAGTGTCCTGTGTCAGGCAGGATTCACATGAGTCTAGTGCTGCAGCTGTAGTCATTTACAACTCAATACTGAAAGAGAGCTCTAGTGTCAAAGCTCTGACTGATCTTTCAATCTGCTGTGTTTGCTGCAACATTCAATAAAGCTTCTCAACAAGCTCCATTTGTGTCTGACAACATCATTCAACTAACAGATCAAGATGCATGTAGTGTTTGTTCAGGTGCTTTTCAGAAGCTCGATCAGTAGCAGTAAATCTAGTCAAATAAAGCTCTTGGGGTTTGAACATGGTCTCTGGAGACAGAGCTGCTCTATTCTGAGAGGATCTCAATCACTCACCCTGACAATGCAAATGAGATTTTCAGCCACACTCCCAGAGTCACTGTTTGATTGGTTACATGATCTGGACTGAAACACACCAGTTTCACTTCTGCTGCAGCTAAGCAGCCCAGGTGAAAAGGAAATATATTTAAATTGTATTTTTTTTTTTTTTTGGACATACTTGGTATATTTAAATTATGCTATACTAAATGCATATCAAATGTATTAATTTGAAACAATAAATATGTTAAGCCTATTTTGAGATATGCTTAAGATCAAGTTTAAGCTATTTACAATACATTTTAATATATTAAATTGTGTTAAACTATTTCTAAATTCATCTAAAATATTTGGTCCCACTTTATATTAGGTGGCCTTAACTATTATGTACTTACATTCAAAATTAATAATTTGATGCAATGCACTTATTGTGTACACACGTTTTTACATTGCACTTATATTAAAAAAATAAATAAATAAAAAACATAAATAAATAAATAAAATGTACCTGCATGTAGTTACATCAGTAGCACCATCGGTTACCTTTTATTACCAGTACTTTCTTAAGGTACATGTAAGTACACATACTGTAAAATAAAGTGCAAATAAAGTGCATCTGTAATTAATTTCTGTAATTACATTTATAGTTTACACGGTGGACCCTTACACCTTAACACAGCCTCAAATCTGCTCATACTGCCAAACCTGTCCCTAACCATAGCCATATCCCGCCTCAATAGCAGCAAAAGTGTTCTGCAATACAATACGAACACAATAAGTGCATTGTACTTTATTATTATTATTTGTGGCACCAAATATTATTTTAATACTTAATTTTAATGTGATTTAATAACATTTCAATAGCATTTCAGCTTCTTAGAAATGCATTAGCACTACAATACTAATTTATTATAAAGCTGATATTTTCAGTATTCAGAATGGTATAAAAGGTGCAAAAATCATTAAAAATAAATTATTAAACATAAACATAAAATACTATAGAGTACATTAAAAAAAGTACAGCAGTATGTATAATATATTGACCAAAATGCATAATAAATCAGTAAAATAACAGTAATACTTTATTTTAGGGTCTCTTAACTAGTTGCTTATTAGCATGCATATTACTAGAATATTAGCCATTTATTAGTACTAATTAAGCACACATTAATGCCTTATTCTACATGAATTTATTCTACATCCCTAATCCTACCCAATACCTAAACTTAACAACTACATTACTAACTATTAATAAGCAGCAAATTATGAATTTATTAAGGGAAAAGTCGTTGTTAATAGTGAATAAATGTTCCCTATTCTAAAGTGTGACCAAAATAAAACTATGGATGTAACATCTTTGAATATATAAGCATCAAAATATAATTTTCTGAAGAAAAACAAAAATCTGAAAAACAAAATGCAGAAGTGAACAGCATATTTACAAAATTAAGCCTGTAAATGGCTGAACCAAACAAAGAAACAGAAGAGTTTAAATGTCATTTTCATCTTCAAGTGGATTGTCACTTCTTTGAGTATGACTTGTGTTTTCAGCAACTGAGGGCTTGCAGTTCAGACACTGTAGAATTTAAAGACTGCTTTATCACATGCACGGCCTGTGAAAGCGAAAAAGAATTTATAAAATTAACCAATGATTAATAGTTTTGCATCCGTGTTTGAATATATGTATCATAATTTTATATGTTTACATAATTTATATTTATTTTATTTTAATACAATATTAAAATTAAATAAGCTTATTACAATGCTTAATCATAGTTGACTTTTTTTTTTTTTTTAAATACATGAGCATTGAAAATCTTTATACCACAAATAAACTTAACTTCACAGTTCAATACAAAAGACATACAGGGACTTCTTGCCCCATGGATTACAGACATATTGTCACAGTTATGATCTGTTTTCACTTAGTTTATGTCCCCGTCATCCTACCTAGTTTGTCTCCATAGTAATTAGTTAATTAGCTCCACACCTGTTTCTGTTTCTCCCTGATTGCATCTTGTATTTAAAGCCTGTGTTCTCCCCTCTGCCTTTGTCTGCTATTACGTTTACTTCTTCGTTTAGTCCTACGTTTGGATTTGTGTTTGGTTGTGCCTTTTGCCCCTGAAGATTATTAAAAGGAACTCTTTGTTTGTACTCCTTCGTCGTGCGCTATTTTATACACCAGACACGTAACACATATGGGACATGAAATTAATATATTGAGATAGGCTAATAACACACACACACACACACACAAAAACTTAAATAACTAAGTAATATTAATGAACATTGTAATTATATACATGGTAATAATACACTTGGTAACACTTTACGGTAAGGGTACATGGATTACCATGAATTCATGTATAAATTAATTTGTGAATTATGCATTACTTCATTTACATTTAAATTTAGTCATTTAGCAGACACTTTTATCCAAAGCGACTTACAAATGAGGACAATAGAAGCAATCAAAACCAACAAAAGAGCAACAACATGCAAGTGATATGACAAGTCTCGGTTAGCCTAACGCAGTACACGTAGCAAGTTTTTTTTTTTTTTTTTTTTTTTTTAAGAAAACAAGTAGATAGAATAGAGAAAAAAGAAACCTAGTTTTTTTATTTATTATTTATTTATTTTTTTATTCATGCATTAATATCTCATGAATTATCAGGAACTAACATGAGTTCAAAGTCTTTCATTCATGACTTCATGCATGAACAACACCTTAATTAAGACATTAACTAAGGTGAGTACATCATCATGATTTATGATTTATTATGCATGATCATGATGTTTTCTTTATTCACAAAAAAACAAGGCCTTTACTGTCCATTGTGGATAAAGCTATGCTTATGGTAAATGATTCAAAAAAGCATTATTTTGTGCATGTAAGACTACTTGAATTATTAAAGAAATATTCAAAAATCCACATTACCTCATGCATGCATACAGGCTAGAACAGTATATCAATTAATGTGAGAACTATTTTTTTTTTCATTAAATATGATATGAGTTATCAAGAATGTTCATGTCTTCTTAGCAGCCTGCAGGTAAATGGACAAACCCCAACATTGGCCAATCACAGCACATAGCTTGTGAATTCTGTTGACATCCAAATACAGTAGTCATCATTAACTAAGCATTAACTTCTCATGACTTCATCATGTGTGTGGCCCCTCAACTAAAGTGGTGACTTCACATACCATGAACTTTAAGTGCCTGTATATCTGAAAACTCTTGACAAAACCATATATATATATATATATATATATATATTCTTTCTTTTTTCTTTAAGATAGATGAAGCTGTAGGCTCCTGCTCACAGAAACCCCTGCAACTAACATATAATTCTGTTTTCTGCACTCTATATCCTACAAAGGACAAGTTTGTATATCTACTGCCACGTGATTGTGCCATTTATTTGATCAGTTTATTTTTGTTCAACATTAAATATTTAATGAGTCCACATCAGTAGCTTGTTACATTAAAAGGTGTCTCCTTACATTTAAAAAAAAAGACCAAGCTCTTTGTGAAACCTTGTTTCATTTTTTTGTAAAGTGCATTGAGTGCCTAGAAAACCGCTATATAAATGTAGGGAATTATTATTATTATTATTATTATTATTATTATTATTATTATTATTATTATTTGGATGTCAACATAATTCACAAGCTATTGTTTGTTGTGAATTAATGAAACATATTAGTTCTCACATTAATTGATATACTGTTCTAGCCTGTATGCATGCATGAGGTAATGTGGATTTTTGAATATTTCTTTAATAATTCAAGTAGTCTTACATGCACAAAATAATGCTTTTTTGAATCATGTACCATAAGCACAGCTTTATCCACAATGGACAATAAAGACCTTGTTTTTTTGTGAACAAAGAAAACAAATGTGTAATAAATCATAAATCATGATGATGTACTCACCTTAGTTAATGTCTTAATTAAAGTGTTGTTCATGCATGAAGTCATGAACTTTGAACTCACGTTAGTTTCTGATAATTCATGAGATATTAATGCATGAAGTAATGAATAATTCACGGATTAATTTATGCATGAATTCATGGTAATTCATGTACCCTTACCGTAAAGTGTTACCATGCACTTATAGCATATAGCACTTAAAGTTAGTGTACTTACGCAGAAGTGAATTAATGTGCTTCATGATACTGTGTATATTAAAATGATAAAAAAAAATTTCTAAATATCTTACTTTTGAAAAGCAAATTGAAGCACATTCATTACGTAAATATTTAAAATATATCGCAACAGGCATAGCTATAAAGAACTAATACTTTAAACCCACTAAAAGCTGAGTAGTTTTGCTATTTTCTACACAAAGTAAACATAAAATATACTTTAAGTAAGATTAAAATAAGTATGTTTTATGTAAATACAGTAAAGCTTCACTTAAAGTATGCTTGTTTTAAGCATTCTTAAAAGACAGCAGAAGTGACTGAATGCAGTCTGTTCAGTTTGATTGACAGGCATCATATTTTACACCTAAAACATGATCATATTAAAACACTGACTTGTTTTCTTCAGGAATATACTATTTCTGTTGTAATGATATTGTGTTATTAGTGTTTGTTCACTGATCAGTGTTGTGTGTGATTGTGTTGTAGATCAGCTGCAGTATCTGTCAGCTGTATCAGTGCAGTCACTGTGACTCTGACTGACGGAGGTTTTTGTACGACTCTTTATCACTGTGTGAACACAGCTTTACTGTTGATCACATGATAACTCATACAGTAATAATCTCCTGTATCTTCAGTCTGGACTCCACTGATGGTCAGAGTGAAATCACTGCCATAGTTTGATCCACTGCCACTGAATCTAGATGGAGTTCCTGACTGAAGGCTTCTTATGTAATAAATGAGGAGTTTAGGAGCTTCTCCAGGTTTCTGCTGATACCAAGACACACAGCTACTACAGCCAGAAATCGGCTGACTGGTTTTACAGCTGATCGTAACAGTTTCTCCTTGTTTGATGGATTTTACTGCTGGATTCTGAGTCACTGTCACTTGTCCCCAGATCTCTGAAATAAGACAGTTTAGTCATTTAGTGGTTCCTAGAAAGTACATGTTCACAAGATACATGCAGTTGTTTACTCTGCAATGTTACTTATAAGATATTTACCCCAAATACAGAGAGTCAGTGTCCAGATGAGGATGATGATGTTGTTCATTGTTGTTGTTTTGTCTTGTGTGATGATGAAGATTGTGTTGTGTTCTGCTCTCAGTCATGAAGTGTTAAACTCACAGCACTATAAACACTCTCATGCAAAGTGTCTCTCTATGTAAATGATCTTCATACACAGAACAAGCAGCTGTCAGTCTCAGACCGCAGATGAATTCATTCAGTCACGTTTATGTTCAACAAACCATTAGAAGCTCAAATATTTTGTGATGAATATGAGCTACTGAAAACAGACTATTTCAACAATGTGTGCTTTGTTGTTGTTTCAGCTTGTATGTTATTCATATATTCTATAGACTTATTTTTCACACATTTTATTCATTTTATTGATTTATATTGAAAAATTCTATATTATTATTTAAATGTACACATATAAACAATTAAATATCTAACATTTCTTTAAAAACAGAATGAAATTGAAGTGAAAACAGATTTCTTAAGGGTTTTTAAAAAGATATTGAAAGGGTGTTTTAAACATTGACATAGCAAAAGTCAAAAACATTTTTAATAATGAGTGTAGGATATCAGAGCGAATCAGACAATTTAAGATTCGATCAGAACATTGAAACATGAGGAGCCGAATTCCACAAAGAGGCCCAAGACAACAGGATGTCGTAAATCAGATCCTAGCAACAGATTAAAGAACCATCTCTTTCTTACTTTTTTTATAATCTGAAGAACCTTCTTACGTCACAAAGAACCTTTTGTGAAACAGAAAGGTTCTTCAGATGTTAAAGATTCTTTATGGAACCATTTAGACAAAAAGGTTCTTCTATGGCATCGTGAAGCACCTTTATTTTTAAGAGTGTATTCCTTTACTTTAGTTTCTTTTCTTTCCGTTGAGAGTTTCGCGTTCTGAGTTCAGTTTTACAACGTCTCCAAGTCTGACCTTGAGTGCCCACCTAAAACTTCAACAAGCCCACAACTCTGCATCTTCAGCCAACGCCCAAGACATCACTTCAACGACCACTGAACTTCCAGCCAATCAGCAACCTCAGGAAACCCCCTTTCTGCAACAATGACAACAAAAGGGAATCCTGTAACACCAAGGCAATGCAAGTAACCTCCAGATTCATGCTGAGCTGGTGCATTTAATATAAATTTTAACCTCAATGAGAAGGTTAATTAAGTGATTGATGGTTGTTCAGGTCTATGCACTTGCACATATTGCTGTAAACTTGGGATTTTTCATTCTTTCCTCACTTTCTCTCTTCCTGCAACTTATGAATGTGTGAGCGCGTGCTTATGTGTTAGAATAGTTTATATGTCTTATATTTATCCAATAAAGCCTTATTTATATTGAAAAGAGAAGTATCTTGTGTTTTGTGCTTACATGTTAATGTCTTAAACTGCTGATCTTGTTACTGTGCTAATTAATAGTTTTCACTATAATTTGGATTTTAATATCCAGTGCAGAGTTGATGTTATATGGCTCGTTCACTGAATCGCTGTCCAACTCAGTGATCAGCCGTAAAACAGTGATTCTGTTCAAATTCCCTATAAAATCTTAAATGATTCCCTTTTGAGATAATTTGCTGCATACAATGTCTGGAATGATGTTGCTGTTCTTTTGGAAGAGAGCAGCAATGTATTTGAAACATAAGAAATTAGTATCCTATCCAAAATGTGATCTTTATCAGTGTGTTTAAAAAAAAAAAAAAAACTAGAATGGATACAATTTTATGGTTGTCTTATATTTACATCAGCATTTGTTAGAAGATAATAAGATTGCTATTTAGATTGTTGTGAGCAGAGAAGTAAAGGACAAACACTGTTGATGTTTTGAGCTGACATTAGTTCTCTGATTGTCAGGCATCATCTCTTCTACATTGAGCGTGAAGAGATTTTCACAAAGATATGTGATACAAACACGAGTTTCCCTTCAGACTGGAGCTGGAGATGAAGATGTTTGATATCTACAGTCTGTTTCGATTATTCTTCCAAGTGTGGCATAAGGCAGTAGAAAAAACAAGACAAACTCTAAAGATGACTTTGCCACGAGGGAAAGATTCATACTTATTTATACCAATTAAATCACCCATAAAGGGCACAGTTTTTTTTTGTTTTTTTTTTTCCCAAAGAAGATAGCCAGAGATGTGGATACCAAAATACAAAAGCTTTATTCCACATGAAACACATGAACATTGCAATTAGGAGACTTGAGGAGCTCAAGTATCCTATATCAGGAAATCTTGCCACCGGGTGCCCAAGTCTCACTGCACACCACACGCAAATTTTTATCACCAGAATAGTACATACATAGTACGCGCAACACCTGATTTTTGTATACAAATTCTCTGAAATGATTCAGGTCGCACATACACAATGAATTTGTTTGTTTACTAATAATGCAACAAGTTTTGATCATCATCATTTGGCAATTATCTGCCATTCTTCTTGCCTCTTCACCTCTCAAGCTCTGTCAGGTTGGATGGAGGCAGATGCACATTTTCAGGTTTCTCCAGAAATATTTGATTGGGTTCAAGCTCAAGTTGTGGCTGGGCCACTCAAGGACATTCACAGAGTTGTCTATAAACCACTCTTGCTGTGTGCTTAGTGTCATTGTCCTGTTGGAAGGTGAACCTTCTGCCCAGTCTGAGGTTCTGAATGCTCTGGACTGGATTTTCATTAAGGCTATCTCAATATTTTGGTGAAATGAGCTTTTCTTCTACTCTTGATGTGTCTCTCAGTCTCTGCCGCTGAAAAACACCCCACAGCATGAGGCTGCTACCAGCACACTTTACTTTTGTGATGGTACTCTGCAGATGATGAGCGGTGCCTGGTCTCCTTCAAACATGACTCTTGGAATTGAGGTTCATCAGACCAGAGAATCTTGTTTCTCAGAGTCTGAGGGTCCTTTAGGTGTTTTTTTTTTTTTTTTTGCAAATTCTAAGTGTGTTTTCATGTGTCTTCACTGAGAAGAGAATTGAGTTTGCCCACACCACCATAAATCCCAGATCGGTGTAATGTTGCAGTGATGTTTGTCCTTATTTAGGTTTCTCCGATCTGCACATATGATCATGGAGCTCAACTAGAGTGACCATCAGGTTCTTGGTCACCAGTCTAACCAAAGCCCTTCTCCATTAATTACTCAGTTTGGCCAGGAGGCCAGCTCTAGGAAGAGTCCTGGTTGTTTCCAACTTCCTCCATTAAGGGTAACAGAGACCACATGCTTCTGTGAACTTTCACAGCTGCAGAATTTTTTTTTCTGTACAATTCCCCAGATGTGTGTTTCGATACAATCTTGTCTCTGAGGTCTACAGACAATTCCTTGGACTTCATGGCTTGGTTTGTGCTCTGACAAACACAGTTAACTGTGGGATCTTATACAGATGTGTGCCTTTCCAAATCATGTCCAATCAACTGAATTTACCACAGGTAGTTGTAGAAACATCTCAAAGATGATCAGTGGAAATGGGATGCACCTGAGCTCAATTTGAGTGTCATGGCAAAGGCTGTGAATACTTATGTACGTTTTTTTTGTTTGTTTGTTTGTTTTGTTTTTTTACATATATATAAATTTGCAAAGATTTCAAACAAACTTCTTTCACATTGTCATGATGGGGTATTGTTTAAAGAATTTTGAGGAAAATAATGAATTTAATCCATTTTGGAAAAAGGATGAAAAATAAATAACTGATGAAAAAGTGAAGTGTTGTGAATACTTTCCGGATGCACTGTACAGAAAAGGGGAACCTTAGAAAACTGTTAGTGGTAATATTGTGGCTGCAAGCTTTGCATGAAGAAGCACCAAAACAATTTTATTTTTCCTAGACAGTGTGAAATCTAGAAAGTGATATACAGATGAACACTGATTCCCTCTCTTACTGCTTGCCTTGTGTTTGACACTCTTTGGACTCTCCTTGTTGTTTCTCCTAATCAGAGATGGACAAAAGACACAACTCCATTACTTGAGTGAAATTAGATACTGCTGCTCAAATATTACTCATTACAAGTGAAAGTTGTAAAGACAGATTTTTGCTTAAGTAAAAGTACAGAAGTACTTACTTGTAAAAGTACTTAAGTATCAAAAGTAAATTTCCTTTTTATTTTATTTATTTATTTTATTTTTTTTTGTCAACACACTGTTTTATTATTGTTGTATGTAATACTCATGTGCAGTGTGTGGACACATCTACATCCATATTTGAACCGAGCGGACGGTGAAACTGATGTAAATACATAGAGAAAAAAAAAATCAAACTAGCTTTAAACCCAGCAACACTGTAGCTGTATAACTTTAGAACAGCAATACTGCTTTAACAAAAAAGCAAAACAGCCAGATTTATTTGACATCAAATCTAACATTAAAAAATGCTCTTTAAATGCTCTCGCAGTACTTTGATGTCACACACAGAACGGTCTGTGCACTGCTGCTTCAAGTCAAACACCTGCTGTGCTTTGTTTAGAGATGCTTAACAGTTCTTCAGTGGCATTATAGGTAATATTCACATTTACACAATTTTGCAAAATTGGACAATATTGTGTCTAATGTATATCACAATATTAACTTCTTCTTATTACTTCTTCTTATTAACTTACAATTTTAAATATATACCACATTTGCAAATGGTCTGTGTTCAAAAAATGCTGGGAAATCATTTCACGTAGCCCTACAAGAGTGATTACTGATAGACTATCTGGAGAGAGATAGAGAGAGAGAGAGAGAGAGAGAGAGAGAGAGAGAGAGAAACAACTGACTTTATCCTTTTCAAGGACAGTGAAAAGTACGGTATTTGTCTTTTAAAGTGGTCATCGGATGCAAAATTCACTTTTCAAGTTGTTTGAACATAAATGTGTGTTGGAAGTGTGTGTACACATCCATCCTATAATGAAAAAAATCCACTTTCTCAAATCAGGCTGTTCTGAGATTCCTGTCAGAATGATGTAGTTCTGCACAGGCCCCTCCCACAATAGTTGATTGACAGTAGCGTTTCAACTCAGACTGGACTGGTGTCTTACCTTAGACCCGCCCTGAGTGAGCTGTCATCAGTCCGCGATGTCGACTCCGGTGCAGGGGAAGACGAGATGTCTCCGATCAAGTGATTGAGGTGCTTTATTGCTGGATGTAATAATGAATATCGCATTCGTCATTTACTCCCGACATCTGAGCCACTGAAGACGCAGAGGATTAATGTTACTTTTGTTTTTAATTGAATGTGCCAATCCCCAATCTACCTAAATGCGTCTATCTTCGTGCGAATCATTCATGATCCAGCCTCATCTACAGAAGAAGTGAGTATAAGGGTTTTTATGAATCTTTGCAAATCGCCTTCCCTAATAATGTGCTAATTAGCAAATTTCACGATGAATGCGGCTAAAGTAAACAGTCTCTCTGAGAGCAAGAGAAGGACGGGGTCAGCAGAGCTAATTAATATTTAAAGCAACATGGGCTATAATGGCTTGATAAAAACAGAGCTGATTTTGACAGGTTTAAAATAGAGAAATAGACTTTTAATTAAGACCCTAAAGAATCGTATCAACTTTTGCAAAATGGGCATCCGATGACCCCTTTAAATATAATGAAGTTATACGTTTCCAGAAAAAAAAAAATAATAATAATAATAATGCTCAAGTAAAGTACAGATGCAAAAAAAAAAAAATATATATATATATATATATATATAAATGTCATGTAAATGTACTTTGTTACTGTCCAACTCTGCTCCTAATAAATCTCTGCACATGGATTCAGACCTTATCTTTTTGCCTGATGCTTCACAACTATATCATATCATATCATATCATATATCATATATCATATATCATATCATATCATATCATATCATATCATATATCATGTATCCTCTCTGAAGTGTTTGATACGCTGTGTCATTGTGTTGTTTGTGATCCTCTCATCAGCAGCTGCAGTATCTGTCAGCTGTATCAGTGCAGTCACTGTGACTCTGACTGACAGAGGTTTTTGTACGACTCTTTATCACTGTGTGAACACATGTTTACTGTTTGGATAGTGGAAACTCTGACAGTAATAATCTCCTGTATCTTCAGTCTGGACTCCACTGATGGTCAGAGAGAAATCACTGCCAGATCCACTGCCACTGAATCGAGATGGAGTTCCTGACTGGAGTGTGTTAACTCTATATATCAGGAGTTTAGGAGTTTCTCCAGGTTTCTGTAAGTACCAGGACAGACATGGTGTTGGGCTGCAGCCTGTTAAAGGAGTGCTGGCGGTGCATCTCATCACTACAGTCTGTCCTAGTTCAGTTGTTTGAACTGCAGGAGTTTGAGTAACAGTGATCTGTCCACTGGAGCCTGAGAGAGAAATTCATAGGATTCATTATGTACATCAAGACAAATACAAACAGTTGGTTCCATATTATAATACACAGTATATTTTCATTAATTATAACTTCATTAATTATACTGCTTTATCCAAGCTCTCATTATTTACCTTGTATACAGCACAGCAATGTCCAGATGAAGATAATGATGTTTGTCATTGTTGTTGTTTTGTCTTGTGTGATGATGAAGATTGTGTTCTGTTCTGCTCTCAGTCATGAAGTGTTAAACTCACAGCACTATAAACACTCTCAGAGCACTGAAGCATGTGCTGACAATGCAAAGAAGTGGGCAGGATTCACAACAGTTTTTGCTGCTAACAAACTCTACACTATATACACTAGAGTTATAGAATATATATTTTTACTTTCTGATATATGTAATAACTGAGAAACCTTTGATAATAGTGGGGTTAGTGATATATAATGAGGAGTATTCAGCTGGTCATGTGATCTCAAATAATAGCCATCATGGGGAGAAAAGCCGTATGTAGACCACTGATACACGTAACCATAGTCTTCATCTCATGTGTGAATATTAATTCAAATGTATTTGTCTAAAATGGCACCCCAATGCATGCTAAAAACAGTGTTCCCTATTGCCAAAAAGGCAGAGAAACACCAATAATGCAAAACAAGGGTACAAAATCTGTATTTTACAAAAAAAAAAATAAAAAATAAAATAATAAATTGAAAATCTAAATTGTTTGGAATTATTGATACATTTGTGTAAAGCTGCAGGTTTTTCTGTGAATCATGATTCAGCTGCATATAACAGAAGCATCATTATGAGAAACCTTCAGCACACAACAAAATATTGAATCAGAATTTAAAGTCAAACAAAATAATGACTATTGAGATTATGAAAAAAAATACATTGTTCTTAATAATAATAATAACAAACATTTTGAAAAGATTTTGTATAAAAGTGATTTGTTCTTACTTTTTGAAAGATATTTTGTCAAACTAAATGACTGAATGTTGTCTGATGTGTTTCTACTATCAGTGTGTTGAAGTGTTGTTACTCTCTCTGCTAGAGTTTGTGTTCACTGGAGTGGAATAGAGGTTTTTGTACGACCGTTTCATTAGATTGAATCACTGTGGTACACTTTCGGTGGAGGAACTAAACTGGTGCTAAAATGTAAGTTTGTCTTTTTAATTCTCCGTTGAAAACATACAATTTAGATTGTATAAAATGTTTTAAAATTGAAAGAACAGAATTATTATTTTTGCAACAGTATTTTTTAAATATAATTTTACAGTATGGAATCTAAAACACTTTTTCATAATGTGGCTTACTGTGAGTTTTATCAGTTTATCACAGTTTTTTTCTTTCATTTCTACACTGTGTTCATATATGGCTAATCTTTTTTTTCATACATGAAAAACAGAAATTTTAGATTAAAATTCAGTGTGTTTTAATATAAGCAATTTAAAAAATAAATAAATAAAAAATTGGTAACACTTTAGAATAGGGAACATTTATTCACTATTAACTACGACTTTTCCCTCAATAAATTCATGATTTGCTGCTTATTAATAGTTAGTAAGGAATTTGTTAAATTTAGATATTGGGTCGGATTAAGGACGTAGAACAAGGTCATGTAGAATAAGGCATTAATATGTGCTTAATTAGTACTAATAAATAGCTAATATTCTAGTAATATGGATGCTAATAAGCAACTAGTTAAGAGACTCTAAAGTTTTACCAAATATTTTTACATTTTTTAACTTGTACACTCTAAAAAAAACGCTGGGTTAAAACAACCCAATTTGGGTTATTTTGGTAACCCAACGCTGGGTCAAATATGGACAAACCCAGTGTTGGGTTATTTTAACCCAGCCAGTTGGGTTAAATTTTTGACCCAACATGTTGGGTTGTTTTAATTAACTCAAATATTAATTGAAAATTACTACTGTTGGCTTAAAATGAATCAAAAATAGGTTGGAAATTAAAAAGCAGACACAGAATTACTAGAGGCAACAGTAATAATCAAAACATGAACATTTATTAATAAGTGAAAACACCCATAGACAAAAATATAAGACAAATTGAATTAGGCAGCATAGATTTCAACTTTGCATACATATAAACTCGTTTAACACGCATTTTAGAAATAAAAATATAACATTTAAAAGTAATATTTTAATTCAAGTGTATTAAATGGTTCTCTGTTATCCTTTTTAACCGAAATAGTGCCGATTCTTGTGCCGGTGTGTCGCTGAAATCTGAGCCGTCGATGGGCTGCTATTCCCCGGGGAAACTGCGAACTTCAGACCGCTACCTTGCGTTTCACTCGTAACTGAAAGATGCCGCGACTGACTTCATAACCTGCCGATAAACAAACAGTACAGAGTTTTGAGAACATATTTTAACATCCGAATTAATTAGAAGCAGTATTATAACGAATAAAATCAGTTTATTTTATGTAAGGCAAGACATTTCCATCACGTGAAACGACCGTTGCTGACGCATTTAACGTTAGCTGACTGACATCTTGTATGTATGTTGCGTTGCGTGAAATAAAATCATTTACAACACAATTAAGACTTTATAGATGGAATAAAATGTATACAAACCTTAATTTCACTGAAGAAGTCCACTAAATCGGCGGCACTGAGGACTCGCTCTCTCTTGAGGAGAATGAAAAGCCTGCACTTTGACTGTAACCCAACAGCTGGGTTAAAGTGCGCGCGCTGGGTTATTTCGTT
Source organism: Spinibarbus caldwelli (assembly GCA_039654775.1). Taxonomy (NCBI): domain Eukaryota; kingdom Metazoa; phylum Chordata; class Actinopteri; order Cypriniformes; family Cyprinidae; genus Spinibarbus; species Spinibarbus caldwelli. The sequence continues at coordinate 20,953,849 of CM077265.1, read as the reverse complement.
GGAGGGAGGGGGAGGGGTGCATAGTTTCAATGGTCAGTGATATTGACCCAGCCACTAACCCAACAGCTGGGTTACACAAAAACTACCCAACACTGGAAAAACAACCCAACATAATGACCCAACAGGCATAACCCAGCAATTGGGTTAAAAAAACAACCCAGCGTTTTTTAGAGTGTAGTCACACAATATGTATTGGAATTGTGTATTTTAAATATGTAAACATGCTGAATATAGTAAGCAAGTAAAATGTTTAGCTATAATATAAAAATCTAGTGGGATTAAAGCAGTCAGTGTCTTAGTATGTTTTGTTGGTAACACTATTTTAGGGTCTTTTAACTAGTTGCTATACTAGTAATTATATAGTTTGTATATTGCATATAGTGATGTTGAATAACATGACTGATGAGATTGTGATTTTGACTACACTCCTCTTGTCTGCACCTGAAAGTGGTGTTGAAATGCTGTGAATGCTGCAGGGCAGAAGAGTGTGTTTTCTCTGTGTTTGTGAATGTGTTGTTTTTGTCTCCTGCAGCTGGTCCCACAGTGAAGCCCTCAGTGTCTCTGCTGCCGCCCTCTTCTCTGCAGATCTCTGGAGACTCAGGCGCACTGCTCTGCCTGCTCAGCTCTTACTCTCCACAGGGGGCGTTGGTGAGCTGGACACTGGATGGCTCAGAGGTCAGCGAGGGGGTTGTGACCAGTGCAGAGAGCGAGAAGGACGGCCGCTACAGCCGCAGTAGCGTCCTGACCCTCAGCAAAGCACGCTGGGAACAGGGAGAGCTGTACGTCTGCAGAGTAACACATGATGGAGCTGCTCAGGATGTCTCGTTCCACAAGAGTCGCTGTTAGTCGCTCGCAGTGCTGATGTTTCTCCAGTGAGTGCTGCTCTCTCCTGAAGATGAGCCGTATCTGAGTGTCCTGTGTCAGGCAGGATTCACATGAGTCTAGTGCTGCAGCTGTAGTCATTTACAACTCAATACTGAAAGAGAGCTCTAGTGTCAAAGCACTGGCTGATCTTTCAATCTGCTGTGTTTGCTGCAACATTCAATAAAGCTTCTCAACAAGCTCCATTTGTGTCTGACAACATCATTCAACTAACAGATCAAGATGCATGTAGTGTTTGTTCAGGTGCTTTTCAGAAGCTCGATCAGTAGCAGTAAATCGAGTCAAATAAAGCTCTTGGGGTTTGAACATGGTCTCTGGAGACAGAGCTGCTCTATTCTGAGAGGATCTCAATCACTCACCCTGACAATGCAAATGAGATTTTCAGCCACACTCCCAGAGTCACTGTTTGATTGGTTACATGATCTGGACTGAAACACACCAGTTTCACTTCTGCTGTAGTCAAGCAGCACACAGACAAAATCATCATTACATTTATAGGAAATAATACATATGAAAATATAATTAAAATCACACAAATCTATGCTCACCAATTAGCCATTCTGACACTTACTGTGTAGGAATGTAAATCTTTCTGTGAGTCAAATTGAAAACATCACGTCCAGACAGCAGAAGTGTCTGAATGCAGTCTGTTCAGTTTGATTGACAGGGATCAGGGATCATATATTACACCTAAAACATGGTGAGCATATTAAAATACCAACTCATTCTCTTCAGAAATACAAGATTGATGTTGATTGTAATGATATTGTGTTATGTGTGTTTGTTCACTGATCAGTGTTGTGTGTGATTGTGTTGTAGAGCAGCTGCAGTATCTGTCAGCTGTATCAGTGCAGTCACTGTGACTCTGACTGACAGAGGTTTTTGTACGACTCTTTATCACTGTGTGAACAGCCTAGTGCTACCAGGCCAGTGGAAACTCTGACAGTAATAATCTCCTGTATCTTCAGTCTGGACTCCACTGATGGTCAGAGAGAAATCAGTTCTGAATGTGCTGCCACCGAATTTAGACGGCGTTCCTGACTCTCTTTGGTTTGCTGAATGAACCAAGCGTTTAAGGAACTTCTCCAGGTTTCTGCTTGTATCTAAATTATAAAGTTTTAGTTTAACATTTTTTAACAAACTTTACCTTGAAATTATATTTCAGTTTATAAAAATACATGTATTAAATTATTATTTATTTTTTTTTTTTCAACTTACCGTTTTGGTGAATAGTGTTTGCTTTAGTTGCCTCTTTACGGTTGACATTTTAAATATAAATTTCTCTTTGGATATTATAATTGTGTTTATATAGCACATATGTGATGGCAAGGAACTTATGATAAAATCATTTCATACGTCTAAGTCAGTGGTTGAAAAGTGATTGTATTTTATTTACAGCTGTAGTGCTTTTATGACTTCTGATTACTGCGGTTCTATGATATGGGATGACAATGTGAGAAGACTTTATAAACCACTTATAAATATGGTTCATGAAGAGGTTTTAACTCTGGCACTCATAGACATGAATAATCAGCATGTGAATCTCAGCAATGGTGACAAAATATTTTGATATGATTTTTGAACGTCATAAGGCAGTAAAAAGTCACAACAAAAATAAAAGCAAATAGTAAGAATAAAAGAAAATACTAAGACAATGCAGCGGCATAATTTATTCATGTCGCAATGCATGCTGGGACCCATGGATGAGTTATGATTGGTGCACCCAGAATGCACTGCAGCATGAATCTGTCTGATGATCATCACCATTTTTTAGATTCAGATGCTGATTCTTGATGTCTGTGTGTCTAAACAGTACAGATGTTCTAAACTGGTGTGCAAAGTGTTTCGTATTATTTTGTTAAAATGCAGTTGTAATCAATAATATAAACTAAATTGTACATTATCACTGATGACATCAGTGAATCAGGCTTTACATGACAGCTATATCGTCATCAATAAATGGCCAACATACCCTAATCACATTTTCTCTTAGTTTTTCTTGCCATAATTGTTTCATAAACACAGTTACAGCAAACAAAGAAAAACTAACGTTAAAAAGTCCAGAGTCAAGAGCCCAACTAAAGCAAACACTTATCTCCACAATGGTGACTTCAAATTTTATTATGTACAATAAACATTAACATCTAAACCTCTGTTAAGTCTTAATAAGAAATGTTTAGATGCATGACAAAAAAAAGTCAAACTGGTTTCATCTAAGGCTGTGACTGACGTCAGTTGTAGTTCTTGTGTTTCTCTTTCATTCAGTGATTCTGCTTGTTAACACCAGCTGTTCATCACTAATGCTCAATCATCATTTAATTAATCACTTAATTATCTCATTAATTTTAACACCGCTTCAGTGTTACTTTAACACTCTTTTAGAGTGGGACCATATATGCTCCGAGCGGTGTTAATTTAATACTCAGGTTTTTACTGTGTATGTAGAGGATTTCATCGAGCTAGTTCACCAGCTGAGCTGGCACGACACCGCTCTTGGTGCTTGCTTTTTGCTGGGACTGGACGACGAGATGATCCGCTGCGATCTTCCTGTCTCTGATTCTCCCCTGATCGAGCTGATTAATTTCGTACTCTTTTTGAATGGTTCTAACTTCGAAGTAGAAGAAGTTAAGGAGCCTCCTAAGTCTCGTCGTCCAGCCCCCTCAGAGGCACGCCGTGTCTCGCTACCTCACCTCATGCCAGGAACCCCCACATACCGCTCCAATGACTCGGACTGCCTGTCCAACCCCAAATACGCCCGTATCCTCCAAAGCTCCACCCTCATCCTTAGCCCAGAAATGCTGGCTGTTCCTGTGGCAAGCCTGCCGCCGTGGCTCATTCAAGGCCGCTGTTTGCGGCCAACGCAAGCCCGCTGCCGTTCGCAGCTCAGTCAAGCCCGCAGTTAGCGGGGAAATCAAGCCCACTGCCGTTCGTGGCCAGTGCAATCCCACCGCCATTCACGGCCAACGCAAGTCCTCCAGGGCCCGCTCCTCCAGTGCCCGCTTCTCGCAAGCGCCCTGGGAAAGATCTATTCCTCCAAGAAAGTCGGCTTCATCCCCTCTGGAACCTCTCCTTCTACAAATTGCCACAGATGATTCTGAGATGCAGGGTGGCTCTGAGGGCCCCAATGGCTCTCTAACATCTTCAACACTACATCAAAGAAGGTAAGCAAAACGGTAAGTAAAATAGTAAAACGGTAAGTAAGTTAGATGTTTTTGGCACAAAAGCAATATAGAAATGACAAGAGTAAGTAGCAAGTCATGCGCTCAGGTTCATTCTATGTTTGTTTTGTTTATTCTCTTACTCAAAAGCAAAGCATATTTCATGAATATATACTTACATGTCCTGAAACAGATCTATTCCTTCAAAAAAGTCGACTTCGTCCCCACTAGAAACAGAATCTGGAGCAGATGAGCAGTCAGAGAATTCCTCGTTGTCAGACGTGAGTAGTAGCTCCAAAACCTCCACGTCCGTGTACTTATTTTTTCGTGCTGTCATAACATTATGCCCGTGAGTGTGTGATTGTGCTTGCATTTGTGAATGTGCATTTGTGTGTATGTGTGAAAAACAAAATGAAGAAGAAACAGATTGCAATGATAAATGATAAATTGCAATGATAAATTGCAGTGACGAGTGGAACGCAGTAGAGTAGCATGTACAGCAAAATGAAAGTCAAATGGCGTGGCTTCTGACGTTACCTCATGCGACAAACCTAGGGGTCATAGTGCACAGAACGTGATTACGTCATAGTAGTCATAGGAAAAGGTAACTAGCAACCACTAGCAACCTCAGATCTATAGAACGTGTGCAAAGACGTGCGATGTTTTTTTTAGTGTTTTTTTGTTGTAAATGCATTTTACACAATTTGTGCAGCCTCATTAGAGGGTGAAAACAATGCAACAGGAGCATGTTGTATGCTTGATCTGAATGTGTAACGTCTCTGATTTCAGGAGCGTCAGAAAAAAAAAAAAAAACTATAATGGGAGCTGCTGACAGAGATATAGGAAACACAGGTGATCTGAGAAAGCTTATTAAATAACTTCATATGCATTTTTCGCAAAATATTTGACATATCATCATGCATCTTTAAAAAACGTAAATTATTGTTTCTTAAGATTTTTTTGTATGTTCTGTACATTATTCTTTCTCTTTTCTGCATTTCACCTGTGCTGTAATTTATTTTTAATAAACCTGACATTGTATACTACATATTGTTGGCTCTGTGACAGATTGTTTATGTTCCTATATTCTTCCATGCTGATGGCCATGCAGCAGAATTGGAGGGGACCTCTTGTTGAAGAACATCTCCAAGGCACTATGAACTAGGGGTTGCACAGACTAATCGACTAGTCGACTTGTTAACTTTAATGCTCTGCCATGATGCTTTAAGCTTGACGTCGACTAGTCGCTGGTCCTATAGAGGGCACAACAGTATAAGAAATCTCTGAAGGACTTCCACATTTACGCTCCGTTTCCAAACAGTTAAAATGACAAATAAATGCATACTCTGAAAGCGCTCCACAAGACGTGTGATTATATTACTTGATGCTCGAAATTGAACGGGAGAATGCACGTTTTAAACAGCTTGTAGTACAGGTCAGTCAATCGCCATTCTAATCTGATGCGCTGCTGCTCAGTAACACACACACATATAGGCTTCAGACAGTAGCGCCTACATCACGCGCAGATCGCGCGTGCACAGAATCATTCAGCGCGGAAAGGTATTGTCAACACTGTTCTGTGATTTCTCAATAAAATAGCTTAGAAACTGAAAAGTTCAAGCATATATTTCTTAATAACTAAATCCCACAGCTTCACTACTAGTAGAGAGTCGCTGCCAGTTAGAATTAATTCACACGCAATCGCTCTCACTAATGCATTCATATGAATGTAATCTTTACTGTGCTACTTTATCTGTATCTGATTTAGAACGAGCAGAAATCTGTGAGAAATATAACGACCCAAAGACAAAAGAACTGATAAAAATGAGCTGTTATAGGAGCAATAGCCATGTGGGCAGCACTGTGTCATATGCCATAGCTGTGCACAAGGTGTTCGTCACAGCTCCAGACTTATTTGTTCATTAATGACGTCATCAGCGACTAGTCGACTTCGACTCGACTTTTATCACATAAAAGTCGACTTTAGAAAATCAGAAGTCGTTCAACCCCTACTATGAACCATCTGACTAGTAAGTAAAACCTCAAACATTCAAAAGTTTATTAGATATTCAAAAAATATATCAAATAAATATCAAATATTTTTTGAGTCCTGTATACAAGGCAATCTCTTTTAACACTGCATTGAGGACACTACAACCTACAGAGGTGTACAACATAATTCAAAACGAGACACAGATGATAATAAAAAAGTGCTTTGAAATGAAAATTAATAATGGTAAGAATGGTAAGTACCGAGTACTGTGACTGTGCCTCACTTCAAAGTGTAACAGTCTGTAATGGTCATCATCTGCCATGCTAGATGGATAGTGAAGGTGGGAATTATATGTAAGATTTTCTAAACTTTAAATGTAGTAAAGTGTTTGTTCAAGTAGACTTTGTTGCTTGTGGAAACCTCACACAAGCCTGAAAGGTGCTTAAAACTTAAAATCTTATTTGCACTCTTGAAAACTGTTCACCAAAGACTAAATTTCAGTCCGGCAGAATTTTCTGCACACTTCACCACCAAGATCAGAATGAGCATTGTGAATGTAAAAGCTTCACATTACATTTATAACAATCATTGTTAATGTTTGAATTGTATTTCAGGGCTGTTCATAAAGAGAACAGCTCCAGATCCACCCTCCACACCAGACTTCTCACTCACAATGATTGCTGTCTACTAGCATATTCTGTGGGGGAATTCACATTGAAGTGTAAGTATTGTGTTTTCATTTACTCAAATACCTAGCGAAAGTGTTAAAAGCCAGGTTTTTTTTTTTTACCTAGCGAAAGTGTTAAAAGCCAGTTTTTTTTTTTTTTTTTTTTAACACAAAGCCCACAAACAATAAGACAACCACTATATAAGACAATAGTTTTTTTTCCCTTTGTTGTGTCTTGTAGTGCTCCACAAATGTTTTAACCAAACTTGAGCACTTGAGTACAGTATTATGTATGTATGTCCTGCTGTGTCATATTTTCTAATGTTGCACCAATTTGTAGATATGTTTAAATTAGTGTTGTCAATCGATTAAAAAATTTAATCGCGTTAATCACAGTCATGGACTGTGATTAATCATGATTAATCGCAATTTTAAAATATTAGGATTTACCTGTAAATGTGTTGAAATAAAGAAATGCATGACAAACTAGTTTAAAGAAACAGAACCTTTCACATCTCCGCCAGGTATGAGACATAATACTTATTATTCTTTTATCATTATTCTTTTGTTTTTATTCAGTCATTATCAGCCTTTAAACTGGTAATAAAACGTTTACCAAGCCACATCGCTTCAATCCCAGTATACATTTACCCAACTATTATCAAAAAGTATTTCTAAATAAATACAACAAAACATTTTCTTGCGACCTTACATGAAGTATTATGACAAAATGCATTATGAAGAAGAATTGGAGCTGTTCTGCAGGTGCATTAGCGCTAACATTAGCATCATGCTACATAAGACAATTTATGAGATTAATAGTACACTTTTACTCAGAACTCACTTCAAACCACCATCGAATGTTTGTAATAACTTCATTTTACGATCACGTGTGGAATTTGGTCGTTTACTGTTGTTAAAATATGCTATTTACAGCCTTTTATATCGCTGCACAAATTAGCATTTCAGATGTACACATTAACTCAAGAAAATCACACACAAACCATATCCTATCGTAATCGTGTGTTTATTATCTTGTATAATCTATAGTGGCTGTTGTCATGTTTATTTCTGCTGTGTAAAAGCCTTAACGTGTGCTCTGGCTGAAACTCATGTTGTTTGTGATGTTTACAACCGCCTCTCTGTTCTTAAGTTGCCAGGTATACATTCCAACTATAATACATATTAGTAAAAGGATCTATTTTAATTTTCATTTGTCTATATACATTTTGGGCGGCCGCGGTACATTATAAAAATAGCCCAAAAAACTGCAACCCGTGGCTCTGTAATTTTTCCCGCGACTGTGTTTTCAAAATAGCCCACTTGTGCCGCTACCCTGGCAACACTGGTTCACTGTACCCTTATCACACAACGATAGATAACCTTCTGCGCTGCGATGACGGGAAGAAGTTGGGGTCAAACCTTATCAAATGATTAATTTGCGTTAAAAAATATTAACGCGTTAAAATTTTTTGATTAATTGCATGCGTTAACGCGTTAACGTTGACACCCCTAGTTTAAATATGTTGTACATATACAAATTTGTTGTACATTAGGATTGCAGTTGTCCTGGCACAGGTGAGGGAGTGAGTGGAAGCTGGTGGAGCTACTCAGAGAGGACATCAAACTCCAGAGAGAGACCGAGGAGAGAAGAGCACAGGAGAATAGGGAGAAAAATTATATATTAACCCTACTCTCAAGAAGAGAAAACAGTGAAAAAAAATGGGTACATTAAAATTTTTCAATGTCTTTTTTTATGTCACATTGTCAATGAAACAACCTAATTTCTAGTTTATTTTTGTGATGCAAGTTAAAAACTAAATAACTTGTATACGTTATTAATTTTTGTAATGTAATTTATTTGTAAATGAGCCTGAGTACTTTCTGTACATTTTGTATTTTTTTGTTATGCATATTCACATGTGTAAATAAAAGGGAAGTAATTATGTACAATGTTAATTTTTTAAATGCAGCTTACAAAACATTCTTCTGTTTTTTTTTTTTTTTTGTCCTGAAAATATATGTTTTACACATTAAAACTAATTGTTCTATACATTACTGAAAGTACTTTTTACAACTATTTACAACATAGCCTAGTTTTAACATCAGAAAAACATGAAGTTTGAGCCAAGCCCTGCCTCCAGGTGTTCTGGGATCTTCGGGAGGTGAATCTCTTGGTGAATGGCCAGCACCTCATCAGCGACTCGAAGGACAATGCAGTGGACAGTGGAACGAGGTATATCAAACACTCTGAAGACCACTCTGTATGATGTACCACTGGCCAGACAGAAGAGAAACACCAGAGTCTGGATTGTGGCACTTCTCGGAAGATCCAGCAGCACTGTCAGGGCCTCCCTGCTCAGCCAAAAACCATTAAAAACCTGTCCAGTGCCGGCACATTCAGCTTTATCCTGCAGTACAGGGGTCTGGTCTGATTTAGGGAAAAAAAGGAAAAGAGAAATTGTTTAGAGCTATGACAAAGTAATTGGTAGAAGAAATATTGAGATACTTTAGTAAACTACTTGTAGTAACTACTAATACCACACTGGGGAAACACTAGTCATATTTAAAAGAAAACCTTAGTTAAAGGGAAAGTTCAGCCAAAAATGAAAATTCCAAACCTGGAACAACTTGAGGGTGAGTAAATGATTACAGAATTTTAATTTTTGGGTGAACTATCCTCTAATTAAAAGTATTATCTTGCATACTCTAATATACTTAAGGTATTGAGAGTAAAAGTAAAGGCATAGGCCTACAGTATTGTTCTGAAAAAGAATTTGTCAGGATGGTTTTACATTAGTATTATTGCTGCACTACTGTGTATGTTGCATTTTACATCTGAATGTGTTCAAGGTTGTTAAATTTAAAGTTGCCTACTTCATATTGTTACAGAGCCAAAACACAAGTAATCCTAGGGCAAGTGTGGGTCTGAGTGGCGAACAATATCCAGAGGGCTTGAGAAGAGGGGTAATCCAATAACATGAGCGATAATCCAAGCGAGGTACAAACAGAGTCCAAACGGCAAGGCAAAGGGTTAATCCAAGATACACTGGCAAGAATACAAGACTAGACTAGAAACTATAACAGGAGTGCTATCACTAGGAGAGCGATAAACGCAGACAATACTCAGCAGTGAGGGCGAGGAAGTCCATAGCTTAAGTAAGGGGTGTAATGGGAATCAGCTGTGTGATCAGTCTCAGGTGTGAGCGTGTAGTCTGGGGGTGACGTGCAACAGTTAGTGTAGTGCAAGAGTCCATGTAGTGAGCGGGTGACCTCTGGTGGTGAGCGACCGGAAGTGCATGGACAGGATTCGTGACACATACAGTATACTGTTGGGTTTAATCTACAACAATGCATCATGTTGGCTTCCGGTTTGGCGATGGAAGAGAGAGCAGTAGAGACGAGGACCTCCCAGCCACACTCCTTTTAAATATATTAAAGCGTTTTCTTTTTTTTATCTAGTTGCTTCACGATATAAAATATAAGACCTATATTTAGCTCAAAAAAGAGAAATGAGCAACTCGAAGCAGAAGCAAGGTACTGCGCCAGCAACACGATCAGGTGCTACCCTAGCGGGGAAGTTAGCAGCTATGGCGGCGAACGATACCGCTAGCAACAAGGATCCACCTGAAAAAGACAACACGGACAACTTGTCGATGAGTCAGCTAGTCTCCGAACTGGAAAAACAGCGGGCCAGTTTAAAAGAGGACATGGCAAGCTTAATTCAAGATTCAGTCAAGCCGCTGCAAGCTTCTCTCAATACGCTACGCGAGACAGTAAACTCGTTCCAACACCGACTCACATCTACTGAAGTATTGGTCGGCAAAAACTTCGAAAGGCTAGTCGCCGCGGAAGTGACGATTAAATCTTTGAAGGCACAAAACTCATCTCTTCTTGACCAAATTGACGATCTTGAGAACAGATCCAGAAGGTCTAACCTATGTATTATTAACATTCCGGAAGGCAGTGAGGATGGAAAAGACCCCGTCAGATTCGTATCTGGACTGCTTAAAGATGCCATGGACGGTGTGTTTGACAGTCCTCCTGAACTTGAACGTGCGCTTCGCCCCAAACCTGGAGCAGGGCAATCTCCACGACCATTCATTGTCTGCTTCCACCGTTTTCAGGAAAAGGAAAAGGCACTTCACTGGGCCAGGCGACATGATGTTAAATTCAACGGAGTGTCACTGAGGTTATACCCGGATACGAGCGCAGCTTTAGCGAAGAAACGCGCCGGATTCAAAGAAGCCAAACAGTCCCTCTATCAGAAAGGAATAAAGTTTCAACTTCTGTATCCTGCCCATCTCCGTGTGAAATTCAGTGAGGAAACTCACACTTTTGATTCACCTGAGGCTGCCGAGGTTTTTTTACAAACAACGCATTCTTGCACAAGACTAAAGACTGGCTTTGGCCGTAACACTCTGTCTGTGTAGTTATATGACACTGTCAGCATACTCAAGGCAATGAGGAATTTATTTATTTATTTATTTATTTATTATTACTTATTATTATTTTTTCTTCCTCTATTTATCTAATACTTAAAGAAAAGACGGAATGTTTGTTTTTGTTTATTGCCTTTACGTTTACGCTTTACAATGTGTAATAATGACGCTATGCTGTACTCATGTTTAAATAGTGGTTTGGGATCCCTCAAGAAGTTTGAGTGGAAAAGACTGGATAATTGGGAGTCATGAAAGTTAAATAGAAATAATTTCTGCGGCTTGTTTCAGTTGGGGAAACAAGCATAGGGAATATGTTGGGAAGTTTGATTCTGTGTTACGTTTATCAGAAAATTGTTGGAAAAGTTTTGTTTTATGTTATGTTTTCAGAAGAACTTAATAGTGAGGAAACATGTATGTTGTTGATTGCATCTTTGTTCTGTGATTGCCTGTTTAAATTTATATTTGCCCATGTCTAATATGGCCGATTTAACTAAATTTCCTGGGGGGTCGAAAGTTAGATTTGTTAAAGGCCTAAATGGTCCAACCAAAAGAGGCAGAATTTTTGCATATTTAAAAAAATTAAAATCTGAAATAATATATTTACAGGAAACCCACCTACGCATTAGTTATCATTTTAGGCTTAGGAAATTATGGGTGGGTCAAATTTTTCACTCTAATTTTAACTCTAAAGCAAGGGGCACTGCCATTTTGATACACATCCAATTTACAGCGTCTGCTATCATTACAGACCCTCAGGGAAGATATGTTATTGTCTCTGGGAGTTTATATCATGTCCCTGTTTTATTAGTTAACGTATATGCCCCTAACTGGGATGATGTGAGTTTTATTAATAAACTTGTTTCTTTGTTGCCAGACCTTAACTCCCATCTCTTGATTTTTGGTGGTGACATAAATTGTGTTATGGATCCATCCCTTGACCGCACTAATCCCAAATCTTTATACCGTTCTAAGATGGCCCAAACCTTATCTACATTCATAGATCAAGTGGGGGCTGTTGATCCTTGGCGATTTCTGTTCCCACACAGCAAAGTATATTCCTATTTCTCACAAGTTCACCACTCCTATTCAAGAATCGAATATTTTTTTTATAGCTAAATCTCTCCTTCCTTCTGTTGAACAAATCGATTATTTACCTATTGTGGAATCAGACCATGCTCCCATTCAATTAGATCTTATTTGCAATTTGAGGTATAATGAAAAACCTCTGTGGAGACTAAATACGTCCTTATTATCAGATCCTGCATTCTGTACATTCATAACTACAGCTATAGATAATTTCCTATTACACAATAGGTCAGAATCTACATCAGCATCTACATTGTGGGAGACACTTAAAGTAGTTATCAGGGGAGAACTAATTTCATATACTTCCACTCTCTATAGAAAACGTAAACAAAAACTAAGCGATTTAATTGATTCTATTAAAAGATTAGATTGCCTATATTCCATGTCTCCCTCACCCGAACTCTATAAGGAAAGGTTGAACCTTCAAGTTCAGTATAATCTGCTATAAACAAATAAAACCGAATAGTGTTTATTACGTTCTAAAGGATATATATATGAACATGGTGAAAAAGCAGGACGACTTTTAGCCCACCAATTAAAATCTAAAGCTGCCTCTCAAATTATACCTCAATTTAGCAACAGTGACAATGATTTAATAGTTAATCCCATTGAAATTAATAACACTTTTAAGAATTACTTTTTAAATTTGTATACTTCTGAAAGCCCTGAATCTAACTCTATAATGTTGGAATTTTTAGACAATGTAGATATACCCACCCTTAATTCTGAACAGAAAACCTATTTGGATAAGCATATACAAAAAGAAGAAATTTTAAATGCAATCTCATTAATGCAGAATAAAAAAACTCCTGGCCCTGATGGCTACCCTATAGATTTTTATAAAAAATTTCCAGATAATTTAGCCCCTATTCTTCTTGATATGTTTGTGGATTCTTTGGAAAAGGATAGCTTGCCACAAACCTTAAATGAAGCAAACATTACTCTTTTTTTAAAACCTAGTAAAGATCCCGTGAAATGTAATTCTTACAGGCTAATCTCTCTCCTAAACTCCGATGTCAAAATTTGGCAAAAATCCTTGCTTTACGTTTAGACACAGTAATAGAAAATTTGATTTCAATAGACCAAACAGGTTTTGTCAGAGACCGACATTCTTTTAGTAATATGGAGACTGCTAGGGGTAATCCACTCATCTAAACTTTCCCAAGACCATGTCCCTCAGGTAGTCATCTCATTAGACGCTGAAAAAGCGTTCGACAGGGTGGAGTGGAAATATTTATTCTCTGTGTTGGAAAGATTCGGCTTTGGAACACAATTTCTATCACTGATTAAGTTCTTATACTTTTTCCCTAAGGCATCGGTAATTACAAATAGAGTATGTTCAAAGTCTTTTCCTCTATCAAGGGGTACAAGACAAGCATGCCCTCTTAGCCCTTTACTTTTTAATTTAGCCATCGAGCCCCTATCCATAGCGTTAAGATGCTCACAGCATTTTGCAGGCATTAACAGTAGGGGCATAGAACATAGAGTATCCTTATATGCCGATGATATGCTGTTGTACCTTTCAGATCCAATTGTAAGTATTCCACAGGTAGTTAAGATATTGAATCAATTTGGAACTTTCTCAGGTTACAAGTTACATTTTTCAAAAAGTGTTTGTTTTCCCATAAACAATAAGGGCCTCCATATTTCGAATAAGGATATACCCTTTCAGCTGTCTGTATCAGGTTTTAAATATTTAGGAATACATATTACACAGGGATTCCCTAACCTTTACAAAGAGAACTTTGCTCCTTTAATTGACAAGTTAAAACTAGACCTCAAAAAAATGGAACTTGTTGTTTCTTTCTCTTGCAGGAAGAATTAATTGTGTAAAAATGAACATTTTACCAAGGTTCCTGTACTTGTTTCAGTGTATCCCAATTTCTACCTAAATCCTTTTTTCAGAATTTAGACAGACTGATCTCATCATTTATATGGGGTGGAAAAACACCTAGGATTCGGAAGGAATTTCTCCAAAGACAAAATATTCAAGGTGGATTAGCACTTCCTAATTTCAGGTATTATTATTGGGCTGCAAATATTTCATAAGTACTTTATTGGCTTCAGATCCCCAAAGATGTCTGGTGTATTTCAGAGACGAATTCTTGTATTTCTTCATTCCTACCTGCTTTAGCTTTATCCAAATTGCCCCTTTGTATTTCATTGTGTACTCAATGCCCAGTTGTAGCAAATACCCTCAAGATTTGGTTTCAATTTAGACAATGTTTTGGTTTCAAAGACTTCTCCATAACCAGCCCTATATACAAGAATCACCTATTCCCTCCAGGTCAGTTGGACTCGGTCTTTAGGCAATGGCAACAGTCAGGCCTTGTCAAATTCAGTGATCTTTTTATTGATGATGTTTTTGCCCCATTCTCAACTCTCTCTTCAAAATACAAACTGTCAAGATCACATTTGTTTAGATATTTTCAAGTTCGACATCTAATCCAAAACCATTGTCAAGTCAAGTCACCTTTATTTATATAGCGCTTTTAACAATACAGATTGTGTCAAAGCACTTAACAGTATCAAATTGGAGGATAGAGTGTCAGTAATGTATAATAATAAGATTAAACACTCAATTTTCAGTTAAAGGCATTTCATTATTGAATTCAGAGATGTCATTGTCTAGCTCAGTTTAGTTTAAATAGTATATATGAAATCAAATTGACGATAATCGTTAGAAATTAAGTGTCCCCAACTGAGCAAGCCAGAGGCGACAGCGGCAAGGAACCAAAACTCCCTCTGTGACAGAATGGAGAAAAAAACCTTGGGAGAAACCAGGCTCAGTCGGGGGGCCAGTTCTCCTCTGGCCAGGATATTATTATTTATTTTTTTACTTATTGTATTAATTAAATTTTAAATGTATAAATGTATTATATTTCTATTTTTATATTGTTGCAATTTCTAACAATAATAGTATTATGTAGTTAGGTATTTTATTATATTATAGTTATTTTGTTTAATTTTAAGTTTTATTGTATTTAAGTCGAGGTCTTCACTGGGGATATGTCCCCGGGGCTCATCCAGGTGTCCGTCCTCCGCCGACGGTCAGGGTCGCAGACATCATCTCCCGGCGCCATCTGATCCGGACACGGACTGAGAAACAGAATAATAAAGAAACAGACAAATATTAGCGTAGATGCCATTCTTCTTACGATGTAACGAGTACATCGTGTGTTATGAGGAGTGTTCCCGGTTCCGGTTGATCTAATTAATGCAGCCTAACAATCCTTTAACGGATTTGAATAATAGAAGTGTATTAGTGTGTTATGTGTAAGCCAGGTTAAAGAAATGTGTCTTTAATCTAGATTTAAACTGACAGAGTGTGTCTGCCTCCCGAACAGTGTTAGGTAGATTGTTCCAGAGTTTGGGCGCTAAATAGGAAAAGGATCTGCCGCCCGCAGTCGATTTTGATATTCTAGGTATTATCAAATGGCCAAAGTTTTGAGAACGCAGCAGACGTGGAGGACTATAATGTGATAAGAGCTCGCTCAAGTACTGAGGAGCTAAGCCATTCAGGGCTTTATAAGTAATTAACAAGATTTTAAAATCTATCCGATGTTTGATAGGGAGCCAGTGCAGTGTTGACAGAACCGGGCTAATATGGTCATACTTCCTGGTTCTAGTAAGGACTCTAGCTGCTGCATTTTGGACCAACTGTAGTTTATTGATCAAGCGTGCAGAACAACCACCCAGTAAAGCATTACAATAGTCTAACCTTGAGGTCATAAACGCATGAATTAGCATTTCTGCATTTGACGTTGAGAGCATAGGTCGCAATTTAGATATGTTTTTGAGATGGAAAAACGCAGTTTTACAGATACTAGAAACATGGCTTTCAAATGAAAGATTGCTATCAAACAGCACACCTAGGTTCCTAACTGATGAAGAAGAATTGACAGAGCAGCCGTCACGTGTTAGATAGTGTTCTAGGTTATTACATGTGGGGTTTTTAGGTCCGATAATTAACACCTCTGTTTTTTCAGAATTTAGCAGTAAGAAGTTACTCGTCATCCAGTTTTTTATATCGACTATACATTCCGTTAGTTTCTCAATTTGGTGTGTTTCACCGGGCCGTGAAGAAATATAGAGCTGAGTATCATCAGCATAACAGTGAAAGCTAACACCATGTCTCCTGATAATATCTCCCAAGGGTAACATGTAAAGCGTGAAAAGTAACGGCCCTAGTACTGAGCCTTGAGGTACTCCATACTGCACTTGTGATCGATATGATACCTCTTCATTTACTGCTACGAACTGATGGCGGTCAGATAAGTATGATTTGAACCATGCTAAGGCACTTCCACTAATGCCAACAAAGTTTTCTAGTCTATTCAAAAGAATGTTGTGGTCGATAGTGTCGAATGCAGCGCTAAGATCCAGTAGAACTAATAAAGAGATACAACCACGATCAGATGATAGAAGCAGGTCATTTGTAACTCTAATGAGAGCAGTCTCAGTACTATGATACTATGATACGGATTCGACACTAAATCCTGACTGGAATTCCTCACAGATACCATTTTTCTCTAAGAAGGAATATAATTGTGAGGATACTACCTTTTCTAGTATCTTTGACAGAAAAGGGAGATTTGAGATCGGTCTGTAATTAACTAGATCTTTGGGGTCAAGTTGTGGTTTTTTAATGAGAAGCTTAATAACAGCCAATTTGAAGGTTTTGGGGACATATCCTAATGACAATGATGAATTAATAATAGCCAAAAGAGGATTTATGACTTCTGGAAGCAGCTCTTTTAGTAGTTTAGATGGAATAGGGTCTAACATACATGTTGTTGGTTTAGATGATTTAACAAGTTTATACAATTCTTCCTCTCCTATAATAGAGAATGAGTGGAATTGTTCCTCAGGGGATCTATAGTGCACTATCTGATGCGATACTGTAGCTGACGGCTGCATGGTTACAATTTTATCTCTGATAGTATCGATCTTGGAAGTAAAGTAGTTCATAAAGTCATTACAGCTGTGCTCTTGGGAAATGCCAACACCTGTTGATGCTTTATTTTTCATTAAATTAGTGACTGTATTGAATAAATACCGGGGGTTATGTTTGTTTTCTTCTAGAAGAGATGAAAAGTAATCAGATCTAGCCTTTTTTAATGCTTTTCTGTAGGATAGGGTACTTTCCCGCCAAGCTATACGAAATACCTCTAGTTTTGTTTTCCTCCAGCTGCGCTCCATTTTCCGGGCTGCTCTCTTTAGGGTGCGAGTGTGCTCATTATACCACGGAGTCAAACTGTTTTCTTTGATCTTCCTTAAGCGTAAAGGAGCAACTGTATCTAAAGTGCTAGAAAAGAGAGAGTCCATAGTTTCTGTTACATCATCAAGTTTTTCTGCGCTGTTGGATATGCTGAGGAATTGAGATAAATCAGGAAGATTACTTACAAAGCAGTCTTTTGTGGTAGAAGTGATGATTCTACCATACTTGTAACAAGGAGTAGAATTTACAGTTTTAGCTATATGGAGTTTACACAAGACTAGATAATGATCTGAGATATCATCGCTTTGCTGCAGAATTTCAACACCACTAACATCAATTCCATGTGACAGTATTAAATCTAGAGTATGATTTCGACAATGAGTAGGTCCTGAAACATGTTGTCTAACCCCAATAGAGTTCAGAATGTCTATGAATGCTGATCCTAATGCATCTTTTTCATTATCGACATGGATATTAAAATCACCAACAATTAAGACTTTATCTGCAGCCAGTACTAACTCAGATAGAAAATCTGAAAATTCTTTAATAAAGTCTGTGTGGTGCCCTGGTGGCCTGTACACAGTAGCCAATACAAACATCGCAGGGGATTTATCACTAACACGTGTTTCTCTAGATAATGTTATACGCAGCACCATAACTTCAAACGAGTTATACTTAAAGCCTGCCCTCTGAGAAATACTGAGAATATTGCTATAAATTGTAGCAACACCTCCCCCTTTACCTTTTGGACGTGGCTCATTTTTATAGCAGTAATCTTGGGGGGTAGACTCATTTAAAGTAATGTATTCATCTGGTTTTAGCCATGTTTCTGTCAAACAAAGCATATCTAGCTTATGGTCAGTGATCATATCATTTACAAATAGTGCTTTTGTAGAAAGGGACCGGATATTCAGTAAGCCAAGTTTTATCAATTGTTTCTCTGTATTGTAAACATTTTTTATTTGTTGAACATCAATTAAATTGTTACTATTACTTTGGTTTGGACGTTTTCTGTATTTTCTAGTACGGGGAACAGACACAGTCTCTATAGTGTGATATCTAGGTGAAGGAGTCTCTATGTGCTGAGAATTAACTGACTTCTGTGACGTTAGGCGGCTAGCAGACGGTCGGTTTATCCAGTCTGTCTGCTCCCTGACCTGGGCCCTAGTTAGTCAAGTACGAACTCTAAGACTATGTGCCATATTTCTAGAGAGAAGAGCGGCACCACCCCAGGAGGGATGAACACCATCTCTTTTCAACAGGTCAGGTCTGCCCCAAAGACTCTTCCAATTGTCTATGAAACTTACGTTATTCTGCGGGCACCACTTAGACATCCAGCCATTGAGTGACGACAGTCTGCTATGAATCTCATCGGCACGGTAAGCAGGGAGGGGACCAGAGCATATTACAGTGTCTGACATCGTACTTGCAAGTTCACACACCTCTTTAACATTATTTTTAGTGATCTCCGACTGGCGAAGTCGAACATCATTAGCGCCGACGTGGATAACAATCTTACTGAATTTACGTTTAGCATTAGCCAGCACTTTTAAATTTGCCAGGATGTCAGGCGCTCTGGCTCCCGGTAAACATTGGACTATGGTGGCTGGTGTCTCTATTTTCACGTTCCGTACAATAGAATCGCCAATTACTAGAGCACTTTCATCAGGTTTCTCAGTGGGTGCGTCACCGAGTGGGGAGAACCTGTTTGATGTTCTGATCGGAACGGAAGAGCGGTGTTTTGACCCACGACTATGCCGCCTCACAGTCACCCAGTTGCCCTGCTGCATGGGCACAACCGGAACCGAACAATGTACAGAAGTCCCTGAGCTAGTCGCATCCAAAGCAGTATCTACAGCCCTCACATTCTTACTATCCTCAACTAAAGTTTGGATGCGTGTCTCTAGTTCTAAAATCTTCTCTGTCAGCCTAACTATTTCCCTGCATTTATCACATGTGAATCCCTCGTCGCCGACAGAGAGAGATAAACTGTACATGTGGCATGAAGTGCAAACAACAAGAGAAGGAGAAGCCATTACTCACCGTGACTGATGAATGATACCAACTTAACTTACCACTTACCACTGTTGTTTGATGAACTTGTGAAAAACGGAGCGAGAGAGAAATAAAAACGGAGCGAGAAAAAAGAAAACAATAATAGGCGCGAATAGAAACGTGAATGGAACCGCGAGTAACAAGCTAACCGGCTAACGCGCTGCACGCGCGGTTTTAAAAGCGAACGATCAAATTAGTTAGATTAGTTTGATAGATAATACCAGAAATATGGTGGGAGTTAAGTTATATATTATCACTTTAAACAACAGAGAGTGAAAGTAAGGTAAAGATTCAATAAAAAAGCGGAGCTACAATCGCAAACCTCTCAGCAGCACAACAGACAGGAACAGACTGAAGCAATTGTCCCACATATCCCTCCACTCCTCCTAGTACAGGTTTGGATGCAGTTTTAAATATTCCCTTACATTTGAAGGGAGTAATTTCTAATGTATATAACACTTTAATGTCAATAAAAAAATATTAATCTAGACAAAAATTAATGCAGAATGGTCAAAGGATTTGGGAGTGGATATATCAGAGGAAACCTGGAACAATGCATTATTTAGAGTGAATGGAACAACCTCCTCTACTTGTTTAGGTTCAATTCAGTTCAAGGTCCTCCATAGACTTCACTACAGTAAGGTTAGACTTTCCAAGATATACACAAATGTAACTGACACATGTGAGCGATGTTGCTCTGCTAAAGGAGATTTGGCTCATATGTTTTGGGCTTGCCCCAGACTGTTTGCTTACTGGACAACTATATTTAAAATTTTGTCTGAGGCATATAGTAAAGATATTAGGCCTAGTTTTGAAATGGCTGTTTTTGGAGTACCTGAACAAGGTACAGTCATGTCCAACAATTGTCAAGACGCTTGTGCTTTCGCGTGTCTTTTGGCTCGGAGAAGAATATTACTTGATTGGAAATCAAGTAAACCACCTTTAGTTTCACTCTGGCTTAGTGATGTGATGCTGTTTTTAAAATTGGAGAAAATTAAATATTCTCTTAGAGGATCCACCAAACGTTTTTACTCAGTATGGACTCCCATGATCTCATATTTTGAAAAAGGCGTAACTCTTCCCCCAAACTAAAATTAATAGTGAAATTAAAAGACCTGTGCACACTTAATTGGATAACGCAATCAAACCCAATGGGCTAACATTGTTGTTAAGTATTTCCTTACTGTTTGTACTATGAAAACTTTGAAATTTATGTAATTTTTAAAATCTATTTTATTTTAATTTAAGTATGTATTATTTATTTATTTATTTTTTGGGAGGGGGGTGTTCGGTGGGGTGTGTTGTGGAAAGAGCGGGGGGAGAAAAAAAAATGTAAAATTAAGAGAAACTTTGTCAACTCTTTGCATGTAATATGTCATCCTGTTCTTCCTTCAATAAAAAAAAATATATATATAAAAAAACAAACAAAAAAAAAAAAAAACAATGCATCATGTTGTAAAAGACCATATTTTTATAGTGTTGCTGTCCATTGAGAAAAAAAAAAAAGAAGAAGAAAAAAATAGTACTTCATATTTGTACGAGAATACTTAACAAATGTACAGTATCTCACAAAAGTGAGTACAACCCTCACATTTCAGCAACTATTTTATTATAACTTCTCAAGGGACAATACTATAAAAATGAAACTTGGATATATTTTAGAGTAGTCAATATGCAACATGTATAGCAGTGTAGATTTACTGCCCTCTGAAAATAACTCAGCATACAGCCATTATTGTCAAAATAGCTGGAAACAAAAGTGAGTACACCCTAAGTGAACATTTCAAAACTGTGTCCAAAGTGTCAATATTTTATGTGAGCACCGTTGTTATCTAGCATTGCCTTAATCCTCCTGGGCTTGGAATTGACCAGAGCTGCATAGGTTGTTGCTGGGATCCTCTTCCACTCCTCCATAATGACATCACGGAGCTGCTGGATGTTAGACACCTGATGCTTCTCTACCTTCAGCTTGAGGATGTCCCACATGTGGTTAATAGGGTTCAGGTCTGGAGACATACTTGGCCACTCCATCACCTTCACCTTCAGCTTCATCAGCAAGGCAGCTGTCATCTTGGCCGTGTGTTTGGGGTCATTATCATGTTGGAAAACCCAGTTTCTGAAGGGAGGGCATCATGTTCTGCTTCAGAATGTCACAGTACATGTTGTTATCCATGTTTCCCTCAATGAACCGCAGCTCCCCAGTACCAGCAGCACTCATGCAGCCCCAGACCATGATGCTACCACCGCCATGCTTGACTGTAGGCAAGACACAATTTTCTTGGTACTCCTCAACAGGGCGTCACCACACATGCTGGACACCATCTGAGCCAAACAAGTTTATCTGAGTCTCATCAGACCACAGGACATGGTTCCAGTAATTCATGATCTTGGACAGGTTGTCTTCAGCAAACTGTTTGCAGGCTTTCTTGTGAGCCAGCTTCAGAAGAGGCTTCCTTCTGGGACGACGGCCATGCAAACCGACTTGTTGCAGTGTGTGGCGTATGGTCTGAGCACTGACAAGCTGACCTTCCACTTCTGCAACCTCTAAAGCAATGCTGGCAGCACTCATGCGTATGTTTTTTGAAGCCAGCTTCTGCACCTGACGCACACCACGAGGACTCAACTTCTTTGATCGACCCTTGCGAGGCCTGTTCTGAGTGGAACCCGTCTTGGAAAACCTCTGTATGACACTGGCCACTGTACTGTAACTCAGCTTCAGGGTGTTACTGATCTTCTTATAGCCTATAGGCCATCTTTGTGGAGAGCAACAATTCTAATTCTCAAATCCTCAGAGAGTTCTTTGCCATGAGGTGCCATGTTGAACATCCAGTGGTCATTATGAGAGAACTGTACTCAAAGCACCAGATTTTAACTGATCTAATACAAGATACACAAATTTGTATAGTCCTGTCAAGCAGACCAAAACATGAACATGATGAATTGGACATCTGGCTTTGCATGGTTAAACGACGTATAGCTGTTATCACTTAGGGTGTACTCACTTTTGTTGCCAGCTATTTTGACAATAATGGCTGTATGTTGAGTTATTTTCAGAGGACAGTAAATCTACACTGCTATACATGTTGCACACTGACTACTCTAAAATATATCCAAGTTTCATTTTTATAGTATTGTCCCTTTAGAAGATATAATAAAATAGTTGCTGAAGTGTGAGGGGTGTACTCACTTTTGTGAGATACTGTACTTCCTTGCAGTCCACCACTGATTATTTTGAAAATGAAAGCAACAACATTTTGTCAGAATATTAACAAATTATTGCTAACTATATCAAAGGCTGCATCTGAAGGACTCGGACCGGTCATACAGGGCACTGGTCAGCTGTCACAGCTGCCGCTGAACATTGAGCTGAACAATGCCCTATTTTTATTTATTTATTTATTTTTTTTATTCACAGTTTTATTTTTATGCTTAACTGCCTAAAAAATCTGGGTTGCAAACCTGTCTACATACAGTATGATCTCCATGGTCAAGACAATGAACTATATAAAATTGCACCTTTGTAAGATATCAGTCAGCATTTGAACTGCTATTTGTTTGTGTGTGTGTGTATTTTGTAATTTTTCCATTATTTAAGTAATCTCCAAGCAATACCTGCATTTAAAGTTGTAATCTGGCAATTAAGGACGCAGCAAACCAGTGTAACTTACCTGGCCTCGGTCTTGGCTAAGCCTGAGGTACATCACCGTCTCCTCCATTATGACGTAAAACAAAAACAAAAATGATCAATTCTAGCTCCACCTGTCCTGGCAGGATGGCAGCTCTCCTCTCGCACCGTTGCTATGCGACAGGAGCAGTAATCGGGAACACCTGGTGGCGGAATTTGAAATCCTGCGAAGGCGGAGCACCTCAAGCACATCAGAGGGTCCTTCGTGCACTTAGGAGGCATGGCCTTTGAAGTCCATGCACTCCGAAGTGTGTACACTTAACATTGGGACACAGATAATGACTCTCTTGGCTGTTTTTTTTTTTAATTTTGAATGATTAGCTAAACCCATACATGCTGAAGTTGTGTGTGAAAATCAGATGAGAGAATCAGATTAGCCAGACAATAAGTCAATGAGTCTGTTATAATAATGTGCTTGTTTAGGACTGATGATTTACATGCTGAACAAAAACTTACTCTGAATCCCTTAGAGCTACAGTCAAATCGAGAAACTAAAATATTATGACAACAAGGGAAATCTTGGAAAAATGTTACTGGTAACATTTATTTATTTTTCTTTATAGAAAACGTGAAATCTAGCAAGTCATATACAGTGATATCACACACTCTGGCTGCGTTCAAAACCGCGCATACTCAATGAGTAGGTACTTAATTTCAAAAAGTACTTAACAAGCGCTAAAAGAGTACATACTCTACAGTCAGATCTCGTTGAGTCTGAATGCGATCTGCTATGTTGACGTTATCATGTGATCTATGACGTAAAATAACCACAACAAATTAAAAGATGAAATTTGCTCATTTTGTGGTCTTGTTGAAGAAACAGCTGCCCGTTTATTGTGATTGTAGTACAGTATAACCAATAAATTTTGAGTTGATTTAAGTTTTTATATTTTTAACAATACATTTACATTTAGTCATTTTGCAGACGCTTTTATCCAAAGCGACTTACAATTGGGGAATACATAAAGCGATTCGTCTTGAAGAGGCAATCAGACAGAGGAAGTGCTCGTAACAACAAGTCTCAGGCATTGTTCAAATAAGTACAAGCTAGAAAGGAAAGGAATAAATAAAGAGAAAGAATTTTTTTTTTTTTTTTTTTAAGTTTAGGATGAAGTCAAGTATTGCTGAAAGAGATGAGTTTTCAGTTGTTGCATTAAGATTGATAGGGATTCAGCATTCTGGAAAGGGGTGGGAAGATCATTCCACCAGCCAGGAATGGTGAATGAGAATGTTCTGGAGAGTGATTTTGAGCCTCTCTGTGATGATACCACGAGGCGTCGCTCACTAGCAGATCTCAGACTTCTGGAGGGGGTGTAAATTCGTAATAGTGAGTGGAAGTAGGCGGGTGCTGAGCCTGTGGTTGTTCTATATGCAAGCATCAGTGTCTTGAACTTGATCCGAGCTGCAACTGGTAGCCAGTGCAAGGAGATAAAGAGAGGTGTAACATGGGCTCTTTTGGGCTCATTGAAGACCAGACGTGCCGCTGCATTCTGAATCATTTGTAGAGGTTTGATTGTGTTTGATGGAAGTCCAGCCAGAAGAGCATTGCAGTAGTCCAGCCTAGAAATGACAAGGGCCTGGACAAGAAGTTGTGCACCATGCTCTGTCAGAAAGATCTTTCTGATGTTGTGTAGTGCAAACCTGCAAGATCGAGTAGTCTTTGCAATGTGCTCTTTGAAGGTCAACTGGTCATCAAAGATTACACCAAGATTTCTGACCGAAGTTGATGGGGCAATTGTTGATGAACCTAACTGAATCGTGAAGTAATGCTGTAGGGTTGGAGTAGCAGGGAAGACAAGAAGCTCAGTCTTTGCCAGGTTGAGCTGTAGGTGATGTTCTTTCATCCATGCCGAGATGTCCGCCAGGCAGCCTGAGATCCATGCAGCTACTGTTGGATCATCTGGTTGAAAAGAGAGATAGAGCTGTGTGTCATCAGCATAGCAATGGTAGGAGAAGCCATGTGCCTGTATGATGGGACCCAGTGATGTCGTGTATGTGGAGAAGAGGAGGGGTCCAAGAACCGATCCCTGAGGAACCCCAGTGACTAGTTGATGTGCTTTGGATACCTCCCGTCCCCAGGCCACCCTGAAAGACCTACCAGTGAGATAGGATTCAAAACAGCGAAGTGGAATCCCAGTGATGCCCAGAGATGAGAGGGTAGACAGGAGGATCTGATGATTAACAGTGTCAAACGCGGCAGATAGATCCAGCAGAATGAGGACTGATGATTTGGAGTTTGCTTTTGCAATTCGCAGGGCTTCAGTGACTGAGAGTAGCGCAGTCTCAGTTGAATGGCCACTCCTGAAACCTGACTGTTTAGCATCCAGTTTGTTGTTCTGTGAAAGAAACAATGAGACCTGGTTGAAGACAACTCGTTCGAGTGTTTTCGCTATGAATGGAAGGAGAGAGACAGGTCTGTAGTTTTCAATAAGAGAAGTGTTTAATGTAGGTTTCTTGAGCAGTGGGGTTACCCGAACCTGCTTGAACGCAGTGGGGAAAATGCCTGTGAGGAGAGATGTGTTGATGATGTGTGTGAGTGCTGGTAAGAGTGTGGGAGAGATTGCTTGGAGAAGGTGTGAGGGGATTGGGTCTAGAGGACATGTTGTAGGATGGCTGGAGAGGAGAAGTTTGGATACCTCTGCCTCAGTGAGTGGACAGAAGGAGAAGATGGGAGTTTTAGCAGTGGATGTGGTTGGTTGGAGGTCGTGTGTGTGTGGAGGAGAGAACTGACTACTGATTGTTCTAGTTTTGCCTGTAAAAAAAGTGGCAAAGTCATCAGCTGTTATAGAAGTGTTGGGAGGTGGTGGAGGGGGACAGAGGAGAGAATTAAATGTTCTGAAGAGATTACGCATGTCTGGAGCGCTGTTGATCTTGTTGTGGAAATGTGAGGATTTGGCAGTGTGGACTTCAGCAGAGAAAGATGAGAGCAAAGACTGATACCTACTCAGGTCCGACAGATCGTTTGATTTGCGCCATTTTCTCTCTGCCGCTCTGAGTTTGGTCCGATGCTCACGAAGAACATCGGATAACCAGGGGTTAGAAGGGGCAACCCGTGCTGGGCTGGAGGAGAGAGGACAAATGTCGTCAAGACAAGAGGTTAAGGTCTGGCATAGAGTTTCAGTAGCTGCATTCACATCCAGAGATGAGAAATGGGTAGGTGAGGGAAGAGAGGAGGATACTACAGAGGAAATATGTGAGGGAGAAAGGGAGCGTAGGTTTCGTCTAAAAGTAACCGGTAAGGGGGTTGATGGCACACGGGTATCAAAAAGTAATGTAAATGAAATGAAGAAATGGTCAGAGATATGTAGTGGTTGCACCAGAATGTTATCTGCAGTGCAATTGTGTGTGTAAATTAAATCAAGTTGGTTGCCTGATTTGTGCGTTCTAGAAGTGGTAAGGCGTTTGAGATCAAATGAAGCTAGGAGTGAATGGAAGTCTGTAGCATAAGGCTTGTCTAGATGAATGTTGAAATCGCCAAAGACTAAGAGTGGAGTGCCATCCTCCATGAAAGAGGACAGCAGCCCGTCCAGCTCCTCTAGGAAGGTGGCTAGAATTTGGCCAGGGGGACGGTAAATTACCACAATCTGGAGTTTTATAGGAGCTGTTACAGTAATCGCATGACATTCAAATGAGTTGTAATTGCATAGGGGAGAGTGGGTTGAGTATGTCCAATTCTTTGAAATAAGCAGCCCAGTACCCCCACCCCGACCAACTTGACGTTGGGTGTGAGAGAAAGAAAAATTGTTAGAGAGAGCAGCTGGGGTTGCTGAGTCTTCTGGACGAATCCAGGTCTCAGTCAAGCCCAAGATGCTGAGTGTGGATTGTAAAGAAAAAGCAGAAATGAAGTCAGCTTTGTTGACAGCTGACTGACAGTTCCAGAGACCCACAGAGAAAGAAAGAGGTGCAGTAGAAGATGTAGAGATAGGGCGCAGGTTAGCAGGATTACGTTGCCGTCTGCGTGTGATGTTAGAGCGTGGTTGAGAGACAACCGGATTGGTTTGGAAACACATGATCGAGGTGGAAAGAAAGAGGACAGAAAAGGAGAGTGTGTGAGGGAAGATAGATATGATACTTAAGTTCGTTGCTCGGTTAAAGTCGCGCAGGAAAAAGTCGTTCGTCTTTACACTCGTCGGTCTTCACACGAGGAGGCTGAACATGACGCTTCCACAGACGCTTCCGCGTCAGCGCACGGACATCAAATAAATACACAGTCTAACAGACTAGAGTGAAAACAGCTGTGGCCGGCTTCTGATTAGCCCAGCCAATAGCCAAACGGAGTGCTAATAGCTCAAGACGAAACTAACACTTAGCACAAGGAGCAATGCAAATGACACAGGCTCCTTCTTAGCCGAGGCGCAAATTATTATAATTACCAGTAAGTGCAATCAAAAATATAAACCTCAACGAAAATGCAGAATAGAAATAGGTAGGAAACGAAGTATTCCTTCCTAGCAGCAAGTAAATAATTTAAACAACAGATCTACGAACAAGTATTACAACAACACTTACGCGCTGCCGTCCGTCTCAATACTAATAAGACAGTTTTATCCTTAAATATATTATATTTTATTTTGAAATCCCCAAATTGTTGTCTTTTGAATATGTTGTTAATTTCTTTATTTTATGCAAATTTTTTTCACCCACAAGCAAAACTGTCTTAATTCTCCTTAGTTTTTCTTTTTTTCTTGTTGAATTTAATCTCTAGTTTCATCCCTCAGGCTTATAAAAAAAAAAAAAAAAAAAAATTGCAATATTTGATGCATTATGATGATTATATGAATATCATGACTATTCAAAGATATTTAACCTTGTCATTGTCCCTTTTCTTCTGTGTAATCTTTTACTTTGATGTACGCAAACCCATTATATTTATGTTTTCTGTCATTATAATTGTTCATTGTTAAAGATACAGCCATCTTTCCCTGAGCTTGTATGTAATTATAAGTTCTTCAGTAATAATAATAATATAAAGAAGATAAGAGGGACAGGTGCACTAACACCTCATACCATCAGTAACTCCATAACCCTACCTAGTAAAGTAGTCCTCAGCGTTTGCAATGTCTGCACGAAGGAGACGTTGGCCAGCTGCACGAAGATCTCACCTTTGAAGACTGTTGATTTTATACTGAAAAAATGTAAGTATTACCACTTAAAAATTAAGATTACCCCAGAATGCATTGCTAGTCACCCCAACATTTATGAACAATAATAATGATAAATGCTGACCAATAATTTTATATATATATATATATATATATATATATATATATATATATATATATATATATATACACATACACATACACATATATACACACACACACATACATACATACATACATACATACATACATACAGTGGGTACGGAAAGTATTCAGACCCCCTTAAATTTTTCACTCTTTGTTATATTGCAGCCATTTGCTAAAATCATTTAAGTTCATTTTTTTTCCTCATTAATGTACACGCAGCACTCCATATTGACAGAAAAACACAGAATTGTTGACATTTTTGCAGATTTATTAAAAAAGAAAAACTGAAATATCACATGGTCCTAAGTATTCAGACCCTTTGCTCAGTATTTAGTAGAAGCCCCCTTTTGATCTAATACAGCCATGAGTCTTTTTGGGAAAGATGCAACAAGTTTTTCACACCTGGATTTGGGGATCCTCTGCCATTCCTCCTTGCAGATCCTCTCCAGTTCTGTCAGGTTGGATGGTAAACGTTGGTGGACAGCCATTTTTAGGTCTCTCCAGAGATGCTCAATTGGGCTTAAGCCAGGGCTCTGGCTGGGCCATTCAAGAACAGTCACGGAGTTGTTGTGAAGCCACTCCTTTGTTATTTTAGCTGTGTGCTTAGGGTCATTGTCTTGTTGGAAGGTAAACCTTCGGCCCAGTCTGAGGTCCTGAGCACTCTGGAGAAGGTTTTCGTCCAGGATATTTCATCCCTGTACTTGGCCGCATTCATCTTTCCCTCGATTGCAACCAGTCGTCCTGTCCCTGCAGCTGAAAAACACCCCCACAGCATGATGCTGCCACCACCATGCTTCACTGTTGGGACTGTATTGGACAGGTGATGAGCAGTGCCTGGTTTTCTCCACACATACCACTTAGAATTAAGGCCAAAAAGTTCTATCTTGGTCTCATCAGACCAGAGAATCTTATTTCTCACCATCTTGGAGTCATTCATGCGGGCTTTCATGTGTCTTGCACTGAGGAGAGGCTTCCGTCAGGCCACGCTGCCATAAAGCCCCGACTGGTGGAGGGCTGCAGTGATGGTTGACTTTCTACAACTTTCTCCCATCTTCCGACTGCATCTCTGGAGCTCAGTCACAGCGATCTTTGGGTTCTTCTTTACCTCTCTCACCAAGGCTCTTCTCCCCCGATAGCTCAGTTTGGCCGGACGGCCAGCTCTAGGAAGGGTTCTGGTCGTCCCAAACGTCTTCCACTTAAGGATTATGGAGGCCACTTTGCTCTTAGGAACCTTAAGTGCAGCAGAAATTTTTTTGTAACCTTGGCCAGATCTGTGCCTTGCCACAATTCTGTCTCTGAGCTCTTCAGGCAGTTCCTTTGACCTCATGATTCTCATTTGCTCTGACATGCAATGTGAGCTGTAAGGTCTTACATAGACAGGTGTGTGGCTTTCCTAATCAAGTCCAATCAGTATAATCAAACACAGCTGGACTCAAATGAAGGTGTAGAACCATCTCAAGGATGATCAGAAGAAATGGACAACACCTGAGTTAAATATATGAGTGTCACAGCAAAGGATCTGAATACTTAGGACCATGTGATATTTCATTTTTTCTTTTTTAATAAATCTGCAAAAATGTCAACAATTCTGTGTTTTTCCGTCAATATTGGGTGCTGTGTGTACATTAATGAGGAAAAAAAATGAACTTAAATGATTTTAGCAAATGGCTGCAATATAACAAAGAGTGAAAAATTTAAGGGGGTCTGAATACTTTCCATACCCACTGTGTATATATATAATATTGGGTGCTGTGTGTACATTAATGAGGAAAAAAAATGAACTTAAATGATTTTAGCAAATGGCTGCAATATAACAAAGAGTGAAAAATTTAAGGGGGTCTGAATACTTTCCGTACCCACTGTGTGTATATATATATATATATATATATATATATATATATATAAATAATAGTAAAACAAGCAAAATGTAATTTGGTTTTCACATGCCACAGCTATGCATGACTAGACGCTACCAGACAAATGCAGTCAAGGTGAATACATCTCAATTTTCAGTCAAGTAATGAATTAATACAAGTTAATGAAACAATTATATTTTATTTACTGACAACAACAGGAAACATGAATAAATGAGTAAAAGAATAAATAAAAGTAAGCATCGCAATAAATAAATACAAGTCAACAACACAAGAAAACAAAGGATTATTCAAACATATTGTTCTAATAATTACAGGTGCATCTCAATAAATTAGAATGTCGTGGAAAAGTTCATTTATTTCAGTAATTCAACTCAAATTGTGAAACTCGTGTATTAAATAAATTCAATGCACACAGACGGAACTAGTTTAAGTCTTTGTTTCTTTTAATTGTGATGATTTTGGCTCACATTTAACAAATCGCCAAGTGGATGGATGTTGGTGAAACAGGGTGGACATCTATTCTGTGTCTCCTTTTAATGCTACTTTCACTTGTAACTCTTTTGAAAAAGTAGTACCACCTGAATGAAACAATTCACTGAAAAGAATAGGACTTAAGTTACATATCGGACTGTTTAGGACAAACAGACGCTCTGGAATGAAACAAATTTTCCAAAGAGAAAGAGGACTGTTTAGAACGAAGCAATTCAGTAGAATGAATTGACTTATTGCTACTTATGAGGAGAGCTGTTATCCTTTATTATTTGCAGAATTTTCTATCAGTGTTTTGCAGAACTGTGCAGTGTTCAGAAATACAGTTTGTTAAATTGTTTGTTAAATGTTACAAAAAGTCTACTTTTGTTATTGATAAGCCAGTTATCATTTGGCACACAAAAAAATATAATAAAGGTACTGTCTGTGTGCAGTGCATAGGTTTGTGACGGTTGTACTGAAGCCCGATGGCGTCTCTAGCAGTTACTGTGATGTGCTCGCTGTTCATGCTCTATAAACTCCATCTTCCCCAGCTCCTTCTTGTGAAAAAACTACCTCTCTCTCCACCTCAGCCCCCTAAAATAACACTGTTGGTGTTGATGAAATACTGGACTAGACTTTTTTCTTTCATGATTTCATGC
This sequence comes from Spinibarbus caldwelli, assembly GCA_039654775.1. Classification (NCBI taxonomy): domain Eukaryota; kingdom Metazoa; phylum Chordata; class Actinopteri; order Cypriniformes; family Cyprinidae; genus Spinibarbus; species Spinibarbus caldwelli. The sequence goes on along the minus strand of CM077265.1, from coordinate 20,922,404 downwards.
AGGCCTCCTTTACAATGTTAGATACAGTCAGGCACGTGCACACATAGACATCAAAGGGGGCTTAAGCACCTGCCCTTTTTCTTCCTCGAGAGAAAGTGCCCTTTTTTATGGGGAGTTTTTTTTTTTTTTTTTTTGAATAAATGAATATATTTGTGCATGTGTGTTTCTGTTTGTGCACAGCTTTCCCTGTCAAACAAATAAAAAATCTAAATATCAGGTCAGGTCGGGAAATTTTGAGACTCTTGGGGTTTTAGGGAAAAGGGTTTTGTAGTTCCGATGCCTTTCTCCCCTCCGCGTGCTACACAGCAGTGTAGCTTGATCTGCACATGCACATCACAGACAGGCAGAGAGCCGCAGAAATTAAGCTCTCCCTCCCTTTCCAGTAGTGTTTGTCTTGGTGTGGATGTGAGTGGTGATGAAGCTACCTGTGCCTCGAATTTATGGCTAATTATCCAAAAAACAAAAGGCAAATATAGTTCATTTGTCTCGCTAACATCCATGACTCATGAGAGCTACCATGCAAGTTAGCTAAAGTTTAGCTTAGGCAATAGGAAGTCTAGGTTAGACCAGTGTGCTTTCTTTCACTGCATGATTCAGTTTATTAAAATGCATTTAGAATGATCACAAAATTCAAGATATGGGGGCAGAAATGTATATATTTATATCATTTCATATAGACTTTATACAGCAGTTCAATAAACAAGAAGTTAATATTAAGACACTTAAATATTGACTGTTTTTGCTTTATTTTGCCAACAAATGTAATTCCAATTTGCATCTCTGAGCAACATAATGGTGTTTCGTTCCTGAATGAATCAACCGTTTAAATGATTTGGTTCAATCACAATGACTCACTTTTAACAGTGACTTGCTGCCACCTACTGGCGGTTTTAATTTCACATTTAAAATATCTTTTCATTTTTTAAATAATTTCAAATATCAGTATTCAACATTTTATGTTTAAAACATCAAAACAGTATTAATGCATTTGTAACTGCAGGTTAAAGCATTCATGTCCTGCTTTAAACAGTGTGTAAATGCATCTAAATGCCACTTCACATGTAGCTTCTGTGTTTCCTCTGCATTGCAAAGATGCATTTTGTCAATACTGATTTCATTTGCTTGGTAACAGCCCAAATGACTTATTATTCTAATTGACTGATTCAAGTTAAAAATTTGACTTAAAAGATGATGTACACTTTTAGAATAAAATGTCTTTATAAAGGTAAAAATGCCCATAAAAGGTAATAATCAATTTAAACTTATTGGAAAAGATTCATTTCTATCACTGCTGTGAACTGATCACCACACAGAATATGCAGAATATCAAAAACTTTAGGAGTCAGCTATCCACGGTAGTCCTTATCAACCTTATCCTTATCAGATATCAGCACAATAATACACTCAGCAAAATATTGTCTAATTATCGTTATTGATAAAATCCCAGATTAAATCGAAATATATATTTTTTGTCAGTATTGCACACCCCTAAATATTTAACGTTTTGTTTAGTAAAAATTTAAATAAATATGAGAAGTACCCTTTTTTCCACTTGAGCCCCTGCCCCTCAAAATGTCTGTGCACGTCCCTGGATACAGTAGTGCTTCCAGTTCCATTCTGCTACTGCATTGCTGCAAAACAGAGTTGAGAGATAACAAAATTCTTGTGTAACGTGAGCAATAGTGATTCATGTAGTCAGAGAGTTGTGTAGTGAAGGCAAACCTCAATCTGGACTTTGACAAGGCCATTCCCAAAGTTTTTATGATGGCAAAAATAAAACATCCTCAAACCATCACACTAGCAACTGTGCTTGACTGCTGGTATGAGGTTCTTCTTATGAACGGTAGTGTTTGGTTTCTGCTAAACATAACAGGACTCATGTCTAGCAAAATGTTTCATGTTGGATTCAAATGTCCATCCAGAAGTATTGAGAAACAAGTGCTTCTTATCAAATGTGTCTTTGACCTCACGGCCCGACTCCGCAGTGCTGCACAAGCACTGATTATGGCAATCCATATATGTGTTTTGATTCTTAGTATTTTATTTTTAAATATAATAAATGTTAATCCAGTTTTGACTGCAATGCTGTGGGCAGTAGATGGTTTTTTTGGGATGCAGAGCATCAAGCCTTTTTTGTTCAGCCATCATAGTGATTAACCTAACCAGTACAGATTTAATTCATTATTAGATGGATAGTTTTCTGCATTGTAATATAATGATCTACAGACGAGTGATTGAGATGATTCACATCCATCAGCAGCTGCAGTATCTGTCAGCTGTATCAGTGCAGTCACTGTGACTCTGACTGACGGAGGTTTTTGTACGACTCTTTATCACTGTGTGAACACACTTTTACTGTTGATGTTGTGGTCACTCTGACAGTAATAATCTCCTGTATCTTCAGTCTGGACTCCACTGATGGTCAGAGTAAAATCAGTTCTGGATCCGCTGCCACTGAATCTAGATGGAGTTCCAGTGTTACGGCTTGATGCAAGATATATGAGGAGATTAGGAGCTTCTCCAGGTTTCTGTAAGTACCAGGCTAAAAAATCACCTCTATACACTGAACTGCTGGTTTTACAGTTTATTCTGACTTCTTGTCCTTGAACTGCTGTTATTAATGATGGACTCTGAGTTACAGTGACCTGTCCACTACACTCTGAAATAAAGGGGAAAAAAAAGGATAAGAATTAAAAATTATGTATATTTCATATTTTAAAATAATTAATTGCCTTTATGAAAGTTTTACTACAAACCTTGAGCAAACAGTGTGAGTGTCCAGATGAGGATGATGATGCTGGTCATTGTTGTTGTTTTGTCTTGTGTGATGATGGAGATTCTGTTCTGTTCTGCTCTCAGTCATGAAGTGTTAAACTCACAGCACTATAAATACTCTCATGCAAAGTGTCTCTCTATGTAAATGATCTTCATACACAGAACAGGCAAATGTCTTTCTCAGACATCAGAGGAATTTCTTCATGCATGTTAATGTTCTACAAAAAGCTTTAATACTTTGTGATGAACATGAACTATAGAAAACAGCAGTGTTTGTTGTTGTTTTGACATACAAATGAATCCCAAAACTATTCATATATATATATATATATATATATTTGGTAGAGCAGTAAAGGATTAGAGATTTAGCACGACTACGCCACCCAGGGACCTTTATTAAGTAAATTTCTTTTTAGGCAACACAGGTCAGCTCACAATAAATTGGCAGGAGACGTAGATAATAATAATAATAATAATAATAATAATAATAATAATAACAGACTATTTTATATAGCGCCTTTAAAAGTAGCATCTCAAAGTGCTTTACATACATATACAAATATGAAGTAAAAAGATACACACAAAAATATATAGGCAGTAAAAACAATCAAACATTACAAAGCCAATATAAGAAAAGAAAAAGTAATCACATAAATCACATAAAAGCTACCCTAAAAAAGTAAGTTTTAAGGGATGATTTAAAAACACTAAATTATTCTGCATTTCTAATCTCAGAGGGCAGGGAATTCCACAATTTAGGAGCCAATGAAGAGAAAGCCCGATCACCCATAGTTTTAAGCTGAGTTGTTTGAACAGTTTAAAGACCAGCTTCAGAGGAGCGTAGAACACGTGTAGGTGTGTAGGGGGTTAAAAGCTCTGACAAATATTGAGGAGCCAGATTATTCAAGGCGTTATAAGTGAGCATGAGAATTTTAAAATCAATACGAAAACTAACAGGAAGCCAGTGCAAATTTTCCAAGACAGGTGTAATGTGCTCCCTTGCACTGGTCCTAGTCAGTATTCTAGCAGCTGAATTTTATACCAGCTGTAATTTACTTAGTGTAGCTTTTGAAACTGCAGCCAGTAAAGCATTACAATAATCAATAAGCGCAGACACAAAAGTTTTGATTAACTTTTCAGCCTCAGAAAAAGTCAACATGGGAAGTAATTTGGCAATGTTTCTGAGACGAAAAAAGATGCTTTGCATGCTACACAACATGCAGATCAAATGTTACGTTGGAGTCAAATATCACCTCTAGATTTTTTAGTTTAGTTTGAAACTGTAAAGCAGAGCCATCCAGACCTAAAGTTATGGACTCTGCTTTGCACAACTGGCGAGGTGAACCAATAAGCATCATTTCAGTCTTGTCACTGTTTAGACAGAGAAAATTATCAGACATCCATTTTTAATCTCAGTAAAACATTGAGAAAGAAAAGACACAGGCATATTGACATCAGGTTTTGAATGTATGTAAATCTGAGTGTCATCGGCATAAAAGTGAAAGTTAAGACCAAGTGTTCTTAAAAGTTGGCCTAGAGGAAAAGTGTAAAAACTAAAAAGTAAAGGGCCTAAAACTGATCCCTGGGGAACACCAGAGTGCACCACACCACCCATCACAACAAACTGCTTGCGATCAGAGAGATGGGACTTAAACCACTTCAGTGCAGAATCAGAAAATATACAAAAGATATTTTTTATTGCAATTAAAAAAAGGGGTTATTACAAAAACAGAAGGAGGTAGAAGAGCAATCACTGAGCACAACAGCTCACATATAACAGACTCAGTTACACACTTCACAAAATACAACAATGGGCGACCTGGGTCATCAAGGACGTCCAATGATCAAGGTACAGGAACCGAGGCTTGACAGCAGGGCATAAGGGCACAATCGGCATACACAGCAAAACACCCTTTTCTTATACCCGTGACACACACGCGCACACACACACGCACACACACACATGACCACTCCAGCCAGCACTCGTGAAAGGAACACCAACCCCAGGAATCTGCCCCTGCCTTAGGCACTCAGCTCCTGTAACAAGCAGAAATCAGGTTATACACTTGAAAATACACACTCTAACACAGATGGATTACAATAGGGAGAGTTACCCACCCACAAATTAATAGCTACAAATATTTAAATCAACCAAAATAACTAATACAAAACAAAAGACAATAAATTATTATTGCTACTACTACAACACAAAACAAAACTCAGCCAAGAAGCACAAACACCAATAGACTCACAACAACACAACCACTCAATGTAGCAATGCAACAGCGAAGAACAACACTTACACAATAAACTGTAACAAACACAGTACAACAACAAATAAGTAATTGAGCGCAATGAAACCAAACTCAAGTTGAGCACACTCACAACAATCAAACACATTTCACAATAAAGGCGTCCAATCAAATACACAAATCAAGAAAGGAAGAAAAAAGAAAATGTCTGTAAACCAAGGAACACACACACGCACACACACACACACACACACACACCAAGGCTTCAACAAAGACAACGGAAATGGAATTACAAAACAAATATAACCAAAACAAGCAACAGCGTCTCCAGACGACAGTTCCCAAGTAGCCCCGACAACAGAGAAGCTAATCACACAGCAATGCCACTAGTCTGTCTGCAATAAATTTACAATTTAAACAGATCAGACAAACCCTCAGGGAATGCCAAATAGTAATAAAAATAAGAATATCAACACATAATATATTTAAAAACACTTACCGTACACTGTAAAAAAATCCAATTAACAAAATGTTGGAAGGGCAAAAATATTTAAGTTGAGCTAATTTTATTGCTTGGGCTTAGTTGAGAAGACATATTATATTAAGTCTACACAAATATATTTTAAAAACATTGAATAAAGGGTTATTTTCAAATCAAAGTCAACATTCAGAATGCCAGTGTTTGACTGAACTAATAAAAACTAATCCAGTCAACACTGAGATCATTCTGCACAAAATCACTGAAGGAAAGAAGAGAACAGAAAAAAAAATTGAGACAAACAGAACCTCAAGAATTACAACTGACTTAAGCCACAGCCTTAGATGAAATCAAATGAAGATAAAAGACATTAAATCTCTGAACATCTCAGCAAAGGATGATCAAACAACTCCACAAACAGCATCACCAGCTTCACTTATTAATAACCAGACTGACTTTCTGTCAGACATCTACAGAAGATCTTATTGAGAATTAACAGGGGTGTAGATGTTGATATTTATATTTCATTTGAAGTCACCATTGTGGTGGACAGTGTTTAGTTGGGATCTTGGTCCTTATACTTCTTATGTTAGCTTTTCTTTGGTTGCTGTAACTGTGTGTTTATGAAACACAATTGTTGCTACAAAAGAGACCAAAATAAAGTGAGGTCATGTATTATCAGCTCTTTGTTGGTGATGACAAAATCATCACAAAATTAGCATCTGATGTTGTGACTTTAGTTTTGTTTTATATTTGGCATTTATAGCCACCAACCTTGTGAAGTTGCAGTACAGGCACCAAGAGCATTGAAATGATAACTATTCTGAAAATGGACAAAATGCATGTGCATTATTGCAGATATTTTGAGTAAACGCATCATGTAGCGGCTGTCACGGTCTCGCGGCTTCAACAAAGATCGTGCAGACAGCCACACCAGGAGTGTGCAGGTGACCAGCTCCCCTGCGTGCTTCAGCACTAAAAGAGCAATTTCTCTAAAAGAGCAACACAGGTGATCGCATCTTTTTAAAGATGTCTTATCACCCATGCGTTTCTGGGTGTGGTCGTTTCCTGGCGCCTCAGGACATTCACGATCGCTGCCTCATGTCTCTGGGCATTCAGCACGCTGAGGAGGCTTTCATGGATGGTTCATGTTCTTTTTGTGGGGACATGACCATCTTGGAGTTGCATAAAGACTCCGCTATGTCAAACATGGCTGAGTCCGTCAGCCTCTGCCCCGATCCAACGTTCGTCCCGGCACCCAGGGCGGCGCTGCATCCGGTGGAGTCACTCGTTCCTTCGGTGCCCCCTCTGACGACCAGATGTCGATCGCTACATCAGAGGGCGAGATCTCTTTCTCCGGGGATGACGACTCGGCTGCGGTGTCCCTTTGGGTGTGGTAGCGTTGTCCGAGCCAGACCCAGAGATGACGGCTATGCTTTCCCGGGCCGCTGAGAATTTCGGGCTTGTGTGAAATCCTCCACCGCGTCCTTATCCTTCGAGGCTGGACGAATGGTTTCTCGGTGGGGGTCGTGCTGGTTCTCAGCGCCCCTCTCCGGTGCTATTCTTCCCGGAGGTGTATGAGGAGCTCACTAGATCGTGGAGGGCACCTTTCACTGCCCAAAACAAATCTTGTGGCTCCTCCACCCTCACCACCCTCGATGGTGGAGCCGCTTGGGGTACGTGGGCATCCCCTCGGTGGAGCGGTCTTTGGCCATGCAACTGTGTCCAACATCCGCTACCTCTGTGGGGTGACCCGTATCTCCCCTCACGGGCCTGTAAGTATTCATCAGGCCTAACTGGCAGTGCTTACAGAGCTTGTGGGGAGGCGGCTTCTGCCCTCCACGCCATGGCATTACTGCAGGTCCACCAGGCCAAAGCCCTGAAAGACCTGCACGAGGGTGGCCACGACCTGACGGTTCTACATGAACTGCGTGCTGCAACAGACCTCGCGCTTCGAGCGATGAAGGTGACTGCACAGTCTCTGGGTCGTGCGATGTTCACGCCAGTGGTCCAGGAGTGCCATCTCTGGCTGTTTCTGGCTGACATGAAGGAGCAGGAGAAGGTACAGTTCCGGAATGCTCCCATGTCACAGACCAGCCTTTTTGGCGATGCTGTCGAGAGCTTTGCCCAGCTGTTCTCGGCAGCACAGCAGCAGACTGAGGCGATCAAACACATCATGCGCCAGAGGAAACCTGCTGCTTCCACCCCGGTTGCAGCCCCTCAGCCTGCTCGTCGCTGTGGCCGTGGCCGCCCCCCCTGCACGGCAGCACAGCGCAGCGCAGCAGAGAGGACGAGGAGCAGGTCATGCTAGTGGCTCCATATTGGCCCAACTGGACTTGGTTCCCGGAACTCATGCTCTTCGCGACAGCACCTCCCTGGCCGATTCCTCTGAAGAAGGATCTGCTTTCTCAGAGACGGGGCACCCTCTGGCACCCGCGTCCAGACTTGTGGAAAATCCATGTGTGGTCCCTGGACAGGACGCGGAGGTTCTAGGTGACCTGCCCCAGGAGGTAGCTCTCACTATCGCTTCAGCACGAGCACCGTCCACAAGACGGGCCTATACGCTGAAGTGGAACCTGTTCGTCGAATGGTGTCCCTCTCACCATGAGGACCCCCGGAGATGTTCGATCAGAGCCGTGTTTTCCTTTTTGCAACAAGGGTTGGAGCGTAGGCTGTCACCCTCCACCCTTAAGGTTTACGTTGCTGCTATTTCCGCCCACCACGACCCCATAGAGGGGAGGTTGGTGGGGAAGCATGATCTGGTCGTCGGGTTTCTTACGGGGGCCAGGAGGTTAAATCCTCCTAGGCCTCCCTCCCTACCTTCATGGGATTTTGCATTGGTGCTAAGAGCCCTACAAACTGCCCCCTTTGAGCCGCTGCAGTCAGAGTTGAAGTTTCTCTCTATGAAAACCCTACTCCTGACTGCGTTGGCCTCGATCAAGAGGGTGGGGGACCTGCAGGCATTTTCGGTCGACGAGTCGTGCCTTAAGTTTGGGCTGGCTGACTCCAGTGCAACACTGAGGCCCCGGCCCGGCTATGTGCCCGAGGTTCCTACCACTCCCTTCAGGGACCAGGTGGTGAACCTGCAAGCGCTACCCCTGGAGGAGGCAGACCCAGCCCTAGCTTTGCTCTGTCCTGTACGCGCACTGCGACAGTACGTGGATAGAACTCAGAGCTTCAGGACCTCAGAACAGCTCTTTGTCTGTTACGGAGGACAGCAGAAGGGGAAGGCTGTCTCCAACCAGAGGATGGCCCACTGGATAGTGGATGCAGTCAACTTGGCCTACGAAGCACAAGGTGTGCCCTGTCCGCTCAGGTTGTGTGCTCACTCCACTAGGGGTGTCACATCGTCCTGGGCGCTGGCTCGTGGTGCCTCGCTAGCAGACATCTGTAGAGCTGCGGGTTGGGCGACTCTCAACATGTTCGCTAGGTTTTATAGCCTATGTGTCGAACCGGTTTCTACCTGTGTTCTCACCTCAAACGGGTAGTGGCACTGAGAGGCCCGGCTCTTAGTCGGCTTGCGGCATTCTTACGCCTAATTCTCCAGAGAGTTCCTTAACTTGGCAAACCCTGTCGAGTCCTCCAGCACTCCGGCGTTCGGACGTGGTGGAGCGTCTGGTGCCAGGCCTTTCAGCCAATGAATTCTTCAAATCTGGTGTGAGGCTAGTGCCCATATGAGAGACCCTGATGGGAACCCACATGTGTATTCCACAGTATGCTTATTAGAGCCGTGTTTCCCCTTGCAGACCACGTTCTGCCGTCTCTAATGATGCAGCCTAAGCCATCTCAGAGACTTCCATGTGCAATAGGGCCTTATTGGGTTACTTCACATGTCTAAATGTCACTTAACCCCCTCTGGGAGGAGGTGACTCCGCAGTGTGCCTCTTCCAAGCGGAGAGGCATGCTTCCCAGTGCTATCCTAGTCCTACTGTTTGGGTTGCTCAAGGAACAACAGTAGTTGACCTTCTCTGTGTAGAGCCCGGTCCTATCATCTGCCTTATAGGAAGGATCAGGAGACCTACACAGGGCACTGGAAGGGGCAGCTCCTGTGGCGCTTTGGTAGGGATCCCAATTTCGTCTGTCATCCAACGTGACTCGGAGTGATCGACTGAAAGGGGAAAGTCTCAGTTACGTATGTAACCCTCGTTCTCTGAAGGAGTGAATGGAGACGTCACGTCCTGTCGTCAGAGTCGCTGTACCACCACTGAGCTGGCGGGTCACCGGCTCGGCTCCTCAGCGAAAGCATGAATTCATGCGTCCACCGGCTGCCTCTTATACTCATGCTGTGATCAGCGGCAGCTGGATGCAATGATCGCATACCAATGTCCATTGGCTTGTTTAGTTACACTTGAAGTGGATTGGTCTCTCTGGCGAGATCCCAATTTCGTTGGTCATCCGACGTTACGTCTCCGTTCCCTCCTTCAGGGAACGAGGGTTACATATGTAACCGAGACGTTTCCATTTTAAAACGTTCTCCATCAGCGCTAGCATTTTCAAGCGTTTTCCAAAAGTTTCTCATCCACATTAAAGCATCAGAAAACATTAAATTAACTTTACTGCGCATGTGTAAAGCCTCAAAAAAGCTTACTGAGGAGATATAGACAGAACAAACATACAAATTCATGCAATTCTTCTGGCAGGATCATTTTATTGACAAAAATATCGTATTATTCACTGACACGTTCAGGTCGCACTCACTCGCGATTGTATGTCTGATCAAAAATGTAACTGCCCTCATGGCTTGCCGCAAACAGCAATCGTGAGTAAATTTACTGTCTTTTTTTGTAGGACTGTGATATGAAAAGTGTACAAAGTAACACATCTGTATTAATAGTGTGAAAGTGAATGTTTTCAAACAAAACATATTAGTGTGGACAAGGCCTAAGAGTGGTCCAGACCAAACTTACGAACGTATGACTTACAGAAGGTATACTTAACTAAGAACGTATTTATGATAAGGAACAGCTTAAGGTGTAACTTAAAGGTCCCATGACATGTTGCTTTTTGGATGCTTTTATATAGGCCTAAGTGGTCCCTAGTACTGTATCTGAAGTCTCTTCCCCGAAATTTAGCCTTGGTGCAGAATTTCAGCCACTACGAGCCAGTCCCACAATGAGCTTTCCTTAGGACGTAAGGTCTGTAGCTTTAAATGCTAATGAGGAGGAGAGAGGAGGGGCAACGACATATCGTTAAGAAGGTTACAGGAAACGCACCCCAGGACAATATACAGACTCATCTGTTAGATTCAGATAGATTAAAATATTGAAGTCAATAAAGCCTGAGGAGATCTATTTTTACCTAGTTTGACTGCTGTAATTATTGAGATTGAATTTGTCTCCAGTTTTATGAATGAGGATGACGAGGCCCTAGTTCCAGATGTCATGAAATACAGCTAAAATTATATTAAAATGTTTGAGAATGGGCAGTTTGAATTTATGATCTGTGTACTTAATCATCTCATTTATATTATTTAATTCAGACTTAAACATGAGCAATATTATTGGCTCAATGATAATCAACTGTTTGTATGAATCTGAATGAATTTGTAAGTTGAATCTCTTCCTCACTGTCTGAAACCTCGGATCTATTACATTATGCCAGAGAAGATATACAGAGATCATCATTGCCCTCCACATCTGGATAAAAAAAATATATGTTTTAGAATACTGTTTGTGGACTATAATTCAGTCTTGGATTTCTGATATTTATATATTCACACAGTGCATCCCACAGTTAAATTAACATTTAACACTGCTCAGTGTTTATATAGGAACCACTGGAAGAGTGTTAAAAGAAGCATTAAATCAGTGTTGGAGTTAATTAGACAATTAAGTAATTAATTAAGCGATGATTGATCATTTGTGATGAAAACTTATTGTTAAGAAGTAGAATCACTGAAGCAAAGAGAAACAAGAACAGAAAAAAGAAGAGACCAGCAGACAAAAAACAACTACAACTTTAAGGAAATCAGCTGAAATAATAAAAGACATTAAATCTCTCAAGATCTGAGCAGATGATGATTAAACAGGTCCACAAACTGTATTACCAACTACATTCATTATAAACCAGTTTGCCTTTATTCCTTTCAAATGTGTGTGTGTGTGTGTTTTTTTTTTAAGATTTATTTTTGGCATTTTTGCCTTTATTATGATGGGACAGATCAGAGCTGTCAGGAGGGGAAGTTGGAGAGAGAGAGATGGGCGAAGGATCATGAAGGTCCTAGTACTCGGGACGTCCGTAGTGTAATGGCGCTGTATGTTGTCACGCTGCCCACAAGGCTATCAGCACCGACCAAACTTTTGTGTTTTCTCAGAGTTAACAGAGGTTTATTTTTAGTTTGTTCATGTTCTATTAAATTACTGGTTTCATCTGAATGTGTTAGCTTTGATTGGGCACTCATATTTGCAAAACTTGTAATAATCTTTTAGGGAATGTCTGTGAATTGACAAAGAAAGATTGATGAAGAAGCAGATCACATGAAGTTGTCTGTTTACAACATTCAAATGATTGTTGTAAAGTGTTTTAGGTCTAGTGTAGTTTGATTGAGTAAATGATAATTAAAGCATTATTGAACTGTAAAAATGGGTAACACTTTATAATAACGTTCAGTTGCAAGTCAATGATGAACTAATCATTTACATAACATTCATAAGCAATTAATAAGTGATATGCTAACAATTTATGTATGTTTTGTTAATTTATTTACAAGTCATTTACAAGTGATTAGTTAATAATAAACTAATCATTTACAAAACATGATTATGCGTTCAAATGTTTAATAAGTGATATGTTAACATTTGTATCTATGTTTTGTAGATTAACTTATAAATAATCATCATCTAATCACTTGTAAATTAATCATTTACAAAACATGACTACACATTCACAAATGATTATTAAGTAATATGCTAACGATTTACAAATCTGTCGTAAGTTATCTTAAAAAATAGCATCATGAAATAATCAAACTGATCCTCAGTAAAAGGTTAATACACTGAGAAAAAAATGATACTATTTTTTTTAAGGTAAGTGGTTGCAAACAATATATTTTAGCTACATTTAAATAAAAAAAAATAATGTTGAAAGTTAGTCAACTAAATTTGTTTATTTAAATGCAGCTAAAATATATTGATTGCAACCACTTAAAAAAAAAAAAGTAAATTCAATGAATCATTTTTTTCAGTATAGTTAATAGTTAAGTTACTAGTTAATATATTATTAATCACTTATAAATCACTGAAATGTCAACATTGTACTATTATCTACTACCGCATGAATAAATAATTTACAAACTTTCTGCATCCCCTAATCTAAAGTGTAAACTACTCATCAGTTGTAAATGTTTTACAAACCTGCTGGTTACAGGTTGTGTGTGTGTGTGTACACACTGGGGTGAAAGATCTACGAATGATGAGTAAAATATTTACAACTGATGAGTAGTTTACACTTTAGATTAGGGGATGCAGAAAGCTTTGTAAATGATTTATTAATGCGTTTACACAACAGGTTTTGAATACTTTGTAGTGTGTACTGCAATGTAAGGGCTGACTGGTGAGGGTGTAGACAGATGTCTTCTCTGACACACATGGAGTAATTTAACGCTGTGAGATAATAGTACAATGTTGACATTTCAGTGATTTATATGTGATTAATAATATATTAACTAGTATCTTATTAACCATTTACTAAGGATGTTTGATTATTTCATGATATACTGTTTTTTAAGATAACTTATGACAGATTTGTACATCATTAGCATATTACTTAATAATTTGTGAACATATAGTCATGTTTTGCAAATGATTAGTTAATCATCATCTAATCACTTGTAAATGATTTATAACTCAATCTACAAAACATAGATAACCATTAATATATCACTTATTAATCATTTATGAACACAGCTATGTTTTGTAAATGATTAGTTCATCATTAACTAATCACTTATTACAACTGAACATTATTATAAAGTGTTATCTAAAAAGGTTCTATTAAACCAAAGCAGCTGCTATTATCGAAAGATCACTGTAATGCATTTACGTTGTCTGTGACTAGACGAACTAATGATGCAGCGACATCTTTGTACAAGAATTTTTGACTGGTCACTGACACATCAACACTCATCATACAAACCTCAGCAATGGCGACAATAACAAAACATTCAGATAAACAGATCAACTCTGAACATCACAAAAGAAGCTACTGAAAACTCAAAACAAAAACAAGAGCAGAAATTTTAAGACAATTTAGTGGCATAATTTAATCATGCCACAATGCATGCTGGAAATCATGGATGAGTTTTATACAGCACCCATCATGGACTGTGATATGAAGCTTTAGCTGCAGTCAGATTAATATGTAGTGACCTGGGGACATTTTTCATTTTATTAATAATTTTTAAAGTGCAAACTTTCACGTGAGTCATATATCAGGCCTCAGAGTGTGATTTGTTTGGTAGTTCTTCCAGTTCATGTTTTAAATACACAAGACAAATAAATACTGGCTAGATTTTACAATGATCACAGAGTGAATGAATGATGATATGATGTATGCCTATTAAATAAATATAGTATGTAAGCAAGTAAGTAAAAAAATAAAATAAAATAAATATTGTGTAAAATATCTCTAATTTTACTATAATCTTTGTGTTGTGTTGTGATCCTCTCATCAGCAGCTGCAGTATCTGTCAGCTGTATCAGTGCAGTCACTGTGACTCTGACTGACGGAGGTTTTTGTACGACTCTTTATCACTGTGTGAACACATATTTACTGTTGATATAGTGTTCAGGCAGACAGTAATAATCTCCTGTATCTTCAGTCTGGACTCCACTGATGGTCAGAGTGAAATCAGTGTTAGATCCGCTGCCACTGAATCTAGATGGAGTTCCAGTGTAACGGCTTGATGCAAAATATATGAGGAGTTTAGGAGCTTCTCCGGGTTTCTGTAAGTACCAGGTTAACTCATTACCATTATCCACTCTACTGCTGGTTTTACAGTTTATTCTGACTTCTTGTCCTTGAGCTGCTGTTATTAATGATGGACTCTGAGTTACAGTGACCTGTCCACTACACTCTGGAAAAAGAAAAAAAAAAAAACAACAAGAATAACAATTAGAAAAATATGACAATGATGTACATTTCACATTTTAAAGAAATAATAATACTTATCAAATTTTATCACACAAACCTTGAGCAAACAGTGTGAGAGTCCAGATGAAGATGTTGATGATGATGTTGTTCATTGTTGTTGTTTTGTCTTGTGTGATGATGAAGATTGTGTTCTGTTCTGCTCTCAGTCATGAAGTGTTAAACTCACAGCACTATAAACACTCTCAGAGCACTGAAGCATGTGCTGATAATGCAAAGAAGTGGGCAGGATTCACAACAGGTTGTGCTGCTACAAGACTGATATACTAGAATTGAGTTACAGAATATATCATTCTATATATTCCATTAGATGAGCCGCCACCACTATAAAAAGAGTAAGAATCATGCACAGTAAAATCCTGAGTGTTAAATTAACACTGCTCGGAGCATATATGGTCGCACTCTAAAAGAGTGTTAAAGTAACACTGAAGCAGTGTTAAAGTTAATGAGATAATTATGTGATTAATTAAATGATGATTGTGCATTAGTGATGAACAGCTGCTGTTAACAAGCAGAATCACTGAAGAAAAGAGAAACACAAGAACTACAACTGACTTCAGTCACAGCCTTAGATGAAATCAACTGAAATAAAAGACATTAAATCTCTCAAGATTTCAGTAGAAGATAATTAAACAACTCCACAAACAACATCATCAGCTTCATGCATTACTAACCAGTTAGACTTTATTTCTGGAGTATCTAAAATAGAAGTTCTTTATTGAGAATTAAGGTTTAGATGTTTTTTTGTTTTGTTTTGTTTTTTTTTTTCTTTTTTTCAACCATTTTGGTGAATAGTGTTTGTTTTAGTTGCCTCTTGACCGTTGACTTTTTAATTATAAATTTCTCTTTGGCTGTTACAATTGTGTTTATAAAGCACATATGTGATGTCAAAGAACTTATGATAAAATCATTTCAAGCGTCTGAGTCAGTGGTTCAAAAGCGATTGTATTTTATCTATATCTGTAGTGCTTTTATGATTTCTGTATTATTGCAGTTCTATGATATGGGATGACAATGTGAGAAAACTTTATAAACCATTTTTATAAATATGGTTCATAAAGAGGTTTTAACTCTGGCACTCATAGACATGAAGAATCAGCATGTGAATCTCAGCAATGGTGACAAAATATTCTGATAATTTTTATATGATTTTCATAAGTGAATCATCATCAATAAATGGCCAATATATCCCTATCACAATTTCTTTTGGTTTTTCGTGCCATAACATAAACAGAACTACAGCAACCAGAGAAAAACTAATGTTAAAAAGTCCAGGGTCAAGAGCCCAACTAAAGCAAACACTTATCTCCACAATGGTGACTTCAAATTTTATTATGTTCAATAAACATTAACATCTAAACCTCTGTTAAGTCTTAATAAGAAATTTTTAGATGCATGACAAAAAAAAAAAAAAAGTCAAACTGGTTAGTAATGTGTGAAGTTGGTGATGCTGATGGAGATGATTAATCATCTTCTGCTGAGATCTTGAGAGATTTAATGTCTTTTATTTCAGTTGATTTCATCAAGTCAGTTGTAGTTCTTGTGTTTCTCTTTTCTTCAGTGATTCCGCTTGTTAACAGCAGCTGTTCATCACTAATGCACAATCATCATTTAATTAATCACTTAATTATCTCATTAACTTTAACACTGCTTCAGTGTTACTTTAACACTCTTTTAGAGTGGGACCATATATGCTCCGAGTGGTGTTAATTTAACACTCAGGATTTTACTGTGTGATGAGTCTGTTCATAAAGCATCAGGACTGACTGTATGTCTATCATGATTCTTCAAGTGGGCCTGGAACTATAAAATGGATAGAAAAGATTCTGTTAAAGATGGTGTCCATGTGAAGTTTTGTAGTCTTTGTGCTCCAATTAGAGCTGGGATTCACAACCAGCCTATACAGTATAAATATACAATATATATAAACAAATGTGTCTTGATTCTTTTTTGAAGCAGCAGGTTTTTCTGTGAATCATAATGATTGAGCTGCATATGAAGAACAGAAGCATTATTATGAGAAACTCCACAACATCATCATGATAAAGGAGGTCAAAGGTCACATTAGAGGTCATAGTTGAGGTCTGCATTCCCGAAGGGAGCGCGGGACCCGACCAGATTTCTTGCGACGCGAGATTTATATTTCCGAATAAAATGCGGTCGTTAAATCTGGTGTAATTTGAACGGGAGCAGGCGGTCTAACAAAATCCCGTTCCCGACGTCCTTTCATAACAGTATATCTGTGCTTTACTCGTTCTTATCGAGCACTAGTACAGCTTGCACTCAGGACTGTTATGCACATTCTGCATGCATAGACCAGTGCTTTCTGCATTTTTATTTGTGGGGTCTGTGCTCACACCATGTGCATAATGATCCTCAGAGCAGGCTGTACCAGTAGTAAATATACGACAGAACAGGCAGGTTGTCGATGTCATGAGTGACAGAGCAGAATAAGGATGGCAGAGCAAAGTGTGGATGTGCAGTCCTCGAAAGACGTTTTGTTCATATTTTGCTTAGCCTATAATTTTAAATGACAGATGTCATATTTATTTATTTTTCTCTGCAACACTTTTCCTACTGTGTTAACAGAAAAATGTTAAAAGAATTTAGTATTTTGACAAGACGAATAAAAATAGCTAAAAGGTTACAATGTTTTTACAACCTACATTTTTTTTTCTCTCTGCTACACTTTTTTCCTACTGAGTTGTTGGCAGCAAACTGTTAAATGAATTTTGTGTAAATCTTGAGTAAAGACACAAATTTCATTTAACATTTTGCTGTCAATAAATTCAAGACTTTTGACAAGACAAATAAAATAAATAAAATTTTGTGCTGACTACACCTTTATTTGTTAGCCTATCTTTCTTTCTTTCAGTAGCGAAAATTTAAATGTGAGATTCTGGAAATGAGATCTAAATTTAGCGGGAACGGTTGGGTGGGGAAGAAAATTAACTCTTCAACTGATTGTGAAAAGAACATTTTTTTTTTTTTCAATTAATAACAAACATTTTGAAAATACTTTGTTCTTACTTTTTGAAAAATATTTTCTCAAACTAAATGATAGAGTGTTGTCAACAGCTGAGATGTTTCTGCTATCAGTGTGTTGAAGTGTTGTTTCTGCTAGAGTTTGTGTTCACTGGAGTGGAATAGATGTTTTTGTATGACCATTTCATTAGATTGCGTCACTGTGGTGGACTTTCAGTGGAGGAACTAAACTGGTGCTCTGAAAGTCTGTCTCTTTTTACTGTCTTGTACAAAATGATTAAAATGATTTACTGTTTAATTGAAGTTGTTTTATTGTCACATTTAGAGCTTCAGAGAACTGAATTATATACTCAATAAACAAATATTGTCCAAACACATTTCCATAATGTCTCAGTTTGAGTTTTATCAGTTCATTTCATTTACAGATTTATTTTCATCAGTTTAAACTGTTTATATATGGTTCATCTTTTATTGCAGATATTCTACATGAGGAAAAAAAAAAGGAAAAAAGAGAGATTTGACATCAGAATCTAAATATAGTTACTTTTCGTAGTTGAGTCAATGATTTTGAATCTCTTTTGCTCGTGCTGTGCTTCAAAAATATGCAAAATACTAAATATGTGAATGTTTAGAAATCTTAATTCAGTTGTTTTTTTTTATTCTTTTAAAATAATTTGCATGTGGTTTGAGATAAAGTCATAAAATAGCAGTTTGCATCTTTTACATTTTAAAAAGTGTCATATATACAGTGCCTTGCAAAAGTATTCAAACCCCTTCATTTTTTTTTTTTTTCACGTTTTGTTATGTTGCAGCCTTATGTTAAACTGCTTTAAATTACTTTCTTTTCCACATCAATCTATACTCCATACACCATAATGACAAAGTAAATCACAGGTTTTTAACATCTTTGCAAATTTATTAAAGATAAAAAACTTAAATGATTAAATTGCATAAGTATTCTTACCCTTATCTGGAACAGTTGAAATTTAGCCCAGGAGCATTCATTTTGCTTGTAAATGTTACCACACTTTGAGTGACTTTAACCCGCGGCAAATTCAATAAAAAAAAAAAAAAAAACTGCCTGTATAGCTCAGAGACAGGATTGCATCAAACCATACATCTGGGGAAGAGTTCAGAGAAAAATTATGCTGCATTGAAGGTTCACAGAAGCGTGTAGCCTCCATTATCCATAATGGAAGACATTTGGAACAACCAGGACTCTTCCTAGAGCTGGCCTCCTGGCCAAACTGAGCAATTGATGGAAAAAGGCTTTGGTTAGAGTGGTGACCACCAACCTGATGGTCACTCTAGTTGAGATCCAAGATCATATATGCAGATGGGAGAAACCTATAGAAGGACAAACATCACTGCAACACTACACCGATCTGGGCTTTAAGGCGGTGTGGCCAAACTCAATCCTCTCCTCAGTGAAGACACATGAAAACACACTTAGAATTTGCAAAACAGCACCTAAATGACCCTCAGACTCTGAAAAACAAGATTCTCTGGTCTGATGAACCTAATTCCAAGTCTCATGTTTGAAGGAAACCAGCTCTGCTCATCATCTGCAGAGTACCATCCCAAAAGTAAAGTGTGCTGGTAGCAGCCTTTTGCTGTGGGACTGATTTTTCAGCGGCAGGGACTGAGGGACTCATTACAGCAGAACACAAGCTCAATGCACCAAAATATAGAGATAGCCTTAATGAAAACCCAGTCCAGAGCATTCAGAACCTCAGACTGGGCAGAAGGTTCACCTTCCAACAGGACAATGGACCTAAACACACAGCAAGAGTGGCTTATAGACAACTCTGTGAATGTCCTTGAGTGGCCCAGCCACAGACTGAGCTTGAACCCAATCTAATATTTCTGGAGAAACCTGAAAATGTGCCTCCATCCAACCTGACAGAGCTTGAGAGGTGAAGAGGCGAGGAGAAGAATGACAGATACTTGTCAAATGATGATGTGCAAAGCTTGTCACATCATACACAAAAAGACTTGAGGCTGTAAAGGTGCTTCAGCTAAATAATGAGTTAAGGGTTTGAATACTTATGCAATGTACTTATTTCAGTTTTTTTTTTTAATTATTATTATTATTTTTTTAATAAATTTACAAAGTTGTGACAGTTCTGTTTTTGCTTTGTCAATATGGTGTATGGAGTGTAGATTGATTTGAAGGAAAAAAAAGTAATTCAAAGCAGTTTAACATGGCTACAACATAACAAAACGTGAAAAAAATTAAGGGGTTTGAATCCTTTCACAAGGCACTGTATATATGTGTGTGTGTGTGTGTGTGTGTGTGTGTGTGTGTGTGTGTATATATATATATATATATATATATATATATATGTATTAGTGTAAGAACATTTTGAGTTCAAGTAAGACAACTCATTGTCTTTTTACATTTGGTATAATTTTATGAGGTTTCATGTAAATGTATATAGTGATTCTGTAGTTTGTATATTGTACAAATATATCAGCTATAGTGATGCTGAATAAGATGAATGATGGGATTGTGGTGATTTTGACTGCACTCCTCATGTCTGCTCCTGAAAGTGTTGTTGAAATGCTGTGAATGCTGCAGGGCAGAAGAGTGTGTTTTCTCTGTGTTTGTGAATGTGTTGTGTTTGTCTCCTGCAGCTGGTCCCACAGTGAAGCCCTCAGTGTCTCTGCTGCCGCCCTCTTCTCTGCAGATCTCTGGAGACTCAGCCGCACTGCTCTGCCTGCTCAGCTCTTACTCTCCACAGGGGGCGCTGGTGAGCTGGACACTGGACGGCTCAGAGGTCACCGAGGGGGTTGTGACCAGCGCAGAGAGGGAGCAGGGCGGCCGCTACAGCCGCAGTAGCGTCCTGACCCTCAGCAAAGCACGCTGGGAAGAGGGAGAGCTGTACGTCTGCAGAGTAACACATGATGGAGCTGCTCAGGACGTCTCGTTCCACAAGAGTCGCTGTTAGTCGCTCGCAGTGCTGATGTTTCTCCAGTGAGCGCTGCTCTCTCCTGAAGATGAGCCGTATCTGAGTGTCCTGTGTCAGGCAGGATTCACATGAGTCTAGTGCTGCAGCTGTAGTCATTTACAACTCAATACTGAAAGAGAGCTCTAGTGTCAAAGCACTGGCTGATCTTTCAATCTGCTGTGTTTGCTGCAACATTCAATAAAGCTTCTCAACAAGCTCCATTTGTGTCTGACAACATCATTCAACTAACAGATCAAGATGCATGTAGTGTTTGTTCAGGTGCTTTTCAGAAGCTCGATCAGTAGCAGTAAATCTAGTCAAATAAAGCTCTTGGGGTTTGAACATGGTCTCTGGAGACAGAGCTGCTCTATTCTGAGAGGATCTCAATCACTCACCCTGACAATGCAAATAGGATTTTCAGCCACACTCCCAGAGTCACTGTTTGATTGGTTACATGATCTGGACTGAAACACACCAGTTTCACTTCTGCTGTAGTCAAACAGCACACAGACAAACTCATTATTTCATTTGTATGAGATGATTAACGTTTAGTTGAACATTTATAGTATATTATAGTAGATAATGAACTTAAATATATAAAAATGTAAATGTAAATAATAAAAATTCACGATCACAAATCAAGAATCAGTTTTGACACTAATTGTGTAAGATTGTAAATCTTTCTGTGGGTCAAATTGAAAGCATCACGTCCAGACAGCAGAAGTGACTGAATGCAGTCTGTTCAGTTTGATTGACAGGGATCATAAATTACATCTAAAACATGATGATCATATTAAAACACTGAGTCATTCTCTTCAGAAATACAAGACTGATTTTGATATAATGATATTGTGTTATTAGTGTTTGTGTTGATCAGTGTTGTGTGTGATTGTGTTGTAGAGCAGCTGCAGTATCTGTCAGCTGTATCAGTGCAGTCACTGTGACCCTGACTGATGGAGGTTTTTGTACGACTCTTTATCACTGTGTGAACACACGTTTACTGTTGATCACATGATAACTCTGACAGTAATAATCTCCTGTATCTTCAGTCTGGACTCCACTGATGGTCAGAGTGAAATCACTGCCAGATCCACTGCCACTGAATCTAGATGGAGTTCCTGACTGCCGTTGATTCGCTCCATAAATAAGGAGTTTAGGAGCTTCTCCAGGTTTTTGTAGATACCAGCTAAGACATGCAGTACCACCACAACAACAGCCAGCATTGTTGCTAGTTACACACTTTATTCTGACTTCTTCTCCTGTTTGAGCGAGCAGCTGTGAGGGAGTTTGAGTCACTGTCACTTGCCCAATGGATTCTGTCAAGTGAAGAACATTAGAAGTCAAATATTTTCACACACTAATTTATCTTTGGAAAATACAAACATAAATAATTTTGCAAACCTTGACAAAACACTGCCAGAGTCCAAATAAAGATGATGCTGAAAGTCATGTTTGTTGGTTGATGAAGAAGAGCTCTTGATCATGTCATGTTGAGTTCATAGAGATATAAAGCTTGTGCTGCTCATGCAAAACATCCTCGGTATGCAAAAGCTAAAGATGAGACAGAAGAGAGACCAGGACAATATATAGACTCTTTGTTAGATTCAGATTCAAATAATTTAAATATCGAAATCAATGAATCCTGTGGAGATTCTAATTTTAGTTTACAGTACCTCAGTTGCTGTAATTTACTGAGGCTGAATTTGTCTCCACTTCGGTGAAAATGTTCTATTAAAGTGTTTGAGAATGACCAGTTTGAATTTGTGATCTGTGTATTTAATCACCTCATTTATATTATTAATTCAGACAGAAACGTGAGCAGTATTATTGTCTTAATCATGAACAACTGCTTATATGAATCTTCATTATGTAAGTTTAATCATACATCTCTTCTTCAGTGTTTGACACCTCAGATCTACTACATTACGACAGAAAAGATATACAGAGATCATCACTGCCCTCACACCTGGATAAAAGAGATTCGTGTAAGACTGCTGTTTGTGGAATATAATTGAGACTTGGGCCCTGTCCACACAAATATGGGTATTTTCCAAACCGCAGCCTTTTCTGTGCTTGTTTGGCCGTTTGTCCACACGCAAACGCAGTATCAGGTCACTGAAACTGAAGCTTTTTGAAAACTAGATTTTCAGTCAAGATTTTCAGAAACTCTGGTTGCAGTGCTGTCATGTAGCCGGTGAAACCGGAGATTTTTGATTGTGATGTGAGAGTGCACAATTTTTTCAGGCTTCTGATTGGCCAAGATGGCTTTAAGGTTAGGGTTCGCCACATGTTGGTTTGGCATGCTCTTGACAGTGCTTCATAACATGTTTTTGCATTTCATGTGGACAAGATTTTATTTTTTTTTAAACGAAGGAGGAAAACTCTGTTTATAAAATACCTGTTCGTGTGTGGACTTGGCTTTAGATTTCAATAAATCCCAGAGTGTTAAATTTACCATTAACACTGCTCAGTGTTTATATGGGAACCACTGAAACAGTGTTAAAAGTAGCACTGAAGCAATAGGTGTGTAATAATAACAACAACAACAACAACAACAAGAACAATAATAATAATAATAATAATAAAAGCAGAAATTGTAAGACAATTTAGCGGCATAATTTATGCATGCTGGGAAACATGGAGGAGTTTTATACGGCACCCATCATGCAATGTGATATGAAGCTTTTCGTTGATTGAAAGGGTCAGAGATTTAGCTTATATTTTATAGATAAACATTAACCATGACAACACCTGCAGAAACAGGACTGTAGACAAATTATGAACGCAGTGACCTGGGAAAATTTTTCATTTTATTAATAATTTTTGAAGTGCAAACTTTCATGTGAGTCACATATTAGGCCTCAGTGTGTGATTTGTTTGACAGTGTTTCTATTTGTTGATTTAGATACACAAGACAAATAAATACTACCTGGTCTCATGACAAAAATGTACCTGGGGAAACATTTTCACGAGATGTGAAATACGTACCAGTAAGTACATATCACTGCAGTTTCCAACAGAAATGAACACTAGAGGCAGTAAAAGCCCTTTTATTCATTTTCGTACACAGTTATGATTACAGCTCCATATGTTTTTCTTTCCGGTGTTCTGAAAAATAATGCTACCTATCAGATTATTTTTAATACAGTAAGGGTAGGTTAGGGCTGGGGTACGTGTACATGACAGGGTAGCACAAATGCACACAACATTGAACATAACAAGCTTGCTCGGTAGCTCAGGCGGCACTGAATTGGACTTAGGATGTGGAGTCCTTGAGTACGAATCCTGTGAAAAACATGTCTCAAGATGAAAGAACCGAAAGATGACAGATCAAAAAAACGAGCTAAAACGGCATCCTTGTGATTGTGTTTTTACGTCACATTCGCGTTTGTTCATATACTATCGGGGTTTAGGTGTAGTGCAGATGATACGTCAAATAAATTAAATTTTCTACCTATTAGATTGTTTTAATAGCATCTACACCTACACCAACCCTAAACCTACCCCTTAAAATAAGGCAAAAACAGTAATTATTGTACAGTATACCATCTAGTCTTTACCACAGAATGTACCATCAATAAATATATAAATACACCCCTAGATGAAACTGTATTAAAAAACAAATCAAAGACCCACAAATCAGTACAAGACTTCTGTAATAATAAATAAAATAATTGTATAAGTAATGTAAAAATCCTTAATAATATTTTAACTGTATATTTAATTATTTAATCTAAATCTAGAAATTTAAAGTCTCTTTAACTTTGTCACACCAATTTTTATGTACAGCATTCTCTCATCATCAGCTGCAGTATCTGTCAGCTGTATCAGTGCAGTCACTGTGACTCTGACTGACGGAGGTTTTTGTACGACTCTTTATCACTGTGTGAACACCCAGCTACCACTGATCTGGTGTAAACTCTGACAGTAATAATCTCCTGTATCTTCAGTCTGGACTCCACTGATCGTCAGAGTGAAATCAGTTCCATAGTTTGATCCACTGCCACTGAATCTAGATGGAGTCCCTGAATAAAGGCTATTTATGTCATGAATCAGAAGTTTAGGAGTTTCTCCAGGTTTCTGCTGATACCAGGCTAAGTTGTCGTAGTCTATTCCTACATCTGTACTGCACTCTATTGTAACTCTTTGACCCTGTTGGACAGTTTTAAGTTTAGGCTGAGTCACAGTGACTCCTCTTGATTCTGAAGGAGAAAAAATAAAGTCAATTAGTTTGCAAATCTTCTTAATAGCAGAATATTAAAATGATAAAAAACAATAACAAATTATCAATATCAAAAATAAACATCCTACCTTGAATAAGTACTGCAATGGTCCAGATGAGGATGATGATGTTGTTCATTGTTGTTGTTTTGTCTTGTGTGATGATGAAGATTGTGTTGTGTTCTGCTCTCAGTCATGAAGTGTTAAACTCACAGCACTATAAACACTCTCAGAGCACTGAAGCATGTGCTGACGATGCAAAGAAGTGGGCAGGATTTACAACAGCTTGAGCTGCTAACAAACTCATACACACTACATTACATTCAAGGGAAGATGCACCCAGTGTGAACAGCCAGTGTGCATTTACTGCTAAATTGTTGCAGAGAGTATAAAGATGCATATAGATGAGATTAGTGTGTGCAAAATAATGACGAATCATCCAATTTACCATTAGAGAGGAAACAAAAAGAATATTTTGACTTTAGTTGTTCACATTTGAAGGTTGTGGTTTTTATTTTATATTTAATTTAATTTAATTTAATTTATTTATTTATTTATTTATTTATTTATTATTATTTTATTTATTTATTTTTTTTTTTTTGTGGTCTAAAAATCTAAGAAAATATGTAAAACGACCAGTTAATCAGAAATTACTGGAGGGGTTTTTTTGTTGTTGTTTTTTTAATAATAATTGTTATATATGCAAACAAAAATACAAAATACAAAAATAACTAAAACTGAATGAAATTTAGTGTTGTATACCAAAATTTATTTTGCAAAATTTAGAATATAATAACAAACAACATCAACAAAATAGTTATGGTTCTTCAATGTTAGAATTAACAGACAAGATAAATATATAGATTTAGGGCAAGATTTACTAACATCTTGTAGCAGTGCAAACCCTCTTTTGTTGTTAAAAAATCACCTGAAGGTGATGTCAGGATTTACTAAAGACATGCAGTGAGAAAGCGATACGTGGACACAGTCATTTTTGCGGCTGACCTTATTGCATATGCATTTGTGTCCCTTTCAGACGCAAAATTTATGGGAGGAGAGTATTTAAATGAATCATCCAACATGATTTACTAAGTTTTGCGGTAGTCAATTGATTAGCATTTGCAGCATTATTTACTGCCCCCGAAAAGCATGTCTTAACTCATTTTGCTCTTGACATGGCTGCGATTGTTGCTGCCAGGAGGAGGCACTTCAGAGAACAGAGAGCGCGTGGCAAAAGGGAGAGAATTTATTCCACTCATATTAATTTATTTGGAATGCCAAAGGACAACATTATCCGAACATATCTAATTTGCGCTGCTCTTAGTAGATTGTGTTGGTCATTATGGAAATGAGATGTTGCGTCTGTGCTCTTTAATTTAAGTATTGTTAGAAGATCACCCGCAGAACTTTCCACTCCCATTGGTATATGGAATTGCGCTCTCGCGTTAATTTGCCTTGTTTAGTAAATCTGGCCCTTAATGTTAGACATCAATGGTAATTGTTTGTTTGAAAGATATTGTGTCTTCATGTCTGTGATATCTACAGTCTGTTTTGATTGAGCCCAACTAAAGCAAACACTGTTCTCCATGATGGTGACATCATTTTAACCAATAAAACATCAACATCTGATCTTCTGTAATTCTCAATAACAGCAGGTGTTCATCACTAATGCACAATCATCATTTAATTAGTCACTTAATTATCTCATTAACTTTAACTCTTTGAGGACTTGAGATTTGACTTGAGACTTGCTTGTGACTTGAAAGGAATGATTTGGTTCCTCCTCTGGTGAAATCAGCTGCTGAGTTCATGGGTGGAATAAACGTATGGACTTTACACCGCTGGAAAAAAAGTTTTGCAATTTTTTTTATTTATTATTATTGCACAAGTGTCTGTATTTAATGTCTGTGGTTAAGCACAGTGTGAGTGGCTCAGTGGGAAATGCTGTCTCCTCACAGCAAGAAGATCTCTGGTTTGAGTCCCAGCTGAGTCAGACAGTCTTTCCTTCACAATCTAAAGATGTGTGAATTACAGATGCTTAGTTGTCTAAAGGTGTGGTTGACTTGGGTTTTCTTTTTCTTTTCTTTTTTTCTTTTTTTGGCTTTTTATGGCTCAGTTTTGTTAACTAACTAACTAACAAAAATGAGTTGGCTGAACAAAAAAGAGACTTGTGACTTTACTCAGTGACTTGAGTTGAGTGAACAAAGTCCAAAGTTGAGTAAACTCAAAAAAGCTGTGCAGCAATTTGCCTTGAAATTTTAAGTTGAGTCAACTTTTCATTTTTTAGCATGTAGACTGACTTTTATTCATTAGATGAGCTAAAGTTTTTAAGTTGTCGGTTGCTAGTTGAGTTAACATAAAAAGTTCATTGCGATAGGTTGTACTGACCTTCTGAATGTTTAAATCAACTGTTGACTGATTTTTATTTATTTATTTTTTTTTTTTTCAAGAAAATGTGAAATCTAGCAAGTAACACCCTCTGTCTTCTCAACTCTGCCATCAGACGTCACAATCACCTTAACTCTGATTGTTCTCGGGTGTTTCTCATCTGCCTAATTGGATATGGCCTATTTAATAGTTGACTGCTTGTTTACTCAGTGTGCAATACAGTTGTTTTTCGCTGCTGATCTGAGCTGTATATTTTAGATTACTCTCTTGGTTTTTGGACTCTGGACATTATAACCTTTGCATTCTGATCTTGCTCGGCCCCTGCATGTTGTTTGGCTCTCTGCCTGTATGCCTTGCAGTGTTGCCAATTTAGCTATTTTGTAGCTAGATTTAGCAACTTACCCCTTTTGAGACCTTTTTTTTTTTTTTCTTTTTTTTTTTTTCAAAAGTTTAGTTTCACAAATATAACAACTTCTTGGACAAACCTTATCTAAGTTCTCATCTTGCCCACTGATCTACATTAATCTTTATATAGATCAGTGAATTTGCCATCATGATTTCATCTAGTGACATGTAGCTACCAGTTTTAGCTACTTTCAGTTGAAAGCAGTTGCCTTGTGTATGACCACTCTCTGGATTGTCTTTGTTTCTCCTAATAAATCTCTGCACATGGATTCAGGCCATCACTCTCTGCCTGATGCTTCTCAACTATATCATATAATAAACAGTCCCTGAAATGTTATCCTCTCATCAGCAGCTGCAGTATCTCTGAGCTGTATTAGTGCAGTCACTGTAACTCTGACTGATGAGGTTTTTGTACGACTCTTTATCACTGTGTGAACACATTTTTACTGTTGATCCAGTGTTCACTCTGACAGCAATAATCTCCTGTATCTTCAGTCTGGACTCCACTGATGGTCAGAGTGAAATCACTGTTAGATCCGCTGCCACTGAATCTAGATGGAGTTCCAGTGTAACGGCTTGATGCAAGATATATGAGGAGTTTAGGAGCTCCAGGTTTCTGTAAGTACCAGTGCAACCGTGGCCCATGACCATCACTGTAGACATTAGTGCTGGTTTTACAGTTTATTCTGACTTCTTGTCCTTGAGCTGCTGTTATTAATGATGGACTCTGAGTTACAGTGACCTGTCCTCTACACACTGAAAAAAAAGAACAAGAATAAAATTAAGACACATCTGACAATGATGTACATTTCACAGTTCAAAGAAGGAATAATAATTAAGTTTTACTACACAAACCTTGAGCAAACTGTGTAAGTGTCCAGATGAGGATGATGATGTTGTTCATTGTTGTTGTTTTGTCTTGTGTGATGATGAAGATTGTGTTGTGTTCTGCTCTCAGTCATGAAGTGTTAAACTCACAGCACTATAAACACTCTCAGAGCACTGAAGCATGTGCTGACGATGCAAAGAAGTGGGCAGGATTCACAAGTTTGAGCTGCTAACAAACTCTTGAATTATGGAATATTATAGAATATACCTTATTATTTTCTGATGAGTATAATTGTTGGGGAACAGCTGGTCATGTGATCTCAAATGACAGCCACTGCAGGGGAGACCAGTCTTAGACCACCGATATAAACAGTCTTCATCTCATGAGTGAATATTATTTCAAATGTATTTGTCTAAAATTGCACCTCTACGCATGTCAGCTATGAGCAATCAATTCAAATCAAATCATAGAATTATCAAATATCTTCATTAAATATAAAATGCAAACTATAATAATTTGAATAAATTTAATTGAAAAACATTTAATTGAAATTTAACTTAAAATAAAGATTGCTTAGTGCCACATTTATATATTTAGAATATGACAGCAAATGGTCATGTTTGTTAGGGTTCTTCAATATCAGAATCAACAAACAAGAATAATATTATATTCTTTGTTACAATTCAGTGTTTATTCACAGCTAGCAAGATGAGATTTTAATAAAATCTGGTTGTCTTTGTAAAAAGAAAAGAAATAAAAAATCAGTGTGTTGAAGTGTTGTTTCTCTCTCTGCTGGAGTTTGTGTTTACTCGAGTGGAATAGAGGTTTTTGTACGAGTGTTTCATTAGATTGTATCACTGTGGTGGACTTTCGGTGGAGGAACTAAACTGGTGATCGGTAAGTCTTTCTTGTTATCTCTCTTGTATAAAAACATAAAATTTACATGTAAAAAAAATAGACTACTAAACTATAGACTACTAAATAGACAACTAAAAGAAGACGTAAATTAAAAAAAAAAATGTTATTACTGAAAAAAATTTCATTTCTAAACACATTTCCATAATGTAACTCACTATGAGATTTGTCAGTTTATCAAAGGTAATAATTTCCTTCATTTATTTTTACATTGAGTTCATGTATAGTTTATCTTTTATTGTAGATATCATATCAAACAAGAGATTTGACATCAGAATGTAAATGTAGCTGAAAATTTGACTTTCTGTAGTCCAGTCAATGATTTTGAATCTCTACCTCGTGATCTGCTGTAAATCAGTGCTTTATCGTACAAGGAAAAATAAAAAAAATACTATACCAAATTTATGTAGATATAGAGATGTTGATGCAATCGTTTTCGAATTGCTATGATAAAATTTTAATTTGGTCTGAAAGTTACAAAATAGTTTGAAAGTATTACAATTTGAAAGTGCAAACAAAAAACAAAACAAAACAAACAAAAACACAAAAGCATAAGAGTTCAATATCTCACGTATTGAAAATGTAAGAACTTTATGTTCAGGTATAAGAACTACCCAAATTAACTCAGCCAGTGTTTTCGTGTGTTTGCTTTCATTTATGAATTTATGAATTTCAGCTATAGTGATGCTGAATAAGATGAATGATGGGATTGCTATGATTTTGACTTGCACTCCTCATGTCTGCTGCTGAAAGTGGTGTTGAAATGCTGTGAATGCTGCAGGGCAGAAGAGTGTGTTTTCTCTGTGTTTGTGAATGTGTTGTGTTTGTCTCCTGCAGCTGGTCCCACAGTGAAGCCCTCAGTGTCTCTGCTGCCGCCCTCTTCTCTGCAGATCTCTGGAGACTCAGCCGCACTGCTCTGCCTGCTCAGCTCTTACTCTCCACAGGGGGCGCTGGTGAGCTGGACACTGGACGGCTCAGAGGTCAGCGAGGGGGTTGTGACCAGCGCAGAGAGTGAGAAGGACGGCCGCTACAGCCGCAGTAGCGTCCTGACCCTCAGCAAAGCACGCTGGGAAGAGGGAGAGCTGTACGTCTGCAGAGTAACACATGATGGAGCTGCTCAGGACGTCTCGTTCCACAAGAGTCGCTGTTAGTCGCTCGCAGTGCTGATGTTTCTCCAGTGAGCGCTGCTCTCTCCTGAAGATGAGCCGTATCTGAGTGTCCTGTGTCAGGCAGGATTCACATGAGTCTAGTGCTGCAGATGTAGTCATTTACAACTCAATACTGAAAGAGAGCTCTAGTGTCAAAGCACTGGCTGATCTTTCAATCTGCTGTGTTTGCTGCAACATTCAATAAAGCTTCTCAACAAGCTCCATTTGTGTCTGACAACATCATTCAACTAACAGATCAAGATGCATGTAGTGTTTGTTCAGGTGCTTTTCAGAAGCTCGATCAGTAGCAGTAAATCTAGTCAAATAAAGCTCTTGGGGTTTGAACATGGTCTCTGGAGACAGAGCTGCTCTATTCTGAGAGGATCTCAATCACTCACCCTGACAATGCAAATGAGATTTTCAGCCACACTCCCAGAGTCACTGTTTGATTGGTTACATGATCTGGACTGAAACACACCAGTTTCACTTCTGCTGTAGCTAAGCAGCCCAGGTGAAAAGGAAATATATTTAAATTGTATTTTTTTGATTGGACATACTTGGCATATTTAAATTATGCTATACTAAATGCATTTCAAATGTATTAATTTGAAACAATAAATATGTTAAGCCTATTTTGAGATATGCTTAAGATCAAGTTTAAGCTATTTACAATACATTTTAATATATTAAATTGTGTTAAACTATTTCTAAATTCATCTAAAATATTTGGTCCCACTTTATATTAGGTGGCCTTAACTATTATGTACTTACATTCAAAATTAATAATTTGATGCAATGCAGTTATTGTGTACACACGTTTTTACATTGCACTTATATTAAAAAAATAAATAAATAAATAAAAAACATAAATAAATAAATAAATTGTACCTGCATGTAGTTACATCAGTAGCACCATCGGTTACCTTTTATTACCAGTACTTTCTTAAGGTACATGTAAGTACACTTACTGTAAAATAAAGTGCAAATAAAGTGCATCTGTAATTAATTTCTGTAATTACATTTATAGTTTACACGGTGGACCCTTACACCTTAACACAGCCTCAAATCTGCTCATACTGCCAAACCTGTCCCTAACCATAGCCATATCCCGCCTCAATAGCAGCAAAAGTGTTCTGCAATACAATACGAACACAATAAGTGCATTGTACTTTATTATTATTATTATTATTATTATTATTATTTGTGGCACCAAATATTATTTTAATACTTAATTTTAATGTGATTTAATAACATTTCAATAGCATTTCAGCTTCTTAGAAATGCATTAGCACTACAATACTAATTTATTATAAAGCTGATATTTTTCAGTATTCAGAATGGTATAAAAGGTGCAAAAATCATTAAAAATAAATTATTAAACATAAACATAAAATGCTATAGAGTACATTAAAAAAAAGTACAGCAGTATGTATAATATATTGACCAAAATGCATTATAAATCAGTAAAATGCTAAAGCAGAGCTCTTTTTATCCATTTGTATAACATTTCAGTTATACCTGTATTACTGAAAATAACAGTAATACTTTATTTTAGGGTCTCTTAACTAGTTGCTTATTAGCATGCATATTACTAGAATATTAGCCATTTATTAGTACTAATTAAGCACATATTAATGCCTTATTCTACGTGACTTTATTCTACATTCCTAATCCTACCCAATACCTAAACTTAACAACTACATTACTAACTATT
Organism: Spinibarbus caldwelli; assembly: GCA_039654775.1. Classification (NCBI taxonomy): domain Eukaryota; kingdom Metazoa; phylum Chordata; class Actinopteri; order Cypriniformes; family Cyprinidae; genus Spinibarbus; species Spinibarbus caldwelli. The sequence continues at coordinate 20,890,196 of CM077265.1, read as the reverse complement.
AATAAGCAGCAAATTATGAATTTATTAAGGGAAAAGTCGTTGTTAATAGTGAATAAATGTTCCCTATTCTAAAGTGTGACCAAAATAAAACTATGGATGTAACATCTTTGAATATATAAGCATCAAAATATAATTTTCTGAAGAAAAAAAAAATCTGAAAAACAAAATGCAGAAGTGAACAGCATATTTACAAAATTAAGCCTGTAAATGTCTGAACCAAACAAAGAAACAGAAGAGTTTAAATGTCATTTTCATCTTCAAGTGGATTGTCACTTCTTTGAGTATGACTTGTGTTTTCAGCAACTGAGGGCTTGCAGTTCAGACACTGTATGCACGGCCTGTGAAAGCGAAAAAGAATTTATAAAATTAACCAATGATTAATAGTTTTGCATCCGTGTTTGAATATATGTATCATAATTTTATATGTTTACATAATTTATATTTATTTTATTTTAATACAATATTAAAATTAAATAAGCTTATTACAATGCTTAATCATAGTTGACTTTTTTTTTTTTTAAATACATGAGCATTGAAAATCTTTATACCACAAATAAACTTAACTTCACAGTTCAATACAAAAGACATACAGGGACTTCTTGCCCCATGGATTACAGACATATGGGACATGAAATTAATATATTGAGATAGGCTAATAACACACACACACACACACACAAAAACTTAAATAACTAAGTAATATTAATGAACATTGTAATTATATACATGGTAATAATACACTTGGTAACACTTTACGGTAAGGGTACATGGATTACCATGAATTCATGTATAAATTAATTTGTGAATTATGCATTACTTCATTTACATTTAAATTTAGTCATTTAGCAGACACTTTTATCCAAAGCGACTTACAAATGAGGACAATAGAAGCAATCAAAACCAACAAAAGAGCAACAACATGCAAGTGATATGACAAGTCTCGGTTAGCCTAACGCAGTACACGTAGCAAGTTTTTTTTTTTTTTTTTTTTAAGAAAACAAGTAGATAGAATAGAGAAAAAAGAAACCTAGTTTTTTTATTTATAATTTTTTTTTTTTTTTATTCATGCATTAATATCTCATGAATTATCAGGAACTAACATGAGTTCAAAGTCTTTCATTCATGACTTCATGCATGAACAACACCTTAATTAAGACATTAACTAAGGTGAGTACATCATCATGATTTATGATTTATTATGCATGATCATGATGTTTTCTTTATTCACAAAAAAACAAGGCCTTTACTGTCCATTGTGGATAAAGCTATGCTTATGGTAAATGATTCAAAAAAGCATTATTTTGTGCATGTAAGACTACTTGAATTATTAAAGAAATATTCAAAAATCCACATTACCTCATGCATGCATACAGGCTAGAACAGTATATCAATTAATGTGAGAACTATTTTTTTTTTCATTAAATATGATATGAGTTATCAAGAATGTTCATGTCTTCTTAGCAGCCTGCAGGTAAATGGACAAACCCCAACATTGGCCAATCACAGCACATAGCTTGTGAATTCTGTTGACATCCAAATACAGTAGTCATCATTAACTAAGCATTAACTTCTCATGACTTCATCATGTGTGTGGCCCCTCAACTAAAGTGGTGACTTCACATACCATGAACTTTAAGTGCCTGTATATCTGAAAACTCTTGACAAAACCATATATATATACATATATATATATATATATATATATATATATATTCTTTCTTTTTTCTTTAAGATAGATGAAGCTGTAGGCTCCTGCTCACAGAAACCCCTGCAACTAACATATAATTCTGTTTTCTGCACTCTATATCCTACAAAGGACAAGTTTGTATATCTACTGCCACGTGATTGTGCCATTTATTTGATCAGTTTATTTTTGTTCAACATTAAATATTTAATGAGTCCACATCAGTAGCTTGTTACATTAAAAGGTATCTCCTTACATTTAAAAAAAAAGACCAAGCTCTTTGTGAAACCTTGTTTCAGTTTTTTGTAAAGCGCATTGAGTGCCTAGAAAACCGCTATATAAATGTAGGGAATTATTATTATTATTATTATTATTATTATTATTATTATTATTATTATTATTATTATTATTATTTGGATGTCAACATAATTCACAAGCTATTGTTTGTTGTGAATTAATGAAACATATTAGTTCTCACATTAATTTATATACTGTTCTAGCCTGTATGCATGCATGAGGTAATGTGGATTTTTGAATATTTCTTTAATAATTCAAGTAGTCTTACATGCACAAAATAATGCTTTTTTGAATCATGTACCATAAGCACAGCTTTATCCACAATGGACAATAAAGACCTTGTTTTTTTGTGAACAAAGAAAACATCATGATCATGCGTAATACATCATAAATCATGATGATGTACTCACTTTAGTTAATGTCTTAATTAAAGTGTTGTTCATGCATGAAGTCATGAACTTTGAACTCACGTTAGTTTCTGATAATTCATGAGATATTAATGCATGAAGTAATGAATAATTCACAGATTAATTTATGCATGAATTCATGGTAATTCATGTACCCTTACCGTAAAGTGTTACTATGCACTTTGTAGGAAACTTTTTTTTTCCTCGAAGCAGAGACCAGGAGACGTTGGGATATCTTTCAAGCAGAAGTTTCTCTTTATTGAGAACTCGGTGTGCGTCGCTGTAGTCATCCAAGTCTGACTATATCTCAACACAGTAGAGTTTATACCTTTCAAGGGGGAGGGATACATAGAGGTGGAGACAATCTAAACAAACAGGAATCAGCCCGTTACCTGAATTTCCCCAGCCCTGATCTCATCAGCATAACAGTGTCATTCAAATGCATAGGTGCTAATCCAATCAGCCTGATAGTATCGCCCATACCTTCAGATTATCATAGAGACAAAGGCATAGCTGTGCCTTGAGCTTAGCATTCACCTTTAACTTGGGACTCTACTCAATGGTCAGGAAGTGCATAAAGACAAAAGGTTAATGTCTCAGACACCTGGGCTGCCTGACTTGATCTTCTTAGAATGTCATCATCTTTACCCCAAAATGTAAAACAAAATGTACTATTACATCGGAAGCTAGATTTACCATTTTATAAATTTGTAATCCCACAGTCCCCCCTTTGAGAGTTCTAATAACTCTCACATAATACAAATTTACAGTAAACCTCCATAAGTCCATTCTATAGCCTATGTTTGTTCACATAAGCCCCATCTTGCAGTCATGTAACTTGAAAAAGTTACAGGCACATATAACTTATTCTGTGTCTTTACCTAGATTTACTTAGGTGTAATAATTCTTTTCAGAACCATAACTGTTGATACATATACGACGAGGGATGTAACATGTCGTACAAACTACATGATGACACAGAAAAACATGTAGCATAAGAGTGAAAGTCCTGAAGTCCATGGTGCCTGAATAGCTGTGACCTCTGCTTTCTGTAGTCCATTTCCCACATAGATTCGCTCAGATGACTCTTTGTCCTAATGAAGCTTGTTCATGGATGTCTGAGGTGAAGCTTTACACCAGGGTGCCCGTTATGACGACATCATGGCATATACACATACCTGCAACACAAGAAAACAAAGAAACAGCAGAACAGCAGTATTCATTCATAGACTTCATCCTTTCATACGTCTCTTGATCGTATAGTGGTTTTACTTTTTTTTAAGTCCTGTGATCGTATAGTGGTTTTGTTGACCTAGTCTTAAGTCATTTGACACCTATGGACCAGTGAGGTGAGGATAATCTATGGAAAAGGGAAAAACCTATTAGGGAAATCTTCACCGCAGGATTGGCCCCCGAGGCCTGTTGCACATCGGTTCTTTCCTGGGCTCCTCACTGGTCTGTGTGTCCTAGTCTGTCCCTGTATTTATTTGCAAACTTTATTGTGCAACTTCTTCATCCTCCAATGAAACATCAGTCATAGCAAACATCATAACTCATAGAGGATGGGTAAGTGACTGGAGTGTTGTAGTATATTTTTTATGGCTGTGAGTGTACTTTAACCAGAGTCCTCTAGTGGGAGGAAGTGATAATCACTTCCTTTTGTTCTATTTACAAAGAATCTTTCATCTTTGTTGTAGATTACTGGGGTAATTAAGCACTCACAGCCCTAACAGTTAATACCTGAGCAAGCTGCTCCAACAGTTCGGTGAAGTGGGGAAGGGCTGCTTCAGAGTAGCAAGCAAACTAAGAAGGAGCTGAGTAAAGCTGTTAATTTCTCCTAGTGTCTTCTTGCTTTTCCTACACTCTTTCATCCAGTGTCCAGGCTTCCCACAGTAATGACAACTGCCCTCCCTCTTAGGACATTTACGTTTCTGTCGGTTCTCTGTGTTGACCTGAAAGGATGCTGCTGCAATCTTTACTCTGGTTTTAACATCAGAGTCTCTTTCCCAAGTAGCTAACCTGTCCAAATTGTTTTGCAGGCTTTCAGTTGACCATGTGAGATCTAAGAATGGCAAAGCAGATCTGTACTCTGATAAAAGGCCATCAAACCATGTTCGAACTAGTGGTCCTTTATGATCCAATACCTTTTCTGGAGTGTCAGCTATTCCACTGTATGCTGCAGCTGACTGACAAAACCTTTCAGTGTATTCACTTACAGTTTCATCCTTCTTCTGTACACAACTAGTGACCTTTGACCAGTCCACTTTTGGTCCAACAATATTCTGTAACACTCTCAGAACTCCTTCTCTCAAATCATCTTTACTAGCTTGTTGAAACTCATAATGATTTACAGCACTTTCAAAATGATTGAATTCGGATTCTGTCAAGATCTGTGACATTAGCTGGGTGACTTCAGCTAGAGACATATCATAGAGTCGCATCTTTCTGGACAACTCTCTTCTAAACTCAGAAAAATTTCCATGTACCAATGGCAAACTCTCAGCAAGTCTTTCTATGGCCTCAGGACCAAGAGCTGTACGGACTGCTTGTAACTGGAGTATGGGGGTTGCAGATGGAACAGTTTCAACCCCTTCTACCCTACTCTGAGCCCCTTGTCTCGCTCCACATACTTCAACTGCATTTACATCTTTCTCCATCCTTCCAATATTGCAATTGTCCTCTTGTCCACACGAAGACTGTAAGTCAGAATAACTTTCAACTGACTGTTGGTTGTTTAAATCACTTTTGGTTGAGGCCTTGTTATGGCCCACCTTTTTAGTGAAACAAGACACTCGACTGTGCAGCTGTTTGTTTTGTTCTTTTAACTTAGCAATACACCGAGCTTGTTCTTGTGCTATCGCTAAACTAAACTCTCTGTGGCAGCAGATAATGTCTTTTATATTTTTCTTCCGAATACATGCACCTAACACTTTCTTGCATTCTTCAATTGTCCATACATTTTCTGGATGAATACCAAATTTCTTTGTTAAATCCAGTCTAACTGACTCTGTCACAATAGAGTCCATGTGATCTCCTAACAATGATTTAAACTCGCTGTCTGTCCATGAAGGGGTAGCTAGTCCACCTTTCTCAGTTGTTGGAATCAGCCTAGAATTCCTTCTAAACATGTTGTAATGTCTTTCTGACACAACAGAACACTTCTAACACCTCCCTGGCCAGCAGAGGATAACACTTGTTAACACATAAAAACTGTTAACGTTCCCTGGTAAAGCAGAGGATACACCAATAACTTCTCTGACAAAGTAGAGGATAAGCTAGTTAAGACACATCATAATGTATTCAACCTTCTCTGGCAAAGCAGAGGATAACCAATACGTTAACACACACTGTAACTGTTGCTAACCTTCCCTGACTGAACAGAGGATGAACTTTCTTCCCTGGGCAAGCAGAGGATAACTAGTCTGTTAACCTTCCCTGGCAAAGCAGAGGATAACACAAATTACTAGCACTTTACGCTAATCTTCCCTGCCGAAACAGAGGGTAACCAATTCTTCTCTGCTGAAACAGAGGGTAACAAATATTAACATGTAATGTTAATCTTCCCTGCCTGAACAGAGGCTAACAAATATTAGCACGTGATGCTAATCTTCCCTGCCTGAACAGAGGATAACCAATTCTTCCCTGCCGAAACAGAGGGTAACAAAATATTAGCACGTAATGCTAATCTTCCCTGCCTGAACAGAGGATAACCTTCATCTCTAAAAAGATATTTTAGAGGATAACTTAGTTAACCAAACCCTACAGCTGTCTGTTAACTCTTCTCTGACGGCGCAGAGGATAACAAATTTGTACTGGTCTTAAAGGTTCTTTTGGATAGAGTGGCACTCACCAACCCTTGGTTGTACAGAAAGATTCAGTCTGGAACAAAGTCAGATCTTTGTTGAGCTTGAAGTTTCAATCTGGATTCAGGTGAGGAGCTCTATCCGGGTCACGGCACCAAAACTGTAGGAAACTTTTTTTTTCCTCGAAGCAGAGACCAGGAGACGTTGGGATATCTTTCAAGCAGAAGTTTCTCTTTATTGAGAACTCGGTGTGCGTCGCTGTAGTCATCCAAGTCTGACTATATCTCAACACAGTAGAGTTTATACCTTTCAAGGGGGAGGGATACATAGAGGTGGAGACAATCTAAACAAACAGGAATCAGCCCGTTACCTGAATTTCCCCAGCCCTGATCTCATCAGCATAACAGTGTCATTCAAATGCATAGGTGCTAATCCAATCAGCCTGATAGTATCGCCCATACCTTCAGATTATCATAGAGACAAAGGCATAGCTGTGCCTTGAGCTTAGCATTCACCTTTAACTTGGGACTCTACTCAATGGTCAGGAAGTGCATAAAGACAAAAGGTTAATGTCTCAGACACCTGGGCTGCCTGACTTGATCTTCTTAGAATGTCATCATCTTTACCCCAAAATGTAAAACACAATGTACTATTACATCGGAAGCTAGATTTACCATTTTATAAATTTGTAATCCCACAACTTATAGCATATAGCACTTAAAGTTAGTGTACTTACGCAGAAGTGAATTAATGTGCTTCATGATACTGTATATATTAAAATGATAAAAATGTTTTTCAAAATATCTTACTTTTGAAAAGCAAATTGAAGCACATTCATTACGTAAATATTTAAAATATATCGCAACAGGCATGGCTATAAAGAACTAATACTTTAAACCCACTAAAAGCTGAGTAGTTTTGCTATTTTCTACACAAAGTAAACATAAAATATACTTTAAGTAAGATTAAAATAAGTATGTTTTATGTAAATACAGTAAAGCTTCACTTAAAGTATGCTTGTTTTAAGCATTCTTAAAAGACAGCAGAAGTGACTGAATGAAGTCTGTTCAGTTTGATTGACAGGCATCATATTTTACACCTAAAACATGATCATATTAAAACACTGACTTGTTTTCTTCAGGAATATAATATTTTTGTTGTAATGATATTGTGTTATGTGTGTTTGTTCACTGATCAGTGTTGTGTGTGATTGTGTTGTAGATCAGCTGCAGTATCTGTCAGCTGTATCAGTGCAGTCACTGTGACTCTGACTGACGGAGGTTTTTGTACGACTCTTTATCACTGTGTGAACACATCTTTACTGTTGATCACATGATAACTCTGACAGTAATAATCTCCTGTATCTTCAGTCTGGACTCCACTGATGGTCAGAGAGAAATCACTGCCATAGTCAGATCCACTGCCACTGAATCTAGATGGAGTTCCTGACTGGAGGTGTTCTATGGCATACATGAGGAGTTTAGGAGCTTCTCCAGGTTTCTGCTGATACCAAGACACACAGACACTACAGCCAGAAAGTGTCTGACTGGTTTTACAGCTGATTGTAACAGTTTCTCCTTGTTTGATGGATTTTATTTCTGGATTCTGAGTCACTGTCACTTGTCCCCGGATCTCTAAAATAAGACAGTTTAGTCATTTAGTGGTTCCTAGAAAGTACATGTTCACAAGATAAATCCAGTTGTTTACTCTGCAATGTTACTTATAAGATATTTACCCCAAATACAGAGAGTCAGTGTCCAGATGAAGATGATGATGTTGTTCATTGTTGTTGTTTTGTCTTGTGTGATGATGAAGATTGTGTTGTGTTCTGCTCTCAGTCATGAAGTGTTAAACTCACAGCACTATAAACACTCTCATGCAAAGTGTCTCTCTATGTAAATGATCTTCATACACAGAACAAGCAGCTGTCAGTCTCAGACCGCAGATGAATTCATTCAGTCACGTTTATGTTCAACAAACCATTAGAAGCTCAAATATTTTGTGATGAATATGAGCTACTGAAAACAGACTATTTCAACAATGTGTGCTTTGTTGTTGTTTCAGCTTGTATGTTATTCATATATTCTATAGACTTATTTTTCACACATTTTATTCATTTTATTGATTTATATTGAAAAATTATATATTATTATTTAAATGTACACATATAAACAATTAAATATCTAACATTTCTTTAAAAACAGAATGAAATTGAAGTGAAAACAGATTTCTTAAGGGTTTTTAAAAAGATATTGAAAGGGTGTTTTAAACATTGACATAGCAAAAGTCAAAAACATTTTTAATAATGAGTGTAGGATATCAGAGCGAATCAGACAATTTAAGATTCGATCAGAACATTGAAACATGAGGAGCCGAATTCCACAAAGAGGCCCAAGACAACAGGATGTCGTAAATCAGATCCTAGCAACAGATTAAAGAACCATCTCTTTCTTACTTTTTTTATAATCTGAAGAACCTTCTTTCGTCACAAAGAACCTTTTGTGAAACAGAAAGGTTCTTCAGATGTTAAAGGTTCTTTATGGAACCATTTAGACAAAAAGGTTCTTCTATGGCATCGTGAAGCACCTTTATTTTTAAGAGCGTATTCCTTTACTTTAGTTTCTTTTCTTTCCGTTGACAGTGTGGTGTTCTGAGTTCAGTTTTACAACGTCTGCAAGTCTGACCTTGAGTGCCCACCTAAAACTTCAACAAGCCCACAACTCTGCATCTTCAGCCAACGCCCAAGACATCACTTCAACGACCACTGAACTTCCAGCCAATCAGCAACCTCGGGAAACCCCCTTTCTGCAACAATGACAACAAAAGGGAATCCTGTAATGCCAAGGCAATGCAAGTAACCTCCAGATTCATGCTGAGCTGGTGCATTTAATATAAATTTTAACCTCAATGAGAAGGTTAATTAAGTGATTGATGGTTGTTCAGGTCTATGCAATTGCACATATTGCTGCAAACTTGGGATTTCTCATTCTTTCCTCACTTTCTCTCTTCCTGATGTGTGAATGTGTGAGCGCGTGTGCTTATGTGTTAGAATAGTTTATATGTCTTAGATTTATCCAATAAAGCCTTATTTATATTGAAAAGAGAAGTGTCTTGTGTTTTGTGCTTACATGTTAATGTCTTAAACTGCTGATCATGTTTCTGTGCTAATTAATAGTTTTCACTATAATTTGGATTTTAATATCCAGTGCAGAGTTGATGTTATATGGCTCGTTCAGTGAATCGCTGTCCAACTCAGTGATCAGCCGTGAAACAGTGATTCTGTTCAAATTCCCTATAAAATCTTAAATGATTCCCTTTTGAGATAATTTACTGCATACATTGTCTGGAATGATGTTGCTGTTCTTTTGGAAGAGAGCAGCAATGTATTTGAAACATAAGAAATTAGTATCCTATCCAAAATGTGATCTTTATCAGTGTGTTTTTTAAAAAAAACTAGAATGGATACAATTTTATGGTTGTCTTATATTTACATCAGCATTTGTTAGAAGATAATAAGATTGCTATTTAGATTGTTATAAGCAGAGAAGTAAAGGACAAACACTGTTGATGTTTTGAGCTGACATTAGTTCTCTGATTGTCAGGCATCATCTCTTCTACATTGAGCGTGAAGAGATTTTCACAAAGATATGTGATACAAACATGAGTTTCCCTTCAGACTGGAGCTGGAGATGAAGATGTTTGATATCTACAGTCTGTTTCGATTATTCTTCCAAGTGTGGCATAAGGCAGTAGAAAAAACAAGACAAACTCTAAAGATGACTTTGCCACGAGGGAAAGATTCATACTTATTTATACCAATTAAATCACCCATAAAGGGCACAGTTTTTTTTTTTTTTTTTTTTTTTTTTTCCCAAAGAAGATAGCCAGAGATGTGGATACCAAAATACAAAAGCTTTATTCCACAATAGTCAAGTACTAATCTCACAACATTAAAATATTGAATGAAACGGCCAAAACATTCATATTCACATGAAACACATGAACATTGCAATTAGGAGACTTGAGGAGCTCAACTATCCTATATCAGGAAATCTTGCCACCGGGTGCCCAAGTCTCACTGCACACCACACGCAAATTTTTATCACCAGAATAGTACATACATAGTACGCGCAACACCTGATTTTTGTATACAAATTCTCTGAAATGATTCAGGTCGCACATACACAATGAATTTGTTTGTTGACTAATAATGCAACAAGTTTTGATCATCATCATTTGGCAATTATCTGCCATTCTTCTTGCCTCTTCACCTCTCAAGCTCTGTCGGGTTGGATGGAGGCAGATACACATTTTCAGGTTTCTCCAGAAATATTTGATTGGGTTCAAGCTCAGGCTGTGGCTGGGTCACTCAAGGACATTCACAGAGTTGTCTATAAGCCACTCTTGCTGTGTGCTTAGTGTCATTGTCCTGTTGGAAGGTGAACCTTCTGCCCAGTCTGAGGTTCTGAATGCTCTGGACTGGATTTTCATTAAGGCTATCTCAATATTTTGGTGAAATGAGCTTTTCTTCTACTCTTGATGTGTCTCTCAGTCTCTGCCGCTGAAAAACACCCCACAGCATGAGGCTGCTACCAGCACACTTTACTTTTGTGATGGTACTCTGCAGATGATGAGCGGTGCCTGGTCTCCTTCAAACATGACTCTTGGAATTGAGGTTCATCAGACCAGAGAATAGAGTTTGAGGGTCCTTTAGGTGTTTTTTTTTTTTCTTTTGCAAATTCTAAGTGTGTTTTCATGTGTCTTCACTGAGAAGAGAATTGAGTTTGCCCACACCACCATAAATCCCAGATCGGTGTAATGTTGCAGTGATGTTTGTCCTTCTTTAGGTTTCTCCGATCTGCACATATGATCATGGAGCTCAACTAGAGTGACCATCAGGTTCTTGGTCACCAGTCTAACCAAAGCCCTTCTCCATTAATTACTCAGTTTGGCCAGGAGGCCAGCTCTAGGAAGAGTCCTGGTTGTTTCCAACTTCTTCCATTAAGGGTAACAGAGACCACATGCTTCTGTGAACCTTCACAGCTGCAGAATTTTTTTTTCTGTACAATTCCCCAGATGTGTGTTTCGATACAATCTTGTCTCTGAGGTCTACAGACAATTCCTTGGACTTCATGGCTTGGTTTGTGCTCTGACAAACACAGTTAACTGTGGGATCTTATACAGATGTGTGCCTTTCCAAATCATGTCCAATCAACTGAATTTACCACAGGTAGTTGTAGAAACATCTCAAAGATGATCAGTGGAAATGGGATGCACCTGAGCTCAATTTGAGTGTCATGGCAAAGGCTGTGAATACTTATGTACATGTTTTTTTTTTGTTTGTTTGTTTGTTTTTTTTTTTTTTTTTTTTTTTTTACATATATATAAATTTGCAAAGATTTCAAACAAACTTCTTTCACATTGTCATGATGGGGTATTGTTTGTAGAATTTTGAGGAAAATAATAAATTTAATCCATTTTGGAAAAAGGATGAAAAATAAATAACTGAGGAAAAAGTGAAGCGCTGTGAATACTTTCCGGATGCACTGTACAGAAAAGGGGAACCTTAAAAAACTGTTAGTGGTAATATTGTGGCTGCAAGCTTTGCATGAAGAAGCACCAAAACAATTTTATTTTTCCTAGACAGTGTGAAATCTAGTAAGTGATACACAGATGAACACTGATTCCCTCTCTTACTGCTTGCCTTGTGTTTGACACTCTTTGGACTCTCCTTGTTGTTTCTCCTAATCAGAGATGGACAAAAAACACAACTCCATTACTTGAGTGAAAGTAGATACTGCTGCTCAAATATTACTCATTACAAGTGAAAGTTGTAAAGACAGATTTTTGCTTAAGTAAAAGTACAGAAGTACTTACTTGTAAAAGTACTTAAGTATCAAAAGTAAATTTCCTTTTTATTTTTTTTATTTATTTATTTTTTTTTTTTTTTTGTCAACACACTGTTTTATTATTGTTGTATGTAATACTCATGTGCAGTGTGTGGACACATCTACATGTAGCCATTCATCCATATTTAAACCGAGCGGACGGTGAAACTGATGTAAATACACACTAAGAAAAAAAAAAAAAAATCAAACTAGCTTTAAACCCAGCAACACTGTAGCTGTATAACTTTAGAACAGCAACACTGCTTTAACAAAAAAGCAAAACAGCCAGATTTATTTGACATCAAATCTAACATTAAAAAATGCTCTTTAAACGCTCTCGCAGTACTTTGATGTCACACACAGAACGGTCTGTGCACTGCTGCTTCAAGTCAAACACCTGCTGTGCTTTGTTTAGAGATGCTTAGCAGTTCTTCTGTGGCATTATAGGTAATATTCAAATTTACACAATTTTGCAAAATGTATATCACAATATTAACTTCTTCTTATTACTTCTTCTTATTAACTTACAATTTTAAATATATACCACATTTGCAAATGGTCTGTGTTCAAAAAATGCTGGGAAATCGTTTCACGTAGCCCTACAAGAGTGATTACTGATAGACTATCTGGAGGGAGAGAGAGAGAGAGAGAGAGAGAGAGAGAGAGAGAGAGAGAGAGAGAGAGAGAGAGAAAGAAACAACTGACTTTATCCTTTTCAAGGACAGTGAAAAGTACGGTATTTGTCTTTTAAAGTGGTCATCGGATGCAAAATTCACTTTTCAAGTTGTTTGAACATAAATGTGTGTTGGAAGTGTGTGTACACATCCATCCTATAATGAAAAAAATCCACTTTCTCAAATCAGGCTGTTCTGAGATTCCTGTCAGAATGATGTAGTTCTGCACAGGCCCCTCCCACAATAGCTGATTGACAGTAGCGTTTCAACTCAGACTGGACTGGTGGCTTACCTTAGACCCGCCCTGAGTGAGCTGTCATCAGTCCGCGATGTCGACTCCGGTGGAGGGGAAGATGAGATGTCTCCTATCAAGTGATTGAGGTGCTTTATTGCTGGATGTAATAATGAATATCGCATTCGTCATTTACTCCCGACATCTGAGCCACTGAAGACGCAGAGGATTAATGTTACTTTCATTTTTAAGTGAATGCGCCAATCCCCGATCTGCCTAAATGCGTCTATCTTCGTGCGAATCATTCGTGATCTAGCCTCATCTACAGAAGAAGTGAGTATAAGGGTTTTTATGAATCTTTGCAAATCGCCTTCCCTAATAATGTGCTAATTAGCAAATTTCACGATGAATGCGGCTAAAGTAAACAGTCTCTCTGAGAGCAAGAGAAGGACGGGGTCAGCAGAGCTAATTAATATTTAAAGCAACATGGGCTATAATGGCTTGATAAAAACAGAGCTGATTTTGACAGGTTTAAAATAGAGAAATTTTAACCAAAATATTTTATAGACTTTTAATTAATACCTTAAAGAATCATATCAACTCGTGCAAAATGGGCATCCGATGACCCCTTTAAATATAATGAAGTTATACGTTTCCAGAAAAAAAAAAAAAAAAATAATAATAATGCTCAAGTACAGATGCAAAAAAAATAAATAACTAAATAAATAAATAAAATAAAAACGTCATGTAAATGTACTTTGTTACCAACTCTGCTCCTAATAAATCTCTGCACATGGATTCAGACCTTCTCTTTTTGCCTGATGCTTCACAACTATATCATATCATATCATATCATATCATATCATATCATATCATATCATATCATATCATGTATCCTCTCTGAAGTGTTTGATACGCTGTGTCATTATGTTGTTTGTGATCCTCCATCAGCAGCTGCAGTATCTCTGAGCTGTATCAGTGCAGTCACTGTGACTCTGACTGACGGAGGTTTTTGTATGACTCTTTATCACTGTGTGAACACTCCACCACTGTGTCTACTCTGACAGTAATAATCTCCTGTATCTTCAGTCTGGACTCCACTGATGGTCAGAGTGAAATCACTGCCAGATCCACTGCCACTGAATCTAGATGGAGTTCCTGACTGGAGTCTGTTAACTCTATATATCAGGAGTTTAGGAGCTTCTCCAGGTTTCTGTAAGTACCAGGACAGACAGGGTGGGCTGCAGCCTGTTAAAGGAGTGCTGGCGGTGCATCTCATCACTACAGTCTGTCCTAGTTCAGTTGTTTGAACTCCAGGAGTTTGAGTAACTGTGATCTGTCCACTGGAGCCTGAGAGAGAAATTTATAGGATTCATTATGTACATCAAGACAAATACAAACAGTTGGTTCCATATTATAATACACAGCATATTTTCATTAATTATAACTTCATTAATTATGCTGCTTTATCCAAGCTCTCATTATTTACCTTGTATACAGTACAGCAATGTCCAGATGAGGATGATGATGTTGTTCATTGTTGTTGTTTTGTCTTGTGTGATGATGAAGATTGTGTTCTGTTCTGCTCTCAGTCATGAAGTGTTAAACTCACAGCACTATAAACACTCTCAGAGCACTGAAGCATGTGCTGACAATGCAAAGAAGTGGGCAGGATTCACAACAGTTTTTGCTGCTAACAAACTCTACACTATATACACGAGTTATAGAATATATATTTTTACTTTCTGATATATGTAATAACTGAGAAACCTTTGATAATAGTGGGGTTAGTGATATGTAATGAGTAGTATTCAGCTGGTCATGTGATCTCAAATAACAGCCATCATGGGGAGAAAAGCCGTATGTAGACCACTGATACACGTAACCATAGTCTTCATCTCATGTGTGAATATTAATTCAAATGTATTTGTCTAAAATGGCACCCCAATGCATGCTAAAAACAGTGTTCCCTATTGCCAAAAAGGCAGAGAAACACCAATAATGCAAAACAAGGGTACAAAATCTGTATTTTACAAAAAAATAAAAAATAAAATAATAAATTGAAAATCTAAATTGTTTGGAATTATTGATACATTTGTGTAAAGCTGCAGGTTTTTCTGTGAATCATGATTCTGCTGCATATAACAGAAGCATCATTATGAGAAACCTTTAGCACACAACAAAATATTGAATCAGAATTTAAAGTCAAACAAAATAATGACTATTGAGATTATGAAAAAAAATACATTGTTCTTAATAATAATAATAACAAACATTTTGAAAAGATTTTGTATAAAAGTGATTTGTTCTTACTTTTTGAAAGATATTTTGTCAAACTAAATGACTGAATGTTGTCTGATGTGTTTCTACTATCAGTGTGTTGAAGTGTTGTTTCTCTCTCTGCTGTAGTTTGTGTTCACTCGAGTGGAATAGAGGTTTTTGTACGACCGTTTCATTAGATTGAATCACTGTGGTACACTTTCGGTGGAGGAACTAAACTGGTGCTAAAATGTAAGTTTGTCTTTTTAATTCTCCGTTGAAAACATACAATTTAGATTGTATAAAATGTTTTAAAATTGAAAGAACAGAATTATTATTTTTGCAACAGTATTTTTTAAATATAATTTTACAGTATGGAATCTAAAACACTTTTTCATAATGTGGCTTACTGTGAGTTTTATCAGTTTATCACAGTTTCTTTCTTTCATTTCTACACTGTGTTCATATATGGCTAATCTTTTTTTTCATACATGAAAAACAGAAATTTTAGATTAAAATTCAGTGTGTTTTAATATAAACAATTTAAAAAATAAATAAATAAAAAAAATGGTAACACTTTAGAATAGGGAACACTTATTCACTATTAACTATGACTTTTCCCTCAATAAATTCATGATTTGCTGCTTATTAATAGTTAGTAAGGAATTTGTTAAATTTAGGTATTGGGTCGGATTAAGGACGTAGAACAAGGTCATGTAGAATAAGGCATTAATATGTGCTTAATTAGTACTAATAAATAGCTAATATTCTAGTAATATGCATACTAATAAGCAACTAGTTAAGAGACTCTAAAGTGTTACCAAATATTTTTACATTTTTTAACTTGTACGCTCTAAAAAAAAAAACGCTGGGTTAAAACAACCCAATTTGGGTTATTTTGGTAACCCAACGCTGGGTCAAATATGGACAAACCCAGTGTTGGGTTATTTTAACCCAGCCAGTTGGGTTAAATTTTTGACCCAACATGTTGGGTTGTTTTAATTAACTCAAATATTAATTGAAAATACTGTTGGCTTAAAATGAACCAAAAATAGGTTGGAAATTAAAAAGCAGACACAGAATTACTAGAGGCAACAGTAATAATCAAAACATGAACATTTATTAATAAGTGAAAACACCCATAGACAAAAATATAAGACAAATTGAATTAGGCAGCATAGATTTCAACTTTGCATACATTTAAACTCGTTTAACACGCATTTTAGAAATAAAAATATAACATTTAAAAGTAATATTTTAATTCAAGTGTATTAAACGGTTCTCTGTTATCCTTTTTAACCGAAATAGTGCCGATTCTTGTGCCGGTGTGTCGCTGAAATCTGAGCCGTCGATGGGCTGCTATTCCCCGGGGAAACTGCAAACTTCAGAACGCTACCTCGCGTTTCACTCGTAACCGAAAGATGCCGCGACTGACTTCATAACCTGCCGATAAACAGGTTATACAGGTTAGAGTTTTGAGAACATATTTTAACATCCGAATTAATTAGAAGCAGTATTATAACGAATAAAATCAGTTTATTTTATGTAAGGCAAGACATTTCCATCACGCGAAACGACCGTTGCTGACGCATTTAACGTTAGCTGACTGACATCTTGTATGTATGTTGCGTTGCGTGAAATAAAATCATTTACAACACAATTAAGACTTTATAGATGGAATAAAATGTATACAAACCTTAATTTCACTGAAGAAGTCCACTAAATCGGCGGCGCTGAGGACTCGCTCTCTCTTGAGGAGAATGAAAAGCCCGCGCTTTGACTGTAACCCAACAGCTGGGTTAAAGTGCGCGCGCTGGGTTATTTCGTTGGAGGGAGGGGGAGGGGTGCATAGTTTCAATGGTCAGTGATATTGACCCAGCCACTAACCCAACAGCTGGGTTACACAAAAACTACCCAACACTGGAAAAACAACCCAACATAATGACCCAACAGGCATAACCCAGCAATTGGGTTAAAAAAACAACCCAGCGTTTTTTAGAGTGTAGTCACACAATATGTATTGGAATTATGTATTTTAAATATGTAAACATGCTGAATATAGTAAAGCAAGTAAAATGTTTTGCTATAATATAAAAATCTAGTGGGATTAAAGCAGTCAGTGTCTTAGTATGTTTTGTTGGTAACACTATTTTAGGGTCTGTTAACTAGTTGCTATACTAGTAATTATATAGTTTGTATATTGCATATAGTGATGTTGAATAACATGACTGATGAGATTGTGATTTTGACTGCACTCCTCTTGTCTGCACCTGAAAGTGGTGTTGAAATGCTGTGAATGCTGCAGGGCAGAAGAGTGTGTTTTCTCTGTGTTTGTGAATGTGTTGTGTTTGTCTCCTGCAGCTGGTCCCACAGTGAAGCCCTCAGTGTCTCTGCTGCCGCCCTTTTCTCTGCAGATCTCTGGAGACTCAGCCGCACTGCTCTGCCTGCTCAGCTCTTACTCTCCACAGGGGGCGCTGGTGAGCTGGACACTGGACGGCTCAGAGGTCAGCGAGGGGGTTGTGACCAGCGCAGAGAGCGAGCAGGACGGCCGCTACAGCCGCAGTAGCGTCCTGACCCTCAGCAAAGCACGCTGGGAAGAGGGAGAGCTGTACGTCTGCAGAGTAACACATGATGGAGCTGCTCAGGACGTCTCGTTCCACAAGAGTCGCTGTTAGTCGCTCGCAGTGCTGATGTTTCTCCAGTGAGCGCTGCTCTCTCCTGAAGATGAGGCGTATCTGAGTGTCCTGTGTCAGGCAGGATTCACATGAGTCTAGTGCTGCAGCTGTAGTCATTTACAACTCAATACTGAAAGAGAGCTCTAGTGTCAAAGCACTGGCTGATCTTTCAATCTGCTGTGTTTGCTGCAACATTCAATAAAGCTTCTCAACAAGCTCCATTTGTGTCTGACAACATCATTCAACTAACAGATCAAGATGCATGTAGTGTTTGTTCAGGTGCTTTTCAGAAGCTCGATCAGTAGCAGTAAATCTAGTCAAATAAAGCTCTTGGGGTTTGAACATGGTCTCTGGAGACAGAGCTGCTCTATTCTGAGAGGATCTCAATCACTCACCCTGACAATGCAAATGAGATTTTCAGCCACACTCCCAGAGTCACTGTTTGATTGGTTACAGGATCTGGACTGAAACACACCAGTTTCACTTCTGCTGTAGTCAAGCAGCACACAGACAAACTCATCATTACATTTATAGGAAATAATACATATGAAAATATAATTAAAATCACACAAATCTATGCTCACCAATTAGCCATTCTGACACTTACTGTGTAGGAATGTAAATCTTTCTGTGAGTCAAATTGAAAGCATCACGTCCAGACAGCAGAAGTGTCTGAATGCAGTCTGTTCAGTTTGATTGACAGGGATCAGGGATCATATATTACACCTAAAACATGATGAGCATATTAAAATACCAACTCATTCTCTTCAGAAATACAAGATTGATGTTGATTGTAATGATATTGTGTTAATAGTGTTTGTTCACTGATCAGTGTTGTGTGTGATTGTGTTGTAGATCAGCTGCAGTATCTGTCAGCTGTATCAGTGCAGTCACTGTGACTCTGACTGACCGAGGTTTTTGTACGACTCTTTATCACTGTGTGAACAGCCTAGTGCTACCCGGCCAGTGGAAACTCTGACAGTAATAATCTCCTGTATCTTCAGTCTGGACTCCACTGATGGTCAGAGAGAAATCAGTTCTGGATCCGCTGCCACCGAATCTAGATGGAGTTCCTGACTCTCTTTGGTTTGCTGAATGAACCAAGCGTTTAACCCAGTCAGCAAACAAATTTGGCCCAGATTTGGCATGCATCTGGCACAGCTGGCATTCATCCGGCACTGGCATACAGCATGTGGGCCAAACATGGCCCGGGTTTGGCAAAGATGGTACCGGGTTTAAGACGGCACACAAGACATGGGCCAGATGTCAAATGTAGTATTTGGCCCAGATGTCAAATATAGATATTTGGGCCACATAAGTATTGCCGATCTTGACCCGCATTTAAAATCCATTTCAAATATTTTTTTGAGTAAAATGCCAATGTTTTCCCATATAGAAAGGTATATTCACATATATGTGAAACACTGTTAAATATATTTTTAAAATATATTTTTTTAAATGCATAACATAATGCTCATGTTGTGTGTTATTATGTGTTTACTTATATGCAAAATTATATTCATGCCTCATATGATATTATATAGTATATTATAGAATAGTATATTTTGTTGTTTTTATATATATATATATATATATATATATATATATTCATCAGCCATTCATCCGGCACTGGCATACAGCATGTGGGCCAAACATGTCCCGGGTTTGGCAGAGGTGGTACCGGGTTTAAGACGGCACACAAGACATGGGCCAGATGTCAAATGTAGATATGTGGGCCACATAAGTATTGCCGATCTTGACCCACATTCAAAATCCATTTCAAATATTTTTTACTAAAATCCCAATGTTTTCCCATACAGAAAGGTAATATATTCACATATATGTGAAACACTGTTAAATATATTAAAATACATTTTGAAAATATATTTTTAAAATGCATAACATAAAGCTCATATTGTGTGTTTAATTGTGTTTACATGTGAAATTATATTCATGCCCCATATGATATTATATATGATATTATATGTTATATTATAGAATAGTATATCCTGTTGTTTTATTTACAACTGACTTCAAACAGTGTTTTGCATTCACTGCTTTCATATTCTCATTCAATTTACAGTTTGATCTAGGCCTACTAAACAATACATGATGAAGTTTCAGGACATTTTATTTGACTTTTATGTACCATTTATGTAAATGCGTAACTCTGATGTGTTTTAGGCCATGTTGGCCAATCAGAAGCCGGGAAAAGTTTCCAGTAGGCGGAGATAACAGCGCAGGCTCCGACGTCACAAGCCAAAAACTCTGGTTTTGCTGTCTACACGATAACACTCACTGTAACCTGAGTTTTTGAAAATCTTCACTCTGGCAGGAGTTTTCAAAATGTTCGGCTTCAGTGACCTGGTGCAGCGTTTGCGTGAGGACGAACGGCCAAACCGCACAGAAAAAGCTGCTGTTTTTAAAATAACCGCATTCGTGTGGACAGGGCCAATGAGCGCGCGCGTTGAGCATTCAAATCGCATTTAAACTGGAGCAAGGAGGTTACCATGGTAACGGCGTCAACTCACTCAGTTGACAAGTAGCGAGAGGCTGTCGCTGCTCTTTTCACTGCTTTCAGGTAAGTTTAGTCCCTAAAGTTACACAAATAATACATACAACCGTTCCTGACACTTTCTTACATGTAATTGACACGTTTCTGTTGAATCTTTACTTTACAGGAGTGGTTTAGTGTCTTCAAAAAAGACCGTTAGAATCACAACCTTAAACTATAGAGGCTAACAATTAGAGGTAAGCTAACTTATAGATTTGAGCTCTTATTAATGAACGTTTGAGCTTTTAAGCACCTTTTATGTGTAGATGAGCGGCTTTGATAGTTTTGTAAATGTTTTGCTGATACTTTGTCAATAGATAAATGGAAGTCACTATAACCTAATTAATTTAACCTAAAAGTCTGCATTGTGGGGTCAATTGGTGACGTCACTTACATGAACTAATGGGCTGAAATTATTTCAAACACATTTTAAACTTTCATTGCAAACAAATATTGATAAATTGTACTGTGATTTCAGGAGCGTCAGAAAAAAATACCTAAAACAGGGGAAGTTACAAGAAAATTTGTAATGGGAGCTGCTGACAGAGATACAGGAAACACAGGTGATCTGAGAAATCTTCTTAAATAACTTTATATGAATTTTTCACAATATATTTAAACTATATCATCATGCATCTGTAAAACCTAAAAATATGAATTCTGGTATCTTAAGATTTTTTGTATGTTTTGTATATTATTATTATTATTATTATTATTGCATGTCACCTCTGCTGTAGTTTGTTTATTTCTAATAATCCTGACATTGTATACTACATTTTGTTGGCTCTGTGACATATTGTTCCTATTCTTCCATGCTGATGGCTGTGCTGCAGAGCTGGAGCGGAGCGGATCTCCTGTCGAAGAACATCTCCAAAGCACCATGAACCATCTGACTAGTAAGTAAAACCTCAAACATTCAAAAGTTTATCAAATGTTCAAAAAAATATATCAAATAAATATCAAATATTTCCCAGACAGCAAGCAGTGTCGGCCCAGGGTGAGCGTGATTTCACCAAGTACAACATGTTCCTGGATCAACATCCTTGTTGATCCTGGAACGTCATTCCAATCAACCAATCAGAATTGAGGGATAACTTTTCAGGAAATATCTGTTTTAGGCTTATGATCAGGGTTAGGTGCTTCTACACCCTTGTTAATCAACTATCATTTCACACTGATTTTAGGAATAAATTATGGGTAGGGTTAGGTTTAGGGGTAGGGATTGGGTTAAGTCTATATTTTTGGACAGTAATGTTGATCCAGGATCAACAAAAGATGTTGATCCAGGAACATGTCTTACTTGGCAAAATCACGGTGACCATCGGCCCAGATCGGGCCCACATCTGGCCCGCCTGGATTTCATGCGGGCCAGATGTGGGCCGGATCTGGGACAACACTATGTTGCTGTCTGGGTTCCTGTATGTCCTACAAGGCCATCTTGTTTAACTCTGCTCTGAGGGCACTTCATACACAACAACCTACAGAGGGGTCAATCATAATTCAAAAAAAGACACAGATGATAATAAAAAAGTTCTTTGAAATTAAAATTAATAACGGTAAGACAGAGTACTGTGCACGCACCTCACTTCAAACTGTAACGGTCTGTATGTATATTATTTTCTAAACTTTAAATGTAGTGAAGTTTTTGTTCAAGCTGGCTTTGTTGCTTGTGGAAACCTCACGCAAGCCTGAAAGATACTTAAAACTTAAAATATTATTTGCACTCTTGAAGACTGTTCACCAAAGACTAAATTTCAGTCCAGCAGAATTTTCTGCACATTGTGAATGTAAGAGCCTCACACTACATTGTTTGTTTGAATTGTATTTCAGGGCAGTTTGTGAAGACAGATAACCTGGACAGAAGTCAGTTCAAGATCCAGCCTACACACCAGACTTCTCACTCACAAGGATTGCTGTCTACTAGATATTATGTGTACTCTTCAGACTTAGGTTAATGCAGATATTATTCAGGGACATGAACACTTGAATACTGCAAAAATAGAGAAACTACCTTATTTAAGAATTTTGTGTTAATTGCGTGAACATTAAACAAATATATATTTCTTTTACTGTTTTTTTTTTTTTTTGTTTTGTTTTCCAAAGCACCTAAAAGCCAATTCACACTGCCATACTCCAACAGGGTGAACACACTGACCAAGCAAAACAAATAAGCATGTTTTTTTTAATAGTTTTTTTTTTTAATAGTTTTTGTGAAAGTATGATCTGACTGTAATGCTGTATGTTAAGGTGTGAGATTCATTCAACTTGGTTTGCTGACTAAACATGATTAAATATTTGTTCAGAATATTGTCGTTGTTGTGACTATTCATTTGGGAGGGGTGTGTATCAAGTGGCTTGGTTATGGTTTTGTTGAGGCTGACATGTGGAACCCATCTGGTCCAGCATATAGGACCAGAATAGGTCCAGCTATGGTCATACAGGTATGGTCATACAGGACCTCAGATCCCACATAGCAATTTTTCTCTGGCCCAGCTCCGGCCCACATAGCAATTTTTCTCTGGCCCAGCTCCAGCCCACACAATCAGCTTTTGCTTGGCCTACATACCTAGTGTGGACCAAGTCTGGATTCCAGACAAGGGCCACACATAGGTCATAACTGGCCCAATTCAGGGCCAGTTATGGGTAATTAACTTGGCTGAGACTTGGGCCAGTTATGGCCCATGTGTGGCCCTTGTCTGGAATTCAGACTTGGTACACACTAGGACTGTGGAAGTGCGCTCTGACGATGACAGCGATGGTAAAATCATCTGCTCAAACTGAACCATTTTTATGTTTCAAAAGGTAATGATATATGCTTTATTTTATTCTCCTGTTGTTGTTATTAAAATATCAAGAGCGTTTTTTTTTTTTTTTTTGCAGCAGTTAGAGATCCATCTGTGCTGGAAAAAATAGGTCCGGGTCGCTAAAGACCCAAATATTTATGAGGATAAGCTGTGGGGTTTGCGGCAGGCCGGTCATAAGTTGGAACGATACACAGTAAAATCCTGAGTGTTAAATTAACACCGCTTGGAGCATATGGTCCCACTCTAAAAGGGTGTTAAAGTAACACTGAAGCAGTGTTAAAGTTAATGAGATAATTATGTGATTAATTAAGTGTTGATTGTGCATTAGTGATGAAAAGTGAAAGTCGTGACGTATTGTCAAGTACGGTGACCCATACTCGAAATTGGTGCTCTGCATTTAACCCATCCAAGTGCACACACACAGCAGTGAATTGTGAACAAACGCACACACACACCGTGAACACACACCCAGAGCAGTGGGCAGCCATTGCTCCAGCGCCCGGGGAGCAATTGGGGGTTCGGTGCCTTGCTCAAGGTGAACAGCTGCTGTTAACAAGCAGAATCACTGAATGAAAGAGAAACACAAGAACTACAACTGACTTCAGTCACAGCCTTAGATGAAATCAACTGAAATAAAAGACATTAAATCTCTCAAGATTTCAGTAGAAGATAATTAAACAACTCCACAAACAACATCATCAGCTTCATGCATTACTAACCAGTTAGACTTTATTTCTGGAGTATCTAAAATAGAAGTTCTTTATTGAGAATTAAGATTTAGCTGTAATTTTTGTTTTTTCTTTTCAACTTACCGTTTTGGTGAATAGTGTTTGTTTTAGTTGCCTCTTGACCGTTGACATTTGAAATGTAAATTTCTCTTTGGCTGTTACAGTTGTTTATAAAGCACATACAGTGGGTACGGAAAGTATTCACGCTCCCTTAAATTTTTCAGTCTTTGTTATATTGCAGCCATTTGCTAAAATCATTTAAGTTCATTTTTTTTCTTCATTAATGTACACACAGCACCCCATATTAACAGAAATACACAGAATTGTTGATGTTTTTGCAGATTTATTTAAAAAAAAAAAAAAAAAAAACTGAAATATCACATGGTCCTAAGTATTCAGACCCTTTGCTCAGTATTTACTAGAAGCACCCTTTTGATCTAATACAGCCCTTTTGATCTAATGCAGAGTCTTTTTGGGAAAGATGCAACAAGTTTTTCACACCTGGATTTGGGGATCCTCTGCCATTCCTCCTTGCAGATCCTCTCCAGTTCTGTCAGGTTGGATGGTAAACGTTGGTGGACAGCCATTTTTAGGTCTCTCCAGAGATGCTCAATTGGGTTTAAGTCAGGGCTCTGGCTGGGCCATTCAAGAACAGTCACGGAGTTATTGTGAAGCCACTCCTTCGTTATTTTAGCTGTGTGCTTAGGGTCATTGTCTTGTTGGAAGGTAAACCTTCGGCCCAGTCTGAGGTCCTGAGCACTCTGGAGAAGGTTTTCGTCCAGGATATCCCTGTACTTGGCCGCATTCATCTTTCCCTCGATTGCAACCAGTCGTCCTGTCCCTGCAGCTGAAAAACACCCCCACAGCATGATGCTGCCACCACCATGCTTCTCTGTTGGGACTGTATTGGACAGGTGATGAGCAGTGCCTGGTTTTCTCCACACATACCGCTTCGAATTAAGGCCAAAAAGTGCTATCTTGGTCTCATCAGACCAGAGAATCTTATTTCTCACCATCTTGGAGTCCTTCATGCGGGCTTTCATGTGTCTTGCACTGAGGAGAGGCTTCTGTCGGGCCACTCTGCCATAAAGCCCTGACTGGTGGAGGGCTGCAGTGATTGTTGACTTTCTACAACTTTCTCCCATCTCCCGACTGCATCTCTGGAGCTCAGCCACAGTGATCTTTGGGTTCTTCTTTACCTCTCTCACCAAGGCTCTTCTCCCCCGATAGCTCAGTTTGGCCAGACGGCCAGCTCTAGGAAGGGTTCTGGTCGTCCCAAACGTCTTCCATTTAAGGATTATGGAGGCCACTGTGCTCTTAGGAACCTTAAGTGCAGCAGAAATTTTTTTGTAACCTTGGCCAGATCTGTGCCTTGCCACAATTCTGTCTCTGAGCTCTTCAGGCAGTTCCTTTGACCTCATGATTCTCATTTGCTCTGACATGCACTGTGAGCTGTAAGGTCTTATATAGACAGGTGTGTGGCTTTCCTAATCAAGTCCAATCAGTATAATCAAACACAGCTGGACTCAAATGAAGGTGTAGAACCATCTCAAGGATGATCAGAAGAAATGGACAGCACCTGAGTTAAATATATGAGTGTCACAGCAAAGGGTCTGAATACTTAGGACCATGTGATATTTCAGTTTTTCTTTTTTAATAAATCTGCAAAAATGTCAACAATTCTGTGTTTTTCTGTCAATATGGGGTGCTGTGTGTACATTAATGAGGAAAAAAAAGAACTTAAATTATTTTAGCAAATGGCTGCAATATAACAAAGAGTGAAAAATTTAAGGGGGTCTGAATACTTTCCGTACCCACTGTATGTTATAGTAAGGAACTTATGATAAAATCATTTCATACGTCTGAGTCAGTGGTTGAAAAGCAATTGTATTTTATCTGTAGTGCTTTTATGACTTCTGATTATTGCAGTTCTATGATATGGAATGACAATGTGAGAAGACTTTATAAACCACTTTTATAAATATGGTTCATGAAGAGGATTAACTCTGGCACTCATAGACATGAAGAATCAGCATGTGAATCTCAGCAATGGTGACAAAATATTTTGATATGACTTTTGAACGTCATAAACAAGGCAGTAAAAAGTCACAACAAAAATAAAAGCAAATAGTAAGAATAAAAGAAAATACTAAGACAATGCAGCGGCATAATATATTCATGTCACAATGCATGCTGGGAGCCATGGATGAGTTATGATTGGTGCACCCAGAATGCACTGCAGCATGAATCTTTCTGATGATCGTCACCATTGTTGAGATTCAGATGCTGATTCTTGACGTCTGTGTGTCTAAACAGTAGAGATATTCTGTAGTATTTTTAAAGTTTTTCATATTTTGTTAAAATGCAGTTGTAATCAATAATATAAACTAAATTGTACATTATCACTGACGACATCAGTGAATGAGGCTTTACATGACAGCTATATCATCATCAATAAATAGCCAACATACCCTGATCACATTTTCTTTTGGTTTTTCTTGCCATAATTGTTTCATAAACACACTTACGGCAACCAGAGAAAAACTAATGTTAAAAAGTCCAGGGTCAAGATCCCAACTAAAGCAAACGCTTATCTCCACAATGGTGACTTCAAATTTTATTATGTTCAATAAACATTAACATCTAAACCTCTGTTAAGTCTTAATCTAAGGCTGTGACTGAAGTCATTTGTAGTTCTTGTGTTTCTCTTTCATTCAGTGATTCTGCTTGTTAACAGCAGCTGTTCATCACTAACGCACAATCATCATTTAATTAATCACTTAATTATCTCATTAATTTTAACACTGCTTCAGTGTTACTTTAACACTCTTTTAGAGTGGGACCATGTATGCTCCGAGCGGTGTTAATTTAACACTCAGGATTTTACTGTGTATGTAGACGATTTCATTGAGCTAGTTCACCAGCTGAGCTGGCACGACACAGCTCTTGGTGCGTGCTTTCTGCTGGGACTGAACGACAAGATGATCCGCTGCGATCTTCCTGTCTCTGATTTTCCCCTGATCGAGCTGATTAATCTCGTACTCTTTTTGAATGGTTCTAACTTCGAAGTAGAAGAAGTTAAGGAGCCTCCTAAGTCTCGTCGTCCAGCCCCCTCAGAGGCACACCGCGTCTCGCTACCTTACCTCATGCCAGGAACCCCCACATACTGCTCCAATGACTTGGACCGCCTCTCCAACCCCAAATACCCCCGTATCCTCCAAAGCTCCACCCTCGTCCTCAGCCCAGAAATGCTGGCTGTTCCTGTGGAAAGCCCGCCGCCGTCCGCGTCTCATTCAAGGCCGCTGTTTGTGGCCAACGCAAGCCCGCTGCCGTTCGCAGCTCTGTCAAGCCCGCAGTTCGCGGGAAAATCATTCGAAATCATTCGTAGCCAACGCAAGTCCTCCAGGGCCCGCTCCTCCAGTGCCCGCTCCTCGCAAGCGCCCTCCAGTGCCCGCTCCTCGCAACCGTCCTCCAGTGCCCGCTCCTCCAGGGCCCGCTCCTCCAGTGCCCGCTCCTCCAGGGCCCGTTCCTCCAGGGCCCGTTCCTCCAGCGCCCGTTCCTCCAGGGCCCGTTCCTCCAGGGCCCGTTCCTCCAGCGCCCGTTCCTCCAGCGCCTGTTCCTCCAGGGCCCGTTCCTCCAGTGCCCGCTCCTCCAGGGCCCGTCTTCCAGTGCCCGGTCCTCCAGGGCCCGTTCCTCCAGTGCCCGCTCCTCCAGAGCGCCCCCAAGTGCCTGCTCCTCCAGAGCGCCCACCAGTGCTCGCTCCTCCTGAGCGCCCACCAGACTCCATAGTTTCCCCCTGGAAAACTTTGGGGGGGGGGCATATGCCATGGCCGCCGGAGTCCCCTGACCCGCCATTGCTCCACTGGTTTGCCTGATCTGCCCTGGCGCCATAGACACTATATATATATATATATATATATATATATTTTTTTTTTTTTTTTTTAAGTATTCTTGTAGCTTCGTAAAATTACAGCTGAAACACTGATGTCACCATTTTACCAATCTCCTTACGTCTGTGCCTTGATGGTGGTAGTACCCTTGCTGTCTATGCAGGGTCAGAAAGCTCTGGGATTTCATCTAAAATATGTTAATTTGTGTTCCGAAGATGAATGACGGTCTTACTGGTTTGGAACAACATGAGTATGAGTAATTAATGACAGAATTTTCATTTTTTGGGTGAACTATCCCCTTAACAACAACATAAAAAAATGTAAAACATATTTCATGAATATATACTGACATGTCCTGGGAAAGATCTATTCCTCCAAGAAAGTCGGCTTCGTCCCCTCTGGAACCTCTCCTTCTACAAATTGCCACAGATGATTCTGAGATGCAGGGTGGCTCTGAGGGCCCCAATAGCTCTCTAACATCTTCAACACTACATCAAAGAAGGTAAGTAAAACGGTAAGTAAAATGGTAAAACGGTAAGTAAGTTAGATGTTTTTGGCACAAAAGCAATATAGAAATGACAAGAGTAAGTAGCGTGTCATGCGTTTAGGTTCATTCTATGTTTGTTTTGTTTATTCTCTAACTCAAACCAGACTGACTTTCTGTCAGACATCTACAGAAGATCTTATTGAGAATTAACAGGGGTGTAGATGTTGATATTTATATTTCATTTGAAGTCACCATTGTGGTGGACAGTGTTTGTTTTAGTTGGGATCTTGGTCCTTATACTTACTCTGTTAGCTTTTCTTTGGTTGCTGTAACTGTTTGTTTATAAAACACAATTGTTGTGACAAAAAAGACCAAAATAAAGTGAGGGCATGTATTATCAGCTCTTTATTGATGATGACAAAATCATCACAAAATTAGTATCTGATGTTATGACTTTAGTTTTGTTTTATGTTTGGTATTTATAGCCACCAGCCTTATGAAGTTGCAGTACAGGCACCAAGAGCATTGAAATGATAATTATTCTGAAAATGGACAAAGTGCATGTGCATTATTGTAGATATTTTGAGTAAATGCATCATGTAGTCACACACAGACATCAAGATTTTGCACATGGATCACATGCATCACTACTGCTCTCTACTTTGGTGTTGCAGAGAGAACAAGAGTGCGGGCGTTACGGCAACAGCAGCGGTGGTCACGGTCTTGCGGCTTCAACAAAGATCGTGCAGACAGCCACACCAGGAGTGTGCAGGTGACCAGCTCCCCTGCGTGCTTCAGCATTAAAAGAGCAACACGGGTGATCACATCTTTTTAAAGATGTCTTATCACCCGTGCGTTTCTGGGTGTGGTTGTTTCCTGGCGCCTCAGGACGGTCACGATCACTGCCTCATGTGTCTGGGCATTCAGCACGCTGAGGAGGCTTTCGTGGATGGTTCATGTTCTTCTTGTGGGGACATGACCATAAAGACTCCGTCAAACATTTACATTTATGAGACGCTTTTATCCAAAGCAACTTACAGTGCATTCAGGCTATACATTTATTAGTATGTGTGTTCCCTGGGAATTGAACCCACGACCTTTTGCACTGCTAATGCAATGCTCTACCACTGAGCCACAGGAACACTTGGCTGAGTCCCTCAGCCTCTGCCCCGATCCAACGTTCGTCCCGGCACCCGGGGCAGCGCTGCGTCCGGTGGAGTCACTTGCTCCTTCAGTGCCCCCTCTGACGACCAGATGTCGATCGCTGCATTGGACGGCGAGATCTCTTTCTCCGGGGATGACGACTCGGCTGCGGTGTCCCTTTGGGTGTGGTAGCGTTGTCCGAGCCAGACCCAGAGATGACGGCTATGCTTTCCCGGGCCACTGAGAATGTCGGGCTCGTGTGGAATCCTCCACCGCGTCCTGATCCTTCGAGGCTGGACGAATGGTTTCTTGGTGGGGGTCGCGCTGGTTCTCAGCGCCCCCCTCTGGTGTCATTCTTACCGGAGGTGTATGAGAAGCTCACTAGATCGTGGAGGGCACCTTTCACTGCCTAAAACAAATCTTGTGGCTCCTCCGCCCTCACCACCCTCGATAGTGGGGCCGCTTGGGGTACGCGGGCATCCCCTCAGTGGAGCGGTCTGTGGCCATACAACTGTGTCCAACAGCCGCTATCTCTGTGGGGTGACCCGTATCTCCCCTCACGGGCCTGTAAATATTCATCAGGGCTAACTGGCAGTGCTTACAGAGCTTGTGGGGAGGCGGCTTCTGCCCTCCACGCCATGGCGTTACTGCAGGTCCACCAGGCCAAAGCCCTGAAAGACCTGCACGAGGGTGGCCACGACCTGGCGGTTCTACTTGAACTGCGTGCTGCGAAAGACCTCGCGCTTTGAGCGACGAAGGTGACTGCACAGTCTCTGGGTCGTGCGATGTCCATGCCAGTGGTCCAGGAGTGCCATCTCTGGCTGTGTCTGGCTGACTTGATGGAGCAGGAGAAGGTACAGTTCCGGAATGCTCCCGTGTCACAGACCGGCCTTTTTGGCGATGCTGTCGAGAGCTTTGCCCAGCAGTTCTCAGCAGCACAGCAGCAGACTGAGGTGATCAAACACATCATGCGCCAGAGGAAACCTGCTGCTTCCACCCCGGTTGCAGCCCCTCAGCCTGCTCGTCGCCGTGGCCGCCCCCCCTGCACGGCAGCGCAGCAGAGAGGATGAGGAGCAGGTCCTGTTAGTGTCTCCATATTGGCCTAACAGGACTTGGTTCCCGGAACTCATGCTCCTCGCGACAGCCCCTTCCTGGCCGATTGCTCTGAAGGATCTGCTTTCTCAGAGACGGGGCACCCTCTGGCACCCACGTCTAGACTTGTGGAAAATCCATGTGTGGTCCCTGGACGGGACGCGGAGGTTCTAGGTGACCTGCCCCAGGAGGTAGCTCTCACTATCACTTCAGCATGAGCACCGTCCACAAGACGGGCCTATACGCTGAAGTGGAACCTGTTCGTCGAATGGTTTCCCTCTCACCATGAGGACCCCCGGAGATGTTCGATCAGAGCCGTGCTTTCCTTTTTGCAACAAGGGTTGGAGCGTAGGCTGTCCCCCTCCACCCTTAAGGTGTACGTTGCTGCTATTTCCGCCCACCACGACCCCACAGACGGGAGGTTGGTGGGGAAGCATGATCTGGTCATCGTTTTTCTTAGGGGGGCCAGGAGGTTAAATCCTCCGAGGCCTCCCTCCCTACCTTGTTGGGATTTGGCATTGGTGCTAAGAGCCCTACAAACTGCCCCCTTTGAGCCGCTGTAGTCAGAGTTGAAGTTTCTCTCTATGAAAACCCTACTCCTGACTGCGTTGGCCTTGATCAAGAGGGTGGGGGACCTACAGGCATTTTCGGTCGACGAGTCGTGCCTTAAGTTTGGGCCGGCTGACTCCAGTGCAACACTGAGGCCCCGGCCCGGCTATGTGCCCGAGGTTCCTACCACTCCCTTCAGGGACCAAGTGGTGAACCTGCAAGCGCTGCCCCTGGAGGAGGCAGACCCAGCCCTAGCTTTGCTCTGTCCTGTACGCACGCTGCGACAGTACGTGGATAGAACTCAGAGCTTCAGGACCTCAGAACAGCTCTTTGTCTGTTACGGAGGACAGCAGAAGGGAAAGGCTGTCTCCAACCAGAGGATGGCCCACTGGATAGTGGATGCAGTCAACTTGGCCTACGAAGCACAAGGTGTGCCCTGTCCGCTCAAGTTGTGTGCTCACTCCACTAGGGGTGTCACATCGTCCTGGGCGCTGGCTCGTGGTGCCTCGCTAGCAGACATCTGTAGAGCTGCGGGTTGGGCGACTCCCAACATGTTCGCTAGGTTTTATAGCCTACTTGTCGAACCGGTTTCTTCCTGTGTTCTCACCTCAAACGGGTAGTGGCACTGAGAGGCCCGGCTTTGAGTCGGCTTGCGGCGTTTTTACGCCTAATTCTCCAGAGAGTTCCTTAACCAGGCAAACCCTGTCGAGTCCTCCAGCACTCCGGCGTATGGACGTGGCCGAGCGTCCGGCGCCAGGCCTTTCAGCCAATGAATTCTTCAAATCTGGTGTGAGGCTAGTGCCGATATGAGAGACCCTGAAGGGAACCCACATGTGTATTCCACAGTATGCTTATTAGAGCCGTGTTTCCCCTTGCAGACCACGTTTTACCATCTCTAATGATGCAGCCTAAGCCATCTCAGAGACTTCCATGTGCAATAGGGCCCTACGGGGTTACTTCACGTCTAAATGTCACTTAACCCCCTCTGGGAGGAGGTGACTCCACAGTGTGCCTCTTCCAAGCGGAAGGGCATGCTTCCCAGCGTTATCCTAGTCCTACTGTTTGGGTTGCTCAAGGAACAACAGTAGTTGACCTTCTCTGTGTAGAGCCCGGTCCTATCATCTGCCTTATAGGAAGGATCAGGAGACCTACACAGGGCACTGGAAGGGGCAGCTCCTGTGGCGCTTTGGTAGGGATCCCAATTTCGTCTGTCATCCGACGTGGCTCGGAGTGATCGACTGAAAGGGGAATGTCTTGGTTACGTATGTAACCCTTGTTCTTTGAAGGAGTGAACGGAGATGTCACGTCCCGTCGCCACAGTCGCTGTACCACTGCTGAGCTGGTGGGTCACCGGCTCGGCTCCACAGCGAAAGCATGAATTAATGCGGTCCACCGGCTGCCTCTTATACTCATGCTGTGATCAGCGGCAGCTGGATGCAGTGATCGCATGCCAATGTCCATTGGCTTGTTTAGTTACACTCGAAGTGGATTGGTCTTTCTGGCGAGATCCCAATTTCATTGGTCATCCGACGTGACGTCTCCGTTCCCTCCTTCAGGGAACGAGGTTTACATACTTAACCGAGACGTTTTCGTTTTAAAATGTTCTCCATCAGCGCTAGCATTTTCAAGCGTTTTCCAAAAGTTTCTCATCCACATTAAAGCATCAGAAAATATTAAATTCACTTTACTGCGCATGTGTAAAGCCTCAAAAAAGCTCACTGAGGAGATATTGACAGAACAAACACATTTTCATGCAATTCTTCTGGCAGGATCATTTTATTGACAAAAATATCTTATTCACTGACACGTTCAGGTCGCACTCACTCGCGATTGTATGTCTGATCAAAAATGTAACTGCCCTCCTGGTTTGCCGCAAACAGCAATCGTGAGTAAATTTACTGTCTTTTTTTGTAGGACTGTGATATGAAAAGTGTACAAAGTAACACATCTGTATCAATAGTGTGAAAATGAATGTTTTCAAACAAAACGTATTAGTGTGGACAAGGCCTAAGAGTGGTCCAGACCAACCTTACGAACGTATGACTTACAGAAGGTATACTTAACTAAGAACGTATTTATGATAAGGAACAGCTTAAGGTATAACTTAAAGGTCCCATGACATGCTGCTTTTTGCATGCTTTTATATAGGCCTAAGTGGTCCCTAGTACTGTATCTGCCATTTCTATGTCTGTAGCTTTAAATGCTAATGAGGAGGAGAGAGGCGGGGCAACGACATATGTTAAGAAGGTTACAGGAAACGCACCCCAGGACAATATACAGACTCATCTGTTAGATTCAGATAGATTAAAATATTGAAGTCAATAAAGCCTGAGGAGATCTACTTTTACTTAGTTTGACTGCTGTAATTATTGAGATTGAATTTGTCTCCAGTTTTATGAATGAGGGTGATGAGGCCCTGGGCCTTAATCATCTCATTCATATTATTTAATTCAGACTTAAACATGAGCAATATTATTGGCTCAATGATAATCAACTGTTTGTATGAATCTGAATGAATTTGTAAGTTGAATCTCTTCCTCACTGTCTGACACCTCAGATCTATTACATTATGCCAGAGAAGATATACAGAGATCATCATTGCCCTCCACATCTGGATAAAAAATATATGTTTTAGAATACTGTTTGAGGACTATAATTCAGTCTTGGATTTCTGATATTTATATGTTCACACAGTGCATCCCACAGTGTTAAATTAACATTTAACACTGCTCAGTGTTTATATGGGAACCACTGGAAGAGTGTTAAAAGAAGCATTAAATCAGTGTTGGAGTTAATTAGACAATTAAGTAATTAATTAAGTGATGATTGATCATTTGTGATGAAAACTAACTGTTAAGAAGTAGAATCACTGAAGGAAAGAGAAACAAGAACAGAAAAAAGAAGAGACCAGCAGACAAAAAACAACTACAACTTTAAGGAAATCAGCTGAAATAATAAAAGACATTAAATCTCTCAAGATCTGAGCAGATGATGATTAAACAGGTCCACAAACTGTATTACCAACTACATTCATTTTAAACCAGTTTGCCTTTATTCCTTTCAAATGTGTTTTCTCAGAGGTTTTTTTTTTTTTTTTTTTAAGATTTATTTTTGGCATTTTTGCCTTTATTATGATGGGACAGATCAGAGCTGTCAGGAGGGGAAGTTGGAGAGAGAGAGATGGGCGAAGGATCAGGAAAGGTCCTAGTACTCGGGACGTCCGTAGTGTAATGGCGCTGTATGTTGTCACGCTGCCCACAAGGCTATCAGCACCGACCAAACTTTTGTGTCTTCTCAGAGTTAACAGAGGTCTATTTTTAGTTTGTTCATGTTCTGTTAAATTACTGGTTTCATCTGAATGTGTTAGCTTTGATTGGGCACTCATATTTGCAAAATTTTGTAATAATCTTTTAGGGAATGTCTGTGAATTGACAAAGAAAGATTGATGAAGAAGCAGATCACATGAAGTTGTCTGTTTACAACATTCAAATGATTGTTGTAAAGTGTTTTAGGTCTAGTGTAGTTTGATTGAGTAAATGATAATTAAGGCATTATTGAACTGTAAAAATGGGTAACACTTTATAATAACGTTCAGTTGCAAGTCAATGATGAACTAATCACTTACATAACATTCATAATGATATGCTAACAATTTATGTATGTTTTGTTAATTTATTTACAAGTCATTTACAAGTGATTAGTTAATAATAAACTAATCATTTACAAAACATGATTATGCGTTCAAATGTTTAATAAGTGATATGTTAATATTTTTATCTATGTTTTGTAGATTAACTTATAAATAATCATCATCTAATCACTTGTAAATTAAAAATTTACAAAACATGACTACACATTCACAAATGATTAATAAGTAATATGCTAACGATTTACAAATCTGTCATAAGTTATCTTAAAAAATAACATCATGAAATAATCAAACTGATCCTCAGTAAAAGGTTAATACACTGAAAAAAAAAGATACTAATTTTTTTTAAGGTAAGTGGTTGCAAACAATATATTTTAGCTACATTTAAATAAAACAAATAATAATGATGTTAATAATGTTGAAAGTTAGTCAATTAAATTTGTTTATTTAAATGTAGCTAAAATACATTGATTGCAACCACTTATCTTAAAAAAAAAGTAAATTCAATGAATCATTGTTTTCAGTATAGTTACTAGTTAAGTTACTAGTTAATATATTATTAATCACTTATAAATCACTGAAATGTCAACATTGTACTATTATCTACTACCGCATGAATAAATAATTTACAAACTTTCTGCATCCTCTAATCTAAAGTGTAAACTACTCATCAGTTGTAAATGTTTTACAAACCTGCTGGTTATAGGTTGTGTGTGTGTGTGTACACACTGGGGTGAAAGATCTACGAATGATGAGTAAAACATTTACAACTGATGAGTAGTTTACACTTTAGATTAGGGGATGCAGAAAGCTTTGTAAATGATTTATTAATGCGTTTACACAACAGGTTTTGAATACTTTGTAGTGTGCACTGCAATGTAAGGGCTGACTGGTGAGGGTGTAGACAGATGTCTTCTCTGACACACATGGAGTAATTTAACGCTGTGAGATAATAGTACAATGTTGACATTTCAAAGATTTATATGTGATTAATAATATATTAACTAGTATCTTATTAACCATTTACTAAGGATTTGTTTGATTATTTCATGATATACTGTTTTTTAAGATAACTTATGACAGATTTGTACATCATTAGCATATTACTTAATAATTTGTGAACATATAGTCATGTTTTGCAAATGATTAGTTAATCATCATCTAATCACTTGTAAATGATTTATAACTCAATCTACAAAACATACATAAACATATTAATATATCACTTATTAATCATTTATGAACACAGTTATGTTTTGTAAATGATTAGTTCATCATTAACTAATCACTTATTACAACTGAACATTATTATAAAGTGTTATCTAAAAAGGTTCTATTAAACAAAAGCAGCTGCTATTATAGAAAGATCAATGTAATGCATTTACATTGTCTGTGACTAGACGAACTAATGATGCAGTGACATCTTTGTACAAGAATTTTTGACTGGTCACTGACACATCAACACTCATCATACAAACCTTAGCAATGGTGACAATAACAAAACATTCAGATAAACAGATCAACTCTGAACATCACAAAAGAAGCTACTGAAAACTCAAAACAAAAACAACAACAAGAGCAGAAATTTTAAGACAATTTAGTGGCATAATTTAATCATGCCACAATGCATGCTGGAAATCACGGATGAGTTTTATACAGCACCCATCATGGACTGTGATATGAAGCTTTTTGTTCATTGAAAGGGTCAGAGATTTGGCTTATATTTTTTTATAGATAAACATTAACCATGACAACACTGCACAGAAACAGGACTGTAGTCAGATTAATATGTAGTGACCTGGGGACATTTTTCGTTTTATTAATAGTTTTTAAAGTGCAAACTTTCACGTGAGTCATATATCAGGCCTCAGAGTGTGATTTGTTTGATAGATCTTCCAGTTCATGTTTTAAATACACAAGACAAATAAATACTGGCTAGATTTTACAATGATCACAGAGTGAATGAATGATGATATGATGTATGCCTATTAAATAAATATAGTATGTAAGTAAAAAATAAATAAATAAATAAACATTGTGTAAAATATCTCTAATTTTTGCTATAATCTTTTGTCATTGTGTTGTTTGTGATCCTCTCATCAGCAGCTGCAGTATCTGTCAGCTGTATCAGTGCAGTCACTGTGACTCTGACTGACGGAGGTTTTTGTACGACTCTTTATCACTGTGTGAACACATATTTACTGTTGATATAGTGTTCACTCTGACAGTAATAATCTCCTGTATCTTCAGTCTGGACTCCACTGATGGTCAGAGTGAAATCACTGTCAGATCCACTGCCACTGAATCTAGATGGAGTTCCAGTGTAACGGCTTGTTGCATCATGTATGAGGAGTTTAGGAGCTTCTCCAGGTTTCTGTAAGTACCAGGCTAAATCATTACCCTCATCCACTCTACTGCTGGTTTTACAGTTTATTCTGACTTCTTGTCCTTGAGCTGCTGTTATTAATGATGGACTCTGAATTACAGTGACCTGTCCTCTACACACTGAAAAAAGAAGAAAAAAAAAAAAAAGAACAAGAATAAAAATTAGAAAAATGTGACAATGAGTTACATTTCACATTTTAAAGAAATAATAATACTTATCAACTTTTATCACACAAACCTTGAGCAAACAGTGTGAGAGTCCAGATGAGGATGATGATGTTGTTCATTGTTGTTGTTTTGTCTTGTGTGATGATGAAGATTGTGTTCTGTTCTGCTCTCAGTCATGAAGTGTTAAACTCACAGCACTATAAACACTCTCAGAGCACTGAAGCATGTGCTGATGATGCAAAGAAGTGGGCAGGATTCACAACAGCTTGTGCTGCTACAAGACTGATATACCAGAATAGAGTTACAGAATATATCATTCTATATATTCCATTAGATGAGCTGCCACCACTATAAAAAGAGTAAGAATCATGCACAGTAAAATCCTGAGTGTTAAATAAACACCGCTCGGAGCATATATGGTCCCACTCTAAAAGAGTGTTAAAGTTAATGAGATAATTATGTGATTAATTAAGTGTTGATTGTGCATTAGTGATGAACAGCTGCTGTTAACAAGCAGAATTACTGAAGAAAAGAGAAACACAAGAACTACAACTGACTTCAGTCACAGCCTTAGATGAAATCAACTGAAATAAAAGACATTAAATCTCTCAAGATTTCAGTAGAAGATAATTAAACAACTCCACAAACAACATCATCAGCTTCATGCATTACTAACCAGTTAGACTTTATTTCTGGAGTATCTAAAACAGAAGTTCTTTATTGAGAATTAAGGTTTAGATGTTTTTTTGTTTTGTTTTGTTTTTTTCTTTTTTCAACCGTTTTGGTGAATAGTGTTTGCTTTAGTTGCCTCTTGACCGTTGACTTTTTAAATATAAATGTCTCTTTGACTGTTACAGTTGTGTTTATAAAGCACATATGTGATGGTAAAGCACTTATGATGAAATCATTTCAAGCGTCTGAGTCAGTGGTTCAAGAGCGATTGTATTTTATCTATATCTGTAGTGCTTTTATGACTTCAGTATTATTGCAGTTCTATGATATGGGATGACAATGTGAGAAAACTTTATAAACCATTTTTATAAATATGGTTCATAAAGAGGTTTTAACTCTGGCACTCATAGACATGAAGAATCAACATGTGAATCTCAGCAATGGTGACAAAATATTCTAAATATACAATATATATAAACAAATGTGTCTTGATTCTTTTTTGAAGCAGCAGGTTTTTCTGTGAATCATAATGATTGAGCTGCATATGAAGAACAGAAGCATTATTATGAGAAACTCCACAACATCATCATGATAAAGGAGGTCAAAGGTCACATTAGAGGTCATAGTTGAGGTCTGCATTCCCGAAGGGAGCGCGGGACCCGACCAGATTTCTTGCGACACGAGATTAAATTTCTGAATAAAACGGTCATTAACTCTGGTGTAATTTGAACGGGAGCAGGTGGTCTAACAAAATCCCATTCCTGACATCCTTTAAGAACAGCATATCTGTGCTTTACTCGTTCTTATCGAGCACTAGTACAGATTGCTCTCAGGACTGTTATGCACATTCTGCATGCATAGACCAGTGCTTTCTGCATTTTTATTTGTGGGGTCTGTGCTCACAGCATGTGCATAATGATCCTCAGAGCAGGCTGTACCAGTAGTAAATATACGACAGAACAGGCAGGTTGTCGATGTCATGAGTGACAGAGCAGAATAAGGATGGCAGAGCAAAGTGTGGATGTGCAGTCCTCGAAGGACGTTTTGTTCATATTTTGCTTAGCCTATAATTTTAAATGACAGATGTCATATTTATTTATTTTTCTCTGCAACACTTTTTCTACTGTGTTAACAGAAAAATGTTAAAAGAATTTAGTATTTTGACAAGACGAATAAAAATAGCTAAAAGGCTACAATGTTTTTACAACCTACATTTTTTTTTTTCTCTCTGCTACACTTTTTTCCTACTGAGTTGTTGGCAACAAAATGTTAAATGAATTTTGTGTAAATCTTGAGTAAAGACACAAATTTCATTTAACATTTTGCTGTCAATAAATTCAAGACTTTTGACAAGACAAATAAAATAAATAAAATTTTGTGCTGACTACACCTTTATTTGTTAGCCTATCTCTCTTTCTTTCAGTAGCGAAAATTTAAATGTGAGATTCTGGAAATGAGATCTAAATTTAGCGGGAACGGTTGGGAAGAAAATTAACTCTTCAACTGATTGTGAACAGAACATTTTTTTTTTTTTTCAATTAATAACAAACATTTTGAAAATACTTTGTTCTTACTTTTTGAAAAATATTTTCTCAAACTAAATGATTGAGTGTTGTCAACAGCTGAGATGTTTCTGCTATCAGTGTGTTGAAGTGTTGTTTCTGCTAGAGTTTGTGTTCACTGGAGTGGAATAGAGGTTTTTGTATGACCATTTCATTAGATTGCATCACTGTGGTGGACTTTCAGTGGAGGAACTAAACTGGTGCTCTGAAAGTCTGTCTCTTTTTACTGTCTTGTACAAAATGATTCAAATGATTTACTGTTTAATTGAAGTTGTTTTATTGTCACATTTAGAGCTTCAGAGAACTGAATTATATACTCAATAAACAAATATTGTCCAAACACATTTCCATAATGTCTCATTTTGAGTTTTATCAGTTCATTTCATTTACAGATTTATTTTCATCAGTTTACATTGTTCATATATGGTTCATCTTTTATTGTAGATATTCTACATGAGGAAAAAAAAGGAAAAAAGAGAGATTTGACATCAGAATCTAAATATAGTTACTTTTCGTAGTTGAGTCAATGATTTTGAATCTCTTTTGCTCATGCTGTGCTTCAAAACTGTACAAAATACTAAATATGTGAATGTTTAGAAATCTTAATTCAATTGTTTTTTTTTATTCTTTTAAAATAATTTGCATGTGGTTTGAGATAAAGTCATAAAATAGCAGTTTGCATCTTTTACATTTTAAAAAGTGTCATATATACAGTGCTTTGCAAAAGTATTCAAACCCCTTCATTTTTTTTTTTTTTCACGTTTTATGTTGCAGCCTTATGTTAAACTGCTTTAAATTACTTTCTTTTCCACATCAATCTATACTCCATACACCATAATGACAAAGTAAATCACAGGTTTTTAACATCTTTGCAAATTTATTAAAGATAAAAAACTTAAATGATTAAATTGCATAAGTATTCTTACCCTTATCTGGAACAGTTAAGTTACCACACTTTGAGTGACTTTAACCTGCGGCAAATTCAATTGAATGGGTTTGAATTGGAAAGGCACACGTCTTAATAAAAGGTCTAACAGCTTAAAATGCAATTTAGAGCAAAGACCAAGCCCTGAAGACAAATAAATAAATAAATAAATAAATAAATAAAAACTGCCTGTATAGCTCAGAGACAGGATTGTATCAAACCACACATCTGGGGAAGAGATCAGAGAAAAATTATGCTGCATTGAAGGTTCACAGAAGCGTGTAGCCTCCATTATCCATAATGGAAGACATTTGGAACAACCAGGACTCTTCCTAGAGCTGAGTAATTACCCCAAACTGAGTAATTGATGGAAAAGGGCTTTGGTTAGAGTGGTGACCAACAACCTGATGGTCACTCTAGTTGAGCTCCAAGATCATATATGCAGATGGGAGAAACCTACAGAAGGACAAACATCACTGCAACACTACACCGATCTGGGCTTTAAGGCGGTGTGGCCAAACTCAATCTTCTCCTCAGTGAAGACACATGAAAACACACTTGGAATTTGAAAAACAGCACCTAAATGACCATCAGACTCTGAAAAACAAGATTCTCTGGTCGGATGAACCTAATTCCAAGTATCATGTTTGAAGGAAACCAGCTCTGCTCATCATCTGCAGAGTACCATCACAAAAGTAAAGTGTGCTGGTAGCAGCCTTTTGCTGTGGGGCTGTTTTTTTTTCAGTGGCAGAGACTGAGGGACTCATTACAGCAGAACACAAGCTCAATGCACCAAAATATAGAGATAGCCTTAATGAAAACCCAGTCCAGAGCATTCAGAACCTCAGATTGGGCAGAAGGTTCACCTTCCAACAGGACAATGACCTTAAGCACACAGCAAGAGTGGCTTATAGACAACTCTGTGAATGTCCTTGAGTGGCCCAGCCACAGCCTGAGCTTGAACCCAATCAAATATTTCTGGAGAAACCTGAAAATGTGCATCTGCCCCCATCCAACCTGACAGAGCTTGAGAGGTGAAAGGAAAGGGAAAGGGAAGTGATGTGTGGCCAAGTACGGTGACCCATACTTGGAATTTGTGCTCTGCATTTAACCCATCCAAGTG
Organism: Spinibarbus caldwelli; assembly: GCA_039654775.1. NCBI lineage: Eukaryota > Metazoa > Chordata > Actinopteri > Cypriniformes > Cyprinidae > Spinibarbus > Spinibarbus caldwelli. The sequence continues at coordinate 20,848,546 of CM077265.1, read as the reverse complement.
CACACACACAGTAGTGAACATACACCTGGAGCAGTGGGCAGCCAATGCTGCAGCGCCCAGGGAGCAGTTGGGGGGTTTGGTGCCTTGCTCAAGGGTCTCATCTCAGTCGTGGTATTGACCTGCCGTACCTGAGACTCAAACCCACAACCTTCGGGTTACAAGTCCAACTCTCTATCCATTAGGCCACGTGAAGAGGCGAGGAGAAGAATGGCAGATAATTGCCAAATGATGATGTGCAAAGCTTGTCACATCATACACAAAAAGACTTGAGGCTGTAAAGGTGCTTCAGCTAAATACTGAGTTAAGGGTTTGAATACTTATGCAATGTACTTATTTCAGTTTTTTTTTTTGTTTTTTATAAATTTACAAAGTTGTGACAGTTCTGTTTTTGCTTTGTCATTATGGTGTATGGAGTGTAGATTGATTTGAAGGAAAAAAAGTAATTTAAAGCAGTTTAACATATGGCTGCAACATAACAAAACGTGAAAAAATGAAGGGGTTTGAATCCTTTCACAAGGCACTGTATGTGTGTGTGTGTGCGTGTGTGTGTGTGTGTGTGTGAATATACATATATATGTATGTGTGTGTATATATATATATATATATATATATATATATATATATATATATATATATATATATATATATATATATATATATATATATATATATATATATATATGATGGGATTGTTGTGATTTTGACTGCACTCCTCTTGTCTGCACCTGAAAGTGTTGTTGAAATGCTGTGAATGCTGCAGGGCAGAAGAGTGTGTTTTCTCTGTGTTTGTGAATGTGTTGTGTTTGTCTCCTGCAGCTGGTCCCACAGTGAAGCCCTCAGTGTCTCTGCTGCCGCCCTCTTCTCTGCAGATCTCTGGAGACTCAGCCGCACTGCTCTGCCTGCTCAGCTCTTACTCTCCACAGGGGGCGCTGGTGAGCTGGACACTGGACGGCTCAGAGGTCAGCGAGGGGGTTGTGACCAGCGCAGAGAGTAAGAAGGACGGCCGCTACAGCCGCAGTAGCGTCCTGACCCTCAGCAAAGCACGCTGGGAAGAGGGAGAGCTGTACGTCTGCAGAGTAACACATGATGGAGCTGCTCAGGACGTCTCGTTCCACAAGAGTCGCTGTTAGTCGCTCGCAGTGCTGATGTTTCTCCAGTGAGCGCTGCTCTCTCCTGAAGATGAGCCGTATCTGAGTGTCCTGTGTCAGGCAGGATTCACATGAGTCTAGTGCTGCAGCTGTAGTCATTTACAACTCAATACTGAAAGAGAGCTCTAGTGTCAAAGCATTGGCTGATCTTTCAATCTGCTGTGTTTGCTGCAACATTCAATAAAGCTTCTCAACAAGCTCCATTTGTGTCTGACAACATCATTCAACTAACAGATCAAGATGCATGTAGTGTTTGTTCAGGTGCTTTTCAGAAGCTCGATCAGTAGCAGTAAATCTAGTCAAATAAACTCTTGGGGTTTGAACATGGTCTCTGGAGACAGAGCTGCTCTATTCTGAGAGGATCTCAATCACTCACCCTGACAATGCAAATGAGATTTTCAGCTCACACTTCCAGAGTCACTGTTTGATTGGTTACATGATCTGGACTGAAACACACCAGTTTCACTTCTTCTGTAGTCAAGCAGCACACAGACAAACTCATCATTACATTCATTGGAGATAATCAAAATATACTGTATATGAAAATGTCATAAAAATCATAAAAAGCCATTCCGATATTAATTGTGTAAGAATGTAAATCTGTCTGTTGGTCAAATGGAAAGCACCACGTCCAGACAGCAGAAGTGACTGAATGCAGTCTGTTCAGTTTGATTGACAGGGATCATATTACATCGAAAACATGTTAAAATGTCATATTAAAACACTGACTCATTCTGTTCAGAAATGCAATATTTCTGTTAATAGTAATGATATTGTGTTATGTGTGTTTGTTCACTGATCAGTGTTGTGTGTGATTGTGTTGTAGAGCAGCTGCAGTATCTGTCAGCTGTATCAGTGCAGTCACTGTGACTCTGACTGACCGAGGTTTTTGTACGACTCTTTATCACTGTGTGAACATCAAGCTACTCATATAGTAGTGACTCATACAGTAATAATCTCCTGTATCTTCAGTCTGGACTCCACTGATGGTCAGAGAGAAATCACTGTCAGATCCACTGCCACTGAATCTAGATGGAGTTCCAGTGTAACGGCTTGATATAGCATATATGAGGAGTTTAGGAGCTTCTCCAGGTTTCTGCTGATACCAAGACACACAGTCACTACAGCTAGAAAGTGTCTGACTGGTTTTACAGCTGATCGTAACAGTTTCTCCTTGTTTGATGGATTTTATTTCTGGATACTGAGTCACTGTCATTTGTCCCCAGATCTCTGAAATAAGACAATTTAGTTGTTTAGTGAATATTTTGATCAAATATTTTGATCTAATATATCATACTATATGAGATGTTGTAGTATAGTTTGTGATTTACAATAAAATATTTACCCTGAATGCAGAGAGTCAGTGTCCAGATGAGGATGATGATGTTGGTCATTGTTGTTGTTTTGTCTTGTGTGATGATGAAGATTGTGTTCTGTTCTGCTCTCAGTCATGAAGTGTTAAACTCACAGCACTATAAACACTCTCATGCAAAGTGTCTCTCTATGTAAATGATCTTCATACACAGAACAGGCAGCTGTCAGTCTCAGACCGCAGATGAATTTCTTCATGCATGTTCATGTTCTATAAACATTAGAAGTTTTAATACTTTGTGAAGAATATGAGTTATAGAAATCAGACAGATACTATCAACAGTGAGTGTTTGATTATTTTACTGGGTTGATAATAAACCTAATAGTAATATTAAACATCATCTGCTTTCTAAAAGAATATGGATTCATACAGTACATGTAAACCAGTTTGACACAAGATTGAAAACTGAGGTGGTATTCCTATTGATCTCTTATAATAAATTATTTTGTGCGTAATTCCATATTGTAAAAATATTGTGTTCTTGATGGATTCATGGCCTGGTGTTTTTTTGTGTGGGAGATTTATTAGATTAATATTAATCTGATTAATACAGTTGAAGTCAAAAGTTGACATGCACCTTGCAGAATCTGCAAAACATTAATTATTTTAGCAAAATAAGAGGGATCATACAAAATGCATGTTATTGTTTATTTAGTACTGACCTGAATAAGATATCTACCATAAAAGACGTTTAAATATAGTCCACAAGAGAAAATAATAGTTGTAAATATTAGATAATAATAGACCGGAGCAAGCGTGTTTCAAATTTATGTGAACATATTTCATATTCTCCCATTCTCCAAACATGAACTAGCACAAGCACATATTATGTGTTCTTCAAATAAAAGGTGCGCAAATAAAGGGGCATGCGCTGATACAGCAGCAGCTGCAGCTCGTCTGATCATGAACGTGATACAACAGATTATTGTGATACACAGCAACGGAAAATTCATAGAAGAGTAAACAGAAAGTAACTGCCTTTATTCTTTCTGTTTTAAAGATATTTTAATATTCATTTGTCTGTATAATGAGTGTGTTGTAGGTCTGTGTTTTATTGGTTGTTTTCTCCCCTCTTCCAACCCTCTACACTCCCACTTTTCCACAGTTTTACACACCCATTTCTGGAGTCTTTTTCAGATCCAAGGTGTGAAAGACCAGTGCTGAAACAGGGGGGCTTCATAACATTTCAACTCCACCAGATGTCACACTCACCTGAACTCTGATGTCATTGTTTTTAGTTGTGTCTCATCAGTCTAATTAGACTGGCCTATTTAAACATTGCCTGCTTATTCACTCAGTTTTATCACTCTGGATTTTGTAACATTTGCATTCTGATTGAACACAGCCCCCGCGTATTGTTTGGTTCTCTGCCTGAGTGTCTTGTGTTTTACCGTTGCCTGGTTTTGACCACTCTTTCCTTGTTTCTCCTAATAAATCTCTGCACATGGATTCAGATCCTCACTCTCTGCCTGATGGTTCACTACTATGTCATATGAATAAATACTCTCTGAAACGTTTCATACATTTTGTGATTTTGTTTTTCATCCTCTCATCAGCAGCTGCAGTATCTCTCAGCTGTATCAGTGCAGTCACTGTGACTCTGACTGACGGAGGTTTTTGTACGACTCTTTATCACTGTGTCAACGCTGGATCATTGTGGAAACTCTGACAGTAATAATCTCCTGTATCTTCAGTCTGGACTCCACTGATGGTCAGAGTGAAATCAGTTCTGGATCCGCTGCCACTGAATCTAGATGGTGTGTTTGACTCTCTTTGGTTTGCTGAATGAATCAAGCGTTTAGGAGCTTCTCCAGGTTTCTGCTGGTACCAGGCCATACAAGTATATGAACCTACACAGCCATTGCTCACTACTGTGTTTGTTTTGCAGCTTATAGTGACTGATTCACCAATCTGAACTGTTTTAACAGAGGGAGTCTGAGTCACAGTCACCTGCCCACTGAAACCTGGTAGAATTGTAGCAAGAGTTCAAAAAACAAAAAACAAAAAACAAAAACAGTGTATGTGTAAATGTCACTGTTAAAAATATCATAATTATGTCAATTTAACATTACCATAAAACTTTACCTTGTATACATATACAGAGAGTCCAGATGAAGATGATGATGTTGTTCATTGTTGTTGTTTTGTCTTGTGTGATGATGAAGATTGTGTTGTGTTCTGCTCTCAGTCATGAAGTGTTAAACTCACAGCACTTTAAACACTCTCATGCAAAGTGTCTCTCTATGTAAATGATCTTCGTACACAGAACAGGCAGCTGTCAGTCTCAGACCGCAGATGAATAGAAGCTTTAACACTTTGTAATGAATATGAGCTATAGAAATCAGACAGACACTATCAGCAGTGAGTGTGTGATTATTTTACTGGGCTGATAATAAACATAATATTAAAGATCATCTGCTTAAAAAAAAAAAAACAAAAAAAAAAGATGAAGCAAAAAAAACAAAAAAAACAACAACAAAAAAACAGATTCATACATGTGAACCAGTTTAACACTAGACTGAAAACTGATGTGATATTCCTATTTATCTTGTATAATAAATTATTTGTGTGCAATTCCATCTTGTAAATTTATTGCACTGTAAATGTTTGGCTGTCAATCTTTCAGTATTCTGTTGTGATGAGGTTTTGAGGTGTTTAATGATGATTTGGTGGTCTGGTGGTTTGTTTGTAAGAGATTTATTAGATTAATATTAAACTGATTAATATTTACATAAGTCAAAATCAATGCATGGTTAAGTGAAATGTTATTTAAATATATAGATTAAAAACTTAAAATAAGTTGAATCTATACTGGTTTTTATTTAATCAAAATCCAGTTAGCAAATATAAAAATATTGTGTCTTTGTCTTTTCACTCATTATTTTTTGAATTTGAAAAGATCACGGGCCTCATCCTACGTCAAAGTGAGGAATAGATCAAGATTTATTAAGGCAAAACCTGACGTGAAAATGTTCTTATTTGTACGCCAAGGAAGGAATATGTGTATAAACCTTTGCGCTCATTTATACTAGTAATTGAAATAATCATTGTTTATAAAAATGTGAATTATATGTTCTAAAAATTGTTTATAGAAAAAAAGGATAAAATAATTAAGATAAATATACAATTACAATATGCATTCATATTATTATATGCTTTGTGAAAAGTACATCACAGGTATTAATGATTTCCTGAATGTAAGCACTTTTGGATTTCCTTGTCCATTCAAGCACTATATGAATAAACACAGCAACCTACAGATCATCCACAAATATCCCTTTATGATTCAGAAGTATACTTCTGAATCATAAAGGGATATTTGTGGATGATCTGTAGGTTGCTGTGTTTATTCATATAGTGCTTGAATTTAAAATGAACTGCGATTTATAACGTGTGATACATTTAGGAACATTTATTTTTTTGTGCGTGTGGATGGTTTTATAAATTGTTATAGGGACATTTTAGAAATTGTTGACATTTAGGCTCATTACATGTCTTTATAAATGAGGCCCCAGAACTCATATTTTATAATCAGATGTCACTCAGGGAACAATAAAAAAAATATGAAACAAGACAGCATAGTCAAATCATGAACCTCAAACACTGAAACATTTTCTAAGATCACTATTGGTTCTTCTATGTGTTGCCAGTTTTGCTGTAACTCAGGGGTGTCCAAATTCAGTCCTGGAGGGCCGATGTCCTGCAGAGTTTAGCTCCAACTTGCCTCAACACACCTGCCTGGAAGTGTCTAGTATACCTAGTAATACCTTGATTAGCTGGCTCAGGTGTGTTTAATTAGGGTTGGAGCTAAACTGTGCAGGACACCGGCCCTCCTGGACTGACTTTGGACACCCCTACTTTAACATGAAGGTCCTCTGAAGACGTTGAACATCAACTCCAGTCCTGAAGGGCCGATGCATTGTTTAGTTCCATCTCTAATCAAGTCCCACAAAGAAGGGCAGGGTTCCAGCCCCCAGCATGCACTGCAGCTCAAATTATTGTTTTACTGTTTTGTATTTGATGTCCCTTTGAGTTGTGTCATGTAGGCACTGTGTGAAGTTTCTAGTGTCTCCATAATTGTGGTTTGTGTGCTGGAGGTCACAAATACCACATACCAGAAAGAATAGAGTGATGTCATTTTTTTTGACATGTCATGTGGCTTTAATGTCAATGCATCTATAGTGCATCAAAATGCCAAAATCACTCACTAGGTGCGTTTACATGGAGCATTGTAATCGGTTTAAAAGTCCAATCCGAATGAAAATGCTCCATATAAACACCTCAATCAGAATAAAAATGCCCAAACCAAATGAAATTGTAATCGGTTTGAGAGGGGTGGGATAAACCTTTCTATAAACCGAACAAAATTAAAATTCTGCCATGTAGCGCGTTAAACCGATTACTTTGCGTCTACGTCATCACATCAAGAGGTCGGGTCGTCAGAACGTGAACGTGATGTTGGCAACGCAGTACATTCTGTGATTTGGGGACACTGACACTACGGTAGAGACTGGGTAATAGTGGAGGTATAAAGTTAAAATTTCAATTATACAGTTAAAAACACATTAGAATGGAGAACGCTTGCTGTGTTATGAACTGTCAAATCTTCTCTCATGACCGGAGTGAAAAACGGATCTGAAATGAAGCGCGCTTTTCTGCTTTTCAGCTTAGAAACAACACAATGATGATAGTGAAAGAATAAATCAATGAAAATAAACAACTTGACCAAAATTTGCCTTTGTCATTTTTATTTAGGTTTATTACAGATTAATAATTTCCGATCTGCTTGAATTTATAAGTGCTCACGCCATGAATATCGTAAGAAAACACGTTTGGAAATGTAATGTGTGATAGAGCTCGTTGCGATCACTCTCTGTGTTCATAAAGCAACACTCCTTTGATTCATTGTTCAGCAACTCTTGGTAAGAAATCGTGTATTTGTTCCATTATTAGGCTACAGTAAGGCTTTTTAGTATCAGAATACAATTCATTTCAGAGCGGCATTACAGAGGGTCATACTGTTATTTTATCCTTTAATGCTTTAACATTAAGAAATTAGGGCGTTATGATGATATGCATTGATCAACTGGATGAGATCAAGCTATATTGGTTCTGTGTGTGGTACAGAAGACGGCCTTATGATTTCTATGATCGTGTTCTCGCCGTATGACTGAGCGCCCGAATGAACGCAAGGGATTCAAATGTTAGTCCGTTATTCTTAGCAAGGGCAAGCAGCTATTAAAAATATTAACGCAAATATGGGCGTTTATTCCTCTGGTGATTTGTATTTGTTGTTAGGCTACTTATACTTAGCGTGTCCCAAAACTGAAAGCACAGGCACATGTAAACACCATATCGGATTAGATTACGTCTCATGTAAACAGACCACCAAATCTTTCAATCGGAATGATTTTAATCGGAATGACAAAAAAGTGCACATGTAAACGTGGCTACTGTCTGTTCGTGGAGAGAATCAGATTAATGTGGCCAGTTCATAGATGTGGGTTATTAGGATACTAGGATCACACCCCCAGAAACACCTTGGACATTTTAATGAGCTCAGGATCTGGGTTTAACTTCTGAAGGACTCTGCCCATTTACAGAATTGTTTATAGTTTATAGCAGGGGTGTGATGATACATTGATTAAATGATTGACTGTATGATATATCAATGCTTATAAGGGGCCCCTTTATTTTGACTCTCTCCACATCTTTACACAATGTCTGTCTTCTGTTTTATGTGTTTTTTTGTTTGTTTTGTTTTGTGGATGCCCAAATTAGGATACAAGATTAAAGGGTAGTGTTAAAAGGCTAGTGTTATATATTTTGAGTTAATACAAACGTAACTTGTGTAAAATAGGCTCATAACATCAAAATATCAAGAAATGCCATGTCAATAAATAAATGAATACAATTAATTTAAATGATGTACTCTCGAAACTTTACTACTTTGAGTCATCATGTTTTTGTTTTTTTTTGATCCTCTCATCAGCAGCTGCAGTATCTGTCAGCTGTATCAGTGCAGTCACTGTGACTCTGACTGACGGAGGTTTTTGTACGACTCTTTATCACTGTGTGAATACTGGACCGCTGTGGTAACTCTGACAGTAATAATCTCCTGTATCTTCAGTCTGGACTCCACTGATGGTCAGAGTGAAATCAGTGCCAGATCCACTGCCACTGAATCTAGATGGAGTTCCTGACTGGAGTCTGTTAATCAAATATATCAAGAGTTTAGGAGCTTCTCCAGGTTTCTGTAAGTACCAGGACAGACAGGGTGGGCTGCAGCCTGTTAAAGGAGTGCTGGCGGTGCATCTCATCACTACAGTCTGTCCTAGTTCAGTTGTTTGAACTGCAGGAGTTTGAGTAACAGTGATCTGTCCACTGGAGCCTGAGAGAGAAATTTATAGGATTCATTATGTACATCAAGAGAAATACAAACAGTTGGTTCCATATTATAATACACAGTATAATTTCATTAATTATAACTTCATTAATTATACTGCTTTATCCAAGCTCTCATTATTTACCTTGTATACAGCAGAGCAATGTCCAGATGAGGATGATGATGTTGTTCATTGTTGTTGTTTTGTCTTGTGTGATGATGAAGATTCTGTTGTGTTCTGCTCTCAGTCATGAAGTGTTAAACTCACAGCACTATAAACACTCTCAGAGCACTGAAGCATGTGCTGACAATGCAAAGAAGTGGGCAGGATTTACAACAGCTTGTGCTGCTAGCAAACTCATACACACTGACATAGAACTAATAAGTATGATTGTTCAGAAACAATTTTTGAATCATTGTGTGACAACATAATGGTGTAAATGTTTAATTTTTAAAGGAACACTAAGTAATTTTTTTGTGGATATTTCACTGATTCTTATTACAGTGGTTTATACTGATACATATCAGCATGAATGCAGCATCTCACAGAAGTGACTGTAGAAATATCCTCTTCACAGGTGTATTTCTCCCCCAGTTATTCTGCAGCCAGAAGTGTCTGATAATAGGGGATTTACTGAGATAAAGATGAGTAATAATCAGCTGGTCATGTGATCTCAATATGGCCGTCACCATACAGACATAAGATATTGCATTCAGCTGCTCCAGTTACTGTATGTGAACAGAGCTGCCATCTTAGAGCACCCAGTCACTTCAGTAGTTTCCAACAAATATTAATGACTGTCCTACACTCAGTATTATGAAACACTGTAATGTTTAACGTCTCTGTTTAATTTACAAACATACAGTATTAAGAAAATGAAAATGGCTGTATGAGTGGTTTCCAAGATTGCTTCCAATTGAATAAATTTGCTGCTTTTAATGATGTTTATTACAAAAAGACTAAAGAACACAATACACAGGGTGCAAACAGACAGACCTGCAAATAGATCTGTATACATATAACAACCAATATATGATCATGACACAGAGGTTCAAGACACGAGCGAGACCAACAAACAGATGTACATGTAGATGTGCAGATGACAAACATGATGCATAAATATTTAACAGTGCTAAACATCTGTTTCATCCATACATTTGGTTGTATGCAGTAATACATTTTACCAGTGTCATCTGTCAACACAGTAAATTCCCCGGTGTCAAAACAGCACTGCTCAGTGTTCATATGGGAACCACCAGCAGGGTGTTAAAAGTAACACCAAAGCAGTGTTAGAGTCAATTAGGTACTTAAGTGGTTAATTAAGTGATGATTGTTTGATTATTGAAGACACCTGATGATAAGAAGCAGAATCACTGAATGAATGAGAAACAAAAGAACTACAACTGACTCCCAGCCAAGCCTTAGACTACATCAACTGAAAAGACATGAAATCACTATTATTACAAACAAGACTGACTTTATTTCTCTCATTAATCTACAGTTCTGAGAACTAACAAGTTTAGATGTTGTATTATTGAAAATGTTCGGTTACCATTATGGTGATTAGTGTTTATTTGGGCAGTTTGACTCAAAGTTTATGCTAAGTTTGTGGTCTTTATAACAGTGTTCATGAAAATATATATGTATATATATATTTATATAAAAGAAACCATAAACAAGAGTGATCAACTGATATGGTTTACACTATCAAGAAGACGTTGAGTTCCATCACTAACCGAAAGTAGTTCATTAAGTTAATTTCACCAACAGAACCTTCATGCCACAGATGAGATATTTTAAACTTGAAATTTTAAACACATTGTGAGAAGAGAAGAAGAAAAAAAAAAAAAACAAATAGACACACCCACAGACATCAAGAACCAGTGTATGTTTCTTATCAATGGTGACATGCTTCATGCTGCAATGCACCATAGTATAAAACTTATGGCTCCCAGCATGCATTGTGGCATGAAGCATGTCATCATGGATGAGAAACGTACACTGGTTCTTGATGTCTGTGGGTGTGTTTAATCATTTTTTCCCCTTTCTTTCCCCCCCCTACAATGTGTTCAAAATTTCAAGTTTAAAATATCTGATCTGTGGCATGAAGGTTCTGTTGATGAAAATAACTTAACAATGAACAACCACTTTCAGTTAGTTCATTTTAAATCTTCATATGAATTTAACAAATGTTATACAGTGATTAAAGGCTTTTGTTAATGCACAACACGCTGCTATGGAGGTGGAATACGGGTAAAGTTAGGGACAGGTTTGGTGGCATGAGTAGGTTTAAGGGTTGTTTAAGGGGTCAGTTTGATTAAGGGAACACAGTTCGATCTGGTTATATTACATTGTTTTGATGAATGAACAAGTATTTTCTTGAAAAATAGATTCTGAAAATTAGAGCTGGACTTTAACTGGAAAAATGACTCTTTGTTATTGTCCTCTTTCATTATTGACAAACTATTTTCCTGTTTGACACTGTAAAGCTGCATTGACACAATCAGTATTGTAAAAAGCGCTATATAAATAAAGGTGACTTGACCTGATTTGTTTTCTCCTGTTGATGTATGATTCAAGGAATATCCTGTTTAAGTAATATACTAATATATGGCTTGAGGTAATAAAAAAATGTTTTGCACAATGTGTGTTATGTCTTTAACAAAAATTTAGCTAAACTTAACTAATCAATCTTTACACACGTGTTGTTCCAGAAGCTAAAAAGTCAATGTACATAAAGATACTAAATGATGAATAAACGTTTATAAACATTTACAAATGATGAATAGACTCAACTTTAGATTAAGTTCTACAAAAAAATGAACAAATAATTAATAAATGATTAGTTAAGATGTGTAAATAGGGTGAATTCAGTATACTTGGGATGCATTTTGCTATCAAGATGACTGCTCATAAAGGTACTAATGATTAGTAAACATTTATAAACATTTACAAATGATGATTAGTTTACATTTTAGACTGAGTACTGCAAAACATGAACAAATAATTAATAAATAATTTGTTAAGATGTGTTGTAGAAGTCTACACAACAAATGAAGACCAAATATATGACCTTTACAGACTGTGATTATTCTTTTCACAGCATTTGCAAATGTAAAAAAGAACATTATATGAAAAATATGAAAAGTCCACTAACAAAATAAGTGTGTAATCATTGTATAATTTCTGTTAAACTCATCTGTAGATTTTTAAAAAGTGCATGATCACATGAATTGAAAGTTTAATCTCCCGCGAAGAGGATCATCGTGTCAGGAACGCTTCCCATGTATCGACGAGGACAAGAAAGGTTCAGTAGACAGTTTGCTTTAAACAAATGGTTATTGTCATGGTGTAAAGAACAGAAGCTGCACTTTGTTAATAATTGGAATCTTTTCTGGGAGCATCCTAGGCTTTTCCGTGCTGATGGCCTGCACCCCAGCAGAGTCGGAGCAGAACTCCTGTCGGACTACATCTCCAGGACGTTACGCTCCATATGACTAGTAAGTCAATTCTCAAATAACTGCTATGATGACTTTTGTTCTACCCACTTAAATGACAGAAGTACCTGCGTTGCAATCTATAAAGACTGTGTCTGTTCCTCGAATATTGAGGTCAAAATATAAATTTAATGCAGGATCTATTAAAAATCTGATCGTGATTAAACCGGAAAAATGCAAAATAAATGAAAAAATAAATTTTTTAAAGCTTGGGCTCCTAAACATTAGATCACTCGCACCTAAAGCAGTTATTGTAAATGAAATGATCACAGATAATAGTTTTGATGTACTCTGCTTGACTGAAACCAAATGATGTACTCTGCTTGACTGGCTCAAACCAAATGACTATATTGGTCTAAATGACTCTACTCAACCAAACTACTGTTATAAGCATGAACCCCGTTGTATTGGTCGTGGCGGCAGTGTTGCAGCTATACATTCTTGTTGTTACTCAGAAAACAGGATATAGGTTTAACTCATTCTAAATTCTTCTACTTAATGTTACACTGTCAGATATACACTTGCTCTGGCTACTGTGTATAGACCGCCCGGGCCGTATACAGATTTCCTAAAAGAATTTGCAGATTTCCTCTCAGACCTGTTGGTTAATGTTGACAAAGAGCTAATTGTCGGAGACTTTAACATTCATTTTGATAATACAAATGATGCATTAGGACTTGTGTTTACAGACTTAATAAACTCTATTGGAGTCAAGCAAAGCGTCACCAGGCCCACGCATCGTTTTAATCATACGCTAGATTTAATTATATCACAAAGAATTGATCTTACTGATATAGGTATTGTAACTCAAAGTGATAATGTTACTGACCACTACCTTGTATCGCGCATGCTACGTATTGCTGATATTAAAGGTGCAGTAGGTGATTGTCTTTAGAAACATTTTTTGTTATGCTGGTTGAAAGTCTCTTCACATCCCGATAGCAATCATTACGTTAAGTGATCTAAATATATTTATATGTATTTATATATTCTGTGGAAGGTGTAGGACCAAGAAATGTTCGTCCAACTAAAACGCTCGGTCTGGCTTTCCTACCTGTCTGTCAATGTATGTATTTGCATACCTCTGTGCACCCTGTTCGCGCAGACAGGACACGTTATTAGCGCATTCACACACGCTGTGCAGACAGAGTGAGAATGGCAGACAAACATCAACAACCCGATCTTCCTTCCTGGTATTGTAGTACTTTTACTAACTGTACTATAAAGTTTTCTCACAGGTGAATGACACATGATGTAGCCCAGCGGTTCCCAATTCAAGGTCAAGGTCAAGATCAAGTTTATTTATATAGCACCTTAAAAGCAACAAGTGCTGACCAAGGTGCTGCACAGCCAAAACATCAGAAATATCAACTAACAAAAGCATTTAGACAATATAAAATTTGAAATCATTAAGTAATACAAAAAGTAATAAAAAACATCACCAAACAAAAGAAACAAACAAAAACAAAACAAAAAAGTATTTTCAAGTTAAGCAAAAGCCTGAGAAAAAAGGTATGTTTTAAGAGATGATTTAAAAGAAGATGACATAGGAGATGATCTGATGGATAAAGGCAAAGAGTTCCAGAGCGTAGGACCAAGAACTGAAAAATCTCTGTTCCCTTTAGATTTTAAACAAGATTTTGGGACAATCACTAACTTCTGAGAAGACGATCTAAGCGTTCTCACAGGGAATAGAAATGGAGAAGATCTGAAATGTAAATTGGGGCAAGACCATGAAGTGCTTTAAAAACAAAAACTAAAACCTTAAAATCAACTCTGAATTTAACAGGTAACCAGTGAAGTGAAGCTAACACGGGTAATATGCTCCCTCTTTTTTGTCCCTGTCAATAAGCGAGCAGCAGCATTCTGTACCAGTTGTAAACGTGATAGTGAGGACTGGTTAATTTCAGCATAAAGAGCGTTACAGTAATCCAGCCTGGTTGAAATGAATGTATGAATAACAACCTCTAAATTGATCAAACTGAGAAAACTTTTCAGCTTGCGAAGCTCCTTAATCTGCAAAAAAATTTGGCTCCGACTACAGAGTTAATTTGTTTGTCAAATTTTAATTCAGGATCAAAAATTACTCCCAGATTTTTAACCTTTTCACGGATGTTGTCTTCAAAAGGGCCCAGAGTATATCTTAAATTTTGTAGAAGGTGAGAAAAAAAAAGAAGTCTTTTTTTTTGATTCCAGTCCTCGCTCCCTCCCGCTCTGCATATTTTGCATGTCTCGCTTAGTTAACACACCCAATTCAGATAACCAGCTCGTAAGAAGAGAGCTACGTGCATGAACTGTGCTCCGATTGACTTCGGAACATTCATTCATGGATTTGCACTGTGCAGCGTCTTCACAAACAGACGAAATTTACTAGAGAAGTGTGACAAAATATGCCTCTGTGAATAAATACTATTTAAATTTACGTCTCACAAACTTTAATGCCCTTTATGTAACATATACGCTCACTTTGAACTGGAATCATGGTGAGGACTGGAATTCTGGATTTGGGAATGGCCGATGTAGTAATGTTGTCTCTGGTATTCTGGTCTGTGAGCATATATGCGTTCAGGGGGTGTGGCTTTGAACGGCGATTGCAGGGAAGGTGGGACGTTCGCTTTCGGTGCACTAGATCTTCTACTGCACCATTAACTATATGGCTCCGCGTTATCGTCCGGGTAGAACTATTGTTCCAACCACCAAAGATAGATTCACAAATGACCTGCCTGATTTATCTCAACTGCTCTGTGTACCCATAAATACACACATGAACTAGACGAGATGACTACCAATAGGGGCACTATCTTTTTTAATAGATTAGAAGCTGTTGCCCCCGTCAAATTAAAAAAGGTTAGAAAAAAACATACTGCACCATGGTACAACAGTAATACCCATTCTCTAAAGAAAGAAACTCTTAATCTTGAGCACGAAAATGAGAAAAACTAACTTGGAAGTTTTTAGAATTGCGTGGAAAAAACAGGATGTCCAGTTATAGACATGCTCTAAAAGCTGCCAGGGCCGAGCATATCCGCAAACTCATAGAAAATAACCAAAAAAATCCAAGGTTTTTATTTAGCACAGTCACCACTGATAAACTACTACTAAATATAATGTAGAAACTTTAAAATAGAAACTTACATTTTCTGTAAAGCTGCTTTGCAGTGATTTGTATCTTGAAAAGCGCTACACAAATAAACTTGAATTGAAAATTGAATTGAATTTAATAATATGTGCAAGCATTATTATTTACATGAAATAATGGTATGTTAGTAATTAGATAATGTTTAAATGCATTAGCAAACATTAATAAGCACCTCATGTTTCTAGCTATGTGCATATATAATAACTAATGATCTGTTAAGCATTATATAAAGTTTGCTAAAGATTTATTCATGAATATTATGAAGTTTTACCTTTGTTTTGAACAATATGGAAGCAGTAAAAATAAATGTTTTGGTTTCAGTCAGTTTGCTGTAAAAGGATCATATCGTCGCTGTCGGGCGGAATCCTCGTATCTCCAAAACCATTATTTTTCAGGAAATTAAAAAAACGGCATATTTTTTGAGTTATTAAAGATTGTATCGTTAAAGTTGGTTTTATACCTTATATTGCTTTCATATACTGTTGTGTACCAACATTAACACAACATTTCCCCAAAATCATGTTTAATCGGAGATACAAGATTTATGACTTGGGAGCAGGGAGATACGAGATTACGCTGTCATTGATAAGAATGGTACGGACACAGACGTCGCTGCTGCCAGCAGTGTTCATCAAAGTCTGCAGTCGCGTTGAGTCTTTTGACAAGAGACAAGGCTTTAAGAGCTAATCAAAGCTAATGATTTTGGTTACATACATCTTCCTAAACTCTATTTTAAACGTTACAGCTATGAGTGATGCAATACCAAAATAAAACGATATGCTGACTAGGCTGTCTAATAGGTGGAAATTAATCTGCACGCAAACAAAGTCGGCGGTCACGTTGAGCCTTTTGACAAGAGAAAAGGCTTCAATTGTTAACCAAAGCTAACGACTGTGGAAAGCAACTGGGGAAAGCAGTGGCTGGAGCACACCCAGATCTGTTTGAGATGGTGGATATGTCAGCAACTGAGTCTAAGACACATTTTGCTCGGTCCATGAGGACGGCTGCAGCCAGGTATGAAGAAATCCTAGAGAACGTGGAAGCTCCCACTATTACTGAAACTGTCCTAAGGGGTAAAATTCCTGTCGCAGAGACAAGAAATTCACTAGCAAGTGACTGAGAGTTTATTGACTGGTGGAAGTGGGACAGTATTGGCGCAGCCTGTGAGCCAAAGTGTGGAGGTTGCCGCTGTGGAAATTGTCAGCCTGGAGGGAAAGAAATGACCCTAGCAGAAGAAAGGGAACTAGAGATCATAAGAGAGTGTCTCACCTATGTTCCCACAGCACAGCTCCACACTGGGATACAAAGTATCCATGGATTCAGGACCCAGCTACACTTCCATATAACAGAACCGAAGTAGAAACTGCATTCCATAGAACAGAGAAGCAATTAAAGAGGGTGCCTGAGTGGCAGGGCATTTACGCAGCTCAAGTCCATGATATGGTAGAAAGGGGAGCAGCAATAAAGCTTACCAAGGAAGTGATTGAGAGATGGAATGAACCTGTTTGGTATGTTAGCCACCTGGTAGCACCAAATCCACACTCAACTACTTCTCCAGTGCGACTTGTCTGGAATAGTAGCCAAAAGTTCAAGGGACTAAGTATGAATGATCTTCTGTTAAAAAGACCAGATGTACTCAACATAATCAGAGCGGTTCTGCTTAGATTCAGGAAGGAAGTCTTTGCTGCTCTTGGAGACATAAAAAAGATGTATAACTCTGTGTGGCTGGAGGAGCGTGAAGTGCACCTTCACAGATTCCTTTGGAGAGATACTCAGGAGGATGAAATAGGCGAGTACGCTATCACAAGAGTTAACATTGGAGATCGCCCTGCTGGATGCATTGCACAGTTAGCTATGCGTGAGATGGCAAGACTAGCAAAGTTTGCTCATTTGAAAGAGGAGTGCAGGGTCCTTGAGGAGGACAGTTACGTGGATGACATCCTTACATCCCACAATAGCCAAGAGAGACTGAACGAGATAATAAACGGGCTTGAAGAGATTCTAACAGTTGGCGGATTTGCTCTCAAGCCATGGGTTCGGTCAGGGCAAAGTGGGAGGAGTGAGGCTGGTGCTCCAACTCAAGGTCCTGAGGAATCAACCTCTCAAGCTAAAACAATCGTACTCCCAAACCAGCTAAGAGACGAAGACAACAAGGCTTTAGGCACAGGATATTTGGTAGAAGAGGACAAGCTGTATATTATGGCTTCCATCAACTTCTCAGTAAGGAAAAAGAAGATGAGAACGGGTCAGAACCTCTTGGAAAGTGAGGTGAGACTGCCTCTATGATCCAGCTGGTCTTGTCACACCAGCCAAACAAAAGGGTGCAATTCTTGTCAGGAAAGCATTCCAGGAGACAGGTAATGGAAACTTAACCCGGGAGACATGGGACAAACCACTTTCCGAGAACCTCAGAGGGAAAGCCATCAGACTGTTTGAGGAGTATGTGCAGCTTAGTCAAGTCAAGTTCCACAGAAGTCTCACACCAACTGGCTGGATAGGAAAACCTTGGGGAATCACTTTCTCAGATGGTAGTGACAAAACGTATGGAGCTGTACTGTACCTAAGGTGGAACACGGATCAGGGGATAGACGTTAGACTAGTCGAGTCCAAGGCCAAGTTGACACCGCTAGACCAGAAATGAGATGCTGTGAAGGCTGAGATCTGTGGTGCCATTTTCGCTGTACGTCTCAGGAAGTACCTTGAAAAGCATAGACGGATGGAAGTTGAGCGTTGGTTCCACCTGGTAGACAGTCAAACTGTGCTGGGGGCCATTCAACGCGATAGCTATGGGTACCAGACATTCTTTGCAAATAGAGTTGGAGAAATCCAAAAGTCTGGGTCAGTCAGCGACTGGTGGTGGATCCCAGGGGACGTCAATATTGAAGTCCTTTCTGAAGAGTCTGAATGGCAGAAAGGACCACAATTCCTCAGACATCCAGTGGAGGAGTGGCCAAAGAAATCAGCTGCCGAGGTTGCTGCTGATGCCAAGGAAAAAGTTAATAAACTTCAAAGGAAGACGTTCTCAGCAGTTCTGACAAGAGCTCAAACAAAAAAGGACCTGAGAGAAACACAAAAAGAAAGTCCCAGTGAGTCAAGCCTTGAGGGTAGAAGAGACTCAGTCAATGTTGTTTCAGAGTCTGGCATCTGTGAGAATGCAAAGGAGTCAAACTTACCAAGAGGAACACCTGGTGATTTAGTTATTAAATAACTAGTGGATGAGAAAAAAGTTCAGTAACTTAACCAAACTAGTCAGAGTCATCAGCTGGGTGTGGCGTGGTATAAAAAAAGTGGTTAGAATTCAGGAATTGGAACCCAGAGGATGGAAATCGCAAAGTGGTGTCAGAAAATGAAACCAAAAAGACTGTACTGACCGTAAAAGAACAAGAGGATGAAGAAAAGGTTGCAGTTCCAATATTACCTGTAAAAATTTGTAAATATAAATATATATATAAGGGAAACGTCAATTTAGCTCAAAGGAAATCATTTATGATTTTATAGGGAATTTGAACAGAATCACTGTTTCACGGCTGATCACTGAGTCGGCAGCGAGTCACTGAACGAGCCGTATAACATCAACTCTGCACTGGATATTAAAATCCAAAATATAGTGAACACACTATGAATAAGCACAGTAACAAGATCGGCAGTTTAAGACATTAACTTGTAAGCACAAAACACAAGATACTTCTCTTTTCAATATAAATAAGACTTTATTTATATAAACCTAAGACATGTAAACTAATCTAATCTAACACATGAACACACGCGTTCACACATTCACACGTTGCAGAAAGAGAGTAAAGGATGAGTTTACAGAATGAAAATGTGAAATCCCAAGTTTACAGCAATATGTGCAATTGCCTATAGACCTGAACCATCAATCATTTGACCCTCGCCTTGAGTTTCTCAATGAGGCTAAAATTTATATTAAACTGCACTGACTCAGCAACAGTCTGGAGGTTGTACTTGCTTGTGTTGCCTTAAGGAATTCCCTTGTGTCCTTGTCGTCTTTGGAGAAAGGGGTTTCCCGAGGTTGCTGATTGGCTGAGTTCAGTGGTCTTTCGTAGTAAAGTCTTGGGCATTGGCTCTTGATGCGGAGTTGGTCTGGTTGAAGTTTGGGCGGGTGCAGTCGGAGCTGGACTTTGCGGCAAACTTAACTTAACAAAACTTTCACGGAAAGACAAGAAATTAAAGTAAAAGAATAAAAAAATGTCACGAGACTATGTGGTTTTACTTCTCATTGTGTTGGCAGCTGGCATGTAGGCCAGAGCACGCTCAGAGAGCAGCGTCGAAATGCGGTGGCAAAAGAGAAGAGATCTGAGAAGCAGAGGAAGAACGCTGAGAGAGCTAAGAGGTGTCCTGAGTATTTAAACTCGGCTTCTAGACCGTCCTATCTGGACGTCTTGACCAATTAGAAATAATCTTGGCTCGTGGTGTTGTATGTTTCTCCTCCCCATTCATAAATCTCACATGTTATCTTATCAGTCATATGGTCCAAATTTTCGCGCTCTTACAGAGTACAATTTTGGACATGATTTCTCTAACAAGACTATGGTACATTTGACAAAGAATTGATTGGAAGAAACATTTAAAGCATGATTTTTCAAACTCATTCATACCAAACATGAATATTAACTCTTAAACTGTCCCCTAGTTATTAAAAGACATACATCAAATGTGATTAAAACATGATGGTTAATCGTGTGGGTTACATACATGATATGGGGTTATGCATAAACATGATAAGTCTCATAAGTCCTTTTAAGATGATTTTGGTGCATCTATATGTGAAAAGGCAGTTTCTGTACCGTTCTGTGAACATAAGGACATGTTCTGTGAAGACTAGAGAGGTTAAAAGGTCTCTTAAGGAATTTCAGTCTCCTTCTTTGTCTTCTATGTGGAGAGCTGGGGTGACCCACCCAATGAAGTCTCTAGCTCGTGATTTCGATCACAGATTTACAAGTAACGGCCATCTCTTTGATCATCAGTTCTGATTACTTGTCCCAAATTTGACCGTCTCCTTCCTGAATTGGAATTATCAATAAGTGTTCTTTTGTTTGAATGTTGCAAGCTGTTCTGTGAAAGAGGCTTGTTGGTTTGCTCTCTTCAGAGGGCTGGAGCTAGGAATCTGATTTATGACGAACATCCTGTTGCAGCCTTGGGATCCTCTCTGGAATTTCGGCTCCTCATGTTTCAATGTTCTGATCGAATATTAACTTTGTCTGACTCGTTCTGATCCTACATACCTTTCAATGCATGGGTGTCTATGTTATTAGCCCAAGAAGCCCACAATGTAAGTCATGAGGAGGTAGCAGGAACGCTTCTCAGAATGAGGAAGAAGGCTTGGGTGATTAAGGGTTGCATACTAGCCAAGAAAGTAGTAGACAGCTGCGTGATCTGTAGAAAGGCAAGGGCTAAAAGATGTCAGCAAATCATGGCCAACTTTCCTCCTGAAAGGGCAGGGCCAGCTACACCCTTCGAATTCACAACCTTAGACCTGTTTGGCCCATACGAAGTTAAGGATGAGGTGAGGAAAAGGGTACGACTAAAAGTCTGGGGAATTGTTTACTGCTGCATGGCGTCCAGAGCTATACACACTGACGTTGTGAGTGACCAGTCTGCTGAAGGTTTCCTACTAGCCTATCAAAGATTCATGACTCTGAGGGGTCATCCGAGAAAATTATGGTCTGAACCGGGCTCAAATTTCATCGGAGCTAAACCTGCTCTTACAGAACTCTACAAGTTCCTGGATAAGTTGCAGGAATCTGAGCTAGAGGAAGAGGCTGCCAAACATGGGACTGAATGGGTTTCGAAAATCCATCCCGCAAGTTCTCCTCATAGGAATGGGGCAGCAGAGGCCGCTGTTCACATTGTAAAGCGAGCCCTTCATAACTTGGGAGGTGATGGTATTTTCACATGGGGCGAATTTCAAACCTTCCTCTATATGGCAGCCAACCTGGCCAATGAGAGACCCATCAACGCAAGAACCCAGAGCAGAGAGGATTGTGTTGAGTATGTCATTCCCAACTCTCTCTTGTTAGGAAGATCTGGACCAAAGGGAGATCCAGGTTACTTCGATTTTGTAGGCTATCCCTATAAAAGATTCAAAGTTATTCAAGAAGAAGTTAACAGATTCTGGAAGAAATGGAGTCAGTTAGCCGGCCCAAACTTGTTTGTGAGGAGCAAGTGGCACACGAAAGAACGTAACATTGCTGTTGGGGACGTTGTCTGGTTAGCTGACCAAAATGCACTAAGAAGTCAGTACAAGTTGGCCAGAGTGGTCAAAGTCAATGCTGATCACAAAGGTGTTGTCAGAGACGTGAATGTTAGAGTCTTTACAAGGTACCCAGTATCAAGTGTAAAGCCTGACAAAGCAAAAGTCACAGACAAAACTAAAGGAGCTGCCAAAAAATTGACTGACAAAATCCCTCCAACTATCCTCCATGGGGACGTTAGTCATCTTAATTCCTGTAGAAGAACAGCTTGGAAAACAAGTAGAAGAGTGAAATGTGAACAACTTGGGTTCAAGAACTAGTAGTTCAAGTGGGAGGTGTGAAACTCCCACTTGAATTGCAAATTTGTACTTAATATTAATGAATCGGTAAAGGAAATGAGTGAAATGAATGAGCTGAAATCATTCAGCGGGGACGATCGTCTGACGGAAAATGCCTTTTATTTCTTTTCTAAGGTTTTCAACCTAATTCGTCTAATTCAAGCCAATGTAAGCCAATTCAGTTTGGTGCTATTTGCTTGAACAAACTGAGTAATTGTCAAACCTGACAAAATTCTGAAAATACAAAGTCTGACACTGATTTGGAGTTGTTCCCTGTGTCCCCTGTGAATGGCTGATGCTCTTTTTGAGTTAGGAGCAGATACTGGTGTGTCAATTTCCCAGATAACTCGACAGAAAGACACAAACCTAAAAACATGAATGTTAATTCTTTTATTTAAAAAAAAAAAATTGCTTTTGTGTGTGTGTGTATTAAATAAGTATATATATTTGCTGTTATGGGTGTGTCTCAAGATTTCCTGTGTATCTCACAACTATGTCGTGTATGAAGTTATGTCTGTGTGCATGTGTGTAAAACAACAAACTGACGATGTTTAATCATTTGTAATTGTACCATGTTGTGATTAAAAATAGTGGCCTGCTGAAATTAGAATGTATATACATCTTCATGACTAGATAGACACGGTGAGTTTGTCTTTACTATACATGTTAGATGTGAGTCACTCAACCGGAGGGAATCCTGTCAGATCGTCCAAGCCTTGAGAGAGCGTGTACGGGTTGGCCGATCTGGTTTCGTTCGTTAAAGTTAACCTTTTCAAATAACAATCACGGTCCCAGAAAGTGAGTGACCTTACCTATGCAGGTAAAATCGGATTGTCTCCAGTCATTGTTAAAAAAACAAGCTAACAAACTTCATAGCTAGCGTTAGTGAAGCGGTCAATCTTTCTACCTCCAACTAAGCTCCGCCCACAGAAAAATGTCACAATGTTTACTAACAGAAAAATGGTCTATACTAATTATTGTTGGCTCTGTGATAAATTGCATGTTATGTTTCTAGATTCCTCTATGCTGATGGCCATGCAGCAGAATTGGAGTGGACCTCCTGTCAGACAACCTCTCTAAGGCACTATGAACCATCTGACTAGTAAGTAAAGCCTCAAACATACACTACTGTTCAAAAGTTAGAGGTTGGTATGATTTTTTAAAATCTTTTTTGAACATGTTTTATTTTTTTATGTAATTCTTCTGCTCGCTACTACTGCATTTATTTGATTAAAAATACAGTAAAAACAAAAATATTGTAAAATATTATTATAATTTAAAATACCTCTTTTCTATGTGAATATATTTTAAAATGTAATTTATTGCTGTGATCAAAGCTGGATTTTCAGCATCATTACTCTAGTCTTCAGTGCCACATGATCCTTCAGACCTCATTCCAATATGCTGATTTGCTGTTCAAGAAACATTTCTGATTAATACCTTTGCTGAAAACAGTTTTTGCTGCTTAACATTTTTATGGAAACAATACCATTCAAACATGTGTGGTAAGAAAAGAAATAAATTAATACATTTGTGGTAAAAAAAAAAAGAGTGAGAGAGAGAGAGAGAGAGAGAAAGAGAGAGAGAGAGAGAGAGAGAAAGAGAGAGAGAGAGAGAGAGAGAGAGAGAGAGAGAGCGACAGAGAGAGAGAGAGAAATTAATACTTTTATTAATCAAGGGTGCATTAAATTTATCAGAAGTAACAGTGAAGACATTTATAATGTTGGAAAAGATTTCTATTCACTAAATTGTTTAATAAATTTAATAAATGTTGTTAATTGTACTTTCTATTCATCAAAGAATCCTGAAAAAGGTATCAGCATTTCCACAAAAAAATGTTAAGAAGCAAAAACTGTTTTCAACTGTTTTAATAATAAGAAATATTCTTGAGCAGCAAATCAGCATATTAGAATGATTTCTGAAGGATCATGTGACAATGAAGACTGGAGTAATGATGCTGAAAATTCAGCTTTGATCACAGGAATAAATGACAGTTTACAATATATTAAAATATACAAAAATCTGAAGTCTGCATTTATTTGATCAAGAATACAGAGAAAATAGTAATATTGCAAAATGTCATTACACATTTATTCTTTTAATGTGTAATGATATTTTGCAATATTACTATTTTCTCTGTATTCTTGATCAAATAAATGCAGACTTCAGATTTTTTCCCCAAAAACATTGTAATGTTTCCAAAAATTTTGTCAGGTACTGTATAACATTGTTACCTAGTGCTTATATTGCTTAAATACCATTAATTGGATGGATTTGTGGCCCAAGATGCTGGGATAGGCTTTAGCCCCCACGACCCTAGAGAGGATAAGTGGTTTGGAGAGTGAATAGATGGATGGATGAACTTCCAAAATACTTTGACTTTGATTTTGTTTCTATTCTGACTGCTGTTCAGCTTAAAAATACCTTTCCATTATTGTTGTTTGTCATTTTGCATCATTATACCGGTGCTAAAACTATTAAAATTAAGAAACTAATGAAAGTGTCTTTTTTTCTTCTTTTTTTTTGTTACAGGATCCTATGTACCTATGTATCCTATCCAGGAGGACTGTGAAAACGGGAACTCTTTGAACCACCAGTGGCAGTTTCCACGGGATGAAAAAGGCCATAGTAGTGGATGATGGGGGTACTGAAATTAACCTGCTGTATTCACTGTATTACACATTAGGGATGGGCATTTTTGTAAATTTTTCATTTCAAGTATTGATAGGTCTTTATTTTGATGGTCTGGATGGCATGTGAGAGAAATATATAAAGTCATGGTGATCATCGAGTACTTGACAGCAACGATTGGTCATGAAAACAATGATTGCAATGTCTTTAAAAAATGATCAGTCATTGCTATCAAGTCTGAGTACTCTAGTACTTGTGCATTTATTATTAAACACATATACACAGTATTGAGGTATGATGTATACAGCACTGATGTATACTGTAAATGCAATAAACATTTCAATCATATATCTTAAGTCTTTTTACTTCTGGATTTTCTTCTTTTTTTTTCTTTTTTTTTCATTATTTTATGAACAATCCTATTAAAGAAAATTTATAGTATGATAAATGTGAGGATATTGATCTGGAGGAAATGAAGCCATAAAGAACCTATTCATCAGTGGTTTTTTGAAGAACCTTTAAAAAGGATTCTTTGTAGTACCTGAAAAGGTGCTTTATGGCACCAAGAAAAACACCAGTTCTTTAAAGAACCTTTCACAAAATGGTTCTTAAGGGAACCAAAAATGGTTCCTCTATGGCATCGCCGCGAAACCCCCTTTTTGGTTCTTCCTGGCACCTTTTTTTTAAAGAGTGTATTCAATAACAGGGAAACACACAAAATATAATCAACAGCTACTATGGTGGATGAAAATGAGAGAAATAGGAGAGCTGCCAACTATGCACTGTACCGATGCCATAGTTTGACCAAACTTCCCCACAATCATTCCCTTTAAATAGTCTCCTAAGCCTTTACTGCCTAATGGTTTACCAGCTAATGTACCTTTGAAAAATGTAATTAAAAGGATAACAACCATCAGTGTAATGACAATTTAATTCTCTGCACAAAAACACTTCAATTAGCCTAACTGAACATTGGGTGTACCAGTTGTCATGAAATACAGCTAAATTTATATTACAATGTTTGAGAATGGGCAGTTTGAATTTGTGATCTGTGTACTTAATCACCTCATTCATATTATTAATTCAGACTGAAACATGAGCAGTATTATTGGCTCAATGATAATCAACTGTTTGTATGAATCTGAATGAATTTGTAAGTTGAATCTCTTCCTCACTGTCTGACACCTCAGATCTATTACATTATGCCAGAGAAGATATACAGAGATCATCATTGCCCTCCACATCTGGATAAAAGGGATATGTTTAAGGTCGAATCCCAATTCTATTTTATACCCCTTCCCCTTGTCCCTTGAAACAGAGTGTGAAGGGGTAGGGGTGAAAATATTCCCCTAAGAATTGGGACACCACTACTATAACGTCACACATCATCATACATCGTCTAGCTCCTACAATACACACACCTGCTGGTGTACATTAGAGCTTTACCGAGATATTAATGCGCTGCTTACTGGCACACACACACACACACATCGGAGATTGCGCAGCTCTCACATCCAGGAGCAAAGAAACTTGTCAATGCTGCCCCATGACTTTTATTAATAACAGTTTAAATATTGAATCGCTACATTATATTTTCCAGCACTGAGGGGACAAAATCGCTGTTTTTGAAGTAAACTACAACTCACTCATCGTAAAGAGAGACGCACAGACGCGCACACACGCAACCTCTCTCTCTCTCTCTCTCTCTCTCTCTCTCTTGAATTGGCAATATTTGAGAAAGGGGTTTATCGATTTCTAATTATTGGGGGGACTAGACCCCCTCAATGTCTATGGTGGTAATCGCCCTTATCAGACATGAAAATATGTTGTGGCACTATCATGCAGTCAGTAACGTTAGTGGTATAACTTTAGCAAACCTTAGCAATTTTTTTGCAAACATTTCTTTGAATAACATGACCGTAATTTGAACACATGATTGAATATAACATAAAACAAAGCATTACTTTTCATTAAAATCTTTTATAATGCTTAGATTTATGTTTATTTTTGTTTGCTTGGGTAGCCATGTTGCCTCTGTAGCTGGTTTATGCTGAGAAAAATCCAACCCCTTTGTTTGTAGCGTGGTCCCAAAAAATCTTCGTTTGAAGGGCTATCTGGCCCTTCGCCTTACCCCTACCTCTACCTCTACCCCTCCAACCAAAAGAGAATCGAGACACCCCTACCCCTTCATGTGAACACGCAAAACGGAGAGGTAGGGGAAAGGGGAAGGGCTAAGGGGTAGAAATGGGATTGGGCCTAAAAATGCTGTTTGTGGACTATAATTCAGTCTTGGATTTCTGACATTTATATGTTCACACAGTGCATCCCACAGTGTTAAATTAACATTTAACACTGCTCAGTGTTTTTATGGGAACCACTGGAAGAGTGTTAGAAGTAGCATTAAAGCGGTGTTGGATTTAATTTGACAATTAAGTAATTAATTAAGTTATGATTGATCATTTGTGATGAAAACCTGCTGCTAACAAGTAGAATCACTGAAGGAAAGAGAAACAAGAACAGAAAAAGAAAGGAAGAGACCAGCAGGCAAACAAGAATAACATTATAAACCAGTTTGCCTTTATTCCTTTTAAATGTTTTCTCAGAGGGTTTTTATTTATTTATTTATTTATTTTTTATTTATTTTTTTTTTTGGGCATTTTTGCCTTTATTTTGATAGGACAGATCAGAGCTGACAGGAAGGGAAGTTGGAGAGAGAGAGGGGCGCGGGATCAGGAAGGGTCCTGAAACTTAGTGCCCGTAGTGCAATGGTGCTGTATGTTGTCACGCTGCCCACAAGACTATCAGCGCCAACCAATCTTTTGTGTTTTCTCAGAGTTAACAGAGGTTTAGCTCTAGTTTGTTCATTTTCTATTAAAAGTACTGGTATCATTTGCTTTGATTGGGCAATTTACCCTTGATTTTTGTTCAAATTAATCATATTTGCAAAATTTGCAATAATCTTTTAGGGAACATCTATGTATTGACAAAGAAAGAGATCACATTAAGTTGTCTGTTTACAACACTCAAATGATTATCAAAAGTTGTTTAGGTCTAGCGTAGATTGATGACTGACTCAGTAAATAACAGAGAGATTAAGACGCTACTAAACTAAAAAAAACGTTCTATTAAACTAAAACAGCTGTGATTGTAGAGAGATCATTGTAATGCATTTACACTGTTACTAAATGAACAGAGATTATCTCTCAAAGATGCAGTGACATCTTTGTGCAAGAATTTTTCACTGTTGACACATCAACACTCATCATACAAACCTCAGCAATGGTGACAATAACAAAACATTCAGATAAACAGATCAGCTCTGAACATCACAAAACAAGGTACTGAAAACTCACAACAACAACAACAACAACAACAACAATAACAATAATAATAATAATAATAATAAAGAGCAGAAATTTTAAGACAATTTAGCAGCATAATTTACTCATGCCACAATGCATGCTGGGAAACATGGAGGAGTTTTATACAATGGTGGCACCCATCATGCAACGTGATATGATGCTTTTTGTTGATTGAAAGGGTCAGAGCTTTGGCTAATATTTTTTTATAGATAAACATTAACCATAACATCTGCAGAAACAGCACTGTAGTCAAATTAATATGTAGTGACTTGGGGACATTTTTCACTTTATTAATAGTTTTTAAAGTGCAAACTTTCATGTGAGTCACATATCAGGCTTCAGAGTGTGATTTTTGTGGTTGTTGATAGTTCTTCCAGTTCATGTTTTAAATACACAAGACAAATGCATACTGGCTAGACTTTACAATGATCACAGAGTGAATGAATGATGATATGATGTACTGTATGCCTATTAAATAAATATAGTAAGCAAGTAAGTAAATAAATAAATAAATATTGTGTTAAATCTCTCTAATTTTTACTATAATCTTTGTGTTGTTGTGTTGTTGAGAGTCATCCTCTCATCAGCAGCTGCAGTATCTGTCAGCTGTATCAGTGCAGTCACTGTGACTCTGACTGATGGAGGTTTTTGTACGACTCTTTATCACTGTGTGAACACATGTTTACTGTTGATCCAGTGGTAACTCTGACAGCAATAATCTCCTGTATCTTCAGTCTGGACTCCACTGATGGTCAGAGTGAAATCACTGTTAGATCCGCTGCCACTGAATCTAGATGGAGTTCCAGTGTAACGGCTTGATGCAAGATATATGAGGAGTTTAGGAGCTTCTCCAGGTTTCTGTAAGTACCAGTGTAAGTCATTACCATTATCCACTCTACTGCTGGTTTTACAGTTTATTCTGACTTCTTGTCCTTGAGCTGCTGTTATTAATGATGGACTCTGAGTTACAGTGACCTGTCCTCTACACACTGAAAAAAAGAACAAGAATAACATTTAGACAAATATGAGAATGATGTACATTTCATATTTTAAAGAAGTAACAATAATTATCAAATGTTATCACACTAACCTTGAGCAAACAGAGTGAGAGTCCAGATGAGGATGATGATGTTGTTCATTGTTGTTGTTTTGTCTTGTGTGATGATGAAGATTGTGTTGTGTTCTGCTCTCAGTCATGAAGTGTTAAACTCACAGCACTATAAACACTCTCAGAGCACTGAAGCATGTGCTGATGATGCAAAGAAGTGGGCAGGATTCACAATAGCTTGTACTGCTACAAGACTGATATACTAGAATAGAGTTACAGAATACATAATTCTATATATTTATAATATTAGCTGCCATCACTATAAGAAGATCGAGAATCATGAGTCTGTTCATAAATCCTTATGTGGGCCTGAAAATATAAAATGAACAGAAAATGTTCTGTTAAACATGGTGACAGATTACAGCTTGTTCATGTGAAGTTTTGTCTTTGTGCTCCAATTAGAGCAGTATAAATATACAATATACTGTATATGAACAAATATGTCTTGATTCTCTTTTTGAAGCAGCCGTTTTTTCTGTGAATCATGATGATTGAGCTTCATATGAAGAACAGAAACATCATTATGTGAAACTCACACAACATCATCCATGATATAGGAGGTCAAAGGTCACACCTAGTCAAAATACTGTATATTTTTTTTTTAGAAAGTGCAAAATCAGCACACAGCTAGAAAATGAATGAGACATATGGATTTAAATCAAAGTGAAACATGTCTATTGTAAATTAGATGAATAAACTCTTCAACTGATTATGAAAAGAACTAAATTGTATTTCAATTAATAACAAACATTTTGAAAATACTTTTCTCAAACTAAATGATTGAATGTTGTCAACAGCTGAGGTGTTTCTAATATCAGTGTGTTGAAGTGTTGTTTTCTGTTGAAGTTTGTGTTCGCTCGAATGTAATAGAGGTTTTTGTACGAGCGTTTCATTAGATTGTATCACTGCGGTACACATCAGTGGACGAACTAAACTGGTGCTCAGTAAGTCTGTCTCTTTTCACTGTCTTGTACAAAATTATTCAAATTTATAGATTTAAATGTTTAATTGAAGTTGTTTTATTGTCACATTTAGAGCTTCAGAGAACTGAATTACGTATATTGTCCAAACACATTTTCATAACGTCTCACTTTGAGTTTTATCAGTTAATTTCATTTAAAGATTTATTTTCATTAATGTTTACACTGTTCATATAAGGTTAATCTTTTACTGTAGATATTCTACATGGAGGAAAAATGAAAAAAGGAGAGATTTGACATCAGAATGTAAATATAGTTGCTTTTTGTAGTTCAGTCAATGATTTTGAAACTTTTGCTCATGTTTTGCTTCAAAATCATACAAAATACTAAATATGTGAATGTTCAGAAATGTAAATTCAATAGTTTTTTTTTTTTAATTCTTATAAAATAATTTGAATGGTGTCTGAGATATAGTCATAAAATATCAGCTTGAAACTTTAACATTTTAAAAAAAGTGTTAAAAAAAATATATATATATATATATATACACACACACACACATAAGTTCTTACATGGTCTTCAAGTGAGATATGAAACTATACTGGAATTAATGCTGTCAGAGTCTTTCTACATTTGGTTTAATTTTATGAAGTTTCATGTAAATGTATAGTGATTGTGTAGTATATTGTAATATATCAGCTGTTTTTGATGTTGAATAAGATGTATGTTGAGATTGTTGTGATTTTGACTGCACTCCTCATGTCTGCTGCTGAAAGTGGTGTTGAAATGCTGTGAATGCTGCAGGGCAGAAGAGTGTGTTTTCTGTGTGTTTGTGAATGTGTTGTGTTTGTCTCCTGCAGCTGGTCCCACAGTGAAGCCCTCAGTGTCTCTGCTGCCGCCCTCTTCTCTGCAGATCTCTGGAGACTCAGCCGCACTGCTCTGCCTGCTCAGCTCTTACTCTCCACAGGGGGTGCTGGTGAGCTGGACACTGGACGGCTCAGAGGTCACCGAGGGGGTTGTGACCAGCGCAGAGAGTGAGCAGGGCGGCCGCTACAGCCGCAGTAGCGTCCTGAGCCTCAGCAAAGCACGCTGGGAAGAGGGAGAGCTGTACGTCTGCAGAGTAACACATGATGGAGCTGCTCAGGACGTCTCGTTCCACAAGAGTCGCTGTTAGTCGCTCGCAGTGCTGATGTTTCTCCAGTGAACGCTGCTCTCTCCTGAAGATGAGCCGTATCTGAGTGTCCTGTGTCAGGCAGGATTCACATGAGTCTAGTGCTGCAGCTGTAGTCATTTACAACTCAATACTGAAAGAGAGCTCTAGTGTCAAAGCTCTGGCTGATCTTTCAATCTGCTGTGTTTGCTGCAACATTCAATAAAGCTTCTCAACAAGCTCCATTTGTGTCTGACAACATCATTCAACTAACAGATCAAGATGCATGTAGTGTTTGTTCAGTTGCTTTTCAGAAGCTCGATCAGTAGCAGTAAATCTAGTCAAATAAAGCTCTTGGGGTTTGAACATGGTCTCTGGAGACAGAGCTGCTCTATTCTGAGAGGATCTCAATCACTCACCCTGACAATGCAAATGAGATTTTCAGCCACACTCCCAGAGTCACTGTTTGATTGGTTACATGATCTGGACTGAAACACACCAGTTTCACTTCTTCTGTAGTTAAGCAGCACACAGACAAACTCATCAGTATAGTGCAGGATAAGGTGAAAATATATGCAAATTTGTGGGTCAAATAGAAAGCATCACGTCCAGACACCAGAAGTGACTGAATGCAGTCTGTTCAGTTTGATTGACAGGAATCATATATTATACCTAAAAAATTAAGTGATCATATTAAAACACCGACTCATTCTCTTTTAGAAATATAATATTTCTGTTGATTGTAATGAAATTGTGTTATTAGTGTTTGTTCACTGATCAGTGTTGTGTGTGATTGTGTTGTAGATCAGCTGGAGTATCTGTCAGCTGTATCAGTGCAGTCACTGTGACTCTGACTGACGGAGGTTTTTGTACGACTCTTTATCACTGTGTGAAAACAGGTTTATTGTTGATCCAATGGTAACTCTGGCAGTAATAATCTCCTGTATCTTCAGTCTGGACTCCACTGATGGTCAGAGTGAAATCAGTTCCATAATCAGCTCCATTTCCACTGAATCTTGATGGAGTTCCAGTATGAAGGGTTTTGATGCTGTGAACTAGAAGTTTAGGAGTTTCTTCAGGTTTCTGTAAGTACCAAGAGACACAAGACTTACAGTCACCATCTGACTGGCGTCCAATGGAGCTGCTGGTTTTACATGTCAGAGTGACTGTTTGTCCGTTCTGAACATGTTTCTCCGTTGGAGTCTGAATTGCAGTCACCTGTCCTGTAGAATCTAAACAATGAAAAGACAATTATTTTATTTATTTATTTTTATTTTTTTTCTCAAAAATTTTGATTTTTTATAAAGAAAATAATCTACACATTAACGGATTTGGTCTTGCCTTTAAAAGACATTCCTAAGATCAAGAAGAAGATAATGAATATCATTGTATTTCTTGTGTCTGTTATTATGATAAACTGTCGAAACTCACAGCACTATAAACACTCTCAGAGCACTGAAGCATGTGCTGACAATGCAAAGTGACTTTCAGTATTTAAATCATCTTCCTGAAAATTGTAGATCACACACAAACACATTTCAAAGACACTTACCAATATGACTGTGTGTGGGGGGGGGATTATTTCTTTCTCAAAACACTAAGTTTTAATTTCTAAGTGAACAAATGATGTATAAATGTTCCTTGTCGATATGTTCACTCGTACTGCGTCGTAAGACGCTTGTATGGGAAAAACTCTTTTTTTCCTCTTCAACTGAAGCCTTTTCAATCACGCAGTGAAACTGCACGTCCATTGGTTTGTGCAGTGCTATAAAATCGAACCAATGGCTCGGCAGCGGCGCTGAGCGAGTCTATGGCTATGCAGCCCGCCATAGCCCGCCGAAATGGGCAGGGTCTCTGGTTATTTAAGCGGCCGCTTCACCGCCCCATCTCAGATTTCTTCTCTTCAGCGACGAAGCTTCTTCCTTGCTGACTCTTCGCTGACACTGAGAGTCGCCGTTGAAACGCCTCAGCAGCCGGATTGGACCTTTTGCAGTGCTCAGCTCGCAGATCCCGGTCTATCCCCTGCCACCATCCGGCGACTATCTAAAAGAGTCTCACAAAAGAGCAAATTTTAACAGCGTTGTTTCAAATGCCACGCCGTCATTGTAAGACGTGCAGGACTCCCCTGCACGCTAATGACGGTCACGCTGAGTGCGTGTCATGCTTGGGGAAATCTCAGTGCCTCAGTGCCGCGTGCCTCGCCGTCATTGCAGAGAGAGGATTCGCCGGTCTTCTTCACTCAACCTGATCAATGTCCCTCCGCGGCTGCGAGCGACATGATCTCATTCGGTGGGAGTGACGATGAGATGGATGACAGCCTTTCTCTGGCGGCTTCGGACGTGGAGGAGTTATCGGGCTCGGTGTCTGACCCCACCCTCTTGCCGCCGTCCTCTTCACGCAGCGCCAGACACAGAACGGACGAGGAGCTCGTCCATGTGATGACTAAGGCTGTCAGTGAGCTCAGGCTTGAGTGGTCTCCGCCTGAGGAGCCGTCTCGCAGCAGGCTGGACGAGTGATTTCTCTCGGGGCTCCAGCAAGCCCCCCGCCAACGCTCGTCCCCCTTCTTCCTCGAAGTCCACGATGAGCTCACTATATCGTGGCGCACCCCCTACTCATCTCGCATCCGTCCTTCTGCTTCCTCCGCCGTCACCTCCTTTGACGGTGCTGAAGAGAAGGGATACGAGCACCTGCCCCCTCTGAATGAGTCCGTGGCCGCGCATCTCTGCCCGCCCACGGCTATCAGATGGAAAGCGAGGGCGAGCCATCCGTCCAAGCTGTGCAGAGCCACGTCTGCACTCGCTGGACGCGCCTATTCAGCAGCTGGACAAGCGGCTGCGGCGCTGCACTCTACGGCTGTGCTCCAGGTCTTCTAGGCCAAGATGCTCGCCAGTGAGGAGGCTGGTCTCAATGCAGCTTCACTCAAGTATGAGAAGTGCGACGGACCTGGCCCTGCGTGCCACCAAAGCCACTGCCCAGGCCATTGGGCGGTCGATATCCAGCCTGGTAGTGTTGGAACGCCACCTTTGGCTCACGTTGACGGAGATGAAAGAGGCGGATAAAGTTCCCTTCCTCGATGCTCCGGTCTCGTCGAACAGCCTGTTCGGGCCAGCTGTGGAGGGCTTTGCGGAGCGTTTTACGGAGACAGGACATCCTCTCTCAAGCGAAGGGCATGCTGTGGCATCCACGGCCCGAGTTATGGGCCCTGCATGTGTGGCCGCTCAACGGGAGCCTTTCGACCTCCCAGAGCGTGTCTTGAACACTATGGCAGAAGCTAGAGCCCCGTCTACCAGGTGCCTCTATGCTCTGAAATGGTCTATTTTCTCGGCTTGGTGCAAAGACCGCGACTTAGATCTGGTTATCTCTGATGTATCAGTGGTTCTTTAATTTCTGCAGGAGAGGCTGGATAATCAGCGTTCCTCATCCACCATCAAAGTTTACACGGCAGCCATAGCGGCTTTCCATGCCCCTATTGCTGGCCGATCGATTGGCAGGAATAGTGCGGTGGTCCAGTTTATACGAGGCGCCAGGAGAATTAATCCCTGGGTCCTTGTACAGTTCCACCTTGGGACTTACCAACCGTACTAAGGGCCTTGGAAGGCCCCCCGTTTGAACCATTGCAATCCACGAGCCTCAGATCACTCTCGTTTAAAACCGCCCTGCTGTTAGTGCTGGCGTCGGTTAAGCGAGTAGGGGACCTACAGGCCCTTTCCATCAACCCTGCTTGCCTGGAATTTGGGCCTAACAACTCCAAGGTCGTCCTGAAACCAAGGCTGGGTTATATACCTAAGGTGCTCTCCACTCCATTCAGAGCCCAGGACATAGCGCTTTCTGCACTTTCCCCTTTGACGGATGACCAGGAATTGTCTCTGCTCTGCCCCGTTTGGGCCCTAAGGGTATACATCGAGCGTTCTGCCTCATACAGGAGATCAGAACAGCTTTTTGTCAGCTTTGGTAACCACGCTAAGGGTCGCCCTGTTACGAAGCAAAGAATTTCCAGGTGGTTAGTGGAGGCTATCACCCTGGCATACCCCTCCTTGGGCTTGCAGTGCCCTATTGGAGTCAGATCCCATTCCAGAGGCATTGCCTCGTCTTGGGCATGGTCCAGTGGGGTGTCCATTTCGGAAATTTGTGAGGCGGCCGGATGGTCCTCGTCTCCACATTTCTAAGGTTTTACAACCTGGATGTCCATGCCTTGCAGGCCAGAGTCCTTTCTGCTTAGTTCACCGCCTCCGGCTAGTTAAGCAGTCTTATGGGTTCACTTGACCAACATTGTTCAAGTCCCTCCTTCACTTGGGCGGTCCATATTACATGGACACTAGGTATACTTACAGGACGACACCCAGGCCATGGATGACCCTGAGGGCTCAGCCTGTGCTTGGTGTATTTTATTGACTCCCCTGGGTCTTCTCCCATGTGAGTCTTGGTTTTGAGTCTGTAGCAAATTAGCTCAAAAAGGGAATTGTATATAAATAATTACAATTAATTATGATTAATTACAATTATTTATATCGGCTGACAGTAATAACTGTCGCAGAGTTAAATTGCCATCAGCTGATCTGTTCGTCCAGCGAACATTCAGTGTAAATTCATATCAACTCTAAGAAAGGATATGTCCGTGGCCACAGAAAATATCTTCCTATTAATGCATTAGAGCATGTAGCAAGGGTCAAAATCGTAAAGGGACATTAACATGCAAGGCAGAATCAGAAACTCATGTAATTTGTGCACAAGAGTTTTATTAACTAAACGCTAACACACATAACTAATCTAAACAAACAACGAATAATATACACTCACGCATACATACAAAGTGGAGCTAAAGTGGATGAATGAAGCCATTAGAGAAAACAGAGAATGCAGTTATGGAAAGAGTCAGTTAACCGCCTGAGTAAAACCATCAGCGCCGTTTATAACGGGGTCTATAACTTATACTAAACTTCTGTTTCGTTTAGTTAAATGTACTATACTTGCACTTCCTTTGTGTCTGGAATGCAGTCTCGGATGAAAAGTCTTGATGGTTTCAAGGTTTTTGGACTCGCGATCACGTTCTTCCGGGTTGAAGAGTGATGAATTCCAAAGATGTTCTGACTCAATGGTGATTGGGAGTTTCTTCCCAGGTGAAAAGTGAAGAAGAGTTAAGAGACATCAGCTAAGGTCCAAGAATCTTTGTTTGAATGGAAAGACAAGGCTGTAAAGCCTGGCACAAAAACTTAATGGTCCAGAAGAGTTCTAGCTCACATCTTCCTCATCCTCACGGAGCAATCAGAAGATAGCAGAAGAGCTTTTTCTTGCAGCAGAAGTTTTTGCAGAAGAGGTTTTTGTAGAAGAGAGGCCGGACCTGTGAGTGAGACCTTTATCTGGTATAGAGGTCACACCTCTGGGGAGTCAAAGAGCCAATAGTCTCCATTCTCTTTGGAGGGAAGGTTTTATGACTCTTTGTCTCTGAGCATGGCAATTTGCATGGGGTTGGACTTAATACTCGATGTACAACTATTAAAGATTCTTAGAACACTAATATGTTGCATAGGTATCAACATGTAATATACACTGTCATTTAGATCATCCGAAGACGAATTGATAGAGATCAAACATGATATAAGTGAGGTAATATTAACTAGTGATCTATCATAAGCATGCATAAAACAGGATACAGTACAAAAAGACAATATACAAAAACAGTAACAATATACACAATGACCTGAAGGATATGGGTGTTAATTCAAAGAAAGGTTTTTCTATGAATTAAATAGAGAAGAGTCCACTTGTATGGGCATTATGTCTTTCCTAAAGGGAAATGTTGCTCTGCCCGCATTCCTTTGACCAATAAAACTAGTGTTATCAGATAGGTTGCCATGGCACCGGGGGGCCTGGAGTCATGGACAGACATACTGCACCCAGAATGTGTGTTGGGTGAGGGGTCTGTGACTGTTTTAATCTAAATCTAATCTATTTGTTAACTCAATGTTAGAACAAATGTGTGTCTGATTGGTCCAAATGCTACAAGTCATTCCTCATCATAGCACGGCGTGATTGTACTGGTTCCCATACAAGCGTCTTACGACGCAGTACGAGTGAACATATCGACAGGGAACGTACTCGGTTACTTTCGTAACCTTGGTTCCCTTAGATATGGGAACAAGTACTGCGTTTCTGGCCGTGCTATGAGCTGCATGCCTCAGTTGCTTCATTTGAAGAAATCTGAGATGCGGCGGCGAAGCGGCCGCTTATATAGCCAGAGACCCTGCCCATTTCGGTGGGCTATGGCGGGCTGCATAGCCATAGGCTCGTTCAGCGCCGCCGCCGATCCATTGGTTCGATTTTATAGCACTGCACGAACCAATGGACGTGCAGTTTCACTACGTGATTGAAAAGGCTTCAGTTGAAGAGGAAAAAAGAGTTTTTCCCATACAAGCGTCCTACGACGCAGTACTCGTTCCCATATCTAAGGGAACCGAGGTTACGAAAATAACCGAGTACGTTTTCACACATGATCATTATGTGTAGGCCATCAGTAAATGAGTGTGGCATTTAAATGGCAGTGCTTCCCAAATTAAACAAAAGAGCTGTTAGTTTCGAATGATGTGTGTAAAGTAGAGAACTGTGTTTAGAGTTTTGCAAAAAGTTTGTTTTACAATATCAAACTAAATTTAACCATCTGGGGTCTGAGGGTGTTTTAGGGGCCTGGAGAAGTTTTGACATGCCCTGACATTTGTGCTTTTTTCAGTTGCTTATAAACATAGAAATGGCTAAATTCTAATAGCACTGTAAACAGCACAAACTGGGCTACAATAATATGTTAGCAGCATTTATGTACATGATTGTGTTTTTGAGAAAGCAAAGTTTATGCAATGTGCTTGTAGTTTTGCAGACTTGGTCTAAAGATTAGGTATTTGAGTGAATGGTTTCATTAAGTGGGTTTCAAGTATCACTTTTAGTGTTTAAGCAATTTTTAAAAAAACTGTGACAGCATACTACACTGCTGAAAAATTCATTCAGTAATTCAGCACAGTCCATATCATATCGCAAATAAATAGTTATTTTGAATTTATATCAAAGTCTGTGTTTCTTGACTTGTCTGTTTAAAAAATGAAAGTAGAAATAGATGTTTAAAAATCATGGTTGAAATTACTGCCAGTGTATTTATCATATTGGAACTAGAAAGTCAATCATATTGCATTGTGGGATAGAGTATTCCATATAGTGTGATCTGTTGTACACTGCATACTGTGGCAAATAGTGTTGTTCATACAGTCTTTTTTTTTTTTTTTTTGTATTCCTTTTGCTAAAATGAACCATGAAAACACCTGCAGATTGAATAAATTACAGAACAAGATTATCTAAAACAAACACCTCAAACCTGTATTGACCTCGTGCAGTACAGTTTAATTTTTTTTTTTTTTGTTTGTTTGTTTTTAAATAAACATTACATATCATTCATCTATTTGTTATGGATTTTCTATTTACGCCTTGGCTCATAACATTAAGCACCAAAATTATAACAGACAGAGGGTTGACAGTATGGGTCCTAAAGTGTAAAGACAGTGTACAAAGCTTTTGATGAGATTGACCCAAGTTCAAATCCACCTTTCAGCTCAGAGAAGTGTTTATTTTACATAAAAATGAAAGAGTGAACATCTTTACTACAGGCTGATATGGTCTGGTGTAGGGGTCGGCTTTAGGAACATAATAAAAAGAATAATAAAATAATAAATTTTTCTTGCTCCAAAGGACCTAAGATGAAATATATTGTGTTGTGTCACACATACTGTGTCTATACTGTGTTGATCAGTGTTGTGTATGATTGTGTATCAGTGCAGTCACTGTGACTCTGACTGACCGAGGTTTTTGTACGACTCTTTATCTCTGTGTGAACATCCAGCTATTACTGATATAGTGTAAACTCTGACAGTAATAATCTCCTGTTTCTTCAGTCTGGACTCCACTGATGGTCAAAGTGAAATCTCGACCAGTATTTGCTGTTCCACTGCCACTGAATCTAGCTGGAGTTCCTGACTGGAGGGTGTTTATGTGATATATGAGGAGTTTGGGAGCTTCTCCAGGTTTCTGCTGATACCAAGCTAAGTAGTTGCTGCGTATCCCAGTGTCAATATGACACTCTATTGTAGCTGTTTGACTCTGTTGGACAGTTTTAACTATAGGGTGAGTTAAAGTGACTCCTCTGGATTCTGAAGAGAAAATAAAAAACAATTAGTGTTAATATACTTTTATAAGAAAAACAACACCAGTGTCAAAAGCTTTAATTTAGACAATAAACTGGACTACATCCGACTACTACGCTCAACTCAGAGGACTGTAAGAGACTGCTGTGTTTTTGTTTTCACGGAAACATGGCTCAACAACAGCGTTCCGGACTGTGCCATTCAGCTCGACCAGCTAACATGCTATCGAGCGGACAGAGCTCTCGTCGAGGGAGGTAAGACCCGCGGCGGCGGGCTTTGTGTTTACATTAATGACGCGTGGTGCCGCGACGCTGTTGTGGTCTGCAAACACTGCTCGCCCCTGGTGGAGTTTATGATTATTAAGTGCCGGCCGTTTTATCTACCGAGGGAATATACAGCCATACTGCTCGTTACTGTATACATCCCTCCCAGCTTCAACAACAACATCAGGAGTGAGGCACTGAATAAATTGTACCAGCACATCAGTGAGCAGCAGACAGCCCACCCAGATGCTTTTCTCATCTCAGCTGGGGATTTCAACCACGCAGACTTAAAGAGTGTGTTCCCAAAAATACAACAGCACGTAGACTTTCCA
The DNA here is from genome assembly GCA_039654775.1 of Spinibarbus caldwelli. Taxonomy (NCBI): domain Eukaryota; kingdom Metazoa; phylum Chordata; class Actinopteri; order Cypriniformes; family Cyprinidae; genus Spinibarbus; species Spinibarbus caldwelli. Next base: position 20,808,505 of record CM077265.1, on the reverse strand, counting down.
ACACGAGGAAACAACACTCTGGACTTTGTTTACACCACCCAGAGAGGAGCTTACAAGGCCCTTCCCCTCCCCCATCTTGGCACCTCAGACCACATCACTGTCATGCTAATGCCTGCATACAGACCGGTCATTAAAGTCACCAAACCAGTTCACAAACAGATACAAGTGTGGCCGGATGGGTCGTCAGAGGCACTTCAAGACTGTTTTGACACCACTGACTGGAATATGTTTAAGCAGGCTGCCACATACAATAACACCACAGACCTCCAAGAGTACTCAGAGACTGTCACTGCCTACATCACCAAATGCATTGATGATGTAACGGTCACAAAGACCATCACTGTCCGGGCCAACCAGAAGCCGTGGATGACAGGGGAGGTCTACAGACTCCTGAAGGCTCGGAACGCTGCCTTCAGAGCTGGAGATGAGGTGGGCCTGAGGACAGCTAGGGCCAATCTATCCTGCGGCATCAGAGAGGCTAAGAGACAGTACTCCAGGAGGGTAGCCCATCGCTTCAGCGACAGCGGGGACACTCGGAGCCTGTGGCAGGGGATTCAGACCATTACGGACTATAAGCCCCCACCGCGCACCTGTGACAGCACCATCCCCCTGCTGAACGAGCTGAACGCCTTCTTCGCTCGCTTTGAGGCACAAAACAGCACCACTGCAGAGAAGACCCCACCTCCTCCCGGCGACCAGGTGATGACGCTGTCCCCGGACAGCGTGAGGAGATCCCTCAGCAGGATCAATGCATGCAAAGCTCCGGGTCCTGACAACATTCCTGGTCGTGTACTGAGAGACTGTGCAGCGGAACTCACTGATGTCTTCACAGACATTTTCAACATCTCGCTGAGTCAGGCTGTTGTCCCCACATGCTTCAAGGCTACCACCATTATTCCAGTCCCGAAGAAGCCATCTCCATCCTGCTTCAATGACTACCGTCCAGTCGCACTTACTCCGATCCTCATGAAGTGCTTTGAACGGCTAGTCATGCATCATATCAAGTCTGCCCCTCCCCCCTCCCTCCCTGGACCCCTTCCAGTTTGCATATCGGTCCAACCGCTCGACCGATGATGCCATCGCCACTGCCCTCCACTCAGCACTCACACATCTGGACAAAAAAGACTCGTACGTCAGAATGCTGTTCATAGACTTCAGTTCAGCATTCAACACAATCATCCCTCAACAGCTCATTCACAAACTGGTCCAGCTGGGGCTCAACACCTCGCTGTGCAACTGGCTGTTGGACTTCCTGACTGGGAGACCTCAGGCAGTACGGGTCGGCAGTAACACATCCAGCACCATCACACTTAACACAGGGGCCCCTCAAGGATGTGTGCTGAGCCCCCTCCTCTTCACTCTGCTGACCCATGACTGCACACCGTCACACAGCTCCAACCTCTTCATTAAGTTTGCGGACGACACAACTGTGGTGGGTCTCATTAGTAACAGAGATGAGACAAACTACAGGAGCGAGGTGAGTCGCCTGGCCGGGTGGTGCAGTGACAACAATCTCTCTCTGAATGTGGAGAAGACGAAGGAGATTGTTGTTGACTTCAGGAGAGTGCACACTCAGCATGCTCCTCTGACCATAAACGGTGCGACCGTGGAAAGAGTGAGCAGCACCAAGTTCCTGGGTGTGCACATCACAGAGGACCTCTCCTGGACTGACAACACCGCAGCACTGGCCAAGAAAGCACAACAGCGTCTCTACTTCCTCCGCAAACTGAGGAGAGCCAGAGCCCCGGCCCCCATCATGTGCACCTTCTACAGAGGCACCATCGAGAGCATTCTAACGAGCTGCATCACTGTGTGGTATGGCGCCTGCAATGCGTCCTGCCGCAAGACACTCCAACGCATAGTGAGAGCAGCTGAGAGGATTGTTGGTGTCTCTCTCCCCTCCCTCCAGGACATCTACAACACCCGTCTCACCCGCAAAGCCCTCTGCATTGCGGGTGATCCCACCCACCCGACACACAGCTTCTTCAGTCTGCTGCCATCAGGGAGGAGACTGCGGAGTCTCCAGACCAGGACCAGTAAACTGAAGGACAGCTTCATTCATCAGGCTGTCAGGAAGCTGAACTCCCTCCCGACCTTGCCCCTCCTCCCCTCTTTTGCCCCACGCACCACTGAACTCTGACCCCCCCCCTTACACACTGTGACCCGCACCAGTCACTTAGTGCACCACTGGACTGCCCACTACCTCAGACAGTATTGAACTGACCCCACTCAACTACCTCTTCTGTCACTTTAAACAGCCTGATAAGCTATTTTTGCACTACACTCTTTATATCTGCACAGTTTTCGTTTTGTTAAGCTCTTTTTGCACTACACTCATATCTGCACAGTTTTGTTTTGTTTAGTTTTGTTTATTTAACCGATTTGCATTTCATCTGCCATGTGCCTTATGCCACTTAATCTAACTCTTTTCTACAATGTCCTTATTTGTATATCTGTATAGTTTGTTTTTATATTTTTAAACTGTATTTATTTGCATTCTACGTCTACTGTTAGTGTTTTATTGTTAACTGTATGCACCATGGGTCTGAGAGTCACGCAATTTCAATTCTCTGTATGTATGTGCTGTACATGTGGCAGAATTGACAATAAAGCAGACTTTGACTTTGACTTTGACTAATAAAGTGAAAGTCGTGACGTATTGTCAAGTATGGTGACCCATACTCGAAATTGGTGCTCTGCATTTAACCCATCCAAGTGCACACACACAGCAGTGAATAGTGAACAAACGCGCACACACACACACACCCGGAGCAGTGGGCAGCCATTGCTCCAGCACCCGGGGAGCAATTGGGGGTTCGGTGCCTTGCTCAGTCATGGTATCGAAGGCAGAGAGAGTGCTGTTCATTCACAATCCCTACCTTCAATTCCTGCCGGTGCGAGAATGGAACCGGCAACCTTCAGGTTACAAGCCCGACTCCCTAACCATTAGTCCACGACTTCCCCATACTGCAGTGATCCAGATGAAGATAATGATGTTTGTCATTGTTGTTGTTTTGTCTTGTGTGATGATGAAGATTGTGTTCTGCTCTGCTCTCAGTCATGAAGTGTTAAACTCACAGCACTATAAACACTCTCAGAACACTGAAGCATGTGCTGACAATGCAAAGAAGTGAGCAGGATTTACAACAACTTGTGCTGCTAACAATCTCATATACTCTACTGCAGACATTCTCAACTCCAGTCCTGGGGACCCACTGCTCTGCACATTTTGAATGTTTCTTTTATCTGACATGGTCAGTTCAGTTCTTGGAGCTCTCTTCTAACATGCTGATGATCTGCATCATGTGTGATAAATAAGGAAGGTACCTCTGCACTGCTGTAAACACAGTTCTGAGCTTCACATTAAATGAGCACATACTCATGGCCACAATCTTATATGTTTGACGACTTTCACCTAAATGCTAAAAACACTAAAAATCACGGATGAGCAGACAAGGAGGCTTGTAACATGACTACTTTCACCATGCTTGGCCATTAACTTTTGTCAAAGTCACCATCCGAATCATTCCAGAAAGCCGCATAAGTAGCTTTCAGTGATTCAATCAAGGACATGCACTCTGTCACACACAGTGATGAAATCTAAAATCCTTTCACTGTAAAATCACAACTCTCAAACAATTAGCAAAATGTAATAAGAAGAAACAGGATTATTATACACTATATATGTCACATGTTCAGAGTAACGCTGGGTGAACTCAAAGACGAGCAAGGTTTGGACCCAGATGCAAACAATGTTCATTAAAAATATAAATGAACCAAAATAAGAAACAGACACTAGGAAACTCCATGAACAGAAAAAATTAAACAAAATGGAGCACACCAACATAACAGCCTGAGAAAGACAGGAGCTGTGTTCAAAACCACTTCCTATCCCCTATATAGTGCACTATATCTGGTGTCTGACATTTTTGGTGGTGTCTGGATTCAGAGTAAACAACTTCATGCCCTACATTCATTCACTCTTTTATACCCTGAAGGCACTCTGAAACACTATCTCACTATAAAAAATAGTGCTATACAATCCAATGTGGAGAGCAAGTTTGAATGAGAGATGCAGTTAACATTTTTCTTATTTTTGCTTTAATGTTTATTCCATGCATTATTAAAAATATTATCATGAACTCAGTTTTAATGTTTTACTAATTTACTGAGGTGGCTCTCCAGCTCTCTGACATGCAATGTGCAACAAATTCCAAATAGCTTTTTTGTGCCCTTGAAGAGCACTTCAGGTAGGGGACGACATTTGTAGGGACGTTCCAACCGAAAGTGAACAACAAGTGAATACTTTTGTGACATTTTAGTGTATTTACAGAAAACATCCTCATCTTGTCCTGGCTTCTTCCTCCTTTCACTCCCAGTTGGACTCATTTTGGCACAAGGTCACACCTTTTTGAAGGGGGGGGGGGTACTGGTGCAATCTCCAGTCACCACCACATTCACTACAGCACTACACTTTTCCTAGCTCTTGGTTCTCACCTGCACACATTCAGTCATCACCCGCACCTGCCATTAATCACTCTTAACAGCAGCTCCACATTTTAGAATGCCATCCACACACTCAGATTTTCTGGTCTCATCTGTAGACTTATGTGCAAATTTACCTGACCTTTTACCTACCCGTTTGCCTGTCTTTGTCCTCTTAGTAATCCTGCCTGTATCTACACTGGTCCTGGATCTACCTGCAGTACAAAGGACTGTTATCTGAAGGTTAAGTTTTCCATATGCTTGATCAGGGCTGCATTTCTCAAAAGCATTGTAAGCTAAGTTGATTGTAGAGACCACTGGTGGCAATGGATCTATGATCTACTTAGGGTTATAATGCTTTTGGGAAATGCAGCCCAGGACTATATGACTTCCCTTACCAAAAAGAAGTATACTTCAAGTTTATTTTATTAACTCTTTAACACGTATGATCACACCGGTGTGATCAGTCTAGGCTGGTCCCTGAAGCAGTGCCGGCCCGTCCAAGAGGCGGGACAGGCGGTCGCCTGGGGCCCCGCCTTAAGGGGAGGGCCCCACGGCCGCGAGGTTGTCAAATAAATTTCTAGTTATGCTTGTTCGAGATGCATCTGCGCTGCGCAGACCGATCGGCGTATGACATCAAAAGACATTAAATTGGAGCGCAGACGACATCATGCTTTTAAATTCTCGTGGTACTTTGATGTCAAAGCAGAGATCGGTCTCCGCAGCGCTGCTTCAAGCCGAAAACGCCTTCTGACTACGGATGACGCACCTGTTCTGTACAGTGCGAAATATATGTCAAACGCACGAAAAAAACAGTCTGTGCGACCCATAAATTTGCATGGGTTTTACACGGGTTTGAGCCTATTTTCAAACCTGTTGTCCAACAAAGAGAACATTTAATGATTTAATGATGTTTTTGCTCCAAATTCATTTCATTACATCAGTCGAGTGTTTGAAATAACTTCCTTTTGTGAGCTGATGTGGTTTCATATCACAGAATGGGGCAAAATCCTTATTTTTTAGTATTCTATTCAGTGTCAAAGGCTATGTTGATTAGCATTGCATTATAAATATACTTAATTCATATTAAAAAAAAAAAAAAAAAAAAAACGAGAAGGCTTGAAGAACACACAAACCATTTAGTCACAATGGTATGTTTATTGTCTACCTATCTCATCAGTTAAAACGTGTCTACTTGCCGTATGCCTTTGTCCATATTAGGGATTTCCTGAAACGTCCTATGATTTACGACTTATATGAGTTTTTCACTTATTGATTTACTGCGCGAGGGCGCCCTCCAGCTAACAGAATGAAACAGACATTGCATTACATGTGTGCACTCACTAATGCTCACAACACCTAATTTTGGGTATAAATAAGAAAAATAATAGGCCTACTTCTAAGTTTTGCTCCAGTGTAGAGGATTTTTTTTTTTTTCTCTTTCAGTGGATGCATAAGATTTCCTGACAAAAATTAAGAAAGATTTTTAGACATTTATATAGGCCTCCTGCATGTTAACAGGTAGTCTAATGCTGCAGTTTTCTGTGAAATATACTGATAATAATCATTATCAATAATTATTATTTAGTTTAATGGTTTTATTTAGTAATGAAAACATTTCTTATTACGGTTCAGATTTTGTGTCCAGATTTTGGAATTCACTGGATATTGCCTCTCAGAATAGCTCACTTGCACTTTTAATTTTTATTTATTTTTTTAAATCTGTTTTTAATATTTTTACATATGTATGTTGAATGTGTTACACTTCATGCACATTTACCCTTATATATTTAAACTGTCATTTTATGTGCTTTCTCGTAGCTCCTCAAATTGATATGACAGTTTTTACACTAGTGGGGCCCATTTTCATTATCCTTCCTAGGGCCCCACAACCCTATGGCCCGGCACTGCCCAGAAGCATACCATCACACCGGTGTGATTAGAACGTTCAGTGCATCACATCATCAACTGCTGAATTCAAATCTGCTTTTGCGCGTTGGCTGGAGCGGAATGCATAGGACGCGCTGAACGCTTGTCATATTATTACAAATATTCAGTGTTTTCAACCATATAATGCTTATTTTAGGTTTCAGACAGTTAAATACACATAAGTACTAGCAAAACCATACATTTATAGTTTGTAAAATATGCACTGATGTCTATGGAAGCAGCAATAATGATCCTAACAAATATGGAAACAATAAGGCAATACATTATAAACTCACGCTGGGGGCTCAGCTAGAATATTTCAAACTCATGTGTGAAAGGGTTAAGTATACTTAAGTAATGTTCAAGTTTTTTAAAGTATACTTTATGTAGTACTTTATGTAGGCTGTTTCGGATTCTTCTTCGCTTGTGTTTTGGAAATTCTGTACAGAAGATGTGCAATAGCGCCCCCTACCAAATAACAATGAAAACATGGATTCTCTGAGCACAAGTATAGCTCAAATAAATTTAGACTTTTTCTAAGTATAAGTCAAGTATACTTAAATGTCATTTTAAGTATATTTCTGAGAAGTGCATAAAGCACATTTCTGAGAACTACATAAAAAGTAGACTGAAAGTATACTTTTCTAATTTTAGTTTAAAAGACATAAACTAATAGCACACTTGAATAAACTTCTTTTTCGTAAAGGTTGTGCTGTTACCATATACTACACACAATTCAGAGCTCATACCCATGGCTATGAGCTGTATATTTTTGACAACAATTAGTGAAAACTTTCACCTAAACATTAAAAACACTAGAAACATCTTGGGTGCGCAGACAAGGAGTGTTGTAACTTGTAACACAACTTTCTCCATTTCCTTAGGAATCTGAACAAAATGTCAGTACAGTTTATAAGCTGACATTTGACACAACTGTAAAATTAACTTATATGCACACACATAGTCTCAGCCTCAGACGTCATGCCCAAAATTAACTTACAAAGTTTAGGGATACATTTTAGATTTCAAAATAACTTTAATAATTAGCATTTTTATATTTAAATGTGGGAATTTTACCACACTTCCGCAAAGGATACATCTGTGTATCCTCGCTCATGACTCCTCAGGAAGCCTCCTCAATCTCCGCATCCTCGTGGTGCAATGGACTCTGTGCACAAGCGTAGCGACGAACTTCCGCTGTCACCAGAAGTCGGGATATCAGTTTTCGGTTTTCATTCGCGTCGCCCAAAACATCAGTATTTACTAGATGTCTCCAGATCTGCCAAGTAGAATCAGCGATGTCCATCGTATCGTTAATGCCTGGTCCCCTGCTCCAATACGCAAGCGGAACAAGGGATTCAAACGCAATATATCGAGTTATATGCACAAATAGTTTAATCTAATGTGTTATTTCTGCATCTAGCGGCTAAGCTAGTTAGTGACATGTTAATTTTAGAAGCTTGTCTTTCTCAATTTTAAACGCAGACTGTTTTATTAAGTTACTTATATATATATATATTTTTTTTTTTTTTTTTTTTTTTTATTAATCACCTGGGCAAGCCCACACTGGGCCTGTTTAGGTTTGGTGTGGGCTGGCCCTAGCCCACTGTGCCCGCAAAAAGCCAGCATGGGCCCCGCAGGAGCATGCTTGCAGGGTACAAATGCATTGGGAGCATCTCAGTCAGCTCCTTAGTTCAGTAGTCACTCATCAGGGAGTCTCAATCACAAAATCATTCCAGTGCACTGAAACATTTGCTCCCTAAAAAGTCCCACAATGCACTGGAAAACCAGGGAGCATCAATGCTCACTATGTTCCCTTAAACCAACTCAATACACAATGTGATGCACCATTGACTCATTTTGCAAAAACAAATCATCATTTAATTATATTTCAGCATAAGCATGCATTGCTAGTAGGGGTGGAACTGTTCAACTTACTCACGGTTCGGTGTGTATCACGGTTTTAGAGTCATGGTTTCGGTACGGTTCGGTATGTGCTATGTTTAGGGAAAAACTATACTGTCAAACAAAAATATAGAAAATAATCTATCTAACTACAAGCAACAGCACAAATAAAGACAATAGAGTAAAGATACAAATAAAATAAACAGTGATTTTCAGGGTTTTTTTAGGTAGATCTAACATTAGATTTTAAGTACAGAAATTGAATAATCAAATGTAAAATAACATTGCATATTTTACTGAATAAATTAAAGATTGATCTTTATTAAAGTTACATAAGCTATTCAATCAAGAGCAGTGAATGATTTCTGTGTTGTTATTGTTGTTGTTAAAGTGCTGTCACTTTAAGAGAATACACTGATCCAGTGCACTGATACAGTACATTCAGCCGGCTATGTCTGCTATAGGATACTTACCAAGATGGGCATTTTGACATAATTTTTGTGTGAATTTGTCCATTCAAACACAATACTTCAGAGAGAGCTTAATACGTGACCCTGGACCACAAAATCAGTCATAAGATTTATACAACATCTGAAAGCTGAATAAATAATCTTTCCATTGACGTATGGTTTGTTAGGGTAGGACAATATTTGGCTGAGATACAACTATTTGAAAATCTGGAATCTGAGAGTGCAAAAAAAAAAAAAAAAAAATCTAAATACTGAGAAAATCACCTTTAAAGTTGTCCAAATTAAGTTCTTAGCAATACATATTAGTAATCAAAAATTAAGTTTTGATATATTTACGGTAGGAAGTTTACAAAATGTCTTCATGGAACATGATCTTTACTTAACATCCTAATGATTTTTGGAATAAAAGAAAAATCAAGAATTTTGACCCATACAGTGTATTTTTGGCTATTGCTACAAATATACCCACGCTACATAAGTCTGGTTTTGTGCTCCAGGGTCACATATTTGCACGCTTTGGATGAGTGCATGCACAAATCTTCTCACTGCACGCGCGAGCTCACAGTCTCTGGCTCTTAAATGTTTAAACTGGCAAAGCTTAAATGAATTTAGTTTAAACAGATATCAACGTGTGCTGTTCAGGTCTCACCTGTGCACATGCGCTATCAGCATGATGACGGAATAAATGACTGCTCATATTACAGCATATGGCATTCACACTGAACAAGAGTGAACGGTTTGTCTAGGTTTTTTTTTATTTTTATTTTTTTTCATCGCTGTTGTCGTAATGTACTGGGAAGCCAGAATGTGCATCCATCAACAGAAACGTACATTAGCCGAACCCTGTATGTTTTATGTGTTGTTATTTATAGCAAACCATATTACAGATGCGTTGTCAGATTTAAGTTGAACTGCAGTCCAAGTGCGTGCCGAACCGTGTGTGGAGAACTGTACGGTTCGATTTTTTACAGAGAACCGTTCCACCCCTAATTGCTAGACAGTGAACATATTCTAGCTAACATTTATAATTAATTTTGCCATTTGTGGGATTTAAGATGGTGCCAGAGTCTATTCTCGGTTACTGTGCTGATGTTTCTATTGTCTCTATATTGTAACTCTTTGATCATCTACAGTCATCACCAATTGATCAACATTTTTTCTTTTACTCTTTTCTCATGTTTTGGATTATCGTCTTTGAATTTCTCAATGTTCATTGGATCCTCATTATCAGTGGATTCATTCAGCCTTCCTGGATTTGCCTGTCAGGCCCGCTTGATGTATTTATTCACAGATTTGTTGAAGGAAGGTAAATCTTCATAACCTGTGCTCACTTTGCAGAGCTTCCATAATTTGACAGGAACCCCCACATGCTGTTTTAAACACTCCTGTGAAGATATTTCCAGTGACTTCTCCTTCATTGTGTATGAAATCTTTCTTAAGTACCTCTTAGACAAAGGGAACAGCTCAATTACCTACCCAGGTGAATCCTGTGCTGGAGCCCATCCTCTCCCTTATTCAATGGAGTGAACTTGCGCTTCTTAGTATTTAATGTTGGATATTCAATATCCCACTCTTCTTGAACTTTTGCTTATACCTCTAAGAATGCAATTCGGTTTGAAACTGAATTTTTGTGACTGCAGCTCAGATCAAGTGAAAATTATATTGCTGAGTGATTAGATTAGAAACCAACCTATCAACATTTTAAATGAACTGATATGCTGTACAAACTACACAAACACTATATACATTTCAGTGAAATTACCAGAGCAAATGTGAGATGTGAAGCAATGATGATATTTTACCTTTCAACTTAAAGATGTTACCAATTTTAACAAGGCTTTGTCAAGTCAACATCAAAGTATATCAAGGTGAACTTCACCCATCTATTTATATTGTGTTATTAGTGTTTGTTCACTGATCAGTGTTGTGTGTGATTGTGTTGTAGATCAGCTGCAGTATCTGTCAGCTGTATCAGTGCAGTCACTGTGACTCTGACTGACGGAGGTTTTTGTACGACTCTTTATCACTGTGTGAACACCCAGTCATCACCGATCTTGTGTCTACTCTGACAGTAATAATCTCCTGTATCTTCAGTCTGGACTCCACTGATGGTCAGAGTGAAATCTTTTCCAGTATTTGCTGTTCCACTGCCACTGAATCTAGATGGAGTTCCTGACTGGAGGCTGCTTATATAATATATGAGGAGTTTAGGAGCTTCTCCAGGTTTCTGCTGATACCAGGCTAAGTAATTGTAGCGTATCCCAATGTCAATCTGACACTCTATTGTAGCTGTTTGACCCTGTTGGACAGTTTTAACTTCAGGTTGAGTCAGAGTGACTCCTCTGGATCCTGAAGACAAAATAAACGCAATTAGTGTTTAAAACTACATCATATACTTTTGTAAGAACACCAACACCAGTGTGAAATTGATTATGTCGTACCTTGAATAAAAGCTGCAATGGTCCAGATGAAGATGAGGTTGGTCATTGTTGTTGTTTTGTCTTGTGTGATGATGAAGATTGTGTTGTGTTCTGCTCTCAGTCATGAAGTGTTAAACTCACAGCACTATAAACACTCTCAGAGCACTGAAGCATGTGCTGACAATGCAAAGAAGTGGGCAGGATTTACAACAGCTTGTGCTGCTAATAAACTCATATGCATTACTGCAGATGTTCTCAAGGGGACCCACTCTTCTGCATATATATATATATATATATATATATATATATATATATATATATATATATATATATATATATATATATATATATATATGTGGCCGGCTTGACGTCCTACTTATTTGTTAAAGGAAAAGACAAAGCCAAGACATCTAACGAAAGGATTCTTTTATTCCTGACTGAGCCTAAAAAGGGGACTCAGCATTAATGTTTTGTTGGGGGGAAAAGTTTTGGGATTCAAATAAATGAGAAAAATTGTACAAAACAGAGTAACAAAAACAAAGACAACCACCCACTTGTCTTCAATGGGTACAGGAAGTAAAATAGTAAGCAATAATATGGAAAAGGTTCTTCACACAATTAATCTCAAAACAAAAACTCCAAATCACAAGCCCCATTCAACTTAAACTGGTGCAAACCAGTTTACAAAACTTATAAAGGGTGTACAAAACAACGGCAGTGGCCTGTTTGTGCCTAATAAAACAAATAGAACACAGAATATGAGCAATCAGCACATTTCACCACATGAATGCATCACCCACTTTATACACAGTTCACATTTTTACCTTCTTTTAAGCATATTAACCAGTAAATAGACTAAAGGTAACAGTACACACTTTACACAGGGTACAATACTTTTCATGCCATATACGGAAACACACTTTTGGAAAATAAATTGAACAAAACTCACTCATATTAATCCTCTGAAGCACAGAAAAAGCTCACGTGGTAACTCGCACTTGTGTGATCTCATGTATCGTTTCTCTCCCCTCTGACACAGTATAAAAGACCAGAGTTACTGCATGTTCAGTAAATATATGAAATAAACAACGTTATTAAACATTTTAACAACTCTTATAACATATTTTTAGGTTAACTCACGCTCAATCTCCGTCAACGTGATCTGAATTCCTCTTCCCTAACGGGAGATCTCTCACGTGCAGGAACACAAGACTTGTATGATCGGCAAATTAAACCATCCAATCAATAAAATTACACGACTGTAATCACCACACACTCATAAGTTGATATAAAGCTGGAAATTTCCTCTCTCTAACAGTTTTATCAACTATTTCTTCCTCCGTGTGCCTCCCGTTTCTAACTATGCTCTCCTTCAGTCTAACGTGCACACTTCCCTCTAGCGCATGCACGAACTCTTAAAGGGGACAGCGCACATAACTTAGTTAAAGCAACAAAGGTGAATTACTGGGGTACTTAGTCAAGCATAAGGTGAATCTTGCCCCGGTTACACTCTCCCCTGCCTACAGTCAACGTCCTCGATGACTGAAAACACCCTTTAATCATTCACTACTCCTTGTAGTTTACCGGATGTGTACAAGACCATACCCGCTAACACTTGGGAAAGAACATCGGGACTGAAGGACACAGCATTACAAGCGGATTCAGGCAGTCTGTTTGGGTTACTGTGAACACCAGCAGTTGAACGCTGGGTCCTGCGTGGCGTAGGAAGGGGCATATCCGCCTGATTACTCTTTGCCCTAGGCTTTCGGGGAACAGGAACTGGTCTGGTCAACACCCCGTCCGAAGGTGAATCAGTTCTCACAGTATCAGGCAGAGAGAGCTCTCCAACAACACTCGCCTCATTATTCACTTGTGCATCATTATAGCTTTCCTGTGCTTCTTCAACTCCACCCTCAGCACAACTGTCTGATTCCTCATCTGGCTGCTGTGACTCCTCAAGCATTAGGTCCTCTGGGTCCTCCTCAGGCCATCTAGTTTCTTCCACGAGCACACATTCTGCATCTATAGAAGGCATCTCATCCACCAACACAGAGGTAGGTGCTTCTTCTACAGGTCTCACTTTTCTCCGTGGCACTGGGACCGGTCTCGGACAGGGCCTAATGTCTGATCTATGTACTCTTTTTGCAGGACCTCCTCCTACTGGCACCACAGTGTGGGTCGTACCATGTACCTCCACCACCTTATAGGCTGTGGGTGCCCAGGCATCCTGTATCTTGTTCCGTCCTGGGGGACGATACCGTAAGTACACCTGCTGACCAACTGCTACCTCTGGACAGTATACCCCACTCTCACGCTTGGCAACTCGGTCTGCTGCCTTCCTTTCAGCGTACTCACGTGCCTGGGCATGAGCATCCCGAAGCCGCTCCTTATGGACAGACAACCAGGCAGGCTCCTTCTCTAGCACTGGCTCCTGGCCCAACAAGGCATCGACTGGTAAATGTGGCTGCATCCCAAACAGCATATAGTAAGGGGAGTAACCAGTAGAGGAATGAGGTGTCACATTATAGGCGTACACCAGCTCAGGTAAGTACTCTGGCCACTTCCGTTTCTTTTCAGGTGGTAAGGAACGCAAGAGGTCATGCAGAGTTCTGTTAAATCTCTCACACTGTGCATTTCCCTGGGGGTGATGTGGCGTAGTGCGAGACTTTCTCACCCCATACAGTTTACAGAGCTCTGCAATAACGGCACTCTCAAAGTTCCTCCCCTGGTCTGAATGAAGACGCTGAGGCACACCGTACTTGAAGAACCATTCCTTCAGAAGGATCTTAGCAGTAGTGTCCGCCTTCTGATTGCGAGTGGGGAACGCCTGGCTGAACTTAGTAAATACATCGGTCACAACCAGGACATTCTCCTGCCCATCCGACGCTGGCTCCAGTGTGGTGAAATCCATTGCGACCACTTCTAGTGGATGAGAAGCCAAGAATGGGGTCCAAGGTGCCTGAATCTTGGGCTGTGGCATTTTGGCTAGCACGCAGCGCTGACACTTCTTCACCCACTTATCCACAGCGTCATACATCCCAACCCAATAACAACGCTGCTTGAGCAGGCCCAGCGTCCTCTCTACGCCCTGATGCCCCATCTGGTCATGGACACTTTGCAACACCATTTCGACCAGACATGCCGGGAGCAGCAACTGTCGGCATTCCCCATTGAACACGTCGTCAATGGTTCTATACATCAGCCCTTCTTTCTCTTGAATCCTGTCCCACTGCTTAAGCAACAACACCACCGGTCTGGACAAGTACCTTCTCTCACGATTTGTGGGTTTCCTCTTTTTGTCCCAGAAACTCTTGAGCACACTGATGGTCGGATCTGCCTCCTGAAACTGACGAAGGTCATCCTTTGTGTATCCAGGTAATGTTGGGGTATTCTCTAGGTGTTCCTCTCCCATCTCTCCATTCTCTATGGCTGCCTGTAACTGTCCAATTTCTCCCTCTCTAGGACTCGCCACTAGCCCTGCCAGGTCAGCTCCCACTGCAGTCCCTGTACGAAGCCCACTGCAAATAGCCACACAGCCATCATACTCCAAATCCTCATTTACCACCTCCTTCCCCTCCAGTCCTGGTCTTCTAGAGAGTGCGTCAGCTGCGGTGTTACACCGCCCAGGGCGGTACTGCACTTTGAAATCGAATATTGCAAGCTGTGCAGCCCACCTCTGTTCAATGGCACCCAACTTAGCCGTATTGAGGTGGCAGAGGGGATTGTTATCCGTTAGGACAGTAAACTTGGATCCTAGCAGGTAGCTTCTGAACTTCTCCACCACAGCCCATTTGAGTGCCAGGAGCTCCAGCTTCATACTACTGTAGTTCCTGTCATTCCGCTCTGCGCCCCTCAATCTCCGGCTTGCATAGGCTATCACAGTTTTACTTCCCCCTTGTTGCTGGTACAGCACAGCGCCCAATCCCAGGTTACTGGCATCAGTCTCCAGCACAAAAGGTAGGCTGAAGTCTGCGTAGCCTAGTGTTGGAGCACAGGTGAGCTTCTCCTTGAGGTGCTCAAAGGCTTGCTGGCACTCCATTGTCCAGGAGTCCTTAAACAACTTGTTGGCCTGAGCAACACTCCCCTGATGGACACAAGTGTTCACAACATCATGAAGCGGACCAGCCACCTTAGAGAAGCCCTCAATGAATCTCCGATAGTAGCTGCAGAAACCTAAAAAGGATCGCAGCTCCTTCAGATTGTTAGGGACTGGCCACTGTTTTACTGCACTCACTTTATCTGGGTCTGTGGACACCCCTTGAGCAGATATCACGTGCCCTAAGAATTTTACCTCGGACTGCAGGAAGTGGCACTTTTCCACCTTAACCTTAAGTCCGGCCTCCCTCAACCTCTGTAACACAGTCTCAAGCCTCACTAAATGTCCCTCAAATGTACTTGAGTACACCAGCAAATCGTCCAAATAGACGAGTACCGTTTGAAAGACCAGGTCATTCATTATGGCCTGCATGAGACGTTGGAATGTCGCTGGCGCATTACATAGGCCAAACGGCATCCGCTGGTACTCATACAGGCCAAATGGTGTAATGAAAGCCGTTTTGTGACGGTCCTTCTCATGAACTGCTACCTGGTGATAGCCACTCGCGAGGTCAATAGACGAGAACATCTTGGCCTTACTCAAAGCATCCAGACTCTCATCTATTCGTGGCAACGGGAATGCATCACGCCTAGTTTTACAGTTCAGCTTCCGGTAGTCCACGCATAGCCGAAGACTCCCATCAGTCTTCCGGACTAACACCACTGGGGATGCATACGAACTGGAGCTTTCTTGGATGACATGCTTTTTGAGCAGTCCAGAGATATGGTCCTTCACTTCCTGGAATTGGTTTGGGGGTATACGTCGGTAAGACTGTGATACAGGAAGGTCATCGTTCAGGGGAATCTCATGCTTTACCAGTTCGGTATAACCGAGGTCTTCATCAGTGATGGCAAACACGTCCAGGTATCCCCTCAGAAGTGCCTTCAGCTCCTCCTGTTGTGCAGGGGTACCGCCAATCTGCACTTTCTCCAAGGGACACTGCAGGTCACCGCTAACCCCTGTCATTGGCCTCTGGTTTACAATAACCTCCTCATGATCTGCAGAGATTTGATGGAATCTAACTTCGCAGGAGCTACCCTCAACACGACGACCCTGGGCAAGAACCCCTAGTTTCGCCTTTGGTGGCAGCCACACACCTTCTGGAGACAAGTTTACTACCTGCACTGGGAATACTCGCCTACCGGGTAATACCAAGGTGGGAACCAGGACCAAACCACCTGGCAATGATGTCTTTCCTGGCTCAAACAAATTTAAGCCTCTGTTTCCAGCTACTTCTTTATGTGTTCTGGCCTGAATTGTAGCCACGGAGGCTGCAGGTACATACAACTTGCGTGTGCCTGCTACCCGGACCATAGAGTTCGCTCCTACTGGGGCTGCCTCTTGGACTCTGTTAAGGACGGCTCTCCAGTCAGCATCCAACATCCCCTCCAAAGCATGGTCAAACTCAGCTAGAATTAATTGTTTACAACGCTGTGCTATGTTCATGCCAAGTATGCCTGGGGGCGCTGAGTCAGTCTCCCCATCATTCTGGTCACGTATCACCAAGAACCCACACCCAGGTATAGTCAACCCCATTATCTGGATATCAAGTTCAACATAGCCAAGGTAGGGAAGAGGCAAACCGTTGGCAGCAGTAATCTTTAACCACTTGCTCGTACAATGCAGGTCTTTGTCTTCCCCATGAAGATGTTCTTTGAAGAAGCTCTCTGTCAGAGTACTCACGTTACTGCCAGTGTCTAACAGGCACCGGATTGCTACCCCCCCAGCGTGAATTTCCACTTCTGGGCACTTGCCCACTGCACGCTCCAGAAACCGCTCTTTTGTCATTGTGCCAGTCTTTGAGCCATCGGTGCCACCTCTCATTGCTCGGCTCTTCGCAATGGAGGCGCACAGTTTCCCGGAACTGGAGACTCAGGTGTAGCTGGCACAGGGTTTTCTTGAAAGCGCTGCCCAGTGCATTGCCTGGCTATGTGCCCAATGCCCTCACATCTCAAACAAATGGGTTGGCCATCTCGGGTATACTTTGGCTTAAACTTGGGCTTACTAGGTTTCTCACAAGTTGGGTCAGACCTCTGAATCGTGAGATCACGGACCGCATTGGTAAGTTCCCCGATTGCCTTCCCTTGTTGTGTAATTACCTTAATTACCTCTTGTAGGGCTACAGTCAATTCGTTTGGTACAGTAGCGGTCATCCTTGCGTGCTCTACACTTTCCTCCACACTCACTAGGTGTCGGTTTCGGCCCACGTTAGTTGGACGAGGTCTCTCTTCTGAACACCACAACAGGGCCTCCTCCCGAACTTCAAATAATGTAGCATGAGGTCGCTCTCTAACCACCTTGCGCAGTTCCCTCCGGAGGGCTGAATCCCTCACCCCTTCTATAAACTGGTCTCTCAATGCCAACTGCACATCTGGAACACAATGTGGTGCTTGTTGCAGTGTAGCATTTAACATCAATGACAGTGCATGTGAAAAATCACGAAAGTCTTCACCGTCCAATTGTTTCCGTGCATAGAATGTGTGCAACAACTGGGAGGTGCTACGCTTTTCCCTGAAAGCTGCCCTCAAATATGAGAACAGGTCTTCAGCTGACTTGTCCTCCCTCCCCATACACAGCCTGATTTCATCTAGTGCTGAACCCTTTAGGTGGGAGAGAATAAAATCTACCTGATCTTCAGCATTCAACCCCCTCACTCTTATAACCCTCCCAAGTTCCTCAATGAACTCATCAACATTTTGGCAATCTTTACCTGGATCCCCACTGAAAGGTACGATCTGTCTCTCCCTGGGGATATACACATAGGATCTAGTATGGACATTAGTCATGTTAGCCAGAGCTGACATTACTTCATCATGTCTACGCCCCAACTCCAAGATCTGGGACTGAAGCTGTGAGACGGGGTTACCTCCCTCAATGTCCATTTCTGGAGCTGCAGCACCTGCCCCTTGAATGTCCTCCTCCATTGCGGCTGCACCGTCCATGTCCTCAGCATCCATGACTTTGAGCTGTAGTCACCAAAAATCTCAGTTCTCAAACAGTCAGTTCAACAAGCACTGTCCTCCTCGAAGTCCTTACAGAACAGTCCTGATGCGCTGACCCTTTGTCCTGCCGCCGCCTCTGTCAGGATGGCACTGCAGGTCCTTCCAGCACTCAGTCACCTTTCGCCACTACCGTTGTTTGCACCCTTCTACTTTCCACTATTGTAACAAAAAAGAAATCAGCCCCAAACAAATCAGAATCCCACTTCTGACACCAAAATTAGATGTGGCCGGCTTGACGTCCTACTTATTTGTTAAAGGAAAAGACAAAGCCAAGACATCTAACGAAAGGATTCTTTTATTCCTGACTGAGCCTAAAAAGGGGACTCAGCATTAATGTTTTGTTGGGGGGAAAAGTTTTGGGATTCAAATAAATGAGAAAAATTGTACAAAACAGAGTAACAAAAACAAAGACAACCACCCACTTGTCTTCAATGGGTACAGGAAGTAAAATAGTAAGCAATAATATGGAAAAGGTTCTTCACACAATTAATCTCAAAACAAAAACTCCAAATCACAAGCCCCATTCAACTTAAACTGGTGCAAACCAGGTTACAAAACTTATAAAGGGTGTACAAAACAACGGCAGTGGCCTGTTTGTGCCTAATAAAACAAATAGAACACAGAATATGAGCAATCAGCACATTTCACCACATGAATGCATCACCCACTTTATACACAGTTCACATTTTTACCTTCTTTTAAGCATATTAACCAGTAAATAGACTAAAGGTAACAGTACACACTTTACACAGGGTACAATACTTTTCATGCCATATACGGAAACACACTTTTGGAAAATAAATTGAACAAAACTCACTCATATTAATCCTCTGAAGCACAGAAAAAGCTCACGTGGTAACTCGCACTTGTGTGATCTCATGTATCGTTTCTCTCCCCTCTGACACAGTATAAAAGACCAGAGTTACTGCATGTTCAGTAAATATATGAAATAAACAACGTTATTAAACATTTTAACAACTCTTATAACATATTTTTAGGTTAACTCACGCTCAATCTCCGTCAACGTGATCTGAATTCCTCTTCCCTAACGGGAGATCTCTCACGTGCAGGAACACAAGACTTGTATGATCGGCAAATTAAACCATCCAATCAATAAAATTACACGACTGTAATCACCACACACTCATAAGTTGATATAAAGCTGGAAATTTCCTCTCTCTAACAGTTTTATCAACTATTTCTTCCTCCGTGTGCCTCCCGTTTCTAACTATGCTCTCCTTCAGTCTAACGTGCACACTTCCCTCTAGCGCATGCACGAACTCTTAAAGGGGACAGCGCACATAACTTAGTTAAAGCAACAAAGGTGAATTACTGGGGTACTTAGTCAAGCATAAGGTGAATCTTGCCCCGGTTACACTCTCCCCTGCCTACAGTCAACGTCCTCGATGACTGAAAACACCCTTTAATCATTCACTACTCCTTGTAGTTTACCGGATGTGTACAAGACCATACCCGCTAACACTTGGGAAAGAACATCGGGACTGAAGGACACAGCATTACAAGCGGATTCAGGCAGTCTGTTTGGGTTACTGTGAACACCAGCAGTTGAACGCTGGGTCCTGCGTGGCGTAGGAAGGGGCATATCCGCCTGATTACTCTTTGCCCTAGGCTTTCGGGGAACAGGAACTGGTCTGGTCAACACCCCGTCCGAAGGTGAATCAGTTCTCACAGTATCAGGCAGAGAGAGCTCTCCAACAACACTCGCCTCATTATTCACTTGTGCATCATTATAGCTTTCCTGTGCTTCTTCAACTCCACCCTCAGCACAACTGTCTGATTCCTCATCTGGCTGCTGTGACTCCTCAAGCATTAGGTCCTCTGGGTCCTCCTCAGGCCATCTAGTTTCTTCCACGAGCACACATTCTGCATCTATAGAAGGCATCTCATCCACCAACACAGAGGTAGGTGCTTCTTCTACAGGTCTCACTTTTCTCCGTGGCACTGGGACCGGTCTCGGACAGGGCCTAATGTCTGATCTATGTACTCTTTTTGCAGGACCTCCTCCTACTGGCACCACAGTGTGGGTCGTACCATGTACCTCCACCACCTTATAGGCTGTGGGTGCCCAGGCATCCTGTATCTTGTTCCGTCCTGGGGGACGATACCGTAAGTACACCTGCTGACCAACTGCTACCTCTGGACAGTATACCCCACTCTCACGCTTGGCAACTCGGTCTGCTGCCTTCCTTTCAGCGTACTCACGTGCCTGGGCATGAGCATCCCGAAGCCGCTCCTTATGGACAGACAACCAGGCAGGCTCCTTCTCTAGCACTGGCTCCTGGCCCAACAAGGCATCGACTGGTAAATGTGGCTGCATCCCAAACAGCATATAGTAAGGGGAGTAACCAGTAGAGGAATGAGGTGTCACATTATAGGCGTACACCAGCTCAGGTAAGTACTCTGGCCACTTCCGTTTCTTTTCAGGTGGTAAGGAACGCAAGAGGTCATGCAGAGTTCTGTTAAATCTCTCACACTGTGCATTTCCCTGGGGGTGATGTGGCGTAGTGCGAGACTTTCTCACCCCATACAGTTTACAGAGCTCTGCAATAACGGCACTCTCAAAGTTCCTCCCCTGGTCTGAATGAAGACGCTGAGGCACACCGTACTTGAAGAACCATTCCTTCAGAAGGATCTTAGCAGTAGTGTCCGCCTTCTGATTGCGAGTGGGGAACGCCTGGCTGAACTTAGTAAATACATCGGTCACAACCAGGACATTCTCCTGCCCATCCGACGCTGGCTCCAGTGTGGTGAAATCCATTGCGACCACTTCTAGTGGATGAGAAGCCAAGAATGGGGTCCAAGGTGCCTGAATCTTGGGCTGTGGCATTTTGGCTAGCACGCAGCGCTGACACTTCTTCACCCACTTATCCACAGCGTCATACATCCCAACCCAATAACAACGCTGCTTGAGCAGGCCCAGCGTCCTCTCTACGCCCTGATGCCCCATCTGGTCATGGACACTTTGCAACACCATTTCGACCAGACATGCCGGGAGCAGCAACTGTCGGCATTCCCCATTGAACACGTCGTCAATGGTTCTATACATCAGCCCTTCTTTCTCTTGAATCCTGTCCCACTGCTTAAGCAACAACACCACCGGTCTGGACAAGTACCTTCTCTCACGATTTGTGGGTTTCCTCTTTTTGTCCCAGAAACTCTTGAGCACACTGATGGTCGGATCTGCCTCCTGAAACTGACGAAGGTCATCCTTTGTGTATCCAGGTAATGTTGGGGTATTCTCTAGGTGTTCCTCTCCCATCTCTCCATTCTCTATGGCTGCCTGTAACTGTCCAATTTCTCCCTCTCTAGGACTCGCCACTAGCCCTGCCAGGTCAGCTCCCACTGCAGTCCCTGTACGAAGCCCACTGCAAATAGCCACACAGCCATCATACTCCAAATCCTCATTTACCACCTCCTTCCCCTCCAGTCCTGGTCTTCTAGAGAGTGCGTCAGCTGCGGTGTTACACCGCCCAGGGCGGTACTGCACTTTGAAATCGAATATTGCAAGCTGTGCAGCCCACCTCTGTTCAATGGCACCCAACTTAGCCGTATTGAGGTGGCAGAGGGGATTGTTATCCGTTAGGACAGTAAACTTGGATCCTAGCAGGTAGCTTCTGAACTTCTCCACCACAGCCCATTTGAGTGCCAGGAGCTCCAGCTTCATACTACTGTAGTTCCTGTCATTCCGCTCTGCGCCCCTCAATCTCCGGCTTGCATAGGCTATCACAGTTTTACTTCCCCCTTGTTGCTGGTACAGCACAGCGCCCAATCCCAGGTTACTGGCATCAGTCTCCAGCACAAAAGGTAGGCTGAAGTCTGCGTAGCCTAGTGTTGGAGCACAGGTGAGCTTCTCCTTGAGGTGCTCAAAGGCTTGCTGGCACTCCATTGTCCAGGAGTCCTTAAACAACTTGTTGGCCTGAGCAACACTCCCCTGATGGACACAAGTGTTCACAACATCATGAAGCGGACCAGCCACCTTAGAGAAGCCCTCAATGAATCTCCGATAGTAGCTGCAGAAACCTAAAAAGGATCGCAGCTCCTTCAGATTGTTAGGGACTGGCCACTGTTTTACTGCACTCACTTTATCTGGGTCTGTGGACACCCCTTGAGCAGATATCACGTGCCCTAAGAATTTTACCTCGGACTGCAGGAAGTGGCACTTTTCCACCTTAACCTTAAGTCCGGCCTCCCTCAACCTCTGTAACACAGTCTCAAGCCTCACTAAATGTCCCTCAAATGTACTTGAGTACACCAGCAAATCGTCCAAATAGACGAGTACCGTTTGAAAGACCAGGTCATTCATTATGGCCTGCATGAGACGTTGGAATGTCGCTGGCGCATTACATAGGCCAAACGGCATCCGCTGGTACTCATACAGGCCAAATGGTGTAATGAAAGCCGTTTTGTGACGGTCCTTCTCATGAACTGCTACCTGGTGATAGCCACTCGCGAGGTCAATAGACGAGAACATCTTGGCCTTACTCAAAGCATCCAGACTCTCATCTATTCGTGGCAACGGGAATGCATCACGCCTAGTTTTACAGTTCAGCTTCCGGTAGTCCACGCATAGCCGAAGACTCCCATCAGTCTTCCGGACTAACACCACTGGGGATGCATACGAACTGGAGCTTTCTTGGATGACATGCTTTTTGAGCAGTCCAGAGATATGGTCCTTCACTTCCTGGAATTGGTTTGGGGGTATACGTCGGTAAGACTGTGATACAGGAAGGTCATCGTTCAGGGGAATCTCATGCTTTACCAGTTCGGTATAACCGAGGTCTTCATCAGTGATGGCAAACACGTCCAGGTATCCCCTCAGAAGTGCCTTCAGCTCCTCCTGTTGTGCAGGGGTACCGCCAATCTGCACTTTCTCCAAGGGACACTGCAGGTCACCGCTAACCCCTGTCATTGGCCTCTGGTTTACAATAACCTCCTCATGATCTGCAGAGATTTGATGGAATCTAACTTCGCAGGAGCTACCCTCAACACGACGACCCTGGGCAAGAACCCCTAGTTTCGCCTTTGGTGGCAGCCACACACCTTCTGGAGACAAGTTTACTACCTGCACTGGGAATACTCGCCTACCGGGTAATACCAAGGTGGGAACCAGGACCAAACCACCTGGCAATGATGTCTTTCCTGGCTCAAACAAATTTAAGCCTCTGTTTCCAGCTACTTCTTTATGTGTTCTGGCCTGAATTGTAGCCACGGAGGCTGCAGGTACATACAACTTGCGTGTGCCTGCTACCCGGACCATAGAGTTCGCTCCTACTGGGGCTGCCTCTTGGACTCTGTTAAGGACGGCTCTCCAGTCAGCATCCAACATCCCCTCCAAAGCATGGTCAAACTCAGCTAGAATTAATTGTTTACAACGCTGTGCTATGTTCATGCCAAGTATGCCTGGGGGCGCTGAGTCAGTCTCCCCATCATTCTGGTCACGTATCACCAAGAACCCACACCCAGGTATAGTCAACCCCATTATCTGGATATCAAGTTCAACATAGCCAAGGTAGGGAAGAGGCAAACCGTTGGCAGCAGTAATCTTTAACCACTTGCTCGTACAATGCAGGTCTTTGTCTTCCCCATGAAGATGTTCTTTGAAGAAGCTCTCTGTCAGAGTACTCACGTTACTGCCAGTGTCTAACAGGCACCGGATTGCTACCCCCCCAGCGTGAATTTCCACTTCTGGGCACTTGCCCACTGCACGCTCCAGAAACCGCTCTTTTGTCATTGTGCCAGTCTTTGAGCCATCGGTGCCACCTCTCATTGCTCGGCTCTTCGCAATGGAGGCGCACAGTTTCCCGGAACTGGAGACTCAGGTGTAGCTGGCACAGGGTTTTCTTGAAAGCGCTGCCCAGTGCATTGCCTGGCTATGTGCCCAATGCCCTCACATCTCAAACAAATGGGTTGGCCATCTCGGGTATACTTTGGCTTAAACTTGGGCTTACTAGGTTTCTCACAAGTTGGGTCAGACCTCTGAATCGTGAGATCACGGACCGCATTGGTAAGTTCCCCGATTGCCTTCCCTTGTTGTGTAATTACCTTAATTACCTCTTGTAGGGCTACAGTCAATTCGTTTGGTACAGTAGCGGTCATCCTTGCGTGCTCTACACTTTCCTCCACACTCACTAGGTGTCGGTTTCGGCCCACGTTAGTTGGACGAGGTCTCTCTTCTGAACACCACAACAGGGCCTCCTCCCGAACTTCAAATAATGTAGCATGAGGTCGCTCTCTAACCACCTTGCGCAGTTCCCTCCGGAGGGCTGAATCCCTCACCCCTTCTATAAACTGGTCTCTCAATGCCAACTGCACATCTGGAACACAATGTGGTGCTTGTTGCAGTGTAGCATTTAACATCAATGACAGTGCATGTGAAAAATCACGAAAGTCTTCACCGTCCAATTGTTTCCGTGCATAGAATGTGTGCAACAACTGGGAGGTGCTACGCTTTTCCCTGAAAGCTGCCCTCAAATATGAGAACAGGTCTTCAGCTGACTTGTCCTCCCTCCCCATACACAGCCTGATTTCATCTAGTGCTGAACCCTTTAGGTGGGAGAGAATAAAATCTACCTGATCTTCAGCATTCAACCCCCTCACTCTTATAACCCTCCCAAGTTCCTCAATGAACTCATCAACATTTTGGCAATCTTTACCTGGATCCCCACTGAAAGGTACGATCTGTCTCTCCCTGGGGATATACACATAGGATCTAGTATGGACATTAGTCATGTTAGCCAGAGCTGACATTACTTCATCATGTCTACGCCCCAACTCCAAGATCTGGGACTGAAGCTGTGAGACGGGGTTACCTCCCTCAATGTCCATTTCTGGAGCTGCAGCACCTGCCCCTTGAATGTCCTCCTCCATTGCGGCTGCACCGTCCATGTCCTCAGCATCCATGACTTTGAGCTGTAGTCACCAAAAATCTCAGTTCTCAAACAGTCAGTTCAACAAGCACTGTCCTCCTCGAAGTCCTTACAGAACAGTCCTGATGCGCTGACCCTTTGTCCTGCCGCCGCCTCTGTCAGGATGGCACTGCAGGTCCTTCCAGCACTCAGTCACCTTTCGCCACTACCGTTGTTTGCACCCTTCTACTTTCCACTATTGTAACAAAAAAGAAATCAGCCCCAAACAAATCAGAATCCCACTTCTGACACCAAAATTAGATGTGGCCGGCTTGACGTCCTACTTATTTGTTAAAGGAAAAGACAAAGCCAAGACATCTAACGAAAGGATTCTTTTATTCCTGACTGAGCCTAAAAAGGGGACTCAGCATTAATGTTTTGTTGGGGGGAAAAGTTTTGGGATTCAAATAAATGAGAAAAATTGTACAAAACAGAGTAACAAAAACAAAGACAACCACCCACTTGTCTTCAATGGGTACAGGAAGTAAAATAGTAAGCAATAATATGGAAAAGGTTCTTCACACAATTAATCTCAAAACAAAAACTCCAAATCACAAGCCCCATTCAACTTAAACTGGTGCAAACCAGGTTACAAAACTTATAAAGGGTGTACAAAACAACGGCAGTGGCCTGTTTGTGCCTAATAAAACAAATAGAACACAGAATATGAGCAATCAGCACATTTCACCACATGAATGCATCACCCACTTTATACACAGTTCACATTTTTACCTTCTTTTAAGCATATTAACCAGTAAATAGACTAAAGGTAACAGTACACACTTTACACAGGGTACAATACTTTTCATGCCATATACGGAAACACACTTTTGGAAAATAAATTGAACAAAACTCACTCATATTAATCCTCTGAAGCACAGAAAAAGCTCACGTGGTAACTCGCACTTGTGTGATCTCATGTATCGTTTCTCTCCCCTCTGACACAGTATAAAAGACCAGAGTTACTGCATGTTCAGTAAATATATGAAATAAACAACGTTATTAAACATTTTAACAACTCTTATAACATATTTTTAGGTTAACTCACGCTCAATCTCCGTCAACGTGATCTGAATTCCTCTTCCCTAACGGGAGATCTCTCACGTGCAGGAACACAAGACTTGTATGATCGGCAAATTAAACCATCCAATCAATAAAATTACACGACTGTAATCACCACACACTCATAAGTTGATATAAAGCTGGAAATGTCCTCTCTCTAACAGTTTTATCAACTATTTCTTCCTCCGTGTGCCTCCCGTTTCTAACTATGCTCTCCTTCAGTCTAACGTGCACACTTCCCTCTAGCGCATGCACGAACTCTTAAAGGGGACAGCGCACATAACTTAGTTAAAGCAACAAAGGTGAATTACTGGGGTACTTAGTCAAGCATAAGGTGAATCTTGCCCCGGTTACATATATATATATGGACTTTGTACAACTGGCTGAAGGTGAAAATATGCTAATACTGGACAGTACTTCAGTGGTTGTGGGTGGGGCCTGAGCAATATGACATCATACTGCTCAGAAAATCTAAATGGCTTGATAATTGAGACTGTTTAGGTTTTGGGGGGATTAAAGAAAAGGAGTGAATGAATTTTTATCATTGTAGTGTGGTTGTGTCCACACACTGCTAAGATAAATTTATATGCAAACATCATGTAAAAGTGAATTTTGCATCCAATATCTCCTTTAAAATTAAAATATTATAATCTTAATTATAGTCTTAATTATTATTATTAATTCAAGTCATGAAAGATTTTGAAAGTCTGACAGTAATCAGTGTTGGGTACTACCCTATCTGGTTTACACGTTTGAAAATGATTAACAGTTGAAAACATTTAGAAATTTCTAAAAGTATTCAAAAAGTAATCAAATGTAATTACTTACATTACTTTAATAAAGTAATTAAGAAGTTACACTACTTATTACATTTTAAGTAGGGTAACTTGTAATCTGTAACCTATTACATTTCCAAAGTAACCTTCTGAACACTGCTGATATCAATTAATAACAAAATAATCCCTCAATTTATTTGTTGAATCTAGAATAAGGTTTACCTTATTAGTTCCAGTAAACTTCAGTTTATCTTTCCAGAAGATAACATCCATAGTATCATCCAACTCAGTCACTAGCATTTATCAATCTTTTGCACTTTATCCATTCATTGTATCAATTTAGAAGTTGTTAGTTACTCTTGTATAACCCTTTATTAATAAAACCCCTTTTTTTACTTTTTATTGTGTCTTCCTTGTGTTGATGAAACAGTAAGATATTCTACAAGTTAACGATATCTCACAAATCCTTCAGATTGGTCAGACTACAACTTTCTATAATGTATGTAATTCTTATTTATTCCATAATCTTCCATGGTTGTTCTTTACTATCAAGGTGAAAATCCTGGCTGGTGTCCTGTAAAATAGTATGACCAAAACTAAATATTAATATTAATATTAATATTTAAGCCCAAAGCCATTACACTGGTGGTGCCCCGTGTGAGGCTATCTAACACTGATTTCACTACACTGACAAATCCAAAGGTCCACGGTTTAGATTTACCGAAACCATTGGCTGGAGATGTTCAATGAAGGGTCGAACTGTGATGAACTGTGAACCTGTGATTTCTCACCTGGTTTGTCTAAGTTTATCAAGTGCTTAATTAAGAGTAATTGACATTGCATTATAGTAGACTGGCACATCGACCCCATCAAATTAAAGAAGATTAGAGGGGAAAGTACTTTGCCATGGTACAACAGTAATTCACATGATCTCAAGAAAGAAACTCGTAATCTTGAGCACAAATGGGGAAAAAATAATCAAATAATTTTTCAAATAATCAAATAATTTTTTTTTTTCAAATAATCAAATGTCACCCAAACTAAGCATTCTTTCCACAGTTTAGTAGTAATGGGCCTCATTCACTAATAATTGCATAGATTATTTATATTTATACGCACATTCAAAATTCTCACGAAAACGTTCTGCCTAATTCACAACACATGCGTATTTGTTCTTATCCTCATCCTAATGTTAGTGAATTTGGAGTATTCTAAATCACTACAGACGTGCTCTTGCCAGATCCTTGAGCAAAGCCACGTGTGCAGTCTTCAAAACTAATTCAAACACAGTAAAACACCTTTTATACAGACCCAGTTTACAGACCTTTCATTAGCCAGCTGTACATACACATAGGCCTATACCTGCGCTGTTATTCAAAGAAACCTCGCAGATCTAGCTAAAGGCTAATGCAGCTTTTCTTATTCTTTCACTGTATATATGAAAGTTTTAGTAAATCATGAATTGTTTGTGAAAATGTTCATATGCATGTTTCATGCACAAATTTTTGTGAGTATTTATGCTTAATCGATAGCATCAGAAATTCAATTATAAGTGTAGAACCTTTGGCAGTGAATTATGATTAAGCCTCAATTATACTGTGTACTTAAGTCTTTTATCACGCTACAGTCCATCATGCTCCTTAAGGTTGTAAAACTCTGGACTTTTGGTTGTACCTAGGATAGCAAAGTCCACTAAAGGAGGTAGAGTGTTTTTTTCATTTGGCTCTTAAACTCTGGAAGCCTTCCTCATAATATTTTGGGCTCAAACACACTTTCTCTGTTTAAGTCTAGATTAAAGACACACATATTTAGCCTATTTCTGTTCTGTATTATCACCAATTTCTGTTCTGATTCCCTTCACTGATTTCTCATTGTCTCCATCCTAGTGGCATGCACAGACCTCCACAGGAGCATAGGAGATATCACATTCCATGAGCAGGCGAGGTCCCCCTTGGTAGGGGACAGGGGCTCAAAATCCCCAAATTTTATTCAAAATGTATTTTTGTTAAATTCAATTTCTTATCTACATGAAAAATGTGAGGAACAAGATTAATTTTTCACAAAGCAAAATATGGCACAGCAGCACATGTGAAAAAGGTTGGCTCATCAAAAGGCCTATCTACTATGACGCTAGTGAAACATATTATCCGTTTTTTTTGTTTGTTTGTTTGTTTGTTTTTTTTTTTTTGTTCTGATTGGTTGGTAGGGTATTTTAATTTGTTGCAACAAGCAAAACTTGGTGAGGCTGCCTGGATGGAAAACTGTACCAGAGAGGGTTTACAGTATCAGGAAATGTTGCTACATCAAGTCGTTGTGATATTTGACATCCCCCCCTCAGCAGCTGCAGTATCTGTCAGCTGTATCAGTGCAGTCACTGTGACTCTGACTGATGGAGCTTTTTGTACGAATCTTTATCACTGTGTGAACACTTCTTTACTGTTGATGTTGTGGTCACCCTGACAGTAATAAACTCCTGTATCTTCAGTCTGGACTCCACTGATGGTCAGAGTGAAATCAGTGCCAGATCCACTGCCACTGAATCTAGATGGAGTGTTTGACCCTCTTTGGTTTGAAGAATGAACCATGAGTTTAGGAGATTCTCCAGGTTTCTTCTGGTACCAGCCCATACAAGTATATGAACCTGGACAGGCATCTCTCACTGCTAAGTTTATTTTGCAGTTTATAGTGACTGATTCACCAGTTTGAACCATTTTTACAGAAGGGATCTGAGTCACAATCACCTGCCCGCTGAAACCTGTTAGAAATGTAGGGAGAGTTAGAAAAAGCAGGATTGCTGTGTAACATTCACTTTTGATAATATTATAAAATTCTAACGTCTCTATAAAAACTTTACCTTCAATATATATACACAGAGTCCAGATGAAGATGATGATGTTGTTCATTGTTGTTGTTTTGTCTTGTGTGATGATGAAGATTGTGTTGTGTTCTGCTCTCAGTCATGAAGTGTTAAACTCACAGCACTATAAACACTCTCAGAGCACTGAAACATGTGCTGACGATGCAAAGAAGTGGGCAGGATTTACAACAGCATGTGCTGCTAAAACACTCATGCATTACATATAGCAAAAGATGACCCTCTTAAGAACCTTTGCTAATTTACTTGTCATTGCACAAAACTGAAAATCATGAAACAGGCACAACTACCAGCGTGTTACATATGCATTTGTGTATTTTTATGTTATTTCCAGTCTTCTGCCATGTTTTGTAGTTTTTTGTAGTTTTCCTTGTTGATTAGGTTCCCTAGGTGTTTCCCATTAACTACGCCCCACCCCCTTGTTATCTCGTTAAGCCTGTTTCCCTTGTGTATAAATAGTGATTGCGTTTCACTCGTGGTTTGTCAGTTGTTATATGTACCGCTTACGGTCACGGACGCCGTTTCTGAACTCCCTGTTGCAGCCACGGATGCTGCTTCTGAACTCTTAGTGTCCCCTAACGGCTCGGTTGTGGCCATTTCTGAACTCCTTGTGCCCCCGATGGCTCTGTTTTGACTTCCGAGGCTGTTTTTGAACTCTCCGTATCCTCTAACAGTGGGGTCTGCCCTGATGCGACCATGGAGGTCATCCCTGATTTTCCTGTCTGCCCTGTCATGGCCACTGAGGTAGTTTCTGAACTGCCTGTCGGTCCTCATGTGACCACGAAGGTCACTCCTAAACATCCTGTTCCCCTGGACCACCAAGATTACTCTTAAAACCTCTGTAAGCCTTGTTTTGGCCAAGGAGGCAGATTTTGAAACCCTTGCCTGTCTCTGTTTGGCCTCTTGGACCACCACTAACCTGTCTGTGCTCTCTGTTGAAGTTCTGCCAGCCCTGCCAGATCCTCCGTGGTGGTCTCCAGCTACTCTGGGGTTTGCCAGTTCCACCTGCACTACCGTAGTGGTCTCCAGCTCCACCCTGGATGCCAGATCTGCCTGCTCTTCCCTGGTCTCTTGCTCTACTGGCTTCACCCCAGTCACCTGCTCCACCCTGGCTGTCAGATCTGCCGGCTCCACCTTGATCACCAGCTCCGCCCTCTTCCACTCCATGGGCCTGGCCCACCATCCGTCCCCCATTCCGCCTCTGCTCCACCAGAGGGTTTACATATGGGTTTACATACATATTGTGCCATGTTTTGTAGCACTTTGTAGTTTTCATTGTTAAATAGGTTCTCCAGATGTTTCACATTAACCATGCCCCTTGTTATCTTGTTAACCTGTTAACCCGCACCAGGATGCCAGCGCACTGAACGATCTTTGTTTGCACGTGTCAATGTTTACGAATAGATTAAATGAAACGGGACAAAATTAATCTTGACAAACTGTATATCATTATAAAGCTCTAATCCTCAAACATCGATGATAGATTGCTGTTTTTCAATGGAAAGCTTATAAGAATGTATTTGCTAAATTTGTGCACATCAAAACATCCATAATAAAAACGCTAGTACATACCAGATTCGCCGTAATAGCGAGTCATGAACACATCCACTGCTGAAATCCCGGTTTAGTTTGAAAGGTAAGGGTCCACTGAACAACATCCCATAAAGCACTTTTAGTCCAACGAAACAATAACGTTGTAATATGGATGGTAATTCCTTGTTTACGTCTCATTTCTTCGGGGAGAGTTATTGTTTGTATCCGTTATGGAAAAAATTACGCTCAAAAAACAGCGTCTTTGTTGTAAAAAAAAAAAAACTAGAAATAGGGGGGACTAGAAATATAGTCTCGGGAAAATGGTTGCAGGAATCTAATTTTTCATAGTATCTTCTTCAAATTTGAAATATAAACTCATGAGACATGTGACTTTCAACCCATTACTTTTCTGGATTGCTCCAGGACTTATTTCATGTATTTGTATATGAAATAATAAAACATTCAGTGTGGTATAATTTTTTTCAAGGCACCTCAGTGTCTATAACTTTTTATCTATATGAACATTATTAACTCTGGATGATGGATAGTAAAGCCCAAAGGGTCTTCTTTCCAAAGATACCCAAATTGTCAAAGTAGCACACTGTTGTCAGGAACTGTTAACATTTTAAGTTAGGTAGGTCATTTTCAGCTGTGAGTCCCAAAATGGGAGGTGCAGGTTAACAGGCTAAGCCTGTTTATATAAATAGTGCTTGTGTGTTCACTCGTGGTTTGTCAGTTGTTGTGTGCTATCTCTTGTTCCTAGTTTTTCCCTATTTGTTTATTAAAGCTTTCCTGTGTTTAAATCTGCTTCCCTGCCTGCTCTTTTACACCTGCAATACACAGTGTAAGTACTTTACAGCTTTTCACCTGATTTTTCCAGAAATTTTAAAATGTCTGATGTCATTTTTACCAAATGAGTTACTTGATAAAACAGGAGATAACAAAAAATGTGCAATGTTTAATGGATCATTAGTTAATGCTTACAAATGTCATTAAACTTTCGATTCATACAGTCATGCATTTTTAAAAAAATCTACAAATGATTTTAACAGAAATATTACTATGATTAAAATTGTATTTGTTAATGTCCTTTTGAATGCTAACAAATGTCATTAAACTTCAGTTCACTTATTACCTAATGCTCTTTTTTTACATTTACAAATGCTGTGTAAAAAGCTTAATTAGTCATTTTAAGCACTTCACAAACTATTCATGTTAACATATTATTCATTAACTCATAATCACTAATGATCTGTTAAGCATTATGTAATGTTTGTTCATGATTTAGTAATGAAACAGATCGAACTCAGCCATCTTGAAGGGCATCACAGTTCTCTAGCTGCACTGCAGGAAGCGAGGAACAAGGAGAGAGAAAGCTTCCTGAGGAGTCACGAGCGAGGATACACAGGTGTATCCTTCCCTCACATCCTAAGGGGTGGAGCTAAGACACGAGGAAAGGAAACAAGGATGCACAAATAAGAAATGAGAAGCACCAAGGAACATGCCTGAGGAAAACCACCAACATCAAGACAATACCAGACAATGAACTAATGAAAACAAGTGAAAACAAGGTAACTAGGTAAATGAGAAACAGGTGAAACTAATCCATAACTAAGATAACCATCAATATCCGTAATAAAAACCTACGTAACACAGTAAACAGGAACTAAATACAAGGAGTGTGAACACAGATGCAACAGAAAGAAATGAATATCAACATAAGAATCTCTGATATCAAATCATTTATGACCAT
This sequence comes from Spinibarbus caldwelli, assembly GCA_039654775.1. Taxonomy (NCBI): domain Eukaryota; kingdom Metazoa; phylum Chordata; class Actinopteri; order Cypriniformes; family Cyprinidae; genus Spinibarbus; species Spinibarbus caldwelli. Next base: position 20,775,273 of record CM077265.1, on the reverse strand, counting down.
TTATATATTCAAATTATTTTTCTACCTTGTGAGATAAATTCGAGGACAAAAAGCTAAACTGTGTTTTCTTATATCATGCAGACACCGGTGAAGAGAAAGTGATATACTTAATAATGCTACAGAAACAATTTTACAACATTTGCTTATTGTCAAATCCAACATGTAGTTGTATTCTTGTAGATTAGTTACATTTTTTTTCTGATTTAGCATACTTGGTAAGATTTTAGTATAGGGGCTAATTCACCCTGTTAACTAGTTGCTTAGTAGCATGCATATTACTAGCATACTGGCTGATTATTAGCACTTATAAAGCACATATTCAGCATGACCATATTCTACATCCCTAATCCTATCCAATACCTAAACTTAATAATTACCTTAATAACTATTAATAGGCAGCAACTTAGTTTATTGAGGCAAAAGTCCTAGTTAATGGTTTGTTAATAGCAAGAATTGGACCTTAAATAAAGTGTGACCACATATTTTAATTTCAATACTTTTCTTAAAGTTTAGTATTGTGAGGGCAGTTTGTATAGTTTATAATAGGTGTGAATAATAAACAAACCAGTAAACTGTTAAGAGTAGATTGTTGTCAGAAGATAGATATAGTATAATGAACACAGGTCCTTTTCAGCATTTTTGCCTTGAGTCCTGTGGTAAAAGAATAAGGGGACTATGTACACAGAAGTAGGCACATTGTTTAAGCGGTACAAATCATTATGAAATGTACATTCTTTAATTTTTGTTTAATTATATTGTTTTTAGGGGCCAAGCACCGAAGGTGCATTGGCACCTATTGTTATTGTTAGCGTTCTTATTATTATTATTATTATTATTATTATTATTATTATTATTCTTCTTCCGCCGCAAGTCTATGGTAGCCCATAGAACCGCTTGCGGGAAAGTTGTAAAATTTGGCACACTGATAGAGGACAGATTCAGCAGTAACCACAGCAAATTTGGAGTCTCTATCTCAAACTCTCTAGCGCCACCACTTGTCCAAAGTTGCACTCATGTTTAAGTTAATAGCATTTGAACCGTAAGGGCTAGAAACAAAATTCTTTTTTCCTCTGATTCCATGGCTCAAGCCGAATCGAATGATTTCCATGACGTCATTTTCCGTCTGGACAATTTTTCCGCCATTTTGAATTTTCTGAAAAACCTACTTTTTCGAACTCCTCCTAGGCCGTTGCTCCGATTTTCACGAAAATTGAATCAGATCATCTTCAGACCATGCCGACAAAAAGTTATGGAATTCAAGTAGATTAGGCAAACCGTTCTCGAATAACTCGCAAACGAATTTTATGAAAAGCACAAAAAATGGATCTGAGGCTATATCTCCGCAACGGTTTGGCGTATTGAGACCAAACTTGGTGTGTGTTATAACAAGCATGACCTGAGGCTATCTGCAGTGTTTCGGCGCAGTGCCCCCTAGTGGTCTGGAGATATGAAAAATTAATATTTTTGCTTATAACTTGTGAATGGTTTGGCCAAAAATCATAAAACTCGTCTCTGTAGATTCGTTGCATCATGCCGAGTCCAATCATATCCAATTTTCCCATGTCAGCCATTTTGGGCGTCGGCCATTTTGAATTTTGTTAAAAAATGCTATATTTAATGAACGGAAAAACTTTTATATTACGAAAATCGGTATGCATCTTCGACACCATGCCCTGATGGTACGCAAAAAGTTTTGGCGCAGCGCCACCTTGTGGTCAAAAGTTATAATGAAATTCCTAAAAATGCTAATAACTTTTGTTTACATTAGCCTATTGTAATCAAACTGATATTGCTAGATTCCTTGGTTCATGCCGAGAACATCGATACCAATTTTGCCATAATTGGCAGAACTTCCTGTCCGCCATTTTGATTCATGTTGAAAACCTACTTTTTCGAACTCCTCCTAGACCGTTGGTCCGATTTTCACCAAATTTGACTCGAATCATCTTCAGACCATGCTGACAAAAAGTTATGGATTTCGTGTCGATATCTTAAACGGTTTTCGTTTAGCGCGTCAACGAATTTGCTGGAAAGATGCCAAACTACATCTGAGGCTGTATCTCAGCGAAACTTTGACATATTCGCACCAAATTTTATATGTGACATTGTCACCTCACATTGACAATGCCACGTCAGTTTGGTAACAGCGCCACCTATTGGTCAAGAGTAATAAACCATTCATTAATCATTAATTACGAAATTGCCAAAAATGCTAATAACTTTTGACTGCATTAGCCTATTCTAATGAAACTGTGCTCAAATTATTCCTTGGGTCATGCCGACAACATACATACCAATTATGTCATACTAAGCCGAAATTCCTGTCCGCCATTTTGATTTATGTTGAAAACATACTTTTTCGAACTCCTCCTAAACCGCTTGTCCGATTTTCACCAAAATCGAATCATATCATCTTCAGACCATGCTGACCAAAAGTTATGGATTTCGTGTCGATAGACAAAACGGTTTTTGCACACCACGGCAACGAATTTGAAGCATGTTGCCAAAATGACACTTCAGGCAGTATCTCTACATGATGCCAAAATGACAGTTGAGGCTGTATCTCTGCAATGCTTTGGCATATTGACACTAAACTTTGTGTGTGCCATTGTCACCTAACACAGAACACACCACATCGATTTGATAACAGCGCCACCTATTGGTCAAACGTGATAAGCCAATAAATCATATTACTATAGGTTTATATGTGATTTTTCAGTCGTTTTGATTAAAAACATCCTAAAATGGCTTCAGTTACTCATTTGTGCAGTTGGTCTGATGTTTGCTTCTGTAGTGCTTGGCCCCGTATTGCTGCTTGCAGCTATATTTATATATTATGATTGGTGGAATACCAATCTGACCAATCTGATTGTCTTTACCAATAAAGAAATACATTTAATCTAATTTACATTAAATCTCTTGAAACTTTGCTACTTTGAGACATTATGTTGTATAACATCCTCTCATCAGCAGCTGCAGTATCTGTCAGCTGTATCAGTGCAGTCACTGTGACTCTGACTGATGGAGGTTTTTGTACGACTCTTTATCACTGTGTGAAAACATATTTACTATTAATGTAGTGTTCACTCTGACAGTAATAATCTCCTGTATCTTCAGTCTGGACTCCACTGATGGTGAAAGTAAAATCACTTCCAGTGTAAGATCCACTACCACTGAATCTAGATGGAGTTCCAGACTGCAGAGTGTTTATGTGATATATGAGGAGTTTAGCAGCTTCTCCAGGTTTCTGCTGATACCAGGCTAAACCATTACTGGATATTCCTACATCTATATTACACTCTATTGTAGCTGTTTGACCCTGTTGGACAGTTTTAACTTTAGGCTGAGTCAAAGTGAACCCTCTGGATTCTGAAGAAGAGAAAATAAAAACAATCAGTGTTTAAAACTACTATGCTTTTACCAAAATTATTAACAACCCCGCAAATGCAATAACAAGTTAGTGTACTGTCTTTATGTTTTACCTTGCATAAAAGATGCAATGGTCCAGATGAGTATGATGATGTTGGTCATTGTTGTTGTTTTGTGTGATGATGAAGTTTCTGTTCTGTTCTGCTCTCAGTCATGAAGTGTTAAACTCACAGCACTATAAACACTCTCAGAGCACTGAAGCATGTGCTGACAATGCAAAGAAGTGGGCAGGATTTACAACAGGTTGTACTGCTGACGTGTGTGTGTGTGTGTTTGATTTAGTTTTGTGTTATCATATCAAAAGCATATTGTAGCAAATTAGCTCAAAAAGGGAATTGTATATAAATAATTACAATTAATTATGATTAATTACAATTATTTATATCGACTGATAGTAATAACTGTCACAGAGTTAAATTGCCATCAGCTGATCTGTTCGTCCAGCGAACATTCAGTGTAAATTCATATCAACTCTAAGAAAGGATATTTCCGTGGCCAGAGAAAATATCTTCCTAATAATGCATTAGAGCATGTAGCAAGGGTCAAAATCGTAAAGGGACATTAATATGCAAGGCAGAATCAGAAACTCATGTAATTTGTGCACAAGAGTTTTATTAACTAAACACTAACGCAAACTAGTCTAACAAACAAACAAACAAACAATCGCTCATACATGGGGAAAGGGCTAATGAGAGATGATGGATGAAACCATCAGGAAAACCAGAGAATGCAGTTAAGGAAAAAGTCATTTAACCACCTGAGTAAAACCATCAGCGCCGTTTATAATGGGGTCTATAATTTATACTAAACCTCTGTTTCGTTTAGATAAAAGTACTATACTTGCACTTCTTTTTGTCGTGACGGAATGCGGTCTCGGATGAAAAGTCTTGATGGTTTCAAGGGTTTTGGACTCGCGATCACGTTCTTCCGGGTTGAAGAGTGATGAATTCCAAAGATGTTCTGAGGTAGAAATGTCTTTCAGGTAGAGAGTGGAAAAAGAGTTAAGAAAAAGATCTGCTGAGGTCCGAGGAGCTTTGATTGAATGAAAAGACAAGGCCATAAGCCTGGCACAATAACTTAAGGGTCCAGAAGAGCTCCAGCTCACATCTTCCTCATCCTCTTAGGGCCTAACAGAACCACAGACTGGGTCTTTGTGGTCAAGAGTCATCCCCCAGGCTGGGGAGATCATCCGCGGCTCTATGTTGGGGCCCGCCGGCGCGCCCGTACCGGTTCGGGCTCTCCGTCAGAAGATAGCAGAAGAGCTTTTCTTAGAAGAGAGTGTTTTTTAGAAGAGCGGGCCGGACCTGTGAGTGAGACCTTTATCTTGTATAGAGGTCACACCTCTGGGGAGTCAAAGAGCCAATGGACTCCATTCTCTTTGGAGGGAAGGTTTTACGACTCTTTGTCTCTGAGCATGGCAATTTGCATGGGGTTGGATTTAATAGTTGATGTACAACTATTAAAGATTCTTAGAACACTAATATGTTGCGTAGGTATCAACATGTAATATACACTGTCATTTAGATCATCCGAAGACGAATTGATAGAGATCAAACATGATATAAGTGAGGTAATATTAACTAGTGATCTATCATAAGCATGCATAAAACAGGATACAGTACAAAAAGACAATATACATGAACAGTAACAGTATACACAATGACCTGAGGATATGTGTGTTCATTCAAAGAAAGGTTTTTCAATTAATTAATTAGAGAAGAGTCCATTTTTATGTGCATTATATGTCTTTCCTATGGAAAGTGTAGTGAGAGAGAGAGCTCTCTACATGCCATTAGGTCGTAAAGCTTATCTGGCCTATGCAAAAGTCTCCTGGTTGCCATGGTCGCCAGGGGCCTGGACTTCGTTCACAGACATACAGGCACCCAGAATGTGTGTTGGGTGAGGGGTCTGTTCTTATTTGTTAATCTAATAACTAATTTGATTTGTTAAATCTGATGAACAAATGTGTGTCTGATTGGTCCAGATGCTACAATATCTTAGCTAATGCAGAAGAAGCTGCCTCTTTTTCTGAGTTGCGTAGGTGTATCTTCTCTTCTGATATATTTTCAGTCAAATCGTTCTCTATGTGCAGTAGAGAAAGATCTGAGAATCTGTCCTGTGCCATTGAAGATTGGTGCCAGTTTCTTATTCTCCTCATAACTGAGAAACTTCTTTCTGGTGTAGCCGAACCAACAGGCAGCGTGAGAGCAAGCTGCAGTAGTCTGAAAATGTTTGGATATCTGTCCTTCCATTCTTCATCTTTAAGTTCCTCAAGAGTAATCAGCGATGCAATCACGCATTTCACAAGATCCATTTCAGCTGTCACAAGCTGAGGGTGAATCTTAAGGCTTGCGTACATGCTTAGTAGAGGACTGATGCTGTTTTAGTCACAACTTAATATGCTACACGACACAAGGTCATTAATTCAGTTGAAAATAGCCTGTCCAATTTAGCCAGCAGTGACTCAGTCCACCACATTTTTATTAGTTGTTTTTATATAAAAAAATAAATAAATAAATACAAATAAAAAAATACACATTCAATTTTCAGTTAACATGCTGAAGTGGGAAAATAATGAAAAGACAGTCCACTCATGTATCGCAATAAGTTAAGTATCATGAGTCGAAAGAGATATGAGGCTTAAATATAATTTAAATTAATTTAGCACAAACTTACTTATTCTATCCTCTAAAAAGATAAAACAAACACAATGAGAAAATATGCAAGATCCACTTTCCTGCAGAGTTTAGTTCCAATCCTAATCAAACACACCTGAACAAGCTAATCAATGTCTTCAGGATTACTACAAAGTTGCAGGTAGGTATGTTTAATCCAGGTTGGAGCTAATCTCTGCAGGGAGGTGAATCTCGAGGTCCAGAGTTGAGGATCCCTGGTCTGTTTACACTAAGTGCAAATAGTAACTGCATAGGCTATTTAAACTCCACCCACCGACATGTGGTTGGGCTAGACAACATTACAAAAGACACCAGCTGAACAACAGTTCCAGTGGTGTAAGTGGTAAAATGCATATCCGTATCCGAGTTTGAATCCGCTTTTTGCTGAACTCGTTCTTTTCTCTTTTCACATCACATCTTTCTTCTTTGATTCTTTAGCTGGCACTTGGTTTGGATCATTTCCTCAGACCGTACACTGCTGTGGGTGCTAATGGTTGCCGGATTTCATTCACAAGACGCTTCCATCCCTGGGGGTTCATGGCCATGGACCTGGCCTTATCGAGGTTGGGACGTTGTTTTCTCAGATCCTCTTCGTCCTGTTTGATCCATATTTTCTTTGGTGCTGTTCATTGGACTTTCCTCTGGACAGGTCGATTTCGCCAGAGGAGTTTGTATGGTTGCCTGCTATCTGTCATTCTACAGATGTGGCAAAACCATTGCAATCGCCGTTTCTGAATCTGCTCCTCAATCGTTGGCTGATGATCGCATCGACAGTGGATGTCCTCATGTCGAAGGTGATCACTAAGGGTAACTCATATAATCTGGCGTAGGCACCGCATTTGAAAAACCTCAAGTTTGGCCAGGTCTAATTTAAGTAGCATCCGAGTATCTGATCCATGAAGGAGAACTGACAGGATTAAGGTCCGGAAGAGGCGGACCTTGGTTTTAGTGGAGATGTTGGAGCGTTTCCACAGACACCACTTAAGAGAAGCAAAGGCTGCTGCTGCTTGACCAATTCGGATGTGGATTTGTGCTGTGGTTACTACTTTCTTCTCTTGTACCGTTGATCCCAGGTATTTAAATTGTTGAATTTGCTCGATTTGGTCACCATCGAGATGAACGATGACCAATGATCCGTCTGTTGTCAATACTTTTGATTTATCTGCATTGATCTTAAGACCTTATATCTGTGCGATGCGGGCGATATCACAGAGAAGTTTCATGGCCTAAGCATCATCATTTGCCAGTATGGCACTGTCATCAGCAAACATTAAATACGTAATGAAGTTGTCCTTGTCATACTGGACTCCACGCCAGTTTTGGAATAGTTCTCTTATTATCCCTGATAGCGAGCAACCATTGAATCAATGTTAAAAGTTGTTGATTTGTCAATGTTAAATGCACTGAATCAAAATCACTTTTGCACCCACAATTAATGTTGAAAAAATGTTGAAATTTCAACAAACCACCATTATTGTGATCAGTGCTTGCTTTAGTTGGGCTATTGACTGTTGTACTTTAATGTCAGGATTTTGTTGTCTGTTGTAACAATGTGCTAAAATACATTTGTTGAGGCGATGAAAGCTAAAATCCATTGGGATCAGGTGATGGTGAGTGTAATCGTGAGGTTATTTAAATAATTGTTCATAAGTGTGTTGCGTTGTTTATGTGTGAAAAGTGTGTGATACTACAGTGTGATATTAAAACAGTGGTACAGCTATCATACTTCTATGCATTAAATTGCTGAATGAATTAGATATCAAGAATCAGCGTATGAAACTCAACAATGGTGACAATCAACAAAAGAAATGAAATGCATGCTGGGTATACAACATAGTACAAAACTCATTCACGACTCCCAGCATGCATTGCAGTTGATCTCTTTATCTGAATTCGTTTGATAATTGTCACCATTGTTGAGGTTTGTATGAGTGTTGATGTCTAAGTGTGTCAGAAACTCTTTCTGTATATTTTTTACTTTTTTTTTATAATGCATAAGTGTTCATATTGAAACACTATTACACTGAAAGAGTAGTTGGTCAAGAGCCCAACTAAAGCAAACGCTGATCACGATAATGGTGGTTTGTTGAAATTTTTAACATTTTTTCAACATTAACTGCGGGTGCAAAAATGATAGTGATTCAATGCCATTAATATTGACAAATCAACTATTTTTTAACAGTGATTCAATGGTTTTCACCTGCTCTCTTGCTATCTGGGTATGGCATCCATCACAATGTTAAAGAGGAGAGGAGAAGCCATGTCTCCCTGACGGACCCCGGTCTGAATATTAAATGCCTCTGAGAGCTCATTTTGGAGCTGCACTTGACTGGATAATTGGTTATAATTTCCCTGGAAAAGCCTAATCATTTTCTGAGGTATGAATTCAGTCTCTAGAGCTTTCCATAAGGCAGGCCAGTGAATACAATCAAATGCTGATCGAAAGTCAATAAATACGATAACCATTCGTTTCCCACAGTGTATTCTTTCCTCCATCAGTTGATGGATGGTAAAGATCTGATCACAACATCTGCGATTTGGACGAAATCATGCCTGTTCTTCTCTGCTCGTCTGTTCGTGATACATAGACAGCCTTGACTGAATGATCTTTATAAAAAAATTTCCTACAATAGAAAGCAGGCTGATACCACGATAATTCTTACAGTCCCGTGTGTTGACTTTCTTGTGATTGGACACAATAATGGCCTTCTTCCATGCAGCTGGAACTTCCTCCATATGCCAGATGGCCCTGAGTAGTAGGTGCAGGCAATGAAGTACAATATCACCTCCTGACATTACTGCTTCTGTAGTGATCCCATCAGTGCCTGGTGCCTTGCCATTTTTTAGAGTTTGGATGGCTGCTTTTACCTCTTCAGTAGTCGATTCAGTGTCGGACAATGGTGTTTCTGGTAGGTCGATAGGTGGCGGCTCCGCTGAAATTCCTTGGGGTGGGGCATGATTGTATAAACCTTCAAAAAATTCTCTCCATCGCTGTAGGTGTCCGGCTGCAGATCATGCAAAAGTCCCATCAGCATTTTGAATGTTGTTATTTACTGACTTTGCCTTTCCACTCAGACTTTGGAGAGTTCGATAAAGTGAGTTGTACTCATGTTTCACAGCCGCCTCTTCCAGGTCGGTCGCTATCTTATTCCAATGTGCTTCACGTTCGTCTCTCAAGCAATGGCGAATATCACGATTGAGCTGCTGATATCTTTCATGGTTGACCAACTTGATTCTTTTCCACTCCTCTACCATATCCAAGCATGCATCAGATAGCCAGGACTATGTTCAATGGCGGATAGGTGGGCATAAAGCCATAGCACATTCCTTGATTGCCTCTGAGATCTGTTCTTTTTCAATATTGATGTCTTCTTGATCAGCGAATGCTGCAAAGCGATTTGAAAGCGCAAGCTGGAATTTCTCTTTGTAAGTGGGATCCAACAGGCGTTTCCAATCCAATTTTGTTAATTCACATGCTGTGGATTTAGCACGTCGAAGTCGGAGTTTGAACACAGAGTGTACAAGGTAGTGGTCTGATCCACTGATCACTTCTTTTAATGATGTCCGAAAGCTAGAGTTAATCAAAATATAATCCAACAGTGCCGAGTCCTTTCCAGATGGATTTCGCCAAGTGATTTGATGTTTCAGTGGGTGTTGCAATTGGCTGATGCCAATGATGAAGTTGTTAGTTGTGGCAAAGGACAAGAGACGCAAACCATTATCATTCAGGATGCCGTGGCCAAAATGGCCCATTGAGCTGTCCCATCCTGTTCAATCAGCACCAATGTGGACATTGAAGTCACCGGCCAGTATGGTTACGTCAGACAGTGGGACAGAGTCCAGCGTTTGTTGGAGTTGGTTATATATCTGATATGTGTTACACGTCACATATCAGATCGGAAAAGCATTTATTTTCAATAAAATGCAGGAAATAATCGGAAAGTGTAAATAAAGTGCCTCACGGGTGTTTATCGGTTAGGGTTAGGGTTAGGGTTAGGGGTAGGTGTAGGGAGGGCTTTATTGTCCCAATAAAGCGGCATCCATTTAATAATTTTAATAAAAATGATAGGCTAATTTAAACTCAATACGTAATTATTGCATTCTGTTTTATTATGTACTACAATACTGAGGTGCAAATATCTGCCACTTCCACTTAGTATAAATAGCATGTAATATTATTGAAAAGAAAATACAGCCATTTTTACATAGTTTAAATATCGCTAAGAAAATATGCTATCTTCACTTATTGTAAATGACTTACTTAATCCTCTTCATCCCAAGTGAGACATAAGGCCGCTGTGTAAATGACATCTAATTGCTATTTACACTTACTGTAAATAGCCTTTTTAAAAATACTTTTTTTGTCACGTTTAACCAATCACATGTTTACTGACTACTGACACACACAGAATATGCAGATGAATGATAATCTTTGTGTCCACATTCATTCGAGTGCCCACTGCATCTTCTATCTCATGACCACCATCACTGCTTCACTTCCACTAGATGAACTGCCATCATTTTACTGTAGTAACAGATCATGAATCAAGAGTCTGTTCAGAAAGTATCAGAACTGATCGTGAATGTCTAATCATTGATGGTGTCACTCCAAAGAGAAAATATGAAAGAATTTTATGTGAAAATGTTTTAAAAATATATTTTTTGAAAAGTATTTTGTCAAACTAAATGAGTGTTGCCAACAGCTGTTGAAGTGTTGTTTCTCTCTCTGCTGGAGTTTGTGTTCACTGGAGTGGAATAGAGGTTTTTGTACGACCGTTTCATCAGATTGTATCACTGTGGTGGACTTTCGGTGGAGGAACTAAACTGGTGATCGGTAAGTTTCTATTTGTAATTATCTATTTAAAAATAAATACATTTTTTAAAAATCCAGTTTTCTAACAATGTTTTAAAAAGTTGAAAAAACAATATAGTTCATATTTTTTATAGTAATAATATTTTTTAAACATTTTTAAGAATAGATGTTTCATCTTAAATGTTATTGTCAGGTTTAAACCTTTTAACAAATGTATTATTCACTTTCAACAATCAATACAGGTCTTAGCACATTTCCATAATGTGTCTTATTATAAATTACAGTTCATCACAGACTTTTTTTTATTTTTATTTTTTTTTAATAAAACTTTAATTTGATAGTCCAGTTTAGACATTCTACTAACTAGAAATAACTTTGCAACTACATGCCAACAGCAGTCATTAGTATTAATAGAGTCTCTGCTTAATATCTGCTACTTTATTTTGATGGTCGCCCAACACACATTCTTCTGACTATAAGTAACTTTAGAGCTACATATCAGTTTATTCTACTAATTCTAACCACAACCTAACAGGCTACAAACTCTCATTAAAGTATTCGCAAAGTTACTTGTAGTTAGTAGAATGTCTAATAAATTGCAACCTATTTTTTTCCCCTTCATTTATTTACTGTGTTTATGTAAAATTCATCTTTTATTGTAGATATAATACATTGAAAAAACATTTGAGATCAGGATGTAAATGTATCTTTCTGTAGTTCAATCAATGATTTTGAATCTCTTTTGTTCAGCAGTCGTTTCCTTAAAATATTTAGTTTAATTTATGAGCTTTATAATATATGTTATATCAGGTGTAGTGATGTTGAATAAGATGAATGATGAGACTGTAATGATTTTGACTGCACTCCTCATGTCTGCTGCTGAAAGTGGTGTTGAAATGCTGAGAATGCTGCAGGGCAGAAGAGTGTGTTTTCTCTGTGTTTGTGAATGTGTTGTGTTTGTCTCCTGCAGCTGGTCCCACAGTGAAGCCCTCAGTGTCTCTGCTGCCGCCCTCTTCTCTGCAGATCTCTGGAGACTCAGCCGCACTGCTCTGCCTGCTCAGCTCTTACTCTCCACAGGGGGCGCTGGTGAGCTGGACACTGGACGGCTCAGAGGTCAGCGAGGGGGTTGTGACCAGCGCAGAGAGCGAGAAGGACGGCCGCTACAGCCGCAGTAGCGTCCTGACCCTCAGCAAAGCACGCTGGGAAGAGGGAGAGCTGTACGTCTGCAGAGTAACACATGATGGAGCTGCTCAGGACGTCTCGTTCCACAAGAGTCGCTGTTAGTCGCTCGCAGTGCTGATGTTTCTCCAGTGAGCGCTGCTCTCTCCTGAAGATGAGGCGTATCTGAGTGTCCTGTGTCAGGCAGGATTCACATGAGTCTAGTGCTGCAGCTGTAGTCATTTACAACTCAATACTGAAAGAGAGCTCTAGTGTCAAAGCACTGGCTGATCTTTCAATCTGCTGTGTTTGCTGCAACATTCAATAAAGCTTCTCAACAAGCTCCATTTGTGTCTGACAACATCATTCAACTAACAGATCAAGATGCATGTAGTGTTTGTTCAGGTGCTTTTCAGAAGCTTGATCAGTAGCAGTAAATCTAGTCAAATAAACTCTTGGGGTTTGAACATGGTCTCTGGAGACAGAGCTGCTCTATTCTGAGAGGATCTCAATCACTCACCCTGACAATGCAAATGAGATTTTCAGCCACACTCCCAGAGTCACTGTTTGATTGGTTACATGATCTGGACTGAAACACACCAGTTTCACTTCTGCTGTAGTCAAGCAGCACACAGACAAACTCATCATTACAGTTACAGGAAATGGAGAAAATATATATGAAAATGTCATAAAAATGTAAATCTTTCTGTGGGTCAAATGGAAAGCATCACGTCCAGACAGCAGAAGTGACTGAATGCAGTCTGTTCAGTTTGATTGACACACTGTAAAATCCTGAGTGTTAAATTAACACCGCTTGGAGCATATATGATCCCACTCTAAAAGAGTGTTAAAGTAACACTGAAGCAGTGTTAAAGTTAATGAGATAATTATGTGATTAATTAAGTGCTGATTGAGCATTAGTGATGAACAGCTGCTGTTAACAAGCAGAATCACTGAAGAAAAGAGAAACACAAGAACTACAACTGACTTCAGTCACAGCCTTAGATGAAATCAACTGAAATAAAAGACATTAAATCTCTCAAGATTTCAATAGAAGATAAACAACTCCACAAACAACATCATCAGCTTCATGCACTACTAACCAGTTAGACTTTATTTCTGGAGTATCTAAAATAGAAGTTCTTTATTGAGAATTAAGGTTTAGATGCGTTTTTGTTTTGTTTGTTTTTTTCTTTTTTCAACCGTTTTGGTGAATAGTGTTTGCTTTAGTTGCCTCTTGACCGTTGACTTTTTAAATATAAGTTTCTCTTTGGCTGTTATAATTGTGTTTATAAAGCACATATGCGATACCAAGGAACTTATGATAAAGTCATTTCATGCGTCTGAGTCAGTGGTTCAAAAGCGATTGTATTTTATCTATATCTGTTTTGCTTTTATGATTTCTGTATTATTGCAGTTCTATGATATGGGATGAACCACTTTTATAAATATGGTTCATAAAGAGGTTTTAACTCTGGCATTTGTAGACATGAAGAATCAGCATGTGAGTCTCAGCAATGGTGACAAAATATTCTGATAATTTTGATATGATTTTTGAACATCACAAACAAGGCAGTAAAAAGTCACAACAAAAATAAAAGCAAATAGTAAGACTGTAAGAAACAATAGTTTCATAAACACAGTTACAGCAACTAGAGAAAAACTAATGTTAAAAAGTCCAGGGTCAAGAGCCCAACTAAAGCAAACACTTATCTCCACAATGGTGACTTAAATAAACTCCACAATGGTGACTTAAATAAACATTAACATCTAAACCTCTGTTAAGTCTTAATAAGAAATTTTTAGATGCATGACAACAAAAAAAAGTCAAACTGGTTAGTAATGTGTGAAGTTGGTGATGCTGATGGAGATGATTAATCATCTTCTGCTGAGATCTTCAGATATTTAATGTCTTTTATTTCAGTTGATTTCATCTAAGGCTGTGACTGAAGTCAGTTGTAGTTCTTGTGTTTCTCTTTCATTCAGTGATTCTGCTTGTTAACAGCAGCTGTTCATCACTAATGCACAATCATCATTTAATTAATCACTTAATTATCTCATTAACTTTAACACTGCTTCAGTGTTACTTTAACACTCTTTTAGAGTGGGACCATATATGCTCCGAGCGGTGTTAATTTAACACTCAGGATTTTACTGTGCAGAGATCATATATTACACCTAAAACATGATGATCATAACCACTGGCTCATTCTCTTCAGAAGTACATGATTGATTGTGATGATATTGTGTTATTAGTGTTTGTTCGCTGATCAGTGTTGTGTGTGATTGTGTTGTAGAGCAGCTGCAGTATCTCTCAGCTGTATCAGTGCAGTCACTGTGACTCTGACTGACGGAGGTTTTTGTACGACTCTTTATCACTGTGTGGTCACCCAGTTATTATTTATATAGTTTATAGCCACACAGTAATAATCTCCTGTATCTTCAGTCTGGACTCCACTGATGGTCAGAGTGAAATCAGTTCCATAATCTGCTCCATTTCCACTGAATCTTGATGGAGTTCCAGTATGAAGGGTTTTGATGCTGTGAACTAAAAGTTTAGGAGTTTCTTCAGGTTTCTGTAAGTACCAAGAGACACAAGACTTACAGAGACCATCTGACTGGCGTCCAATAGAGCTGCTGGTTTTACAGGTCAGAGTGACTGTTTGTCCGTTCTGAAAATATTTCTCTGTCGGAGTCTGAATTACAGTCACCTGTCCTGTAGAGTCTGAAGAACAATTAAAAGACATGAAATTGAAACAGTTTTAAAATTATTTTTTTAACTGCATGAGCTAATTGAATTTAAAGGTCTTACCTTGAAAATACATCCCTAAGATCAAAATCAAAATGATGAATGTAATTTTAGTCAATGTGTCTATTATTATGATAAACTGTCAGTCATGAAGTGTTAAACTCACAGCACTATAAACACTCTCAGAGCACTGAAGCATGTGCTGACAATGCAAATTAATCTCGCTATTTAAATCATTCACCTGAAGACTGTTGATCACTCGCTAACACATTCTCCAACATGCATGTTAAACTATTATACACAAATTTCTGAAGGTTGATAGAATCATTTATATTATTGATTTAGTCATTAATGTTTTGTCAGGTCAGTCAACACATTCTATTTTTTTTTTTTTTTTATTCTACTGTGATATTATTAGCCCATGTAATAAACCTGCAGCAGCACTTTGGTTTAAATGTCTGGTAACATTTTAGAATACTGTTCCTTCATTCATGAATAACTGCACATGAATAAATTACTACCAAATTATTAACACTCTTTTACATTCAGTCATTCTTTTTTTTTCTTTTTTCTTTTTTTTGACATTCTTTTAACAACTATTAAGTAACAAGAAACTCTGATTAACTAATTACTAATTTGAATGTGGTAGTTCACTAGCTAATCAGTAACTACTATTTTTTCATGCCTCCCAGTGAACTACTATTGAGTATATACAGTTTCAGAATTACTATAAAACTAAATAATAACTAATGCTGGACAGATTAAATTTATATTTTAATTTTAACATTTAACCACTTACATAATCAATAGATAATAATATATTGATAATTAATACATTTTATCAGTACATTTATAGTACATTTTAGTACAGTTTTTATTAAATTTTTATACTCTCTTACAGAACTGTTTACTGACTATGGCTAATTTGAAAGAAATGGGTATTTAATTGCAGTGTTTTGGGCTGTACTCCTGTCTTCAATTTCCTGGCATCCCTCTGAAATTCATGCTGTTTTGTACTCATTTACCTCTCACATTATTATTACTACTTAAATAAAGAAAAGGCCGCCACATTTCTCACTTTTTTTAGGAATGGTTAGAAGATTTAAGATCGGGTTTTCATTAATAACTCTCATAATAATGATGGTGACCCACTAATAATGATTCAAGTGTTACCAAATCCATCAGAAGGAATTACTATCTAAAACCTTACAAAAACCTCAAAAGCTTTCAATGACTTCAGTCTACTAGGGAGCTTTCCTGCGTTTCACTTTAGAATACTGTTACAAATAATTTGTAATTCTTTCTAAATTTTGTAATACCTCAGTAGTAAAATACTTGAGGAGTAAAATACAAGTGCTCACTTAACTGATGAAAAATTTGGGATTGAATAGGTAAGTACATATGCCATATAATTTGGGGTAAATAATATGGCTAAACGCAACTCTCTGGAATATTTGATTGTGATTGGTCAAGCAAAGCATTCTTTTTGCACATTGATTCATATCTTAAGGCAAGGATGAGAAAGTTTCTGTAAGTGTATGTTTATATCTGGGTGTTTTAAACATCACTGTTGATCAGTGTTGTGTGTGATTGTGTTGTAGAGCAGCTGCGGTATCTCTCAGCTGTATCAGTGCAGTCACACAGACAGTAATAATCTCCTGTATCTTCAGTCTGGACTCCACTGGCGGTCAGAGTAAAATCTCGTCCAAAACCTCATTCCACTGTTCTGTTCACTGCTCTCTGCTCCTGAGCATGGGAAATCCGTTGAAGTTTACTTCATTTCAGAACATTCATTGACAGATTAGTGCTGTGCCACTGCCTGCAGCGTCTTCACACACAGACAAGACTTACTAGAGAAGTGTGACATAATATACCTCTGTAAATAAATTCACATCTCGCACACTTTGAATCTAAGATATACGTCATCTAAATGCAATAATTCGATCAAAATGCGATTAAGCTCATAATCATAGTAATCATAATTACATTAAACTATGTGGCATATGCCTATTTTAATCACAATAAACAGGCATGAAGATACCTTAATCGCATTATTACAGCTCTGGCCAAAATGCGCATGTGCTCAGATGCACACGGATACCACATATTCTTCATGAATGAACTCATGCATGAATGCGACATTATTCTGAAGCAGTTCTGATCCTGCGGGGCTGCTAGAGGGTGCTAAGCAACCTCAAACAAAAGCAAGAGCACCCTCAGCTGAAGCTGTAAAAATAGGATATTGATGAAACAAATTTGGCAAATGCTCCAATGCGTATTTGTGTTTGCACTCAGGAGTGCTTCAAAGGTTTCTGTTTACAATGTGTTTTTGCAGTGTTGAGCAATGTAGCCAGTCACAGACATATCTGTTGATTTCATGAATGCAATGGCCAATCAGAGGCGTTTAAGTTCAAGTGACCCCTCATCACTCAAAACACTGAAGTTTTGTTCAGTGCTTAGTTATGTAATGGTTATCAGCTCCTCCCTGTTGTTAGCCCTGGTTACCCCGTGTATCTAAACCCCTGTGTTTGCCCTGGTTATTAGTCTCATCTTGTCTTGTCTTGCCATGCTTATTTGCTGTTTCATCCTGGTTCCTGTTAACTCCTTTAATTAAGTTCATCTGCATTTGGATCCTCTCGCCTTTGTCCCTGAATTCCACCAAGCATAACAGTAGTCATGTTTTGATGTAAGTGGCCAGTGGCCAGTAACATACCTAACGTATGAGTTCATCATTTGTGCTGTGGAGTATGCGAATAATGAAGGTAACAATAACCAAATTTCTTAGCGAATAATCAGAATAATGAAAATTGCATGTAAACTGGAGTGAAATTGCAATTAATTCCTTTCTCTGATTACTGAAAATAATCACATTATTGGTGTACATGTAAACGTAGTCACTCAGTACATTTACATGGACAACAATATTCCGATTAAGACAATACTCTGATTAAGTATGTTCCATGTAAACAGAGATTTTTGATTACCTTAATCGGGCTAAAGTCATACTTGAAGTGAACACAGATTGAATTAAGACGTGGAATATTCCTATTTTAGTCGCATTATCAAAGTGCGGTATAGACATGTACACACCTAAATCACATTATTACCGTCATGTAGGACTTTTCGTCGCATTTTGCAACAGGATACACACACTGCAGTGGTCAACCGTTTGACAGAAAACAAAAGTTTGAACAACGGCGTCTTCTGTTTGCAATTATAGCATGACAAATAATTAACTGCACTTGAAGTTTTCGTAAAATTAAAAAGGAAACACCCAAAACCTTATATGCACCATAACGAAGATATGCCCCTTACGAAAATTAACCATGGTTTTATCATAGTAAAAGTGTAGTAACCATTTTTTTTTTTTTTTTGGTGCATTGATTACCACTTGTATAACCACAGTTTTACTACAAATACCATGTTTATACTATGGTTAGTGTAGCAAGACCATGGTTAATTTGTGGTTACCTTGGTTTAACTATAGTAACCATGTTTTTTTGTTTTTTTGTTTTGGTTTTATTTGTAGTAAAACCATGGTTAATTTTTTTAAGGGGTGAAATTCTGGAGGGGATGTCAGATGGTGTCGTGTGGGGACTTAATGACGTGTGCCATTATATCGATCTATGTACAATAACATGTAAAACAGGAACATGAAAGAAATATTCTAAAAGCAACTCATGTAAACACCTTAATCATAATATTGTCTTATTCAGAATAAGGTAAATAATTAGATTACTGATCACTGTTTGACATTTAGATTCCAATTTAGATTCCACAATTTCAAACATTCCTATAATTTCAGCAGTCTTTAGATTATGCTTCACTGTATCTTTGCATATGCATTGCACTCAGTCCTTTATTATTATACGTATGAACACAATCCAAAGTGATATGTTCAATATAATTGATCATGAGATATTTGCCAAATGCTGTTTTCTGATGTTCAGATAAGCGTTCATTCACATGCTTTACGCCCCCTTCTGTGTGTATAGAGAATAAAACACTTAATATTGTTCTAGAAATACTTTATTAATTTACTCCTTTCTTAAATTCAGACGAAATGTATTGTTCTTTTATTTAGTTGGGGATTTAGTTGGGGGTTTATTTTTGTGAAATATGAATATATAAATTTATTCAAAAAACTTTTAAAAAAGAACTTTGGAAAGTTCCTGGTGATTCTCTTCAACTAAGTGTAATTGTACACAGTTCTGACCATCTGAGCAATTTTTGCCTGATTCTAAACCCCTTGTAATTTTATGCATACTTTATAGTAAGTATTGATTTATTTCTTTTGGTCTGAAAAAGATCTTCATCAAATTCAGACACGTCAGATTCAGACAAATTAAACAAATAAATAAATAAATAATATGTTTATTTTATATAATGCCTTTCTACAAACTCGGACGCTTTACAATCATTCATCATCATTCACCATGACAGCAGAAATAAAGGCTTACACAAACATTGAACGTAGAGAACACAAAAAACACAACCAGATCAGGAGACAAGAAAATTAGAACAACATAAAGAGAAGTGAAAATGTTTTCAGGTGGGCTTTGAAATCCTGTAATTATGAGAGGTTGCGAATATGCTGAGGACAAGAGTTCCAGAGTGTGGGACCAGTGAAACAGAAGGCCCCACCAACTAATGTTGCTAGTTTGTGCCGAGGGACTAGTAATAGGCCTGATTCAGAAGACCTAAGTGCACGAGAAGGGGTGTAGGTGTGTATGAGATCAGAGATATATTGAGGGGCGAGACCATGTTGAGCTTTGAATGTAATGAGGAATATTTTGTATTGAATAGGAAGCGAATAGGTAGCCAGTGCAGTCCGCACAAAACAGGAGTAATGTGAGAAGATTTCTTGGTATGAGTGAGGACCTGAGCTGCTGAGTTCTGAATATATCGAAGCTTATTTAAAGTTGTAGTGGGTAAGCCAAAGAAAAGAGAATTACAGTAGTCTAATCGGGAGGTTAGGAAAGCATGGACTAGGGTCTCTGCATCATTGATATTTAAAAATGAACATAAACGGGCAATATTTTGAAGGTGAAAAAAGGCAGATTTGGTGAGTGATGAACAGTTGTGGAAGGTTAAACTCTGAAACCAACAATATCAGTGTTGCCAATACTGAGACAGGATGTAAATTTAGGATGGCCAATCAAAAGAAGATCTGTTTTATCAGTGTTTAGTCTGAGAAAATTCATTTTCATCCACACATTTATTTCATCAATGCAGGCATAATAAAAACTTTTGTATAAATACACATGGACATAAACATGTATATAAATGGAAGTATGGTTACTTTACTGGGCTGATATTAGATTTAATATTGAAGAACATCTGCTCTTTAAAAACACAGATTCATATGATCTTAATATTTGACTGTCAAACCCTCACTATTCAGATGTGATTTTGAGAGTTAATGTTCAGACTTTGAGAAGTTTAATGGTGTTTTGGTGGTTTTAGGATCAAAGAAAATGTTTATGGAGATCAATTAGATTGTTTTGATTAAAATTTAGAGAAACTGTCAAAAAGCACAGATGGGTGAAATGTTATTTGAATGTATACATTAAAAACTTGTTTTAAAGATGTTAAAACTATAATGGATTTCATTTGATCAAAATTCAGTTAACATTCACTTCAGATATAAAATAATATCGTGTCTTTATGTTTTCATTCACGTTTTGTCTTTTTTTTATTTGGAAATGTAGTGGGCTCAAGCTCATATTTTATATTCAAATGTCACTCACTGAACCATGAAAACACCTGCAAATGGAGGAAATTATGAAACTATGCTGTGTAGTCAAATTATGAGCCTCAAACACTGAAACATTTTCTAAGGTCACTACACAGTGAGACTATTTAATATGTAAATTTGTGTTTTGTTTGCTGGTTCAGTTTTACTATGAAGCTCCTGTGAGGATGTTGAACATCTGCTGATGGCGTTGCTCTATTCTGAGAGGAACAGAATCACTCAAATATGACTCTTTATTCTCTGAAATGAGTCAGTTGAGTTGGACTAATGGAGAGATGAGGTTTGTTCACACTGAGACTCTCAGCAGTCATACTGATCTTCTGAATGATTCAATCAACTGTTGACTCTGTGATGAGACTCAGTGAATGATTCATTCTGATGTGTGTCCTTCAGTATCTGTCACTCACAGCTGTTACTGAATAACACTGACTGCTTATTCTCTGCACAAGAATCTGCAGCTTTCAGTGAATTATTTATTGTTAGAAAGTTTTAAATGGTGAACTACATTCATCCATGCTTAATTTGTTTGTGAAAATCAGATGAAAGAATCAAATTAGCCAGATTATATGATTATATTACATTTCCTTATAAATAATATAAATTATATGAAGAAACTCTGAAATGTTTGATACACTGTGTGATTGTGTTGTTTGTGATCCTCTCATCAGCAGCTGCAGTATCTGTCAGCTGAATCAGTGCAGTCACTGTGACTCTGACTGACGGAGGTTTTTGTACGACTCTTTATCACTGTGTGAACACACGATAACTGTGGTAACTCTGACAGTAATAATCTCCTGTATCTTCAGTCTGGACTCCACTGATGGTCAGAGTGAACTCATTACTATTTCAAAATATTATATCTGAATTGAGTGCTTATTCATTTCATTACAATGATCTAACTATCAATTGATAGAACTGCTCAAAATGCTACATAACTGTTGCATTACTCTTGAAGCATCGTTTTTTTTTTTTTTTTTTTTTTTATGGAAAATGATGAACAATATTAAATGTCTAGATTATGAAAGTGATGTAACTGAAGACTGAGTATGTTCAGGTATGATCAGTTTCAAGATGTCTGTTGTTGGGAGAAAAAACAAAATCCCCCAAAAATGTATATCATTGTTATCAGTATTTGTTTTTCCTACAGTAAATGTCTTTTTAGAGGGTGATAGAGCTGGAAGCTGATGAAAACCATTCATATTTTTGGATGAGGCAGGCTTTAACCTGGCCATGACATGGAGGAGAGGTTGAGAGCCCAGCGGTTGAGAGGGGCCCAGAACAATATTTGCTGGGGGGCCTGACCACCCCCCACTGAATGTGATTTTGGGTGGACCCCATAGCAAAATCAGTGCAATGGGCCCAGAATTCCTCGCGATGGCACTGAGAGCAATCATGGTTTCAGGCCCATCCACAATTTATCACCTTGTATTTACCCCCATACTCCTCTTTCCTTACTGTAACCCGACTGAAGAATTTTTCTCCACTTTGAGGTGTAAGGTTTCATAATAGAAACTCTCACAAACAAGTCACTCTTCTCCAGGCCATAGATGATGTGTGCAATGACATCACAGGAGGAGACGAATGTCAGGCCTGTATTTGTCATGCCAAAAGATTTTTTCCAAGATGTTTAGCTAACATCTCACTCGCTTCCCGCTTCGGCTCAGCCTTCACCGTGGCTTTCCCGGCCGCAGCGCCATATGCAGCCGGGCATCTAGCTTCTGTTTCCAGATGCTAGCGTGAGGCAGCCTCCGCTAGCGGCACAGACCACCAGTGTTGCCAAATAATTTTCAGGTAAAATCGCTAAAGGCAGGTCATTTATTGCTAAAAGTTGTTAAAGGACGTCGCGACATCATTGCATGTTAATGTCCTTATGTAACCATGACGCAAAGTACCTAGAATACACACTGGAATTACTCAAACTTTACGTATTTTTCACCAGTATTTTTACCTGTGCTTAATTTACACATTGCATTTTGATAAATGGATAGATAAGATGGATAAGATTAATTTTTGTTTTGTGGATAAGATCAACAGTGGAAGAAGAAAGTTTCACTGTTGATCACAGTGGACCAACAGTAAATGATTAACAATCATAGGTACAAACCAAAAATGAAGGTGCATCATAAATAAACAATTACTGAACAAGTGCAACCTGCAACTTAATTCATATGTGAAGTGCATACTGCTAGGCACCTCTCCCAAAGTGTCTAACATTACCAGCCACAAGTTCTTCAGAACTCCCTTCCTGTGGCCTACAGCTACAGCAGGCAAAGCAAGCGCGAGGACTCCTCCACTCGCAACACAGACCCACACATCTCTTTCTTTTATTCCTTTTTCTCTTACGCTTCTATCAGTTTCCCACCTCAAGCCCCAGAGGCCGATATTAAGCGTGAGACTGCCTTTGCTGGAAATTGCGGCCCCTGCTCCTCTCTTCACAGCTCTCTACTTCATTTAAAGTCACAATATCCTCTTTCACAGCAACATCACTGCCCGTCCCACCAAATGCTGTTGCCTCTGAGCCACTGCTAGTGGCTTACGACATCCGAGCACGGATCTTGGCACATGCGGACATAGACCCCTCATCTAAGGCCGTCACTAACGAGTAATTGGGTAACAGATGCATTGCATGCCACAATAGGCCATAATAATCGTTTCGAATAAAGTATCAAAAGTATGTAACATGGTTCTGTTGAACAAACTTAATATAATGTATTAAACAATATAATGTACATATGCATTACATCAAAAGCCTACAGAGGGCTCCAATGGCCTAACAATCATCTAAATGTCACCATGCGATCTAATCCTCGTTCGGCTAAACAGCATTTAATTCAGATGTCCACTTAATCTCTAATATTTGGCCATTTCTTTACGATAGAAATGCTGCAACAATCGTAAATCATTGAATATGGACATCAAAAGTTGCCATTTTTCTGAGTTCTTCATTATGTTCAGCCATTTTACTGAAATAATCTGTTCAGCTTTTTCCCTATAGGCGGCGCAAATTAAACGAGGGTTCATGATCAGCCCTTTCGATGACCGCCTTCTCAGCATTAGCCCATTGGAGTGGCTGCTAGGAAAATTCTGGGGTAAGAAACGCCTTCTAATCGATCTGTCAGCTCCGCATAACTCCTTGTTTCAAGCATTAACACCTCGATTCCTCCCGAAGAATTCTCTCTCAATAGTAGGACGTTGATCATGCAATCCATATGATAAAATCATGGGTCTTAGCACCTGGCTGGCAAAAGTGGACATCACCTCAGCTTCCAAAGCCATGCCTATCCATCCAGATTCATGGCACTTATTTGTGGTACGCTAGCACAGGAAATTCTACTTTATCGTACGCTTAACTTTCGGACGCAAGTAGCACCAAGATTTTCGGACGCGTTATCAGAAGCAGCTTATTGGATTTGTTTTACAATTACGCAAGTAATCCTCATAGCATCTACCCTTTTAGACGACTCAAATTATTCTGAGTATTGAACTCCCTGTCAGATGCTGCAAGAGCGCTCCCGGTGGAGCAAATACGTTTCTCTGTCGACTACCGGCGAGGCTCACCCATCCGACGCCATAAGTACTGAACTCTCGTAGGATGCTGCAAAAGATTCCCGGTTGCGCAAACCTTGCTTTTCCGTTCGTCTACCGGCGAAGGCTTACCCGTCTGATGCCGTGAGTATCGAACTCCCGTCAGACGCCGCAAAAACGCCTCCTAGCCCAGCAATTGTACCTTTTCTTCCTACGGTCTTTCCATCCCTTACCTTTTCCATCCCATGTTCGGCGAGACTTACCCGTCCGACACCACGAGTCTTGATCTCCCATCAGTCATCGGCGAGAGTCTCCCGGCCACCCAACCTTACCTTTCCGTCCGACGGTCAGCAAGGCCCAGCCGTCCAACGCCATGGGTCTCGTCCCCCCGCTGAACGCTGTCTGAACCCTCTCAGCCAAACCTCACATCTTTTCCCCCTGCTTGGCGAGGCTTACCCGTTCGATGTCCTGAGTCTCAATCTCCCATCGGATGCTGCGAGAGCCCTCCCAGTCTGGTTTTCCTTTTCTCCCTACCCGGTTTTCCTTTTCTCCCTACTGCAGTGAGTCTTGATCTCACGTCAGATGTCGGCGAGAGCTCTCCCGGCTGGGCTTCTATACTTGCCGCCCGCAAGCGAGACTCATCCATCTGATGCCGTGAGTCTTGATCTCCCGTCAGATGTCACGAGAGTCCTCCTTGTCGGATGTCCCATACTCTTTTTACTTGCCAAGCTGATAGGACCCACTCGTTCGATGTCCGGGGTCTTGATCTCCAGTCGGCGGCTTCATGGGGCCTCTCTGTAAGCTACCTACCCTCTGTCCTCTGATTAGCAGGGGCTGACGGCCAGCAGGGCCCGTACGCCGACTCTGTGAGCTGCTCCACTCAAGGCAACTCGGGCCCTCCTGGTCAGGGCCACAATTATGCTGCTCCTCCTCCATCGGCCGGTAGGGCTCACCTGTTCCAACGCAGTGAGCACACTGTTGAGCATTGGTTCGAGCCCTCCCGACCGGGCACCCCAAACCACGCAGTCCATACCAGCAGCCGGTGGGGCCTACCCATCCGATGCCACAAGCCGTTCCCACAGAGCACATAGGCTCCCCAGGCCCGCCAAACAGGCGACTTCTCGAAACCAGCTCCCGCCAGATCTCAGTGCGTATTTCGGGGGGGTCTTAGTCTGGCGGCTGTCCAACACTTAATTGCTTTTGGGGGTACAATAGGAGAACGTTATAAGGATGTCATTGAGGCCGGAGGTGATGGAATGTTTTTTTATAAAACACTCTTGTAATGTGATGTAATAACAAAGCTAGAACATTTGACCTGCAACATTCTGAGGATGTTTTAAGGATGCTGCCGAGGTAAACGATTATACAATGTTGTCAATAAAACATTGTTACAATGTTTCAAGATAACAAAGGAAGAACATTCTCACAGCCACATTAGGAGAACTTTATACAGTGCATCCGGAAAGTTTTCACAGCGCTTCACTTTTTCCACATTTTGTTATGTTACAGCTTCATTCCAAAATAAATTAAATTCATTATTTTCCTCAAAATTCTACAAACAATACCCCATAATGACAACGTGAAAGTTTGTTTGAAATCTTTGCAAATTTATTAAAAAAAAAAAAAAAAAATGATCTGCCGATCTTGTTACTGTGCTATTTAATAGTGTTTTCACTATATTTTGGATTTTAATATCCAGTGCAGAGTTGATGTTATACGGCTCGTTCAGTGACTCGCTGTCGACTCAGTGATCAGCCGTGAAACAGTGATTCTGTTCAAATTCCCTATGAAATCATAAATGATTCCCTTTGAGCTAAATTGACTTATTTCCCTTATATATGTTACTTATTTACAATTTTTACAAAATATTTATATGAATTTCACATAGTAGATTTAAAATTAACTCATAACTATTAGAGCAATGCTTTCCTTGCATGCCGAAGTTTCACAGAGTGGACTGTTCAAAACTTAAACATACAAATGAAAAAGGAAGAAGTCACTTTGGATGTAATCAGGCCAGCGCCTGATGACTATCTCACCAAATAAAAACAACTAATTACTGCACAGCATTGATCTCTCTGCTTCACAACAGCACATGCAGTATTACAGAAAGAGATATAACACAAGAAGTCAAGGGTCAAGAGCCCAACTAAAGCAAACACTGTTCTCCATGATGGTGGCATCATTTTAACCAATAAAACATCAACATCTGATCTTCTGTAATTCTCAATAACAGCAGGTGTTCATCACTAATGCACAATCATCTTTTAATTAGTCACTTAATTATCTCATTAACTTTAACTCTTTGAGGACTTGGGATTTGACTTGAGACTCGTTTGTGACTTGAAAGGAATGACTTTGTTCCTCCTCTGGTGAAATCAGCTGCTGAGTTCATGGGTGGAATAAACATATGGCAGGACTTTTACTCTTTGTCCCCTGGACTTTACACCTCTGGAAAAAAGAAAGTTTAGCAATTTTTTTTATTTATTATTATTGCACAAGTGTCTGCATTTAATGTCTGTAGCCAAGCACAGCGTGAGTGGCTCAGTGGGAAATGCTGTCTCCTCACAGCAATAAAATTTCTGGTTCGAGTCCCAGCTGAGCCAGAAAGTCTTTCCCTCACAACCTAAAGATGTGTGAATTACAGATGCTTAGTTGTCTAAAGGTGTGGCTGATTTGGGGAATTATTTATTTTATTTTATTTTTGGCTTTTTATGGCTCTTTTTATGGTTTTGTTAACAAAAATGAGTTGGCTGAACAAAAAAGAGACATGTGACTTTACTCAGTGACTTGAGTTGAGTGAACAACTTGGTCCAAAGTTGAGTAAACTCAAAAAATCTGTGCAGCAAGTTGCCTTGAAATTTTAAGTTGTCAAATTTTTATTTTTTAGAGTGTAGTATACTTGTAAGTGTACTATTTCAATACTCCTTGGGACTAAATTGGCCCACTTTCTAGTATATAAAATTATACTTTTAAGTATACTTTAAGTATAACAGTAGTAAACTTTGAGTACACAACTAGTTTACATCAATGTTTTTTAGCTTGTACTGCAACTATACTAAAAATGAACTTATAGGTATACTGATAGTTTACTAATTACATACTTGTATTTTTAATACACTTTGAAGTATAATCTTAGTAAACTACTAGTTTAGTAGTTTTATACTGCAAGTATACTCGTAAGTTTTCTTTAAAGGTGCCATAGAATGCATTGATACAATATTTTAAATTGTTCTCTGATATCTACATAGAAGGTATGTGGCTTAGGTAAGGGCAAAAAATTATCCAGAAACGGTTTTACATGTGCATTTACAACCCTAGGATTTCTCCCTAGAATGAAATGGTCCGTTATTGGCTTATTTGGAAGGGTCATGAATAATAATGTTGAGCTCTGCTCTGATTGGCTGTTTCTCAGTGCTGCTCATTTCAGTAGCTCACAGGAAGGAAACACAGGGAGGAAAATATATATTTCAATACTTTCTCTCGCAGTTATATTGTCGGGTAATTATACTGTATATAAAATGCGGGCATCAGGGAGTCGCTATTAATATGAAATATTTCTCTGAAAGAAAGAAGATGAATAAAATGAAGATAAAAATATTATGCATTTCTGACACTTTATATATTTAATAGTAATTAAAAAAAAAAATACATTTTACTACACAAACCTTGAGCAAACAGTGTGAGTGTCCAGATGAGGATGATGATGCTGGTCATTGTTGTTGTTTTGTCTTGTGTGATGATGAAGATTGTGTTGTGTTCTGCTCTCAGTCATGAAGTGTTAAACTCACAGCACTATAAACACTCTCAGAGCACTGAAGCATGTGCTGACAATGCAAAGAAGTGGGCAGGATTTACAATAGATTGTGATGCTATCATTGTGCTGCTAATTAAGCAACAAATAAATCAGTTTTAATTAATATATTTTTATAACAACTGTAATATATTTATTAAAAAAACTGTTGAATGCCAAATTTATTTTAGAAAATTTTGAATTTTATAATATTTAGATTATTATAACATTATCATCAACAGCAGCAACAACAACATCAAAATAGTTATTCTTCTTCAATATTAGAATTAATAGACAAGATAAATATATAGATTCAATGATTCAATGTTAATTCCTACACTGAAACAATGACATGTTGCTGTCTGGGAAATCATTTCTTGTAGCCTTTTTTATCATCACCGTATAAAGATCAACAAAATTATTTCATATGCGTTTAGGCTGAAGCTGCAGGTGTTTTTTATTTTTATTTTTATTTTATTTTTTATTTTTTTTTGAAAGCAGCTGTTTACACTAAGTACAAACCGTGATGGATGCTATTTACACTAAGTGAAAATAGCTGTATTTTTTAGAGAAATGCTATTAACACTAAGTGCAAATAGCTATAGATTCTATTTTTTTTTTTTTTAAAAAACGTTTATATACAGTAGTTTGTATCAAAAAGAAACCTTCTTTCTCCTTTGACATGTTCAAAATTAAATAGAAATACTTTAATAACTACCATTTCTGTACTTTAGTGTGATGTAATGTGACACACATAAAAGAATGACAAATTTGTTTTTATCTCAAAATATCATAAAAAAAAAAAAAACTTGAGTATTGCAATAGGGGAGATACAAATATCACTCAACTTAATATGCTATAATTTTCAGCAGTTTTGAAATGATGACAGCAAAGTTTGTCTTGTTGTCAAAGTTTGTCTTGAAATTGTCCAACAAATTATGGGGAAAAATGATTAAATAAGCACTATATGTGTCACGATTCCACACTCGGGAGATGGAAACCAGGAACGGGGAGACGTGGAATAAATCAAAACAAAGTCTTTAATTACATCCAAACAGGTAAGTTCAACATAGGCTGGAAACATTCACGCGACAGACAGAGATGACATATAATACTCGACAGGAAACACAGGCAAGGACACACTATAAATACAGGACGTAATGACATAATTAAACAAACACAGCTGGACAATAATTAACTAATAAAGACAGGAACAGGAAACAAACCAAATATGGGCAAACAAGAGGAAGGGAAACACAAGACACACAAGACAATCCTGATAATATGAAAATAAGTGTTTAACAATTAAGATAAATCTCCCTCATGCTATTTATGTATTATTAAGGGTTTATTTTTTATTTTTTTATTTATTTATTCTAAATTTTTACTATGTCACACCATAGGACAAATTTATGGTACAGTTCAGTAAAAATGTAAAAAAATAAAAATAAATAAATAATTCCGTAAAAGAATTGATGAACTTAGTGACCCTTTATATTTTCTCAAAGATCAGACTTCACACTACATAAATATATGCATACGCAAAAAAAAAAAAAAAAAAAAAAAAAAAAGCATTTAATTACTGCCTATTTGTCAACTACCCTTGTTCACATAGTGTGAAGTACTGCTTGTTTCACACTCTTCACTCTTGGTTTTATGACTCTGGATTTTATATCCTTTGCATTCTGAACTGCTGGTCCCTCCTAATAAATTTCTGCACATGGATTCAGACCATCACTCATTGCCTGCTGCTTCACAATTTCCCATCAGCAGCTGCAGTATCTGTCAGCTGTATCAGTGCAGTCACTGTGACTCTGACTGACGGAGGTTTTTGTAAGACTATTTATCACTGTGTGAACATTACTGCTTTACTGTTGAAGTAGTGGTGACTCTGACAGTAATAATCTCCTGTATCTTCAGTCTGGACTCCACTGATGGTCAGAGTGAAATCAGTTCTGGATCCACTGCCACTGAATCTAGATGGTGTGTTTGACTCTCTTCGGTTTGTAGAATGAATCAAGAGTTTAGGAGCTTCTCCAGGTTTCTGCTGGTACCAGGCCATACAGTTATTTGAACCTACACAGCCATTGCTCACTGCTGTGTTTGTTTTGCAGTTTATAGTAACTGATTTACCAATCTGAGCCATTTTTACAGAGGGAGTCTGACTCACAGTTACTTGTCCACTGAAACCTGTTAGAAACATAGCAAGAGTTTAAAAACAGGATCTATGTGTAAATGTCAATGTTCATAATATTATAATTTCATCAATTTAACACTACCATGAAAACCTTACCTTGTATACATATACAGAGAGTCCAGATGAGGATGATGATGTTGTTCATTGTTGTTGTTTTGTCTTGTGTGATGATGAAGATTGTGTTGTGTTCTGCTCTCAGTCATGAAGTGTTAAACTCACAGCACTATAAACACTCTCAGAGCACTGAAGCATGTGCTGACAATGCAAAGTGACTCTCTTATCATTTGCCTGTGGATCATTCTCAAAAAAAAAAAAAAAAAAAAAGTTTACAATAAATATACACTCACCGGCCACTTTATTAGATACACCTGTTCAATTGCTTGTTAACACAAATTGTTAATCAGCCAATCACATGGCAGCAACTCAATGCATTTAGGCATCTAGATGTGGTGAAGACGACTTGCTGAAGTTCAAACCGAGCATCAGAATGGGGAAGAAAGGGGATTTAAGTGACTTTGAACGTGGAATGGTTGTTGGTGCCAGATGGGCTGGTCTGAGTATTTCAAAAACTGCTGATTTACTGGGATTTTCACGCACAACCATCTCTAGGGTTTACAGAGAATGGTCCGAAAAAGAGAAAATATCCAGTGAGCGGCAGTTGTGTGGACGAAAATCCCTTGTTGATGTCAGAGGTCAGAGGAGAATGGGCAGACTGATTAGAGATGATAGAAAGGCAACAGTAACTCAAATAACCACTCGTTACAACCAAGGTATGCAGAATACCATCTCTGAACGCACAACACGTCGAACCCTGAAGCAGATGGGCTACAGCAGCAGAAGACCACACCGGGTGCCGCTCCTGTCAGCTAAGAACAGGAAACGGAGGCTACAATTCGTACAGGCTCCCCAAAATTGGACAATAGAAGATTGGAAAAACGTTGCATGGTCTGATGAGTCTCGATTTCTGCTGCGGCATTCAGATGGTAGGGTCAGAATTTGGCGTAAAAAACATGAAAGCATGGATCCATCCTGCCTTGTCTCAACGGTTCAGGCTGGTGGTGGTGGTGTAATGGTGTGGGGGATATTTTCTTGGCACACTTTGGGCCCCTTAGTACCAATTGAGCATCTTTTAAACGCCACAGCCTACCTGAGTATTGTTGCTGACCACGTCCATCCCTTTATCTACAGTGTACCCATCTTCTGATGGCTACTTCCAGCAGGATAATGCACCGTGTCACAAAGCTCAAATCATCTCAGACTGGTTTCTTGAACATTACAATGAGTTCACTTTACTCAAATGGCCTCCACAGTCACCAGATCTCAATCCAATAGAGCACCTTTGGGATGTGGTGGAACGGGAGATTCGCATCATGGATGTGCAGCCGACAAATCTGCAGCAACTGCGTGATGCTATCATGTCAATATGGACCAAAATCTCTGAGGAATGTTTCCAACACCTTGTTGAATCTATGGCACGAAGAATTAAGGCAGTTCTGAAGGCAAAAGGGGCTCCAAACCGGTACTAGCAAGGTGTACCTAATAAAGTGGCCAGTGAGTGTATCTGCTTAAAAACAATACTCAGTAACACTTTATAATAATGTTCAGTCATAAGTCATTTATAAGTGATTAGTTAAATGATGAACTAATCATTTACAAAACATTCAAAAGCAATTAATAAGTGATATGCTAACAATTTGTGTATGTTTTGTTAATTCATTTACAAGTCATTTACAATTGATTAGTTGATGAACTAATCATTTGCAAAACATGACTGTGCATTCATAAATGATTAATAAGTGATATATTAATATTTTTATCTATGTTTTGTAGATTAAGTTATAAATAATTTACAAGTGATTAGATGATGATTAACTACAGTTTTTCTCTATTACTAAAACACTATAACCAGGCTTTTGAACTAAAATGTCAAAAATCATAATGCCATTTTTCAGAAAGCACACCCATTTTACTGAACTACAAACACTATTCCCTGCTTTGACACGAGTCAGATTTGGTGAACTGTTACTGCAAAACTCTACACACAAATCCCTACATTTCTCAGTGCTTACACCATGTGGTCATTCAGAAAGCACTAGCATTCAGTGTTGTTCACTCAAGTCTGCAAAGTTTGAGCTCAATTAGCACACAATTAACCAAGCGGAAACACTAGGAGTCAAAATTGATCACACACCAATCAGAACCTTCGATGGATGGATAAAAGGGCCAAAGTCAGCTTACAGTTTTTCTCAGTGGCTTTGGTGCATTTCTCAGATCAGAAATGAAATTCTCAAAACTACTTGTTCAACCTCTACGTCATCTAGTCACTTGTGCACGTCATAAAAAGTTTCTCATTCTTTTGAACAAGTTGTGATTGCTTTGGTACATTCATGCAACTGATTATGTACATTTGTCTGTGGCTTCCTACATTATCAGTTACTCTTGTCATGTTGCTCAAAATGTATTATATAGTTCTCTGTGCTATAGTCTTAACCTTCAAAACGTCTAGTCATTAGTCCATCGTAGATGTCATTACGGTAAATGCAAAATGGTTGATCTAGTTGTCAAACTGTCTTTTCTACACATTTCTATTAGACTTTTTATAAATTTGCCATGAATTGTGCAAGTGAACCTTGACTTTCACTAATGAAGAGAATATAGATCAACCAATGACAAACCAGTTCTCTGAAATAGCTCAAAGGTACATCTCATGAACCTTCAATTGGAAAGCATATACTGTATAGACAGAGGACAACACAAGAGTTACAAATTCTGACAGTGGACTTTCTCATTTTTATTTTCACCTTTGTGCACATATTTCTTTGTTGTTGTTTTTGTTTTGTTTTTGGGTTTTTTTTTTTGTTTTTCTTGGTCAGACCACTTGTAAAAGTGTAACTGTGAATCATGTCCAGTCTTTTTCAATCAATATCCCACATACAGTAATATGTACATTTGTACTTTTGAAATGGATATATGGCATACATAAGAAGTGCAGCCTTCTGCATTTCAATACAGTAACTGTCATCCAAACTGTTGCCATAGTTTACATCAGGTAATACTAACAGAGAGCACTTTTATATTGGCAACATGACTAAGCATTTTGCCTATCTTGTTTGTGAACAATGACACAAGGACATCAGGCATGCAACAGGATTTTACCCCCGCTGTCTGGCCAGGGCCAGTATAGCCTGTGATGTTGAAGAGGTTCTTTGGCCTGTTCCAGACCAAAGAAGGGATACTGGGGCAGAATAATTATTTTTGTTGTTGTTTGCTGTTTTGTACTGTACTCTACAGTACATTAAATTGAGGAATAAAACATTTGGGGAGTACCACACTTATTACAGGTTTTTGTAGTATTGTTTTGAATTTATCTCATCAGTATGTAAAACTGTGTTGTAGTATGTGTGTTTTTGACTGTTTGTGTGTCACGTCTGAAAGCAAAGTTTGGTTTTTCAGCAAAATGGAGTTGTTTTGAGTGAAGAGCTTCATTTTGACCTGAATATAGCAAGTTTGGGGAATTGAGTTAGAAGTTATGGATTTGTGTTTAGAGTTTCGCAAAAAAATATTTTTTTTAAGGTAAGTGGTTGCAAACAATTTATTTTAACATACATTTAAATAAAAAAAAAGTTGACAGTTAGTCATTTAAATTGTTTATTTAAATGTAACTAAAATAAATTGATTGCAACCACTTATTTATTTTTTTTTAGTAAATTCAGTGAATCATTTTTTCAGTATAGTTACTAGTTAATTTATTAATCATTTATAAATCATTGAAATGTCAACATTGTACTATTATCTCACAGCGTTAAAATACTCCATGTGTGTCAGAGAAGACATCTGTCTACACCCTCACCAGTCAGCCCTTACATTGCAGTGCACACTACAAAGTATTCAAAACCTGTTGTGTAAACGCATTAATAAATCATTTACAAAGCTTTCTGCATCCCCTAATCTAGTGTAAACTACTCATCAGTTGCACAGTAAAACCCCCAGTGTTAAATTAACACTTCCAGTGTATATATAATCCACACTCAGAGTGTTAAAAAAGTAACACTTAAGCAGTGTTAAAGTTAATGAGATAATTAGTTTAGTAAATGAGTGATGATTGAGCATTAATGAAGAACACCTGCTGTTAACAAGCAGAACCACTGAAAGAAAGAAACAAGAACAGATGAGACGAGCAGAAATACAAGAACTACAGCTGACTTCAGCCACAGCCTTAGATGAAATCAACACATGATAAAAGAAGACATTAAATCTCTCAAGATCTCGGCAGAGGACGATTAAACAACTCTACAAACAGCATCGCCAGCTTCACACGTTAGTAACTAGACTGACTTCAGATGTTGATGTGTTTTAGTTTTGTTTGATGTTACCATTACCGAGGTCAGTGTTTGCTTTAGTTGGGCTCTTGACCCTTGACTTTTAAAAATTAGAATTTCTTCCGTTGCCATAACTCTGTATTTGTTTAGACGTGTTTGATATGACAGCAAAAACAAGACAAAATGTGATCAAGTGTTGGTCATGTTTCAATAAAGACATAATCAGCATATAGTGGCTTAAATAACTGATTTAATTCAGAATGTAACTGCTGAGTTTTCTTAGTTAAATTTGTTATTGATCTTATGTTTATTTATAAAGCTTAAGTTCTGACACGTTTAAGATTAATCTGAAAGACTTTTGAAACTTATTCTGCACTAAAAGTTTTAATTTTCTTTATCAAACAGACTTCAAGAATCAGCATATGAATCCCAACAATGGTGAAAATCAAAATAAAGCTCCATGTTGCAGTGCATTCTAGGTGCACCAATCAAAACTCATCCATGGCTCCCAGCATGCAATGCGGCATGAATAAATTATGCAGCTGAACTGTCTTAGTATTTTCTTTTATTCTTACTATTTTCTTTTGTTTTGCTATTTTTGTTGTGACTTTAGGCAGTGTGTTTTGTCATGTTCACAGTTGATATGTTTATCTGAATATGTTGATTGTCACCATTGTTGAGATTCATACACTGATTCTTGATGTCTGTATGATAATGCAGTTTGGAACTTCTAATGTCAATTTCCTTTTAAAATCAGATTAATCTTAACACAGTTGGATTAAGCTTTATATTTCATGTGATCAATAGTTACATACTAAACCGATCAGTGACTATGCTCTGAGTGAAATCAGTTATTATAGCCATTAAAGCAAACATGTTTAACCCTCTGGTACTCTTCGGTCCAAAAAACTGATCGAAAAATTTTCTGTTTTGAATTTTTAAAAATCACAGCTTCATCAGAATGGTACGAAACTTGGTGACTTTTATGGCATTTGGAATGTGAACACACAAAAAAAATTGAGGGCTTGATTCGAGCAGGCTAAGTGGTCGTAAAAAAAAATAGTCACACTTGTGCTCTTCGGTCAAAAATGACTGACCATAGGAAATGAATGGGAAATTGACAAAAACACAAAAATTCAGCAAATTTTTGTGTGTACAATCTACAAATCTGCCACAATGCAGAAAAAAAGTACACAGCAATGACGGGGTGAAACTCTAAAACATCAAGAGTGCAAAACCAACACATCCACTCACACACACACGCATACACACACACTTATACACACACACACACCTATGAACTGGTGTGAATGTAACACAGCAAATATATAAAATAAAAGCAATAATTCAACTACAATGCAGTAAAAAAGTGGACAGCAAGGAAGGGGTTACACTCTGAAACATTAAGAGTGCAAAACAGGCACATCCACTCACACACACACTCACAGACACATACACACACACATACACAAATATACACATTCAAATGAATTGGTATGATTATAACCAAATAGCCATAACAACTCAGAAAACTGAAATAAGAGGTTGAAATCAAATCAGATCAAGAAGGATTCAGCTCTGATAAAAAATTCCTGTTCATTTTTGTTACTTTTTATAGAATTTTAATATTTTGTGTAACAAATTGCTTTCTCTGTGTTCAGGTTTGACTGTATTAATAATAATTCAAAAACTGATGCTTTAAATCAACATTTCAAACCCAAAAAAATCTAAACCTTTACAAAACGTTGTCTTTAAAAATGTCTAAGTATATATCCAAACTCGCAACTTAATAAGCAGTTAAATACAAACATTACTAAATTAGCTAATTCAAATTAAAAATACCATAAATCCCTAAATACAACACAACTATAGCATAAAAATATTATTAAAACGTGTTGTCATGTTACATGAAAAATAACACTTATGTTACTAAATCTTGGATCTCTGGAACTGCAGAAATTGTTTTTACCCTATTTTAAACTTTTAGACTATGGGCTTTCTAGACTAGGCCAACATAAAGTTTGTTCACAAAATTTTGACCTCATCTAGAGCCCTTAAATGCATACCTCGTGTCTTTAGCGAAACGGGAGATCATTTACTACCTTCTCCCTCCTTCATTTTTTAAAGTTAGACATCAACTTTCTTAGTAGGCCTATTTCCCAATATATTCATTATAAACAATATAACAAGAATATATATATATATATATATATATATATATATATAAAAAAGAATGCCTGTTTTCTTTTCTTTTTTTTTTTTTTCTTTTTTTTGTAAAAAGCGTATGGGGTCGTTAGAGACCCGATGTATGTAAATGTGCAAGTATATTTTTCCTGCGTGACTATACATATCTAACCCGATCTCATGAAAGTGTGTATAAATAGTACGCCAAATAAAAATGAAAACTTGTGGTATTGATACGCAAAAATGGACTTTGGCATGTATATGCTACGCGATGTGTAGGATTAGGGTTGGAGTAGATGCGTGTCATATGTACGCGTAAACTGCGTATCATATGCACGCCAACAAATTTCATATCTTGTGAACGCAAAAACTGTGTATTATATGCATGCCAAACACGTGCATATTTGAGTGATTCTGTTCCTCTCAGAATAGAGCAGCTCCATCAGCAGATGTTCATCGTCCTCACAGGAGCTTCATGATATAGTAAAACTGAAAACTCACAGAAAAACCAGCAAACAAATCACAAATTTACATTTAAAATATTCTCAATAAGAAGTGATCTTAGGAAATGTTTCAGTGTTTGAGGTTCATAATTTGACTACACAGTCTTGTTTCATAATTTCATAATAATCATCTGCAGGTGTGTTCATGGTTCACTACATGAGATTTGATTATAAAATATGAGCTTGAACTCTGACCTTTTCAAAAAATAAATAAATAAATAAATAAAATAAAACAAAGACAATATTCTTTTATAACTGAAGTATTTTACATCATTCATTCATTCATTCAGTGTGTGTGTGTATGTATGTATGTGTATATATATATATATATATATATATACATTTACCTCTATGTGATGATCATGTATTGGTGTTTGTATACATATACACATCTATTTGCAGGTCTGTCTGTTTGCACCCTGTGTATTGTGTTCTTTAGTCTGTTTGTAATAAACATAAATAAAACCAGCAAATTGATTCAACTGGCAGCAATCTTGGAAAAACACTGAGGCAGCCATTTTCATTTTCTTAATTCTGTATGTTTGTCAATTAAACAGAGACGTTAAACATTACAGTGTCTCATAATATTGAGTGTACGACAGTCATTAATATTTGCTGAAAAGTGTTGAAGATATTTTATGCTGTAAGATGGCGGCTCTGTTCACATACAGTAACTGGAGCCGCTGAATGCAATATCTTATGTGTCTGTATGGTACAGTCACATGACCAGCTGATTATTTGATCTTTATCTCAATAAATCCCCTATTATCAGACACTTCTGGCTGCAGAACAACTGGGAAAGAAATACACCTGTGAAGAGGATATTTCTACAGTCACTTCTGTGAGATGCTGCATTCATGCTGATATGTATCAGTATAAACCACTTTAATAAGGATCAGTGGAATAAAATGACTTGGTGTTCCTTTAAAAATTAAAAATTGTCTGTTTAACGTTTAATGTTTGTCTGTTTAATGTTTGTCTGACACCAAAATTGTCTGTGTAGCACACTGTTGTCAGGAACTGTTAACATTTTAAGTTAGGTAGGTCATTTTCAGCTGAGAGTCCCAAAATGGGGGTGCAGGTTAACAGGTTAAACCATTATGTTGTCACACGATTCAAAAACTGTTTCTGAACAATTATATTTTTTTGAGAAAGTAAAATTATTGGTTATATAACAGTGTATATGAGATTGTTAGCAGCACAATCTATTGTAAATCCTGCCCACTTCTTTGCATTGTCAGCACATGCTTCAGTGCTCTGAGAGTGTTTATAGTGCTGTGAGTTTAACACTTCATGACTGAGAGCAGAGCACAACACAATCTTCATCATCACACAAGACAAAACAACAACAATGAACAACATCATCATCCTCATCTGGACACTCACATTCTTTGCTCAAGGTTTGTGTAGATTTTTTTTTTTAAATAAATAAATAATTACCATTAAGTATATGAAGTGTCAGAAATGCATAATATTCCGTTTTAACTTTTTATATTTTATTCTTGCTCTTTCTTTCAGAGTGTAGAGGACAGATCACTGTAACTCAGAGTCCATTAATAACAGCAGTTCAAGGAGAAGAAGTCAGAATAAACTGTAAAACCAGCAGTAGAGTGCATGATGGTAATGAGTTACACTGGTACTTACAGAAACCTGGAGAAACTCCTAAACTCCTGATTTATTTGACTAACAGACTGCAGTCAGGAACTCCATCTAGATTCAGTGGCAGTGGATCTAACACTGATTTCACTCTGACCATCAGTGGAGTCCAGACTGAAGATACAGGAGATTATTACTGTCTGACTTTCCACTATCCAAACAGTAAAGATGTGTTCACACAGTGATAAAGATTCGCACAAAAACCTCCGTCAGTCAGAGTCACAGTGACTGCACTGATACAGCTGACAGATACTGCAGCTGCTGATGAGAGGATCACAAACAACACAATGACACTATTAATGAGAATATTTATTTATATGATATAATTGTGAAGGAGCAGGCAGAGAGTGAGGCTCTGAATCCATATGCAGAGATTTATTAAGGAGAGAGTGGTCAAACCAGGTAATGG
Organism: Spinibarbus caldwelli; assembly: GCA_039654775.1. NCBI lineage: Eukaryota > Metazoa > Chordata > Actinopteri > Cypriniformes > Cyprinidae > Spinibarbus > Spinibarbus caldwelli. The sequence goes on along the minus strand of CM077265.1, from coordinate 20,736,108 downwards.
TCAAACACAAGGCAAACAGGCAGTAAAGGAAACAACATGCAGGGGCTGTGTAAGATCAGAGTACAAAGACTCATAAAACCAGGAGTGTATCCAAAATAAACTGCTCAGAATTGCAGTGTAAAATAAACAATATGTCTCACTAATGGTACGTCCAACATCAGGTCAATGCTTTTAAACAGTTAATCATTTTGCAAAGCAATTGGTTCAGATGAGCAAGCTCATCAAGTTCTTCAGGATCCATAGAAAATCACAGGTAAGTGAGTTTGAGCAAAACTCTGCAGGGCATTGTCCCTCTAGAGCCTGCACAGTAAAACCCCCAGTGTTAAATTAACACTCCCAGTGTATATATAATCCACATTCAGAGTGTTAAAAAAGTAACACTGAAGCAGTGTTAAAGTTTCTTAGAATTTCTTCCGTTGCCATAACGCTGTGTTTGTTTAACCCTCTGGTTCTCCTTATTTTGGAGTCATACTTATCTTCACGGTCAAAAGTGACCGGACACCTAAAATTTAACTTTCCCCTCCCCCAGTAAAATCAATGTAACATATTTTTGTTTAAACTAGTAAAATTAATGTAAAATTCAGTTTAAAGATGTATGTTTCTCAGTTCAGTTCATGGTGATAACATTAGAATGGGCTAGTAGAACATTGCTGCCATCTACTGGAAATCAAACACTTTTCAAATTTATTTTGAAGATTAAACAGTAGCCTACTGTATTCTAGAGAAGCGTTCAAATGAATACAGTTTTGTGCTGGAATACCAGATGTAATTATTCTTGATGTTTAATTGTGTTTAATTTATAAAGTGACTTAGACAGCATCTATATTTTTATAGTTTCACTGGAAACAATTTAAAATAAAGTTAATTGTCAATATTAAAAAAAAAAAAAAAAAAAAACTGTTATAAATGTATTGTTCCTTGTTAGTTCAAGTTTAGTTAATATTCACCAATGTTAATGTGAGGCAAGGGGCACCAGGTAAAATCTTGCCTAGGGCAGCAAATTGTCCAGGGCTGGCCCTGTCCCTAGGACTCTCATCTTCACGCCGGGTCTCCCCGCCGGTCTGCCTCTCTGCCAGCGGCGCAGAGCAGTAAAGCTGGTTTTATGTTGGACATTCGTTAGACATTTTTTTTAAATATTAAAATCTATATAACTTCCTGGTCATGTGACCCAATAACGTCACACCAGTTGTAATATTTTCACACAATCCTGACACACATCACACATGACTTTGATTTTGGAAATACGACTTTGTCTATTTTTGGTGAATTTTTGAAATATTCAAATCTATATAACTTCCCGGTCATGTGATGATGTCACACCAGTTGTAATATGTTCACACAATCCTGACACACATCATACCTTTAAAATAAATTGGATAAAGAACTTATAAATAAGCCCTCATCTATATGGAATCTAATCCTTCATGTTTTTTTTGTTTTTTTTCCAAACTAGGTACTGTAAGTTTCTTATTAATGTGTAATTATAGCATTATGAAAATCAAATTATTCCTTTTTCAAATGCAAATGTTTGTTTGGTCCCTCATTTTTAAACACAGTTTTACACATTATTGTCACACCAGTTGTAATATGTTCACACAATCCTGACACACATCATACATGACTTGGATTTTGGAAATATCATTTTTTCTATTTGTGGTGAATTTTTCAATTATACAAATCTATATTACTTCCTCATGTGACCTCATATTGCCACACCCACTGTATTATATTCATGAGCATTTGTCAAACACCTCATGCATTTGTTTGTGGAAATATGTCTTTGGTTATTTTAAAATAGTTTAGTTAAAATAGAATATGTAAATTATAATCATTTTCTGTCCAGACTGGACTATTGCAATGCTCTCTTGGCAGGTCTTCCAACCAGTTCTATCAAACCTCTACAATTAATCCAAAATGATGCTGCAAGATTAATCTTTAATGAACTGAAAAGAACACACGTCACACCTCTGTTCATCAGTTTGCACTGGCTACCAATAGCTGCCCTCATAAAATTCAAGGCATTAATGTTTGCCTACAAAACCACCACTGGCTCTGCATCCCTTTACCTAAATTCAGTACTTCAGACCTATGTGCCCTCTAGAAGCTTGCGTTCTGCAAATGAACGATGCATTATTGTGCCATCCCAAAGAGGCACAAAATCACTTTCACAGACTTTAACTTTAACTGTTCCCTCCTGGTGGAATGACCTGCCCAACTCAATCCCAGCAGCTGAATCCTTAGCCATCTTCAAGAAACGGCTAAAAACACATCTCTTCCAACTTTATTTGACCCATTTGACCCTTTTCTAATTCTATTTTATCTACTTGTTTTCTTTTTTATTAAAACAAATCTATTTTTCTATTCTAAGTACTTGTTTTATTTTAAAAATAAAAAATAGATTTATTTTTATTTTTTAAAAAGACCCTCTAACACTAGTGTTCTGTCTACTTGTTTTCTTTTTATTTATTATAAAAAAAAAAATCTGTGTTAGGCTAATTGAGACTTGTCACATATACTGTGACTTGTGACATATACTCTTGAAGGACCAGCATCACATCCTCTTGTATCACTCTTTAAAGAATTTATCTTCCAGAATCTGGCAGTAAGTTTTGGGAGTTTTTCTTTTTAGTCCATCTCTGCAAGACAGACTTTTCAGGATAGGAGACTAAAACAGATCCCCAGTGAAGACCTTGTCTCCTAGATGGCCATCGGGAAAAGACCACGGGAGCCAGATGAGTCCTCTGTACAATCTGACTTTACTGCAGCATGGAACAACCAGCTGGTTTGCCTTGCCAGAAAAGAACTGGCCTCCCGAGTGAGCCTGGTTTCTCCCAAGGTATTTTTTTCTCCATTCTGTCACCGATAGAGTTTTGGTTCCTTGCTGCTGTCGCCTCTGGCTTGCTTAGTTGGGGACACTTAATTTCCAGCGATATCATCAATTGCACAGACACTATTTAAACTGAACTGAGCTGGATGATGACATCACTGAATTCATTGATGAACTGCCTTTAACTGAAAATTGAGTGTTCACTATTGTACTTTTGCATTATTGACACACTATTTTCCTATTTAATACTGTAAAGCTGATTTGACACAACCTGTATAGTTAAAAGCGCTATATAAATAAAGGTGACTTGACTTGACTATAAAGCCTATAAAAATATCAGACTTCATGTATTTCACAACACTTCAGCATGTGATTCTTATTAAGTCAGGGTCATTTTTATTTTATTTTTTTTTTTTTTAGGATTTTTTAGCCAAGCAAAGTCTCTAAGAACCTGACACTTTGCACTTGTGGAGACTCCAGGTAGATTCTACGTTTTCTGCAGTTCTGGAAAACGGTGGTGCTGGAGACTAAATGGTTCCTGATGGTGTCACAACTAATTCTTCACCTTAATTCTTATTTCTTTTGCAGTTAACATGTGTCTTTTCTTCTCCACTTGTTTTTTTCTGACTGTGCTGACCTAATGAGCATTTTGCTGTCTAAGGTCATGCCTTAACTTAGCAAATTCTAGTATTGCATAGTATTGCATCCTTCTCATGGGCATTTAATAATTTATGACTTTCAGTCTGAGTTAAATCTCTTTTTTGGCTCATTTTATCTGTAAAAGAAACCTGCCTAATAATTCTGCATACCTGAATATAAGGAGTTTTTCACCTCCGGCCTTCATGGACAATTATGTATAAATTCTAAATTATTAAAGACAAAATTAACAGTAGTTATTAAGATTGACATGGCTTGGAATTGGTAAAATGTGCTTGGAAAAAAAATATGACCAGAATATCAATATGCCTAATAATTATGTACACACTGTACACACGCACACACACAAACAAATCCTATGCATGCTTTCTTTTAGAGAAATAATATTTTGTGTTGTTCTCAGTACATAAAAAAATCTAAAAAATTATATTCAAATGGTCATGTGATCTAATGATGTAATTTTGTCTGTAATACATCTGCAAAAAATGCCAAACCGTCAGCTTGGATATGAATAATCAAAAAAAATCAAATGCTTAGCAGAAAGGTTAACTAAGCAAAAAATAGATTTTGTACACATCCATAGATGTAGTGGAGCTTTCTCTATATTGAAAGTTGTCCAAATTATACATATTAAGCAAAATTCCACCTGATGTGGGCATGAATGTAGGGTCCCTAAACTTATGTTTCCTCACACAAACAAAAATATGACATCACTGAACATTCTAACTTACATTTTGAATTATTAATAGACAAATTTGAAAATGCTCTTACAGACAAGCTGAGTTAATAGAATGAATCTTATGGACTGGAAGATGGATTGGAATCACATCCTGATTTTATTATCCCACTGTTGGTCCTGCATACACTCCACGCTTCTAAAATAAAGAAAAGCCCTAACCAAATTATGATTGTTCTTACATTTTCTACATAAAATTCCTATTTTATGAATTTATCAGAAAATGCCGTTGAGGCCTGGCTGACCAAATTACACAAGGACTAACAGTACAAAAAAAAATCACTATAGTACTACTTCAATAAATGTTTGATAGGCACATAATATCACAATGTAAATATTTTTGTATGAGAAATGTTTGTGAATATGAGCCTTGTGTAACAATATCAAGTCACATGACCAAGAAGTAAAAACGTTTTCAATAATTCAAATAATTGACTAAAAACAACAACAACAATATTTTCAAAAGAAAAAAAAATAATAATAACATGAATGTACAAAGTGTGAAAGATGTTTATGAATATAATACAGTGGGTGTGGCAACATGAGGTCACATATTCAGGAAGTTATATAGATTTGAATATTTAAAACTTTCATCAAAAAAAAAAAAAAAACACAATATCATATTTCCAAAATCCAGATTGTGTATGATGTGTGCCAGGACAACAATAATAACAATCCAGTGTCCTTCAGTCTTTCAATCCAGATGAAGTGTCAAGTCCTCAGGCAAAGCCATTGTTCTTACTGCTTTTAAGTTTGTAGAGAACACAATACCGTTGTCACAAGTTCCCTGTCACCAGTCACCAGCTCTGGACTCCATTCCCCAGAATCCTCCCCGGCTCACACCTGGTTTCATTCACAGTCATCAGCCCCAGCGCACACAAGATCAATCACCTGAATTCTGAATCCCCGCACCTGCTGCAGCTAATCAAGCTCCACTATATCTGCACACTCTCCACACTCCCTCCTCGTCAGGTCTACCGTTCACATACCAGAACCAAGCCAGACCCCTTTGTACTTACCTGTGTGTTTCCTTACCTCAGACGTTCCAGTTTCTCGACCGCTCCTGTTCTTCACCGCTCCAACCGCTCCCCGGATTCCTGTAAGAGATCAGTCAGTCACTGCAAGCTAAGCTATCTGGACCTTGTCACGATGTGCTTCACTCACCTCTCGCCACCTCCTGGTTCCCTCCTCAGTCTCTGTAAATAAAATACCCTTGTTTGACCACTTACCTCTGTGTCTCCCCGCCGTGTATTGTGACAACTGTAGATTCAAATATATTTTCATTTCAAGTTTGAATCTTAAAAAATAGGTTTGCATTTAGAAAATCTACATATGCGAATAAGATATTTAGCTAACAGGAAAATAAGGTTTATGAAATAAAAATCACTTTCCTTTTCACAATCATGAAAACCAAAAATTACATTTCTATACCTAAATTCAAAATTAAGATTCATGTAACATTTGGTAAAATCAAGAATGTCACAACAAAATGTCATTGCGTGAGAGCGATTCTAAAATAAAAGTAAAGAGGTTTCAGGGTTCTCTAAACAGAAATAACAGTTGGTAGTAATATAATTCTTACGTCTTTTGAGAGAGAACTTATCTGGATAAAATCTATGAATCCAATTAAATGTAACTTCTCTCATTATATGAGGTAATGTTCCAGAGAATATCACTTACAGAACCATTCCAGTAGGAGATTGCATAAGGCACAGAAACAGATTTCTCCTGAAACAAAAGTCTAATTTTCTTATTGTTTTTTTTTATTATTATTATTATTTTTATTATTATTATTATTATTATTTAGATGGCAAAAGGCACTGTTTACCTACAAATGTTTTACATAGATCCACTGAGTGACAAGAGACTGGAAAAGAAAAACCTCTAAAAAGCATGAGAACTCCATGTGGCACTGCATCAGCAACAACTGCAAACTCTTTTGCACTAACAGGAATTCCATGCTCATCTAAAAACTCAGAATAATTACAGATTGAACCATTTTGATTGAAAAGTTGAGACAAAAATAATATGTTTAAGCCAATTATCAAAGAAAATAGATTTGTTTTTACAGTTTACAGTAGATTCTTATTATTTCAGATTAGATAAGAGTAAGGTATAAAATTGTGTTTAAAAATGAGGGATCACGCAAACATTTGCATATGAAAAAGGAATAATTTGATAGGGATTTTCATAATGCTAATTACACATTAATAAGAAATTTACATTACCTAGTTTGGAAAAATAAATAAAATAAAAACATTAGGGATTAGATTCCATTTAGATGAGGGCTTATTTATAAGTTCTTTATCCAATTCATTTTAAAGGTATGATGTGTGTCAGGATTGTGTGAACATATTACAACTGGTGTGACATCACATGACCAGGAAGTTATATAGATTTGAATATTTCAAAAATTCACCAAAAATAGACATATTTTTCAAAAATAAAGTCATATTTCTAAAAATCCAAGTCATGTATGATGTGTGTCAGGATTGTGTGAACATATTACAACTGGTGTGACATCATCAGGTCATATAAGCAGGAAGTTATATAGATTAAAAAAAATATATCAAAAATTCATAACAAATGCACTTTTTTCTTTTCTTTTTTTTTTTAATCTAAGTAGTGTATTATATGCTGCATATATGTATAAATACAGTGTAGGTGATTTGAGCTCTTTCGATAAAACAACCACAAATTTAAATAGATTTATTTCATTAAGACATGCAGTTATTAATCATATAAAAGTTAAATATTGTCTTAATCTATCTATACTTAATCTTTTTTTTTACATAAACTACACATGTAAAACGTTTACGTTTTAAGTGTTTTTTTTTTTTTTTTTTTATGGAATAACGCACATATTTAACCAAGTTTTTTGTGGATTGTGCACTTTTGCGACACTCCCTAACTCTGATCACCTCACCAGTAATTTTGTAGAGGTTTTCGCTCTCTTGATGCTATAAAAAATACCCTGTTTTAAAAACTTAATGTCTACTTTTTGGTATTATGATTTGAAATTTTATGTAGACATACATACAGTTTTAAATGACACTATATTGCGACTATATTCCGATTAAGGTGGAAGGGAAACTCGAATGTCAAACGAATGTCCAATATAAAAACAACTTTACCGCAACCAGCGGCGCTGCGGCCAGAGGACAAGACCAGTTAACACAGCTCGACTCGGGAAACTGAGATATTCTTACATAAAGTCTAAGTCTAAGATGGCGCCGCACATGGAAGCTACTGTGCTTTGCACTTCAGTGTTTGTACTGTTTTTGTTAGTTTTTCCTGTTTTTTGTTTCTCAAACACCATCAGTTTTACTAGAGATGATCTGCTGAACATTCGGCAGAACACACCACAAAATCTTTTACCGGTTTTTGATTATTCGGACGTTTTGCTGGACATTGTTGTTGGCGGAGCCGTAGCTCTGGTCAAATGCTTCAGGACGCGCAGACGGGGCAAGCGAGCCGGCGCGCTCGTGAAGCTCAGACAGCGCGGATTTAGAACGGCGTTGCCTAGCATCCATCTCGCGAATCTCCGCTCTCTACCCAACAAAACGGACGAACTCCTTCTGCTCTCCCGGACAAACAGGGACTTTTCAAACTCTGCTGCTCTGTGTTTCACGGAAACCTGGCTGAACGACGCCATTCCGGACAGCGTGCTACATCTGCCTAACTTCCAGCTGATCAGAGCAGATCGCGAGGCAGAATCAACGGGGAAATCGCGCGGCGGCGGGACGTGCTTTTACATCAATGAGAGGTGGAGTACAGATGTAACTGTGTTAAAAAAGATGTGCTGTTCTGATCTAGAAACGCTCTTCATTAACTGCAAGCCTTTCTACTCGCCGCGGGAGTTTAGCTTGTTCATTCTCGTGAGTGTTTACATTCCTCCACAAGCGCACGTGAGCTCAGCTTTACAGAAACTCGCTGATCTGATCCCAGAGACTGGGCAACAACACCCGGACTCTGTTTTAATCATTCTCGGGGACTTTAATAAAGCAAATCGCTCTCGCGAACTGCCAGAATACAGACAGCACATCACATGTCCCACCAGAGACAGTAATATACTGGATCACTGTTACACAGCGATAAAGGATGCATATCACTCTGTCCCACGGGCAGCTTTAGGACTCTCTGATCACTGTTTGGTTCATCTTATACCGACCTACAGGCAGAAACTCACATCTGAAAAACCTGTATTAAGATCTGTTAAAAGATGGACTAATGAAACAGAGCGGGTTTTACAAGCCTGTTTCTCTCTCACTGATTGGACTGTTTTTGAAGCTGCCGCAAATGATCTGGACGAGCTCACAGAGACTGTAACATCTTACATTAGTTTCTGTGAGGATATGTGCATTCCTACCAAGACTCATCTAACTTACAACAACGACAAACCATGGTTCACTGCAAAACTCAGACAGCTCCGTCAGGCCAAAGAAGATGCTTACAGAAAGGGGGATAAAGTCTTGTATAAACAGGCCAAATACACACTGGAAAAGGAGATCAGAGTGGCAAAGAGGAATTATTCCGGCAAGCTAAGAAAAAATTCTCCTCCAGCGATTCTGCTTCAGTGTGGAAAGGTATGAAAGATATCACCAGTTACAAGACACCATCCCCCAGCACTCTGGAGAATCAACAATTGGCAGACGATCTGAATGAGTTCTACTGCAGGTTTGAAAAAACACCCCACACCCGCCCTGAACACCTCTCCACACAACCATTCACACCTCCAGCAACCCCCCTCTCCCCCACACCTGCAATTCAGATCAGCGAAGATGAGGTGCGCCAGGTCTTCAGGAAGAACAAAAGAAGGAAAGCACCAGGCCCAGTGTGTCACCAGCCTGCCTAAAAATCTGTCCTGACCAGCTGGCCCCCATCTTCACACAGATCTTCAGCAGATCACTGGAGCTGTGCGAAGTCCCCTCATGCTTCAAACGCTCCACCATCATCCCCGTCCCAAAGAAACCCAAAATTACTGGACTTAATGACTACAGACCTGTGGCTCTAACGTCTGTGGTCATGAAATCATTTGAAAGACTGGTTTTGGCTTATCTGAAGGCCTCCACTGGACCCTTACTGGACCCCCTGCAGTTTGCCTACAGAGCAAATAGGTCTGTGGATGATGCAGTCAACATGGGACTGCACTTCATCCTGCAGCATCTGGACAGACCAGGGACTTATGTGAGGACCCTGTTCGTAGACTTCAGCTCCGCTTTTAACACCATCATCGCGGACACCCTTCAGAATAAACTAACTCAGCTCTCCGTGCCCACCTCCGTCTGTCAGTGGATCAACAACTTCCTGACAGACAGGCAGCAGCTAGTGAGGCTGGGAAAATTCTCATCCAGCACCCGCACCATCAGCACTGGAGCTCCTCAGGGTTGCGTTCTCTCCCCACTGCTCTTCTCCCTGTACACTAACGACCGCACCTCTAAAGACCCCTCTGTCAAGCTCCTGAAGTTTGCAGATGACACCACACTGATCGGCCCCATCCAGGACGGTGAAGAGTCTGCTTACAGACAGGAGGTTAAGGAGCTGGCTGTCTGGTGCAGTCTTAACAACCTGGAGCTCAACACACTCAAAACTGTGGAGATGATCATGGACTTCAGGAGAAACCCCCCTGCTCTCCCCTCACTCACCATCATGAACAGCACTGTGACTGCAGTGGAGCCATTCAGATTCCTGGGCACCACAATTTCTCAGGACCTGAAGTGGGACAATCACATTGAGTCCATTGTCAAAAAGGCCCAGCAGAGGTTGTACTTCCTTCGCCATCTGAGGAAGTTCAACTTGCCACAGGACTTGCTGAATCAGTTCTACTCCGCCATCATTGAATCCGTCCTCTGCACTTCAATAACTGTCTGGTTCGGCTCAGCTAGCAAATCTGACCTCAGAAGACTACAGAGGGTAGTCCAGACTTCTGAGCGAATCATTGGTAGAACCCTCCCCAGTCTTCAAGAACTGTACTTATCCAGAGTGCGCAAAAGGGCTGGCAAAATCACTCTGGACCCCTCACATCCAGCACACTCCCTCTTTGAACTGTTGCCATCTGGTCGGCGCTACAGAGGTCTGAGCACCAGAACGACCAGACACAGGAACAGTTTCTTCCCTCAGGCAATCCATCTCATGAACACTTGACATTAAACGTGGAACACACAACACTATTATAAATTATTTATTCACCACACATACTTATTTTTTCATTTCAGATTTGCACATATCAGACCTGTACACCATAATTGTCTATATTATATATTGTGTTTTTGCTATTTGTACATTGCCTATTTGTATATTTGTATATTATTCTTTTATTATATGTGTCCTGTCCTGTTGCTGTCTTTCTGTTGCACTGTAGAGCTTCTGTCACTAAAACAAATTCCTCGTATGTGTAAGCATACCTGGCCAATAAAGCTCATTCTGATTCTGATTCTGATAAATTTAAACGTGGCTTTATATCTTGCAAATAACATCAGAATACAACATGCACAACGCATGAAGCAATAAAAAAGTCAAAGATGAAAATTAACTTACCATAGTGGTTTTTCATCTTCACGAGTCTTTCACAGAGCTGGTGCAGAGGAGATGTGTGGTTGTTTTTTGCGGTCATTTAGTACTTTAGTATTTAGATTTACAGAAGGCAAATATTTTTCAGAATGCACTGAAAATCTACAATAACGCACTGTACACAGCATTGTAGGATCAGAATGAGTCAGACAAAGTTAAGATTCGATCCGAACATTGAAACATGAGGAGCCGAAATTCCAAAGAGGATCCCAAGGCTGCAACAGGATGTTCGCCATAAATCAGATTCCTACCTCCAGCCCTCTGAAGAAAGCAAACCAACAAGCCTCTTTCACAGAACAGCTTGCAACATTAAAACAAAAGGAACATTTATTGATAATTCCAATTCAGGAAGGAGATGATCAAATTTGGAGCAAGTAATCAGGACTGATGGTCAAAGATATGGCTGTCACTTGTAAATCTGTGATTGAAATCACGAGCTAGAGACTTCATCGGGTGGGTCAACCCAGCTCTCCACATAGAAGACAAAGACGGAGACTGAAATTCCTTAAGAGACCTTTTAACCTCTCTAGTCTTCACAGAGAACATGTCCTTATGTTCACAGAACGGTACAGAAACTGCCTTTTCACATATAGATGCACCAAAATCATCTTAAAAGGACTTATCATGTTTATGCATAACCCCATATCATGTATGTAACCCACATGATTAACCATCATGTTTTAATCACATATTATGTATGTATTTTAACAACTAGGGAATAGTTTAAGAGTTCATATCCTTGTGTGGTATGTATGAGTTTGAAAAATCATGCTTTAAATGTTTCTTCCAATCAATTCTTTGTCAAATGTACCATAGTCTTGTTAGAGAAATCATGTCCAAAATTGTACTCTGTAAGAGCGGGAAAATTTGGACCATATGACTGATAAGATAACATGTTAGATTTATGAATGGGGAGGAGAAACATACAACACCACGAGCCAAGATCATTTCTAATTGGTCAAGACGTCCAGATAGGACGGTCTAGAAGCCGAGTTTAAATACTCAGGACAGCTCTTTCTCTTCGCGCTCTTCCTCTGCTTCTCAGATCCTTTCACTTTTCTTCTTTCGCCACCGCGTTTTGACGCTGCTCTTTGAGCGTGCTCTGGCCTACATACCAGCTGCCAACACAATGAGAAGAAAAACCACCTAGTCTCGTTACATTCTTTTATTCTTTTACTTTAATTTCTTGTCTTTCCGTGAGAGTTTCGTTAAGTTAAGTTTGCCGCAAAGTCCAGCTTCGACTGCACCCGCCCAAACTTCAACCAGAACAACTCCGCATCAAGAGCCAACGCCCAAGACTTTACTACGAAAGACCACTGAACTCAGCCAATCAGCAACCTCGGGAAACCCCTTTCTCCAAAGACGACAAGGACACAAGGGAATTCCTTAAGGCAACACAGGCAAGTACAACCTCCAGACTTTTGCTGAGTCGGTGCAGTTTAATATAAATTTAAGCCTCATTGAGAAACTCAATGCGAGGGTCAATGATTGATGGTTCAGGTCTATAGGCAATTGCATATATTGCTGTAAACTTGGGATTTCACATTTTCATTCTGTAAACTCATCCTTTCCTCACTTTCTTTCTGCAACGTGTGAACGTGTGAATGTGTGTGTTCATGTGTTAGATTAGATTAGTTTACATGTCTTAGGTTTATATAAATAAAGTCTTATTTATATTGAAAAGAGAAGTATCTTGTGTTTTGTGCTCACAAGTTAATGTCTTAATCTGCCGATCTTGTTACTGTGCTTGTTAATAGTGTTTTCACTATATTTTGGATTTTAATATCCAGTGCAGAGTTGATGTTATACGGCTCGTTCAGTGACTCGCTGCCGACTCAGTGATCAGCCGTGAAACAGTGATTCTGTTCAAATTCCCTATAAAATCATAAATGATTCCCTTTGAGCTAAATTGACTTGTTTCCCTTATATATATATTACTTATATATTTACAATTTCTACATATTATTGGTGGAGAATGCGGGCAGATTAATCTAAATTGTGAGCATAAACCAAGTTATTTGATCTTTTCTATTGCTCCGGTATGAAAGATGAGACGCTTCTGAGACTAGCGTGTGTGTGAGCGCGTGTGACGTCAGCAGCGCGTGCCCTGTTTGAATGAAAGCAGAGAAGCCTGTAACTCGAGTCCAATTCTTTGTTCAACTGCAGTAAGTGAACTTAAAGTTATCTGAGATCGTATGATAAGGTTGAAATTGAGCGTGTTCCTCTTTTCTGTAATGCCTTGTTTTATAGCTGAATTGATGTTCTGCGGGTTCCAGATCATTAAATAGCTATACTCTCGAATCTCAGTTACTGTGAGCCGAACGGAGCTAAACTGTAATAATTAAAAGGGAAATAAATCGGTGGATAAAGAATAGTTTTGAGCGTGTTCCTCAATCTATTCATCAAAGCCTAGTCTGATTGCTAGTGCGTGTTCCACTGCCAAATCAAAGGCTATTCGACTCCCCTGGGTTAAACATTAGAGAATAATGCTTGCCTGTTTGTGTACACTGTTCACAAAGTGAATTAAATCTCCGAGAGGGATTTGAATGGGAGTTTTTAAAAGCTTGATCAAGTAAAGTGAACCAACAGCGAAGAAAACCTGTTGTGTTTGTGTCCAGAAGAAACTGGCACACTTTTATGATCCGATCATTGTTTTCCTTAGCTGCAGCACGAAACTGCTATTTGAATAAAGTTTAATCAAACTCGGAACGAACTGAGAATTTAAGCGCCACATCGCAGAACCAACTAAAAGCGGTGTTGTTATTTGTACAGTGTTGAAATGCGCCGACATTTCATGTAACATGCTTAACTGTACTTGCAATGCATATGCTAGTCCACTAGAGTTTGTTTTGGTTGCCACAGGTACGATCGTGACACGGAAGTCTTAACCTACTTCCGGAGCAACTCTGAACTGCGCACGTGCAGTACATCGATGCTATTGTAAACAAACTCCAGACTGTGCTAGGCTAACGAAACGGTTGTGTTTACATTGAAGCCTATGCTAAAGCCATTAGCCTCAAAGGTTAGCAGGTAGCATTAACATCCAATGGTGAATTGCAGTGTGTGTTTGGGCAACGCTAAAGTGATTTAACCCTTTAAACACATTAACTTACACACTTGTTGGTCTTTATCTTTCTTATTTCTCTGATTTCTCACTTCTTATCACTTAGTTTGCATTTTACTAGAAAGGGAAATACTAGTTCACAATTATTAATTGTGCCAAATTCAAAATTTAATTAAAACATTAAATTTATTTGGAATCATACAAATTTCCCCTCAGATCATTTCACATGATCATTACTTCTAGTATTCTCATTTGGGCCTAATTATTTTAGGTACGAATAAGCCTTGAACTTTGAAAGTTTAAGTAAACTTATTCTATCTAGTTTATTTATTACCATATCAATAGATTCTATTCAAACTTATACTCACTCATTATTTTATTGCGTTTTACCCCTCTTTCTTCCTGTTTTGGTTATGCACTTAGCCACTACTATTTTTATATACTGATTTCCTCCTTCATTTAATTTCATTTTGCTTATTTAGCCCATTTATTACTTTTCAATTTTACCTTGTCCTACCATTTTCTTTACTCTGTGTATCCTAGCTCGGGAACACACACCCAAGGCTCATAGGAAACATTGTTATCCCTCACTACGAGTTCAAATAAATTAGAGAGACAAATCTCTTTCACCCAAAATTTATTTTTGTTGATAGTTGTGTAGCAACTGAAAACAACACTCTACTCGTAGTCGGGCATAACCGCATGCTAGTGGACCCGATCCACTCAACTTACTGTCTCTTTCCTTCCTCTCCTGTTCTCTCCATTTTCTTTCCTCTGCACTTTTCACATTTGTAGGGACCTGGCTGTAAGAACCATCAATCAATTCTAAGTGAATGAGATACACAATCTTGTAAGAAAAAAAAAAAAAAAAGATTACTCATCTTTATGAAGTTGATTGTAATCAAACCCTCTCTCGTTCTTCCTAGCCTCCCCACATTTGAAAACGCAATCCAAATTTTAACATCTCATCCAACGCTGAGATCAATTTTAATAGAGATAAGTTTTGATCAGTCGTTGCCTTCGCAGCCTCCCTGGTGAGCGGTCCAACTGTAAGGTGTATGATGTCAATCTTGTCAGACTAAGAAAAGAGATATCAGAATTATTATTATTATTCCTTTGTCTACGACAGAGACTTAATAATATTGTTTACCTTGATAACAACATTTAATTGAGGAAAAAAAACAATTTTCCTCATTTGAAAAAAAAAGAGGAATTGTTTCTTTTAATTGAATTTGTTTTTCACTTGTTTCTCTCTTTTCCCTCTTCCTCATTAGAGTGACGAAGTCTTCACATCTCTTGTCTACCTAGATACCCTGAGACCAACACAGTCATCACCACATTACACTTCAAAATCACTGACACAACACTTAGTTGTCACACCACACATAGGCTTCTACTCCACACAGATCTGTGTCCGTCTCTCTTCTCCCTAGCGTACCAACATGCCGCAGACTGCAGACCCCTTTGCACAAGGGGAAGATGTGAACACTTGGCTGAGAGGCACGACAGACAGCCTCACCCCCAAGACATTTGAACTGTTATTATTTTTAATAATAATCATAATCCTGAGAAGATTCCTGACACAAGATTCAAGCCACAACAACAACCACGAGGAGCTCGTTAAAATCACCAGCTCCCTAAGCTATGCCTTCATGACCCAGCTGAAACTGAGCGACAAGCACATCACCCACCTTCAAGAGGAACTGACATGTGCTCAATGCCGCATAGACAAGCTGGAAGTGAAAGTTCGACATAAACTCAAAGCACCCAACGAGAGGGAGCAGGAAACAACGGAACAAGTTAAGAAGCTCCAAGCAGCCCTGACAGCAGCTCAGCTCGATCAACAACATGCAAAGGCTGCCCAGAAAGACCTGGTAAACAGACTCCAGTATGCCGAACAGCTTCTAGAGCAAGCCAAGAATGACATCAGTGACAAGAATGCTGACATCAGCGACAAGAATGCTGAAATCAGTGCCTTAAAAGACCACCTTGAAAGGTATGGAACTGAAATGTACGGTCTGATCCAACAACTAGACGACACCAACGATGAGCTCTACATGGTCAGAAAAGAACTTAAACATGCTTATGAGCAAAAACTAGAGCCAAGGCGAGAGAAACACCTCTCAGCCTCACCTCTGCTGAGCAGAGCAGAGTCCTGCGTCCAAGAACTGGTACGCAACGAAAGAAGCGAAGGGCCACCACCCAAAACCTCACCTGCCCTCGCCACAGAACTCTTTCCTGTCAACGAAAGAAAACAGCCCATCCAAGCAGACCTTGGAGCTGCACATGGGATAACCATCAAAGACCTCGACAAGCTGTCTAAAAACATCAGCAAGCTCAACCCGAACTCTACGGAGGGCCACACCATCCAGGCCCATCTGCAAGATATCGACTTTTATCTAGAAATGAGACCTCATGTGACTGACAGAGACAGGTTTTACCTCCTTAGAGCCACGTCCAGTTCCGAGGTACGAAACTTCCTAGATCGACAGCCCAGTCAAACGAAGTCAAACTACCAGCTACTTCGTGAGGTCCTGATTAAAGAGTTTAAAGACCCTGAGTCTGAACATGGACTGTTAACTGCCTTAGAAACCAAACAGGGTCGACAAGAGACTCCACAAGCTTACTACAACCGACTCCGACAAGCCTACTTTGATGCACACAACGAACCTGACCTTGAAGAGGATGTGAACTTCAAAAGCCTCTTCCTAAGAAATCTGCACCCTGGAGTCAGTCACCATCTAGGCGTCATGGCCTGTCCACGCTCCATGACCATCCAACAGTTGCGTGACCTAACACAGAAGGCCTATAACAAGCAGAAGATGGCCTCAAAGAAAGGTAACAAAACCTCCACACTCTTGAACTCTGTCACCAAAGACTCAAGCCTTGCACTGGACGACACCCAGTTGTATCACAACGCCAGAGTCCTCCATCAAGAGCACAGAGAACGTGACCCCCATGTCCACGACAGCTATCAGCCCAACCGCTGGAAAAAACCATGGGACCAGCCACGCTTCTCAGGAAACCTAAAAGATGAGAACAACTGGAAACCTAAACAGACATCCAAAGGTAATCACCTGGCTCATCAAAAAGCAACTCGTGTGGGTAAGCGACAACGAAACCCACCTCAGCATCACACAGGCATGCACAGTGCTGAGTATGCACAAGAACAATACAGCTTACCATCAGAAGACATGGAACAAGTCATGAGACAACTGAACGAGTTCCCTCAAGATAATCTGAACACGGATGGCCACGAAATTGAGTCATGCTCGCTGTGACCAGCGACAGAACGGAAGGCCGGTGATCACATGGTACACCACCATGTCAGAGATGACAAGCACCTGTTCAACAACCACCCAGAACGAGCAAGTCTCACCGCCAGCCGTTGATGAAAACTGAGGTACCAGAGAACATCACCTCAGTCACCCATCACTCACTAACGAACTGCTAAATTAACTCCAACTCCAAGAACCACATTCCTGTCTGTGCAACAGCCAAAGCACAGAAGGTCAGAAAGTCTGCCACATCCAGAAGGCAGCACAAGAGAAATGCAACATAGGAGACGAAGTTTGCATCCCAGCTTCACACAGCCATGCCAAACTACCTCCGACTGTCTGCTAAAAAACTTCCTGCCTTTCTGGACTGACCCCCATTAGATCATGGACACGCCCTCATCCAAGCCAAGGATGCAGAGAGCCCATCTTCACTGACATACCCGAAAAGGGTGGAGACAACACAGACTGAAACAGATCTGACCACACTTACACTACACCACTAACACACACAACAGAGGTAACCACATCTACTGATAACACATTCAACAAACATATTCTTCCCACAAGTAGAATATCCAAATTTTAGCATAACAAAGTTACATACACCACCATGAAGGAACATGCAGCTATCCTCACAATAGTTAGAACACCTGACACTAAGTTAAGGTACATGACTCCCTAGCTGCACATGACATCCTAGCTCAACAGTAGTTGCAAGTCATGCTAGGAAAACCCACAGCAGCTTTGTTTTTGTTTTGTTCTTCTTTTACCTATCCTTTTCCTTCCCCTCTTTCTTTAGTAGGTGAAACACCTAGACACCCTGCAAGGGTCAAAGGTCTGATATTAGGATTGACTCAACACACCTAATATCCGCGAGCCACTCTAAACTGAATGGAAGCCAGAGAGCTCCACGCACGATAGGTCAATTCATTTTACCATAAATGATGTCACCAGAAACTTAAAGGTGAACATTAAGTTGACAATTTATAAGAAACAAACAAATTCACAAATTTGATCGAAGAGTCAACATACTAAACTAAATTAGAACAACAATTTCCAAAATTGAACTAAAACTATTCATTTTACCAAACTATATTGACTAATTGAATATAACCACCTGTACCCGAATAACCTGATGCCCTGCACCAGTACAGTAACTGTCATGGAGATGTTGTCTTGTTGTTTGCTGTGTTTGTGTCTGCTTCTTCTGCCTCTGTTTTTCCAGCGCTCGACGATGTCTTCAGCCAAACACCTCGCCGATCGAAGGGGGGTATGTAGGATCAGAATGAGTCAGACAAAGTTAAGATTCGATCCGAACATTGAAACATGAGGAGCCGAAATTCCAGAGAGGATCCCAAGGCTGCAACAGGATGTTCGCCATAAATCAGATTCCTACCTCCAGCCCTCTGAAGAAAGCAAACCAACAAGCCTCTTTCACAGAACAGCTTGCAACATTAAAACAAAAGGAACATTTATTGATAATTCCAATTCAGGAAGGAGACGATCAAATTTGGAGCAAGTAATCAGGACTGATGGTCAAAGATATGGCTGTCACTTGTAAATCTGTGATTGAAATCACGAGCTAGAGACTTCATCGGGTGGGTCAACCCAGCTCTCCACATAGAAGACAAAGACGGAGACTGAAATTCCTTAAGAGACCTTTTAACCTCTCTAGTCTTCACAGAGAACATGTCCTTATGTTCACAGAACGGTACAGAAACTGCCTTTTCACATATAGATGCACCAAAATCATCTTAAAAGGACTTATCATGTTTATGCATAACCCCATATCATGTATGTAACCCACACGATTAACCATCATGTTTTAATCACATATTATGTATGTATTTTAATAACTAGGGAATAGTTTAAGAGTTCATATCCTTGTGTGGTATGTATGAGTTTGAAAAATCATGCTTTAAATGTTTCTTCCAATCAATTCTTTGTCAAATGTACCATAGTCTTGTTAGAGAAATCATGTCCAAAATTGTACTCTGTAAGAGCGGGAAAATTTGGACCATATGACTGATAAGATAACATGTTAGATTTATGAATGGGGAGGAGAAACATACAACACCACGAGCCAAGATCATTTCTAATTGGTCAAGACGTCCAGATAGGACGGTCTAGAAGCCGAGTTTAAATACTCAGGACAGCTCTTTCTCTTCGCGCTCTTCCTCTGCTTCTCAGATCCTTTCACTTTTCTTCTTTCGCCACCGCGTTTTGACGCTGCTCTTTGAGCGTGCTCTGGCCTACATGCCAGCTGCCAACACAATGAGAAGAAAAACCACCTAGTCTCGTTACATTCTTTTATTCTTTTACTTTAATTTCTTGTCTTTCCGTGAGAGTTTCGTTAAGTTAAGTTTG
Organism: Spinibarbus caldwelli; assembly: GCA_039654775.1. Classification (NCBI taxonomy): domain Eukaryota; kingdom Metazoa; phylum Chordata; class Actinopteri; order Cypriniformes; family Cyprinidae; genus Spinibarbus; species Spinibarbus caldwelli. Next base: position 20,716,609 of record CM077265.1, on the reverse strand, counting down.
CCGCAAAGTCCAGCTTCGACTGCACCCGCCCAAACTTCAACCAGAACAACTCTGCATCAAGAGCCAACGCCCAAGACTTTACTACGAAAGACCACTGAACTCAGCCAATCAGCAACCTCGGGAAACTCCTTTCTCCAAAGAAGACAAGGACACAAGGGAATTCCTTAAGGCAACACAAGCAAGTACAACCTCCAGACTTTTGCTGAGTCGGTGCAGTTTAATATAAATTTAAGCCTCATTGAGAAACTCAATGCGAGGGTCAATGATTGATGGTTCAGGTCTATAGGCAATTGCACATATTGCTGTAAACTTGGGATTTCACATTTTCATTCTGTAAACTCATCCTTTCCTCACTTTCTTTCTGCAACGTGTGAACGTGTGAATGCGTGTGTTCATGTGTTAGATTAGATTAGTTTACATGTCTTAGGTTTATATAAATAAAGTCTTATTTATATTGAAAAGAGAAGTATCTTGTGTTTTGTGCTCACAAGTTAATGTCTTAATCTGCCGATCTTGTTACTGTGCTTGTTAATAGTGTTTTCACTATATTTTGGATTTTAATATCCAGTGCAGAGTTGATGTTATACGGCTCGTTCAGTGACTCGCTGCCGATTCAGTGATCAGCCGTGAAACAGTGATTCTGTTCAAATTCCCTATAAAATCATAAATGATTCCCTTTGAGCTAAATTGACTTGTTTCCCTTATATATATATTACTTATATATTTACAATTTCTACAGCATATATGGTAATAAACCTGAGAAACAGTAATAATACTGTGAAAACAAAAATGATTTACAGTGATGCTGTTTGCTAGCTCTGACTAATACACTCTCTGACCATCCAATCAAAGGACGAGAAAATGCTGACGTTAACATAAGCCTCTCTATTCTGAGAGAGAAGGGTTTGCACAGAAGGCTTTGCTGGCCCTGACGGCCCACCACTAAGCGTTCATTGACATGTTACTGGTGCCACCTTCTGTGTGTACAGAGAACAAACTACTCAACATTGTTCTAGAAATCCTTCATTAAAGGGATAGTTCACGCAAAAATGAAAATTTGATGTTTATCTGCTTACCCCAGGGCATCCAAGATGTAGGTGACTTTGTTTCTTCAGTAGAACACAAACGAAGATTTTTAACTCAAACCGTTGCAGTCTGTCAGTCATATAATGGCAGTCAATGGGACTCACAGCTTTGAGAGTCAAAAAAACATACACATGCGTCTACTATGCCAGAGCACGTTGACGTGTCACGTGGGAGGGTGGACGGAGGAGCTGAACACGCAGCACCGAATGAAGCTCTATGAAGACTCTAAGCGCGTGCAGGAATCAAGGGTGTTTGAATGTGGGTTGGTAGGTTAATTGGGAGATTGTAGGTAGAGTGTCAATGGTCCATTTGAGAGATAGGTGGCGGTAATGCACTTATAAGTCTGCTATCTGCCGTAACGCACCGGCTGTTGTGAACGTGCTCAGGACAGTTGGACATTGCGGTGGATCAGAGGTAAAAAACTATATAAATACTGTTCAGTTTCTTGCACAGACCGATCGTTTCGTGTCTTAAGACCTCAATGTATCGTCACGAGCCGCAGGGTTTAATTTGGTTTTGTCTGTGTATGTTTTTGACTCTCAAAGCCGTGAGTCCATTGACTGCCATTATATGACTGACAGACTGCAATGCTTTGAGTTAAAAATCTTCGTCACAAAGTCACCTACATTTATGCATTTAGCAGACGCTTTTATCCAAAGCGACTTACATAGCATTCAAGTTACAGTTTTTACATTTGATCAACTCTTGCTTTCCCTGGGAATCGAACCCATGATCTTGGCATTGCTAGTGCCATGCTCTATTATTTGAGCTACAGGAAACCTACATCTTGGATGCCCTGGGGGTAAGCAGATAAACATCAAATTTTCATTTTTGGGTGAACTATCCCTTTAATTTACAATACTAATGTATTGTTCTTTTATCTAATTTTGTCAAAACAATGAATGTATTGATTGAGTGAGTGATTGGTTGTTTGTTTCAGAACGACTTATGCATGCTTAACTTACATTTATCAAACTCATTGAAAAACTTTTGGACATTTCCTGGTGATTCTCTTCAAGCTTCCTCAAAGGACTTCTGACAAATTATATTAAATTAAATGAATAATAAACATTTTTACACATAGATGCTGTTACGGGGCTGATGAGACGTGAGACGTGCGGATCCATGTGCAAGGCTTTATTGTGAAACATGGTCAAAACACAGGCAGGGTCAGACGATGGCAAACAGGTATAACACAGGCAAAACAAAGAGTAGTCCTAGGGCAAGCATGGGTCGACGATCGGCGAACAATATCCAAAGGGCAAGGCAGAGAGAGTAAATCCAGGTAAACAGCAATAATCCAAACGAGGGCAAACAGAGTCCGAACGGCAAGGCAAGGGTTAATCCAGGAAACACGGGCAGAAATCAAAACACGGGAAAACAGGCAAGGCAAGACTAAGACAACTCAGAGGGCTTCGTAGGGTAGCTATCACTAGGATATATGCGTACAATACTCGGCCGAGACAGAGAGGAAGTCCAAGGCTTATGTAGCGTGTGTGATTGCGAGATGGGTATCAGGTGTGAGCATGTGATTAGGGAAATGGCTGCTGGGAAATGAAGTCCGGGGTAGTGTGTGGTGTGAGAGTCAATGTGATGGCAGGGTGACCTCTGGTGGCGAACAAATGGAGGTCCATGGACCAGATTCATGACATAGCCCCCCCCCCAAGGAGCGGCTTCCAGACGCTCCAAACATTACACAATCCAAGAGGGTGGTGGAGCGGAGGCGTAACAGAGGGAGGGACGGAGGGCCAGGTCCACTTGGGAGTGGAGAGGTCGAGGACCGAGGCAGAACAGGGCACCAAGGCGGAGCAGGCGGGACTGGAGCCCTCCAGGGCGGCGCAGACGAGGCTGAATTCCTCCAGGGCGGCGCAGACGAGGCTGAAACCCTCCAGGGCGGCGCAGACGGAGCAGGAGCCCACCAGGGCGGAGCAGACGGAGCAGGAGCCCACCAGGGCGGAGCAGACGGAGCAGGAGCCCACCAGGGTAGCGCAGACAGAACTGGAGCCCACCAGTGCGGAGCAGACAGAGCAGGAGACCTCCACAGCAGAGCAGACGGAGCAGGAGCCCACCACGGCAGAGCAGATAGAGCAGGAGACCTCCACAGCAGAGTAGGAGAACAGCATGACGGATCAGGAGAGCACCACAACGCATCAGGAACCCACAGCAGAGACTGGGACCTAGGGAAAACTGAGACACAAGAGACAGGCAGAGCATATATGGCCTCAAGGACTGAGGCAGGGAACATAAGAAGTTCATTGATCTTTTCCCGGGCTAACAGTTCATTAGTGGGCTCCGTGGCCGTGATAGGGCAGGACGAGAGTTCAGGGACAGCCCTTCTGGCTGTGACAGGACAGGACGAGGATACGCAGACGGCCTCCATAGCCGTGACAGGAAAGGATGAGAGTTCAGGGACAGCCTTCATAGCCGTTTCAGGGCAGTACGGGAGCTCACAGACGGCCTTCATAGCCGTGACAGGGCTAGACGAGGATTCGCAGACGGATACCACTGACGCCTCTGGAGGTTCTGCAGCAGTTGCCGCCACCTCTGGAGGTTCTACAGCGGTACCGTAGGAAACGAGAGGGAGTTCTTTGCTGGGCGCCACCACCATAAAAGGGTCTGAACTAGGCAACAATGCCTCTGGAGAGACAGCAGCGAGCGACACTACCCCAAGAGGTTCTGCAGCATCAGCCGCCACCTCTGGAGACATCTCAGTGGACGCTGCCACCTCAGGCAGTTCGGTGGTGGTGTATGCAGCCCAAATGCAACATAAAACGATCCCCATCATGGGAAGCGCTTCGGACAGGGGACTCAGTTCAGTGACAGGAGGGCTAGAGTGAGTGGGTTTGGGGATACCAGCAGCACGTGCAGACATCAGTGGTGCATCCCTCACACTGGATACCAGACTGCGAAATCGAAGCACTGACCTTGAATATCTGGATGTAACGGATAGGACGTCACAAGACTCTGGATGATCGACTGTGACGTGACGAGCCTCTGGAGGATCAGCTGTGATGTGCTGCGACTCTGGACGATCAGCTGTGACGTGCTGCGACTCTGGACGATCAGCTGTGACGTGCTGCGACTCTGGACGATCAGCTGTGACGTGCTGCGACTCTGGACGATCAGCTGTGACGTGCTGTGACTCTGGACGATCAGCTGTGACGTGCTGGGACTCTGGACGATCAACTGTGGCTTGACTTTGCTCATGAAGATCCACCACGACTTGGCTTGATTCACGGAGAACATCCATAACTTGACTTGGCTCTTTAAGATCAACTGTGACGTGACTTGGCTCAGGAATGACAGCTGTGACATGACGGCGCATCGTTGTGGCTGCCATTTTGTGAACGGGCTCTGCTACGGCCGCCATTTTGTGAACAGGCTCTGCTGTGGCCGCCATCTCAGTCACAGACGCGGTGTCGCGTTCCTCTTCCGTGACACCCACAGTAAACGAAGAGTCAGCACACAGCAAAGCACAGTCCATAAAGTCCTTTAAACTACAATTAAACTTCCCTTCAGGTAAAAATGACTTAATGGGCTCATTTAATCCGTAACGGAAAATGTCTTTTAATATGACCTCATCAAAGGGTATCCTATAAGATAACTCACAGAACTGAGTGACATACTCCTCAATGGATGAATTCCCTTGTCTCAGGTCGAGCAGCTGGTCGAATGGGTCCATACTTGGCCAGGGTTCCTTAGAAAAGCCGCTGGATCCTCGTGTGGCCGAGTATTCTGTTACGGGGCTGATGAGACGTGAGACGTGCGGATCCATGTGCAAGGCTTTATTGTGAAACATGGTCAAAACACAGGCAGGGTCAGACGATGGCAAACAGGTATAACACAGGCAAAACAAAGAGTAGTCCTAGGGCAAGCGTGGGTCGACGATCGGCGAACAATATCCAAAGGGCAAGGCAGAGAGAGTAAATCCAGGTAAACAGCAATAATCCAAACGAGGGCAAACAGAGTCCGAACGGCAAGGCAAGGGTTAATCCAGGAAACACGGGCAGAAATCAAAACACGGGAAAACAGGCAAGGCAAGACTAAGACAACTCAGAGGGCTTCGTAGGGTAGCTATCACTAGGATATATGCGTACAATACTCGGCCGAGACAGAGAGGAAGTCCAAGGCTTATGTAGCGTGTGTGATTGCGAGATGGGTATCAGGTGTGAGCATGTGATTAGGGAAATGGCTGCTGGGAAATGAAGTCCGGGGTAGTGTGTGGTGTGAGAGTCAATGTGATGGCAGGGTGACCTCTGGTGGCGAACAAATGGAGGTCCATGGACCAGATTCATGACAGATGCACATATTTATGCAAATGGAGGTATGGTTACTTTACTGGGCTGATATTAGATTTAATAAAAAAGAGCATCTGCTCTCAAAAAACAGATTCATACATGATCTTAATGTTTGACTGTCAGTCGTTCTGTGTTCTGATGTGATTTTGAAAATTAAATGCTTAAATTCTGAGGTTAATGATGGTTTGGTAGTTTTAGGATCATTGTCAAAGGAAGTGTTCATGGAGATCATTTAAATTAGATTAAACTGGTCAATATTTAGAGAAACTGCAAGATGGGCATAAGATGGGTATAACTATACTATTACACAAAAAGGTCAGGGCTCAAGTTCATATTTTATAATCAAATGTCACCATGAAAACACCTGCAGATGGAGGATATTATGAAAATATTCTATGTAGTCAAATTAAGAACCTCAAACATTTGAGCATTTACTAACATGAGTACTTACTGACACTGTGTGAAATGTAAATTTGTTTGACTCTGGCTGATGTTTCTCTGTACAAACATCTGCAGCTTTCAGCAAATTATTTATTGTTAGAAAGTTTTGAATGGTGAACTACATTCATCCATGCTGAATTTGTTTGTGAAAATCAGATGAAAGAATCAAATTAGCCAGACAATAAATTACTGGCAAAACTTGATCATAAGTCAATGACAATTTGTGGCAGCCAGTTTTCCATGAACAAGCACCACACAAATTTTCAGTGTGAAGGCAGGATTTACAACAGCTTCTGCTGTGAACAAACTCATATACACTATGGCTGTACGCTTTATATATTTGACAAAATTTACTCACAACTTTCACCTAAACATTAAAATCACAAACAAAATCATGGCTGAGCAGACGAGGAGGGTTGTAATTCAGATTTAGGCCCCACTTTATGTTAAGTATGCACTTACATTTAAATGAATCATTTGATACAATGCACTTATTGTGTACCTACGTTTTTACATTGTACTTTATATTTTTAAAATACCTGCTTGTAATTACATCTGTAATTAATTTCTGTAATTACATTTATAATTACTCTGTTAAACCAATCTATTACACCTTAACCCACCCTTAACGGGATGGTTCACCCAAAAATGTAAATAACCCCATGATTGTCTCACCCTAAAGGTATCCTAGGTGTAAATGACTTTCTTCTTTCAGACGAATACAATCGAATACAAAATGTTCTGGCTCTTCCAAGCTTTATAATGGCAGTGAATGGGGGTCGATATTTTGAAGCCCAAAAAAGTGCATCCATCCATCATAAAAAGTGCTCCGCACAGCTCTGGGAGGTGAATAAAGGCCTCCTGAAGCAAATCAGTGTGTTTTTGTAAGAAAAATGTCCATATTTAAAACTTTATAAACCGCAAGCTCTAGATTCTCCTAACTGTCATATGCATGTTCACGATAGAGTGGCGTTCTAGCAGATGACGCAGGTGTAGCGTAAGCTCTGGTGAGAAGTGACAAACACAGAAGCGTAGTGGAGAGAGCAAAACAAAACACAGGTCACAAAATAGAATTACAAAATGAGGATTTGTTAATAAAAATGTTGGAGGATTTTGATATAAGCCAAAAGGAAACTGGTTTTCCTTTGCTAATGAAAGGAAACTGTGCTTCCTTTGCATCTATAAACAAACCTTGGTTCTCGCGAGGCTAGCATATTCTCACCGGAGCTTACGCTACGCCTACATCCTGCATCATCTGCTCGAAAGGCGTTCTATTGTGAACACGCGTACGACAATTAGTGGAAACTAGAGATTACTGTTTATGAAGTTTTAAATATGGATATTTTTCTTACAAAAATGCATTAATTTGCTTCAGGAGGCCTTTATTCTGTCCCTGGAGCTGTGTTGGACACGTTTTATAATGAACATGCAAGCAATGCATAGCAACATGATACAAATGCCTAGGAATATGAAAATTTTTTACAATTTTCAGTTTTCTCAGAAACATGACTTTATGAGCAAACATGAGATAAAAAGAAGCAAGCACATCGTTTTACCTTCCATATGTAATGCAGTTTGATGCTGTCTAATTTGATTTAACGGGCTGTAATAGATTAATTGTAATGGGGCCTGAAGTAGTATAATTTTTTAATGGTCTGTCAAAGTGTCTGACAGTAAAATCTTCCAACAGAAAGATGTTATGCATTCAGACAAGCTTTTGTCAAGCCAACATCAACTTTTTTTTTTACAATAAAGTTCATCATCTATTTATTTTGTGTTATTAGTGTTTGTTCACTGATCAGTGTTGTGTGTGATTGTGTTGTAGAGCAGCTGCAGTATCTGTCAGCTGTATCAGTGCAGTCACTGTGACTCTGACTGACGGAGGTTTTTGTACGACTCTTTATCACTGTGTGAATGTCACGCCCCTGGACTGTTTTGTTGTGGTTTTTGCTCCCCATGTGTTCCCTGTGACCCAGTTTCTCCCCAGTCTGATTGTGTTAATTTGCTCCAGGTGTGTCTCCTTAGTTCTTTGATTGTCCTGTCTTTAAAAGCCCCAGTCCTTTCAGTTAGCGTTTGTCGGTCTTTGAATGTCTTCTTATGTTCTATGTTCCCTATATGGATTAAAGACTCCCAGTTTGTGAATTCTCCGTGTCTCCTCGTTCCTAGCTTCAGCATTCGTGACAGAAAGACCGACCAAATAAAGTAAAGTATAGCGGCGTATTTCTCCTCGTTTTGTTTTCCGTTTCTGTCAGTTTTCATTTCTTTTTTTTTATGGATGACCCTGCTGTCCTCGTCCTCCTGCTGGAGCAGGGGGACCGCTCTCTCGAGGACCACACCGAGGACTTCGTGTTCCTGTCTAATTACACGCACTACCCGGACAGCTGCCTCTGTACTTTTTACCGAGCTGGACTGAACAACACCACACGAGAGCAGTTGTCCGGGGATGGTCCTCGAGAGAGCCTCGCCGCCTTCATCGAGTGGGTACTGGTGTCCTGCAAGTCGCACCTGACTGTGGATATCGCGGATGATGACACCAGCCCCACTCTGGACCCAGAGCCCAGTCAACCTCCACCCTACGCCACAGAGCTGCCAGAGCCCACCGCAGACGGAGAGCCAGAGCCTGCCGCGGTCGTTGAGCCATCGCCATCAGGAGCGACGGAGCTGACGATCGTCCCGGAGCATGAGCCCCAAGTGTCTGACCAGGTGCGAGAGCCGACAGCACAAGCGACAGTGGATATAGCTGTGGAGATCGTGGGGGCTATGGAAAGCCCCGCCCACGGCACCACTTCTGAGGGTGAGCTCACACTGGACTCTGGACTGTTAATTGACTTTGATACAGAAATACTCTTCACTCAACCTTCATCAGAACTGCCGGATTGGCAAAATATCCCACCCAACCTCCCTCTCCCACCGCCTCTCATCGATCTGTTCCTGTTCTCAACGCAATCTTCACTGGATCCTGTCAGCCCCTCTGCTCACCCTCAGCCCACCATCTGTGGTGTGGGCTCGCCGCTGGTCTGCCCATCTCCAGTTCCATTGGCGTTGAGTCTGGAGGATCCCTCGACTCCGCCTTCAGCCTCCGAGGCCCAGACTCCGCCTCGGTCCTGCGACCCAGCGGCTCCACCCCGGCTTCCAGCTCCCTCGTCTCCACCAGAGCCCGTCAGTCCACCAGCTCCACCGGGCTCCCTCGTCCCTCCGGCTCCGCCTTGGTCAGTCGTCCCCCTACCTCCACCTCGGGACTACACTCCTCTGGCTACGCCACGTCCCTTCATCCCTCAGGCTCCGTTGGGCTCCTCCTTCCCTCCAGCTTCACCTCAGTCCTCTGTCGCTCCGGCTCCGCCGCGGCCTTCCAGATCTCTGCCTACACCTCGGTCGCCGAAGCCTCTGGCTCCACCTTGGCCCTCCGGATCCTCGGCGTCACCCTGGCTCGTCGGCTCTCCGTCTCCACCTCGGGCTCCTCCTCCACCTGCTCCGCCTCTGTTGGTCGGCCCCCTGGAGTCGGCGGCCATTCCTCCTCCATGGCTCCTCCCTCTGTCGGCTCCACCGTGGGCCATCATCATGGCTGTGGCCTGGGTCCTGCCAGGCTCCTCCTGCTCCGAGTCCCTCCTGTCTTCTCCCTGGCTCCTCCCTCCTTCGTCGCCTCCCTGGTCTCTGTCTGCCGGCCCCCTCCCGGTTGTCCGTCCTCCTCCTGAGCCGCCGCCATTGTTCCCACCTGTTTCCCCCCCCTTCTGTTGTTCCACGGTGCGAGGACGCACCTTCCGGGAGGGGGGAGTAATGTCACGCCCCTGGACTGTTTTGTTGTGGTTTTTGCTCCCCATGTGTTCCCTGTGACCCAGTTTCTCCCCAGTCTGATTGTGTTAATTTGCTCCAGGTGTGTCTCCTTAGTTCTTTGATTGTCCTGTCTTTAAAAGCCCCAGTCCTTTCAGTTAGCGTTTGTCGGTCTTTGAATGTCTTCTTATGTTCTATGTTCCCTATATGGATTAAAGACTCCCAGTTTGTGAATTCTCCGTGTCTCCTCGTTCCTGGCTCCAGCGTTCGTGACAGTGAACACCCAGTTATTATTTATATAGTTTATGGCCATACAGTAATAATCTCCTGTATCTTCAGTCTGGACTCCACTGATGGTCAGAGTGAAATCAGTGCCATGATCGGCTCCATTTCCACTGAATCTTGATGGAGTTCCAGTATGAAGGGTTTTGATGCTGTGAACTAAAAGTTTAGGAGTTTCTTCAGGTTTCTGTAAGTACCAAGAGACACAAGACTTACAGTCACCATCTGACTGACGTCCAATAGAGCTGCTGGTTTTACAGGTCAGAGTGACTGTTTGTCCGTTCTGAACATGTTTCACTGCTGGAGTCTGAATTACAGTCACCTGTCCTGTAGAATCTAAAAAACAAATAAAAGAAATTTAAACTTCTGAACTTTAAAAAAAATGTTTTTTATAGAAAATTGGAAAGAAACTATTTAAGTAAAACAATTCCTTACCTTGAAAATACATTCCTAAGATCAAGAAGAAGATGATGAATGTCATTATAATCGTTGTGTCTGTTATTATGATAAACAGTGTCAGTCATGAAGTGTTAAACTCACAGCACTATAAACACTCTCAGAGCACTGAAGCATGTGCTGACAATGCAAAGTGACTCTCGGTATTTAAATAATTTACCTGAAGACTGTAGTTCACTCTCAAAGACATGAAAAACAATTTCTCACACCACAGTGTTTCATCTACAGTCTTTACTGAGACACTGCAGATGACTGAATGTGCTGTCATGTTACAATTTATAACTAAATTAAACTGACAAATTTATGAGGAACGGCATCAAACTCATTACTAACAGTGATTACAACTATAAAACTGAATGTCTGCTGATGGTCAGAAAGCATTCATTGACATTCTAGTGGCGCCGCTATGATTGTATCGATTTAATGTATCAGTTTGTTTGTTAATTTGTTTGAAAACCACTCATGTATGCCCAACTTACATTTAGTAAACTCACTGAAAGAACTTTGGAAAGTTCCTGGTGATTCTCTGGGAAAATATCGTTACTTTACTGGGCTGATAATAGACTTGATATTGAAGACAATCTGCTTGCGACATAGATACATACAACATAGATTTATATATCTTAATGTTTGACTGTTTGGCTGTACTCTGATGTGATTTGGGGAGTTAAATGTTTAGATTTTGAGGTGTTTAATAAGGGTTTGGTGGATTTAGGGTCATTGTCAAAGGAAGTGTTCATGGAGATCAAGTAGATTGTTAAACTGATTAATATTTACATAATATTTATGAATTAAATGTCATTTAAATGTATACATTAAAAATTTGAAATATTTTAAAACTAATAAATTTATTTCTTTTTTTTAATTCAGTTAACATTAACTTAAATATTAATTCAGATAATAAGTATTTATTGTGTCTGTTTTGATTCATATTTTGTCTTCTTTTTTACATTGAAAAGGTCAGGGCTCACTCACTGAACCATGAAAACACTTCCAAATGGAGGAAATTATGAAACTATTTTGTGTAGTCAAATTATGAACTTCAAACACTGAAACAGATCGCTATTGGTTCTCTGTGTGTTGACTCAGTGTAGTTTCACTGGACGCTGAACATCTGATGATGGAGCTGCTCTGTTCTGAGAGGAACAAAATCACTCAAACATGAGTTTGACTGTTTGACTCTTAATGAGTCAGTTGAGTTGGACTAATGGAGAGATGAGGTTTGTTCACACGGAGACTCTCAGCAGTCATACTGACCTTCTGAATGTTTGAATCAACTGTTTACGGCTTTACATGGGACTTAACAGGGAGTGTGTGTGTGTGTGTGTGTGTGTGTGTGTGTGTTTTTGATCAGGATGAAAATCTGGAAGACCTGTGGCGTTTAATGTTCAATTTGCTACAAAAAATCTTTGTGTTGTTTGTTATCCTCTCATCAGCAGCTGCAGTATCTGTCAGCTGTATCAGTGCAGTCACTGTGACTCTGACTGACGGAGGTTTTTGTACGACTCTTTAACACTGTGTGAACATCCAGTCATCACTGATCTTGTGTGCACTCTGACAGTAATAATCTCCTGTATCTTCAGTCTGGACTCCACTGATGGTCAGAGTGAAATCTTTTCCAGTATTTGCTGTTCCACTGCCACTGAATCTAGATGGAGTTCCTGACTGGAGGCTGTTTATGCCATATATGAGGAGTTTAGGTGTTTCTCCAGGTTTCTGCTGATACCAGGCTAAGTGACTGTAGCGTATTCCAATGTCAATATGACACTCTATTGTAGCTGTTTGACCCTGTTGCACAGTTTTAACTTCAGGTTGAGTCAGAGTGATTCCTCCGGATTCTGAAAAAGAGAAAATAGTCAATTAGTATTAAAAACTACATCATATACTCTTACAAGAACACCAACACCAGTGTCATTTTTACTTAATGACTTACCTTAACTGTAAAACTCTGTACTATTCACATACTATTCCTTGGTTACTCAGAAACCCCAATTTATGATTAATTAGGTTGGTTTGAGTGACATTTGTTTGAGTGACAAGTATTTTTTTTTTTTTTTTTTTTTGATGCGGGGCAATTCTTGATAGACTTTTCACTCATTTCCCCTACTTCTGCAGTTATCTTTCTCTAGTTGCATTTACTCATTTCCCAAAGTCATCTTGAAAGTTGAATTGTCAATACAACTGAAAAATTTGAGAGAACGTCACATAAGCTGACTTCATAAACTGACGTTGATTTTCCTAAACTGTTTTTGTCTGAACTTCACATTTTGTATTCATGTTTTAATAGTCTTTGCAGTGTATATTTTGGTGCAGTGATGTAACTCAGCACAGAAAGAGCACTAGTGCAGTATGTCTAAAATATGCTGTTGTGATTCTATATAAAGCATTTTGTTTGTAGTTTAGTCAGTGTGTTTGTAGTTTATTTGTATGAGCTGCATTTTCAAATCAATTCTTCAGAATTGTGTAGTTTTGTCTTGTTTCATGCAGGCGGAGCTGGAGGCGTAAGTCAATGTACTGAAACAGGATCTGGAAATGACATTAAACAAACCTGTGAAACTGCTGCTAAAAACAAACCAGATTCCTTAAAGATGTTATTTTTTATTATGAAAATCCAAAGCTATTACCTGCTGAATATGTTGTTAATTTTCTTATTTTGAATGCAAAATTCTTCATTCATAAGCAAAAATGGCTTAAATCTCCTGTCTTTCCCCCTTTTTCTTTCTGAATTTGATTCTCTTGTTTCATCTATTAGACTTATAAATAACAAAAAGAGTGAATTTTTGATGCACTATGACAGCTTCTCTAAAAATGATGCAATTTTATTTTTGCACTTTTCTGTATAGATAATTTCCCTAATTTGATGTAAGCAAATCCAGAATGTTGTTTTTCTGTCTTTATTTTTATGATCGGTCTTTGTGGGAATGTGTTCATGTCTTGTTTCCCTGTTTTGTGTTTTGCAATAATGATAATTAAAAAAAAAAAAAAAACAGATGAGTCGATACATGATTATACAATACCTATATATTATTATATTATTATATGTTATATATTATTACAGATGGAGCAGTTTGAGACACTTAATCAGTTTCCGAAGGTGGATGAGGAGCAGAAGAAAGTCAAAATTCGGCAGAACGTCATGCCTAGTGCTGACTGACATCAAAAAGCTCTTATTTGCCTTATTACACATACACTTATGATGATAGCTAGTTCCTGTTATGAGTCTAATTTCCATTCATTTCTGTTCCGTTACAAATAACACAACTGCTTTGAGACCCACCTGAGATTGTGATGATGCTCTGCACCACTAGAGGGAGAAAAAGACAAGACAAAATCAAGAGTCACCTTGACCAGGTGACTAAATGAAAATAAAAGAAAAGATGCCATTTTGAGGGTTTAAACATATGTTGGACACTTAAGTGGCAGCATATTGTGGTAAGTTCAAACCTTATTTTTATGTTACCATGTAGATAAAGTATACCCAAATTAGTAAATTGATAATGGTGAGTTTGAATATATTTCACTGCCAGGACTATTGTAAATTGTACTAAGTGTAATATACAGTAATATGCCTGGAAACAATAAAAGCGAACCAATGATTGTTGATTCTCTTGCACAAATGCTAGAATATGAGATGCTTGTTGAATGTTATGATATGCACTTAAAAAATAACTGCAGTTTTTACATTAGTTTTAGCTTACAGTACAAAAGTAGTACTGCACTTCTAGTATATATCAGGTACAACATTATTACTAAAACTACTGCTTTTCCACGGCAAGTAATTTTCCACACTTGTGCTGTAGTGAACCTTAAAAACTGAATAAACAGGGAGGAATGAAATAAAACATGAAAAACAGCTTAATAAAACAGCTTAAGTGAAATGTACTGAAAAATATTAGTTTATAGAATCATTAGGAATAACACTGTTATAATCTATTTTGTTAATATTTCAGAAATTACACTAATTAAATTATATATATATATATATATATATATATATATATATATATATATATATATATATATATATATATATATATATATATAATTTACTAATATATATCTACTACTAATTTGCACTAATATTTAAAAAATGATTGGTAACACTTTATTTTAAGGACCAATTCTCACTATTAACTAGTTGCTTATTAGCATGCATATTACTGGGATATTGGGATATTGCATGCATATTACTGGGATATTGTTTATTAGTTATAAAGCACACATTGATGCCTTATTTTGCATAAATAAGGCATCAATAAATTTTACATCCCTTAACCCTAACCCACACCTACACTTAACAACTACCTTACTTACTATTAATAAGCAGCAAATTAGGAGTTTATCGAGGGAAGATTCTTAGTTAATAGTGAATATGTGTTTCCTGTTCTAAAGTATTACAAAATGATTGCATATTCTCAATGGATACACACTGCAAATGATTTATGGTAAAGTTCCTCACACATGCTGATCTTGTGTTATTTTTGAGTTTGAGTTGACCAGTAGTTATGTGTTTTTAGTTAGCTTTGTCGGTGCAGTCCCAGAAGGCACTGAATTGAGTGAATTGATATGAGTAAAAGTTCAAAACATTTTTCATTCTGCAGTACAGTATCATTATATTACACAAAACCGCACTTCACAGATGAGTAAGCTGCTAGTCTGTATTTAATTATGTGTATCTGTCTATTTAACTTTTTCTTTTTAACTATCTTTTTCTATTGTTGTGTTTCCACAAAGGTCTGCAGTCATACTCTTTGAGACACAAGAGTAGGAAGGCGGTGCTACCAAAATGAGTTCCAGCGAGAAAAGAGAAAATGAAGACGCTTTGTCTGAAATTAGATCTCTTTCTCCCGGACAAAGCTGTGCATCTTTGTCTGATAATTCCATATACAGTCTGCCCCCTGGAATCAGGGATGCAACAGAGACCTCCGGTGACTCCAGGTATGTAGTTAGCACTTTTTTAAACTTTTTATCAAGGAGACTTGTGTTTCTGTAGCTCAGACAGTAGAGCTTTGATTTCAATAGGTTTTGACTAAACTAAATGAAAAACCCATTTTTAATGTAATTTTGTTCCCATTATTTTTTGCATATAGCAAATATACCTTATATAATTCACAAAATTGTTTATTCGTGTTTTCTACAAAATTCATGTAAATATCCTTTAATAATTAAAAACAACAATAATCATTTAAATAACTTTTAACAACATACTGAATGTTTAATAAAAGGTTATTAAAAAAATAAAAACGTTAATAAAAGGTAAAAAAGTTAGTAGACAATGTCTGTCTGTTTGACATATATAGTAGAAATGTGTATTATATAGTAACCTAATATAGAATAATACTGTGCATGTATCTGTGTGTATAATATACACTCTTGTTTATATTTTGTCAGAATCAGCAGGAAGAAGAGATCGGAATCTCTAGAACCCAGTGATATGTCTATGAATAGTACAAGATCTATCTATAATCCCCCTACATTCAGTGATAGAACAGTGACTTCTGCCCCACAGTTAGTATAAATATTTGGTTTCTGATTTACTGTATCATCTCAAATAAGTAATGATTTAATAAACTTAATAAACACTAAATGTTCTCCAAAATATTCAATATATATAATCCACACTGATATTATTCTCGTGATCAGTCATTGTAATAACTGTTATTGCCATTTTTGCTGCTCTTTCTTTTTAATTTCAGCATTGAGAAGATAGATAATGCAATTACATCCCACAATCAGATCCACATCAGACAAGAAAGAACTGAAGTAGTCCTGCAGAGAGTCAAAGACCAACACAAAACCAGCATGAGAAACAAGTATGAAAGCTTATTTCTAGGAAACGAACTACAAGGGAATGAAACCCTCTTGAACAGGATCTACACACAGCTCTACATCATAGAAGGAGAGAGAGAAGGGGTGAATGAAGAACATGAGATTTTACAGATGGAGAAAACACCTAGAAAACAACACAATTCAATCAACTGTAATGACATCTTTAAACCATTAACTCAAACAGGATATGAAGAGAAAGACAAAATCAATACTGTTCTTACTAAAGGCATCGCTGGAATTGGAAAAACTGTCTCTGTGCAGAAGTTCATTCTGGACTGGACCGAGGGAAAAGCCAATCGGGATGTAGATTTCATGTTTGTGTTTCCATTTCGAGAGCTGAACTTGATTCAAGATCATCAGTACAGTCTTCACAGACTTCTGCTGGACTTTCACCCTGAACTTCAAGATCTGGACTCAAAGATTTATGAGGAATGTAAAGTTGTGTTCATCCTAGATGGTCTGGATGAAAGCAGAATGACACTGTTTTCAGATGATGAGAAGGTTAGAGATATGAATGAGTCTTCATCAGTGGGTGTGTTGATGTCAAACCTTATTAGAGGAGATCTTCTTCCCTCTGCTCTCATCTGGATCACTTCCAGACCAGCAGGAGCCAATCAGATCCCGTTCAAAAACATTAACCGTGTGACAGAAATTCAGGGATTTGATGAGCCTCAGAAGGAGGAATATTTCAGGAAGAGAATCAGTGATGAGCATCTAGCCAACAAAATAATTTCACACATTAGAAGATCAAGAAGCCTCCACATCATGTGCCACATCCCCGTCTTCTGCTGGATCTCATCCACTGTGCTTCAAAACCTCCTGAAAGAAGATCTGAGTACAGAAATCCCTCAAACTCTGACTGAAATGTACATCCACTTCCTGCTGACTCAGATCAACATGAGGAATCAAAAGTATGAAGAGAGCGATCCCGAGAAACTCTTGCAGTCCAACAGAGACGTGATTGTGAAACTTGCTGAACTGGCTTTCAAACAGCTGATGAAGGGCAATGTGATGCTCTATGAGGAGGACCTGAGAGAGAGCGGCATAGACGTCACTGATTCCTCAGTGTTTTCTGATATTTGTAGTGAGATCTTTAAGGAAGAATCTGTGATTCATCAGAGAAAAGTCTACTGCTTCATTCATCTAAGTGTTCAGGAGTTTCTCGCTGCTTTCTATGTGTTTTACTGCTATTTAAGCAGCACCATGGAGACCCTTAAGGTTTTTGATTCAATGCACAATTTGCATAAAGGTGCAGTAGATAAAGCCTTAGAAAGTAAAAATGGACATCTGGATCTGTTCCTGCGGTTCCTGCTGGGCATCTCACTGGAGTCCAATCAGAGACTCTTACAAGATCTGCTGACACACACAGAAAACAGCTCAGAGAGCATCAGTAAAACCACACAGTACATCAAAGAGAAGATCAAAGATGGACATGAACCCTCCACTGAAAGATCCATTAATCTGTTCCTCTGTCTGCTGGAAGTGAAGGACCAGACTCTGTCCAGAGAGATTCAGGAGTTTGTGAAATCAGAGAAGAAACACTCAGAGAAGAAACTCCATCCATCTCACTGCTCAGCAATTGCTTACATGCTTCAGATGTCAGAGGAGGTGCTGGATGAGCTGGATCTCAAGAAGTACAACACATCAGATGAGGGTAGAAGAAGACTGATACCAGCTGTGATCAACTGCAGAAAAGCTCTGTAAGTGTTTTGTTTAATTTTAGAATGTCCTGACCTGTTTTACAGATTGATTGCAATCCTAATTGTAGAATGAGGTTAAGAATTTCATTATTTTGTGTTCTGCTCTTTTTCAGTCTTGCTGGCTGTAATCTCACTGACCAAAATTCTGAAATTGTGTCATCAGCTCTACAATCCTCAAACTCTGTCCTAAGAGAGCTGGACCTGAGTAACAATGACTTGCAGGATTCAGGAGTGAAGCTGCTCTCTGATGGACTGAAAAGTCTAAACTGTAAACTGGAGATACTGAGGTATTTTAGAACATTAGACATTTTTATATTCTGAAGTTGTTGTCAAGGCAACAGGTCATTTAAGTCACTCTTCACCAATCAATTTCTCCCTTCCCCTCTGCCTAGTCAAATGTCAAAGTGAAAAATACCTCAGAAATACCTTTTTTGCAATGCCTGTAGATTACATACAATAATACGATAAGTGGGCACACTATTTTCTTTGGCATGACCAAAGTTCACCATTTATTTTTAATGTGCTGTGTCAATTTAAAAATAGTTACTTTGGAAGAGCCTATTTCAAGATGCATAGTTGTGTTGCATTCATTTTTACACAACTATCTGACTTACACTCTGTCTTGAGTGAATGTACTGTCTGTCTGTGTTTTATGCATAAACATGACTGATCTTTTTTTTTTTTTTTTTTTTTTTGGATTAATCTTACGAGTCACTTACGAGTATCCATGCATGACAATGACATGAGAACTCCAGTAAGGACTTGTGTATTGGTTTAAAACTGAAAAGTTCAGTTTCTTTAAGGAGTGATATTAACAATGTTTCAATGTTTCAGGGTATTAAAGTTGAGGGCTTCACAGATGATGTAATCTTCACTGTTGATGTGTGTCTGTAGGTTGTCAGGCTGTATGGTGACAGAGGAAGGCTGTCATTATCTGTCTTCAGCTCTGAATTCAAACCCGTCACATCTGAGAGAGCTGGATCTGAGCTACAATCACCCAGGAGAATCAGGAGTCAAGCTGCTCTCTGACAAACTGAAGGATCCAACCTGCTCACTGGAGATACTCAAGTATGTGGGGTACAAGTTAAGAAACCTTAATGTCTGTAGCAGGAGCACAAACTCATTATTTAAGTAAAATATTGAAGATTCAAAACCTATAAAATAAAATTAACTCCTTTGGCTGCTCACTGGGGGCTCAAAGACATTAAAGCATGTGTCGGTAACACTTTATTTCAATAGTCCACTTAAGACATTCCGCTGACTATATGTATCTTTGCAAGTACATATCAGTTTATTCCACTAACTCTAACCTAACAGTCTACTAATACTCCAATCAGAGATAGGAGATATGTAGTTGCAAAGTTACTTTTAGTTAGTAGAATGTCTAAAGTGGACTATCAAAATAAAGTGTAACCCATATTTCTTATAAAGATGTTCACTGTGGACTGAAGATATTGAATCATTGAGGCATTCAGCTCTGTAAATTTCTTTGGAACAATATGTACTGAGAAAATCCTATATAAATTGATTGGACTTGTTATATTAAAGGTCTGTATGATGATTTTTTTATGTCTGTATGTTTGCATGTTATTTTAGTTTGGACCATGGAGAGCCTTTCAGGATCCAGCCAGGACTACAAAAATGTAGGTTCTCTCTCTGGACTCACTCTTGGACATTTAATGATAAATAAAATTATACAACCATTTTTGTCTGTCTTCTTGTATTCAGATTTCTGTGATCTCACATTGGATCCAAACACAGTGAGCACTCAACTCATTCTGTCTGAGAACGGAGAGGTGAAATATGTGGAAAACCACCAGCCGTATCCTGATCATCCAGAGAGATTTAAAGATATTCCTCAGGTTCTGTGTCGAGAGAGTCTGACTGGACGCCATTACTGGGAGGTTAAACGGACTTGCTGGGCTCGTGTAGCAGTGGCCTATAAAACAATCAGGAAGAAAGGGATGATCTGTAAGTTTGGATACAATAACAAGTCTTGGTGTCTTTTCTGCACTGTTGATGGATTTGTTGTCTGGCACAACAATCTGAGCAACAACATTCCTGCCTCTTCACCCTCCTCTGAAAGAGTAGGAGTGTATCTGGACTGGCCGGCC
Source organism: Spinibarbus caldwelli (assembly GCA_039654775.1). NCBI lineage: Eukaryota > Metazoa > Chordata > Actinopteri > Cypriniformes > Cyprinidae > Spinibarbus > Spinibarbus caldwelli. The sequence goes on along the minus strand of CM077265.1, from coordinate 20,696,635 downwards.
GGCACTCTGTCCTTCTACAGCGTCTCTGACACACACACACTCACACACTTACACACATTCAACACCACATTCACTGAACCCCTCTATGCTGGGTTTAAGGTTTTTGATTCCTCACTGTCACTGTGTAAGACTACACAACAGACAAACAACTGATTTCCACCTCCATCCTAATCACTGTCATAGTTTAAATGTATTTATGAAAAGGTTTGATGCATATAGTATAAAATGTTTGAATTTAATTACAGAGATAGTAAATGCATGTTGTACATTCAAATGTTGTTAAACACGAATGTGTAAAATTACTATGTATATTCAGTCCCACTTTATATTAGATGACTTTAACCCTATATGGGACTAATTGTGAATTCACAGCTTGGAAAAAAATAATTGACTTTATATTTTACATATATTTAGGAGTAAAATCATTTTCCAAAATTTTTGTCTACATCTGACATTTGACCTTTTTTTTAGGGTTCCGTCATTTATAACTGACTTTGTCCCATTAGGGTAAATTATTTTTGTCAAATTGTCTGAAACTTCACACACAATCAAATGCTTTTTCATTAAGAACGAAAATGAAAAGAAGTGAATATGTCTTGTTTCAAAAAACATTAAAAACCTTTTTGAACATTCAATTTCTTCTTTTGCTGCTATATTTGATTTGGATCTCACACGTGAAAATGTCTAAAACTTGACACAAATTTGGATGCAATTTCACTGCCTGAAAACCATGTCTTAGTGTTTCAAAAGCATTAAAACAACTTTAACATTGTGTTTCATCTTGGAAGTTCAAATCAATTATCATAGCACTAGTGAAAGTCAACAAAACTCTTCTTTTTCAGTGTACCCCACACATCCTACACGTAAGTAGATGTTGACTTGTGCAGTCATCATTGGAGCATCGCTGCCTCTCAGTATAGTAATGCTAATAGACATTGGCATCTTTCCTGATCTCTAGTTGTTGTATGAATCGCATCTTTCAAACTGGCATTCAATAATGTATCCAAATGCCTGACTTCCACAACAACATATTCTTCATCACTGCCCTCACCCTCATTGCTTCTATCCTCCTTTGGTCCTCAACAACTTCTTTTATTACTACAACCTGATTTTCTGATGCCCTTCTATGACTATCTGAAACAGGGCTCTGAACCGGTTAAAGGAACAAAAACGAAAACCGGAAACGAACGAAATTTTGACTTGAACAGAACTGGAAACAGAAACAAAAAATCAAATTGTGTAGTTCCGAACAGAATCGAAAATTTGAAATGGCCATTAACCGGTTAATAACGTTATTTTATCGTTCCATTTAATATTTTAAATTTGCTGTCAACCAATCAGGAATTCAAGTAGCTAGACTATGCAAATGTAACGCTTTCTATTTTTTTTTTTTTTTTTTTGCCCCACAGTTAGAATATAAATATGTAGTTGCTGGACTTCACTGGAATTCATCTTAAATAATAATATGATTTTTTTTAAAAACCCAATGAATTCTGAATGTTCTCGAAACTATGTAACATATACAATCCACACTGATATGTTTTAATTTCAGCATTGTGAAGATACATGATACAACTACATCCCACCATCAGATCCACATCAGGCAAGAAAGAACTGAAGTAGTCCTGCAGAGAGTCAAAGACCAACACAAAACCAGCATGAAGAACAAGTATGAAAGCTTATTTGAGGGAAACAAACTACAAGAGAATCAAACCCTCTTGAACAGGATCTACACACAGCTCTACATCATAGAAGGAGAGAGAGAAGGGGTGAATGAAGAACATGAGATTTTACAGATGGAGAAAACACCCAGAGTACAACACTCAGAACACAATCCAATCAACTGTAATGACATCTTTAAACCATTACCTGAACCAGGATGTGAGGAGAAAGAAAAAATCAATACTGTTCTTACTAAAGGCATCGCTGGAATTGGAAAATCCGTCTCTGTACAGTTCATTCTGGACTGGGCCGAGGGAAAGGCCAATCAGGATGTAGATTTCATGTTTCTGTTTCCATTTCGAGAGCTGAACTTGATTAAAGATCATCAGTACAGTCTTCACAGACTTCTGCTAGACTTTCATCCTGAGCTTCAAGATCTAGACTCAAAGATTTATGAGGAATGTAAAGTTGTGTTCATCTTAGATGGTCTGGATGAAAGCAGAATGACACTGTTTTCAGATGATGAGAAGGTTAGAGATATGAATGAGTCTTCATCAGTGGGTGTGTTGATGTCAAACCTCATTAGAGGAGATCTGTTTCCCTCTGCTCTCATCTGGATCACTTCCAGACCAGCAGGAGCCAGTCAGATCCCGTTCAAAAACATAAACCGTGTGACAGAAATTCAGGGTTTTGATGACCCTCAAAAAGAGGAATATTTCAGGAAGAGAATCAGTGATGAGCATCAAGCCAGCAGAATCATTTCACACATTAGAAGATCAAGAAGCCTCCACATCATGTGCCACATCCCTGTCTTCTGCTGGATCTCATCCACTGTTCTTCAAAACCTCCTGCAACACAATGACAGTGCAGAAATCCCTCAAACTCTGACTGAAATGTACATCCACTTTCTACTGATTCAGATTAAGAGAAAGCATGATGAACGAGATCTTGAGAAATTCCTTCAGTCCAACAGAGAAATGATTGTGAAAGTTGCCTATCTAGCTTTCGAAATAGCTGATGAAGGGCAATGTGATGCTCTATGAGGAGGACCTGAGAGAGAGCAGCATAGACGTCACTGATTCCTCAGTGTTTTCTGATATTTGTAGTGAGATCTTTAAGGAAGAATCTGTGATTCATCAGAGAAAAGTCTACTGCTTCATTCATCTGAGTGTTCAGGAGGTTCTCGCTGCTTTCCATGTGTTTTACTGCTATTTAAGTGGCACCGTTGAGGCCCTTAGTATTTTCAATTCAATGTACAATTCGCATAAAGGTGCAGTAGATAAAGAGTTAGAAAGTAAATTGGACATCTGGATCTGTTCCTGCGGTTCCTGCTGGGCATCTCACTGGAGTCCAATCAGAGACTCTTACAGGATCTGCTGACACACACAGAAAACAGCTCAGAGAGCATCAGTAAAACCACACAGTACATCAAAGAGAAGATCAAAGATGGACATGAACCCTCCACTGAAAGATCCATCAATCTGTTCCTCTGTCTGCTGGAAGTGAAGGACCAGACTCTGTCCAGAGAGATTCAGGAGTTTGTGAAATCAGACAAACACTCAGAGAAGAAACTTTCTCCATCTCACTGCTCAACAATTGCCTACATGCTTCAGATGTCAGAGGAGGTGCTGGATGAGCTGGATCTCAAGAAGTACAACACATCAGATGAGGGTAGAAGAAGACTGATACCAGCTGTGATCAACTGCAGAAAAGCTCTGTAAGTGTTTAACCCATGTGTTACAATGGTCATTCTGAATGGAACTACATTTTCTGTTGTTTTGCTCATTTTTAGAATGTCCTGTTTTACAGAAATTAAGCAGATATGATTGAAATGCTAATTGTAGAATGAGGTTAAGAATTAAATTATTTAGTGTTCTGTTCTGTTTCAGTCTTGCTGACTGTAATCTCACTGACCAACATTGTGAGATTGTGACGTCAGCTCTACAATCCTCAAACTCTGTCCTAAGAGAGCTGGACCTGAGTGACAATAACCTACAGGATTCAAGAGTGAAGCTGCTCTCTGATGGACTGAAAAGTCCAAACTGTCAGCTGGAGATACTGAGGTATTTTAGAACATTATACATTTATAAATTCTCAAGTTTTGTCAAGGCAGCAGGTCCTTAAGATCAGTTGTTGCCAAACACTTTCCCTCTTTCTGCCCAGTTAAATCAAGCTGACGAGGGAGGTGTGGCAGCTATAAGGGGTTTGCCTGAAGACTTGATGATATCAGACTCAAAGAAAAACACCTCAGAATGCTCATCTTTCTGCAGTATCTGCAGATTACACCAGTTGTGTCCAAACTCAGACATGGTGGGCCAGTGTCCTGCAGAGTTTAGCTCCAACCCTAATTAAACACACCTGAAGCAGCTAATCAAGGTTTTACTAGGCATACTAGAAACTTCCAGGCAGGTGTGTTGAGGTAAGTTGGAGCTAAACTCTGAAGGACACCGATCCTCCAGGACTGAGTTTGGACACCCTGTTTCAAGATGTTGTGTTGCATTTTAGTCCGCCTGGCTTACGTTCACTTTACAGTGATTGTGCTGTGTCTGTCTGTCTGTGTGTGTGATGCATATTCATGACTGATGATTGTGTCATGATCTTTGGTGTCACTTCAGAGTATTCGTGCATATCCCTTTATAACACAAGAAATCCAGTAAGGAAATGCATACTGGTTTAAAACTGAGATCAACAATGATTCCTCAGGTATTTGAGAGTTAAGAACTTCACATCGTCACTGTTTTTTGTGTCTGTAGGCTGTCTGGCTGTATGGTGACAGAGGAAGGCTGTCGTTATCTGTCTTCAGCTCTGAGTTCAAACCCCTCACACCTGAGAGAGCTGGATCTGGGCTACAATCACCCAGGAGAATCAGGAGTCAAGCTGCTCTCTGACAAACTGAAGGATCCAACCTGCTCACTAAAGATACTCAAGTATGTGGGGTACTGTACAAGTAAAGAAGCCTTAATGTCTGCAGCAAGAGCCCAAACTTTAGGGCTTTCGTTTTTTTTATTTTTTTGTTTGTTTGTTTTTTCTTCTGGTACTTCAAATCTTTGTATGTACTGATTAAATCCCTATGCTGACAAAATATTTGTCAACTTAAGACATTCCACTGACTATAAGTAACTTTGCAAATACATGTCAGTTTATTCTACTAACCCTAACCTAACAGTCTACTAATACTCTAAACAGAGTTAGTTCACATATACTTGCAAAGCTACTTATATTTAATACAATGTATAAAGTACACTATCAAAATAAAGCTGTGACTCATATTTCCTGTAAACCTGTTCACTACTGAATAAATTGAAATGCTGAGACATACAGCTCTGTAAACTGTTTTGTAACAATATGTATTAAGGAAATGCTATACAAATTAATTGGACTTGATATATTCAAGGTCTGTATGTGAATAACTATTTCAGCTATGATTCTTTATGTCGGTATGTTTGTTTCATTTTAGTTTGGACCATGGAGAGCCTTTCAGGATCCAACCAGGACTACAAAAATGTAGGTTGTCTCTCTGAACTCACTCTTGGACATTTAATGAAACAAACAAAATTATACAACTGCCTTGATCTCTCTTCTTGAGTTCAGATTTCTGTGATCTCACACTGGATCCAAACACAGTGAGCACTCAACTCATTCTGTCTGAGAACGGAGAGGTGAAATATGTAAAACAGCAGCAGCCGTATCCTGATCATCCAGAGAGATTTAAAGATATTCCTCAGGTTCTGTGTCGAGAGAGTCTGACTGGACGCCATTACTGGGCGGTTAAACTGGGCTGGGCTCGTGTAGCAGTGGCCTATAAAACAATCAGGAAGAAAGGGATGATCTGTAAGTTAGGATACAATAACAAGTCTTGGTGTCTTTTCTGCACTGTTGATGGATTTGTTGTCTGGCACAACAATCTGAGTAACAACATTCCTGCCTCTTCACCCTCCTATGAAAGAGTAGGAGTGTATCTGGATTGGCCGGCCGGCACTCTGACCTTCTACAGCAGTGGTCTTCAATCCTGTTCCTCGGGACCCACTGCTCTGCACATTTTGCATGTCTCCCTTATCTGACACACTCATTTGAGTTAAAGGAGCTCTTTCCTAATGAGCTGATGATCTGAATCAGGTGTGTAAATTAGGGAGACATGCAAAATGTGCAGAGCCGTGGGTCCCCAGGAACAAGTTTGAAAACCACTGTTCTACAGCATCTCTGACACTCACACACTTACACACATTCAACACCACATTCACTGAACCCCTCTATGCTGGGTTTAAGCTTTTTGATTCCTCACTGTCTCTGTGTAAGATTACACAACAGACAAACAACTGATTTCCAATTCCATCCTAGTCATGGTCCTGTGTCTATTTATGAAAAGATTTGATGTATGAATTTAACTACAGTCCCACTTTATACCAGATGTCTTTAACTATTAAAGTCTGTACTTATGTCAAAAAATATTTATTGTCTTTATACAGAACTACCAAATCTTGCTATAAGTTTGATTTCAACATATAATAAGTGCTGTTAATAGTGTTCATCATCTGTTTGATTACGTCTTTAATTGATTTTTCCGTACATGTCTGCCATATGTACATTAACTGACATAGTCACCAATGATAAGCTACTACTAAATATATTGTAGAAACTTAATTTTCTGTACAGCACTTTGCAATGATTTGTATCATGAAAAGCGCTATACAAATAAACTTGAATTATGTTGTAATGTAAAACGCTGCTGCTACTGATGTGGAAAATGGGTAAGGTTAAGAACAGGTTTTGTGGTATGCTTAGGTTTAAGAGTTGGTTAAAGGATAGGGTCAATAGTGTAATTATAGAAATTAGTAACAGATGTAACACGAGAGCATATTTAAGAGAGCAAACATAAATTTTTATATTGCATGTCATTCATGCTTTTTATTTATCTCTACCACATCACTTCCTACACATATATAACATATATGTACTGCAATCATTATGTTGTTTTTCTGTTACAGTTTAATTCTGACTGTATTATGAGTGCTGTGTTGCCTTCACAAGTTAGAGTTAAGAGAAAGAGAAAGTCTCTATTTTAAGGATTTATCATCACATGATGATGTTGTGAAGCAGTAATTTTTGTTTTGGTATAATAACAGTTGTTGAAATTGTGTTGGTCAGACGATGTCTAACTGAACATGGAAACCGATGCAAGTAAGATTTAATAAACTCTAACCATTTTTACCATCACTTTATCTCCTGCTTTCTGAAATCCACCTGCCTCTGTCTGCTTTTGGACTGACAGGAAAATTGATTTTATGTTGAAAATTTGTATGTGTGGAATTTTGAACTGAAGAGTCACTGAGATCCTCCTGTCTTCTCAGAACTGTGTGAAACAAAAGCAAATGAACTGGTTTCTCCAGATATACCGTTCCCGCCATTTGTTCACTGTAAATCTGCAGTGTTTAATGTAAATCTGTAGAGTGTTTACTGTAAATTATATGAGCAACTTGACCCTTTTCTATCCACAGTGTGCAGACTTATGCAACCCAGATCATGAATTTTCAGTGTGCTCATTAATTAATGAACTGTCATTTCGATTCAGTTCAATTCATTTGATGAGCACATTTTTAACAATGTATTGTTACAGAGAACAAATCCTCCTCAGAAGCTCCTCTGACAGTTGTTGAATTACTACAATAATGAATTCTTAATTTAATACTTCAATATTTCTATAAGGACTTCACTTACAGACAGCCAAACTATTTTTATTTTGTTATTAAACCCAGTTCGAACTAACAGCTGATACTATACAGAGCAGAGAACCTTAATATTATATGAATAAATACATTAAAGCGTTATGATTTTTTACAATAGATGACTTCTTAACACTACTTCAGCACACAAAAGTATTTGTATAAACTCTATCTGACTGAAAATTTATGGTGGATTGGGATTAGAGCCTGAGCCCTCTTCTATCTTTGATGAACATGTAGCGCCCCCTTCTGGAAAGAGAGAGAATGTTCTGTGTGTGTGTGTGTCTGTCTGTCTGTCTGTCTGTGTGTGTCTGTCTGTGTGTGTGTGTGTGTGTGTGTGTGTGTGTGTGTGTGTGTGTGTCTGTCTGTCTGTCTGTCTGTGTGTGTCTGTCTGTGTGTGTGTGTGTGTGTGTGTGTGTGTGTGTGTGTCTGTCTGTCTGTCTGTCTGTCTGTCTGTATGTGTGTGTGTGATAAAGTCGTATTAGCTGCCACTGCTGGGGAAGCAGCACTGACACACACACACACACATACATACTCGCCTACTTACCTCATTCATTCTGTTTATTTATTTATTTATTTATGTATTTTCACCATTCAGAATTAAATTAAATTTGTGAATTTGAATTGAATTTAATAAAATAAAACAAACAGAATACAGTCTAAAATATTATTTATTTGTTTGTTTATATAATTATTTCATATTTTACTTTATTATAATAAAAAATAAATCCAGATATTGAGTGTGTTCAGCAGTGGTGCTCTTCCTATCTGTATATGCCAAAGAAATTACATGTTTTAAACATAATGTTCATAAAAACAAAGGCTTACAAATCATAAGATGTGATTTAACTTTCTGCTTCAGAAGATAAGTGTGAAAATCTGTAGATGTTTCTTTGTAGATATTTCTAATAATGTAGAATCTCACTTTTTTGCTGATACCAGGCTAAGTAAACTATTGAATTAGATAATATCCTTGATTTTAGAAAGTATATTACATAGGATAAACATCCCACTTTGAAAAAAAATAAATAAATAACTGAACAGGATTTACAACAACTTGAGTAGCTACCTAATAAAAATAGCTTTTTATTAAATGAAAAAATTTCATTTTTGTGTGAACTATTCATTTTTCATGTAAGAATGAATTAAAGCATGTATATGGCTGTAAACTTACACCTGAACATAAGGAGGCGGTTTCCCGGACATAGATTAAACCTAATCCTAGACTAAAATGGCACTTTAAACCAGATTAACAGAAATCTGCTTTCTCTGTCATAGTTTTAAATAGTCTTAGTCTAGTCCAGAATTTAATAGGCTGATTTCCTGGAGGAAGACTAGAGCTACTTCAGAACAAAATGGAGGCAGGTTTAACTTCAGATTAACATTGTTTCTCCAATCTTTATATTTCAAAATTATTGGCACCTTTGGTAGATATGAACAAAGACTGTGAAAATAAATCTGCACTGTTAATCATTTTGATCTTTTTTTTTTTTTTTTTTTTTTAATGACAAAACCCTAACCTTTCATTGAAGTAAAATGGAAGGGAAGGGAAATCTCATTATCAAATAAATGTTTTTCTCCAATACACATTGGCCACAATTAATGGTACACTTTTATTCCATATTTTTTGCGACCTTCTTTCTCTCAGGTCAGGGAACTGGGACAGTCATGGCAGAACCTCGATTTGTGGTCAGTGACCCATTTTTCAATGGTCCTTTTGGATCCTTGTTCTGTTGGAAGATCCAACCATTGCCCATTATAAGGCTTTCTGACCTCAAGATTCAACTATTTTCTGCAATTATCCAGCTGTGATCCTTGAAGAGTCTTTGGCCACTCAAATATCTTCCTCAAATATAGACACAGACAATATACTGTAGGCAGATTTGTAACATTTCCTGTTGATTGGAACTACTTAATTATTGTCCTAATGGTGGAAATAGAAATGTTCAATGCTTAAGCTCTTTACTTACTTTTATTTATTTCTTGACTTCATATTTTGTGAAGCTCAACAATCTGTTGCTGCACATCAGAACTTTATTCTTTGTTTTGTTTTGTTTGTTTGTTTGTTTGTTTGTTTGTTTGTTTTCTCATTGTGATGGATGATAAAGGTGATATGATAATTTGGCCTTTGTGTTCCTTAATATTTATATTCCTGTGAAACAGGACATCATGGCTGGATAATTTCATGTTCCTAGTCACCCTGGTGTGCTAAAAAAAAAAAAAAAATGTAAATGGGAATATAGATGTTCAAAAATTTTACTCATAATAATTTCTAGGACTACAAATAATTGTGGCCAATGTGTATTAGAGAAAAAAAATATCAATGTGATTTTGTTGAAAAGTTAGATTTTTAAATTTATTTTAGTTTTATTTACTTTTTCTTTTTTCTTTTTCTTTAAAGACCAAAAGGATAAACAATACAGATTTATTTTCAAAATCTTTGATCATATTTTTTAGGGTGCCAATAAAATTCTGACAATGACTCTCTCTATAAAACATCTGCTTTATGTATATCATAAATAATAATAAAATTTTGCAAAACTGAAAACAACAGCTGATTGCAAGAATTTATGCAAGAATTCATTACAAAGATATGCCTAGGCATTCCTTTTCTTTTATTTGCCACCTGATATGTGCAGTTTATTTTGCTTGCTTTAAAAAAATTCTCTCTTGTTCAGTAACTTTTTTATTTATTTATTTATTTTATTTTTTTTGGATTGCAGTCTTTTTTCACTGGTATTGTTGTCCTTGGATTTGCTTCTCAGTTCCATACAATTTTAAATTTTTCTTAGTTTATTCCGTGTTTTATAGGCAACCTATGTTGTGCTAATTTAGTTTAGCACAGTTGGTTTTAAATTAATCTAGTTTATTTTAGTTCAAGACTCAGTAGACCAGGAGTTAGTAATCTGTACTTTCAGAAAGCCATTTTTAAACCATGATTAACTATTTTAAATTAAGCTTACTCCTGGCTTAATTTAAACCATGTCTGTGAAACCGCCCCAAGGAGATGTAACATTTATATAGTCCAACTGAAGACACTGATAAGAACTCAGACAGGCACAACAACAGGAACTAGACAAAACAGAACTAAACCAAACATAGCCGTGACAAAATTATTTAGAATTAATTCAACAGTTGTAAAGTTATGTAGTGATTTTGCTTTCACCAACCTAGGGAGGCGAAATAATGTAGTGATGGATGTCACTGATGATGTTATGATTTTTGGATCATGTGTCACTTAAGGTGTGGTTATGAGTACATCACATAAGAAAGATTGGTGGGATCTCTAACTTGGTGAACCTCATTCTTTATTATCAACACAAGGAAGACACAAGTGTAATAAATTTTATTATCAAACGATAGTTAAGAGTAATCAACAACCACTAAATGAATACCATGAGTGGAAAAGGAATAAAGTGATTAAGTTGGGTGTTGCTATGTCAGAGCTACGTTATCTTATGGAAAGATAAACTGTTCCTACTCTGAAACAAATAAGGTGAAGAACCTTATTATGCATCAAACAAATAAATGAGCTATTATTTGTTATCAACTGCAATCAGCTATATAATAATGTAAATTAGAAAATCATATACTGATAATATGCAATAATGCCGCAGTCTCTGGAAGAGGTTTGGATAGGTGATAGTTATGTTCTCTGTGGTTGAGTGAGCAGTCCGGTGGCGGTGACTTCATCCACTAGTTGTGCTGGTAACAATGCAGTAGGGAAAGGAGCGGAAATCCGTTTCGACAGCCTTGAACACAAAGTGTTGTGAGATGCTGATCTCCTGGAGCACCAAAGGGTCAGATGTGGCCCTGAAGTAGGTGCAGAAGGTCCTTAGCCTGGAACGCACAGGCAGAAAGTACCTTAAAGTGAAGGTTTGCTCGCTAGAGCTTAACCTTGTTGCAAATGTCCATATGTCTTCTGCCTCTCTGGGCTAGAGACTCAGAACTTGGCCAATCTGCTTTGTCTCTCTAGGAAGGAGACTCAGGACGAGCTGCATCTGTTGTTGTCTCACTGGATGAAGACTCTGAATGCAGGATATCTCTTTCCTTGCAGGCTGGAGACTCAGATGTAGTTGTATCTGTTGCTGCTTCAAAAGAGGGAGACTCAGGATGAATGTGTTTGTTAGTGTCTCACTGGACGTGCTGGAGACTCAGAACTTTGGTGATCTGTTTCTGTCTATCCCTTTACAGGACTGAGACTCAGAACGAGGAGTGTCTTTTGGGAAGGTACCTTTATCTCTTTCCAGTGAGGGGAGGAGATTGTAGTTTGGTGCTTCTCCATTTCCATGCTGTGATTGGCTGTTTCCATCAGAGTGGGGGGACATGGTGTGGCCCACCCTTCTTTCCTCCTTTGAAACTTATTTGCATAGTCCAAACACTCATTTAGATAAGTGTCACTAAAGTTTTACTGGTGCATTACTGATGATGATGATAATGATGTGCCATTAGACAGAGTGTGTTTGCTTTTCCTATGAATGGAGTGAACTGTAAACACATTCAATGTTTTGTGTGAGTGAATTTTGACATTTTATGTTTAATAATGTTTTTTTTAATAGTCTTGCAGTGTGTATTTTTGGTGTAGTAATGTAACTTAGCAGAGAGAGAGCCCAGTCCAGAGCATTCAGAACCTCAGACTGGGCAGAAGGTTTAACTTCCAACCTCCACTTCCAATGACCCTAAGCACAGCAAGAGTGGCTTACAGACAACTCTGTGAATGTCCTTGAGTGGCCCAGCCACAGCCTGAGCTTGAACCCAATCAAATAATTCTGGAGAAACCTGATAATGTGCATTTGCTCCCATCCAACCTGACAGAGTCAAAATATCTCAAGTCAAGATATTCAAATCTATAGTCTATCTATATATCTATAGTCAAGATATTCAAAATATCTTCCTCTGTGTTCTGCAGAACAAAGACATTCATACAGGTTTGGAACTACTTGAGGATGAGTAAATGATGACAGAATTTTCATTTTTGGGTGAACTATCCCTTTAGGGGTATGAATACTTATGCAATGTGCTTATTTCAGTTTTATTTTTATTTATTTATTTATTTTTAGTTGTGATAATTCTGTTTTTGCTTTGCCATTATGGTGTATGGAGTGTAGATTGATGTGAAAAAAAAGTAATTTAAAGCAGTTTAAAGAGTTAGTTCAGCCCAAAATGAAAATTACGTTATTATAACATTATATATTATATATACTCTCCAAAATGGCGGAATTCGTAACTCGGGGGAGAAGAATTGTTGAGTAAATTATGTTATTTTTGTTTTCTTTGCGCAAAAAAGTACTCTCGTAGCGTCGCAAAACTGAAGTTAAGCCACTGATGTCACATGGACTGTTTTACTGATGTATTTACTACGTTTCTGGACCTAGGAACATTTCAGTTGCGTTGCTGTCTATGGAGGGTCAGAGCAGAGCCGTGCACAGGGGGGTGGACCGGTAGCTAGAGCCACTACCCCTTTGGCCTCATTGGCTGAGTTGCCCCTCTCACCAATCTCCCCATCACCCCAGCTCAAAGCGGTTTGTTACCGCTCCGCTAAAGATACACTGATTCCTCGAATCCGCTCCATGTTTTCCCGCGAAGGGAGGCTGCTAAAGGCAGTTCAACATTGCAAACATGGATTCAAAGCTCCAGCAAGTCAGCAGATAAATCATCATATAGAATATTTAGCAGTTTGTCACACTTTAATTCTTGTAATTAAGTATATTTCCCATTATAATCACTTGTCTTGATACTAGTAATCTATAACACATATTTTATTAAAACCTAGGCCTATAAATAGTTAAAATAATAATATAAATGTTCTAAATGAGTTGTTTATTAGTATATAATATAGATTTATCCTGTAAAATATTAAATTAACTGTCTAATAGGGGAGAGTGGGGTAAGATTAGCAATTTTTTACTTATGTGGTCCTCAAGATAAGTTAAAATGATGCAGAATTACAATGAAAGTATCTATCCTATCCTAATGAAAGTATTCCGATCATTTTAAATGATCAGAATGTATCTATGACAAAGGGTTCTAAAAAAATATGGCTTCTTATAAAAAAGTGTTCTCATGGCTCAGTTGACCCAGGTTAGGACGCAAGTCGAATCAGTGGGTAAGATGCACCATCTGGGTGTAAAATGACCATGAGACCAAATCTGATTCAAACCCATGTGAAATAAATAATAATTTAAAAACTAATTTAATCATTTCTTTTCATAAAGGTAACTTTAGCAACATAAAACCAACAAAAATTAAGTTTAAATTTCAATATTTAATTGTTTGCATTTCTGAAACAATAGGCCTATGTTGAACACCAAAGTTGTAGCCTTCCTAAAAACAGATTAAGTTTGTTGGCCATTAGGGACTACAGGTGGAAAGATATATCTGATTATAATGTAATGAAAAGCATTTTCTGGTTCTTATCAGAGAAGGATTTGGTGCACTTGTACACTGTCCCTATCAAATAAACTAAATGATATCTAAATGATAATAAACTATCAATGATAAACTAAACCAGTAATATCACAATACCAGTTTATAATTCAGAGATTTAACTTAACTACAGTGCCTTATGGTGGGGTAAGTTAAAATGCTGACTCAATTTACCCCACATTTTGGCTCACTTTGCCCCATAGCTGCCATTTTGGAAAAAAAAAAAAAATAGCTACTGTTGCTTACCAGTTCAGGCTAATATTTAGCTAAATGCATGGTTGCTTATGTTGCTAAATCACCTATATGTATCATATATATTTTTAGACCTGGATAAATTTGCTTTGATATAACAACCATTTCATCTGTTATGCTACAATTTTACTTTGACAAGCCAAAAACAGTTTTTAAAGTAAGTGGGTGCCTTCCACTCCTCTCATATGTTTCTCATTTTCACAGTCTGGCATAAATGATGGGTGGTTCCAAAATGTATGGTCAAGCGACAGTAAAAGTGTACAGTTGCCAAGATGTACAGTTAACCACTGGCTCAACTTACCCCACTCTCCCCTACTTTCATTGAAGATGAGGCAGAAGCAGACTCAGAGAGTGAGGGAGACCCCACTCTTATCAAAACAACAGTGTGCTGTCTTTTCTTTTAATTGTATATTTGTAACAACTAGATAATTTGTATTAACAAGCACCCACCCCCCTAGTGCCCCCTTTTTGGTTTTGGGCCACTGCTCCTCAAAATGTCCACGGCCCTGGGTCAGAGAGCTCTCCGATTTAATCAAAAATATCTTAATCTGTGTTCCAAAGATGAATGAAGGTCTTACGGGTTTAAAACGACATGAAGGTGAATAATTAATGACATAATTTTCATTTTGGGGTGAACTAACCCTTTAACATAAGGCAGCAACATAAAAAAATGTGAAAAAAACAAAACAAAACAAAAAAACAAGGGGTATGAATAGTTTCGCAAGGCACTGTAGCTAAAAAATAAGAAAAAAGAAAAAAAAGGTGATGGACACCTTTAAAACACTGTTTTGTTTTGAATTAGAGAATTCAGAGCACGTATCAAACATGAAGTCAAATGAAATCAGCAAATAAGGCTTTGTTTTCTGGTATTGGGCTGATTATGCAAGCCCATCATACAACATACAAACCAAGCCTTACTATACAATAGCTTTTTTTATATTTATTCATATTTTATGATTTGTAGCTTATATTTTATAGATTACGCTTTCATGAAAGCATTGCAAATAGTTTGTAAATGGTGTGTTTGCATGTTTGGGCTGTTTTGCAATACACTATTGCATTAACAGTGTTTCGGTCAGCAGGTGTCACTAGCATGTGGTGTTTTCCAGCACTTTAAAAAGTTTCCCTCATCAGTATCTAAACATTCATGACAAAATCTCTGGCCCTTTGAGGTTCAATTTCCAACCTTGATCAAACACACCTGAACAAGCTAATCGAGGTCTTCAGGATTACTAGAAAATTACAGGCAGGTTTGATCAAAGTTGGAGCTAAACTCTGCAAGAAAATGGAGCACGAGGGCCAGAGCTGAGAACTCCTGATCTAATTTCTAGAGCAGTTGTTCCCAACCACATCCCTGGATAAACACTGCACATTTTGCATGTCTTCTTTGCCTGACACACCCATTTCAGGTCTTGGAGTCTGTACTAATGAACTCATGATCTGAATCAGGTGTAATAAAGGAAAATGTGCAGTGTTGGTAGGGAGGAGATCCAGGAACGTGGTTGAGAACCATTGGTCTAGAGCAGGGCATTCCTGCCACCTTCCAGTAAAGTTTAGTTCCAACACACCTCCCTGGATGTTTGTTGTGATCCTGAAGACTTCATTAGCTCATTCAGGTGACCCTCCTGGAAGGTTTTCAAATAGGTCCGTTTTCACAGTCTACAGTCCAAATTTATCCACTTGGGACAATGTCTTCAAAAAGCTCAGTTTTCAAAGGACAAAAAACACCATCTCAATGCGGAAGAACAAAATGTAAAGAAAACAACCTGTTTTCAAATGTATTTGGATTAGTGTAGACGTAGCCTAAAGCCCGAGAGACACTGAACGATTTTCGGCTGTCCCAGACGAAAGATTTATATTGTGAAACAATCGTGGCGATTTCTGTGATCGTGGCTCCTAATCTGTGGTTCTGTGTCATACAGTGAGAGAAGCTCAAAGACGGCTGTTGTCACGGTCTTGCGACCAAAGACAGCCTGCGATCATTTTCCGAAAGTGTCAGCATGATCATCGCACAGTGTGTTTGCTGCTACGACCCACGTTTACTGACCAGCCAATAAAAATGCAGTATGAAATGGCGTGTTGATCAACGTGGCTAAAACTTAAAACTGCTTACCTCAAACTCTTTTAACTTCCTCTTTTACAACTTCATCTTTTTAAAATTGTACAATTCCCTAACTGTGCTTTGTCATGGTCTTTTTGTTTACCAGTAACGCATGCTAATGACATTTGTGACCCTGGCTGTGAAAACGTCTCCGGTTACTATCGTAACCTTGGTTTCCTGAGAGCGGGAACGAGACATCACGGAGAAATTCTCTGTTATGGGAACTCCTTCCCTTCAACCGCATAACGCGAGGACGATGACTCAGAAGACAGGGCAGACAACGACACAGTCTGCGTTCTGAAGGGGGTAGATAGTGATTTAGGCACGTAGCCCGGTCTCGGCCGGAGAGTGACGCTGCAGTCACCGGGTCCGAAGCGAATACAGTCGCTGTCCACAGAAAACGCATGTAAATCCCCAATGCGCTTAGCCGAAGCGAGGGCAAGAAGAAGTGCAGTTTTGAGAGATAGCTCCTTCAAATCAACGGATGTTAAAGGCTCGAATGGTGGCTGTGAAAGAGCTCTTAACACCACCTCTAGGTCCCAGGGCGGGACTGAAGGCGGACGCGGGGGATGCAATCTCCTCGCTCCCTTGAGAAAACTCACCACCAGCGCGTGCCTGCCGATCGATTGCCCGCCCAGGGGGGAACGAAACGAGGCAATAGCTGCCACATAGACTTTCAGTGTTGATGGTAGAGAACCACTATCCAGTCTGTACTGTAGAAAACGCAGAACATCCGACACAGAGCAAGTAGCCGGGTCGATATGAACATCACTGCACCATTTCACAAACACTCCCCATTTCAGAGCATACAAACGCCTCGTAGAGTGTGCCCACTCCTCCGAGAGCGTGTCAGGACATGAGAATGCAGGGTGTTCAGCTCCTCTGATATCCCCGAAGCAGCCACACATGAAGGCTCCACAACTGCGGGTTCGGGTGCCACACCGAGCCGCTCACCTGAGATAGCAGGTCCTTCCTTATGGGGATCGGCCAGGGCGGTGCCACCAACAGCTCTGTCAGGTCCGTGAACCAAGGCTGGTTCGGCTGGTTCGGCTGGTTCGGCTGGTTCGGCTGGTTCGGGGTGATGAGTATCACCGAAGCCCCCTCCTCCCTGATCTTGCATAACACCAGTGGCAATATCTTGATCGGAGGAAACGCATACAGCCTGGCTGCTGGCCAGTGCGATGTCAGAGCGTCCCCCTTCAACGGGGAGTGAGACAGCGAGAAGAACAGCGGGCAGTGCGCATTCTCGCTCATGGCGAACAAATCCACCTCCGCTCTCCCATAGCGAGTCCAAATCATCCGAACCGACTCGGGGTGCAACCTCCACTCTCCTTGGGGAATCCCCTTCCTCGAAACCATGTCTGCCCCGCGGTTCAGGAGACCGGGGATGTGAGCTGCTCTGATGGAGAGAAAGTGGCAGTCCGCCCATAGCAAGGGATTCTCTGCCTGCTCGTACAGAGCCCTGGAGCGTACGCCTCCTTGCTGATTTATGTACGAGACCACGGACATGTTGTCGGTGCGAATCAGTACATGTCGCTGTTCCAGCTGCAGCCGAAAATCCATTAGAGCTAAGAACACCGCTTCCAGCTCCAAGCGGTTTATGTGCCACCGGCTCTGAGGTTCTGACCACAGCCCCGAAACCGGCCTGCCTTCACACACTGCTCCCCAGCCGCGAGTCGATGCATCCGTCGTGACCACGACACGCGACGTCACCAAACCCAGAGGAACCCCCCCGGCTGAAGAGCTCCGGGTTGCACCACGGCCTCATAGCTTCGATGCCGCCGCGGGAGATCGCGATGTGCAAATGGCCTGAAGTCCACGCTGTCCATGGGACTCGAGATTTCAGCCATAACTGCAACGGGTGCATGTGTAGTAAGCCCAGATGACATACCGCTGAAGCAGACGCCATGAGTCCCAGCAGCCTCTGAAATTCCTTCAAGTGAACAGAGCTGCCCAGTCTGAAATGGTGCAGGGAAGACAAAATGGCCGCCGAGCGCTCCTGAGAGAGGTGGGCTCGCATCTCCACCGAGTCGAAGCACACCCCCAGATATGTTATAGACTGACTCAGGGCGAGAATGCTCTCCTGCATGTTGACACATAGCCCTAGGGACTCTAAGTGACGAAGCAGCATGTATATATGGCTGAGTAGCGTGTCCCGGGACTGAGCTAGAATCAGCCAATCGTCCAGATAGTTGAGAACGCGCATCCCGCTCGCTCTGAGGGGGGAAAGCGCTGCATCCATGCACTTCGAAAAAGTGCATGGGGCCAAAGCCAGCCCGAAGGGGAGAACAGAGTATTGGTACGCTGTGCCCTCGAAAGCAAACCTCAGAAAGCGTCTGTGATGCGGTGCTATCTGAATGTGAAAGTACGCGTCCTTTAAGTCCACGGACGCAAACCAGTCCCCAGGGCGAATTTGCGCCAGGATCTGTTTCAGCGTTATCATCCTGAACGGACGCTTGCAAAGCACTCTGTTGATGGGCCTGAGATCTAGAATCGGACGGAGTCCCCCGTCTCTTTTGGGTACCACGAAATAGCAGCTGTAGAAACCGCTCTCCAGCTCGCTCGGCGGGACTCGCTCTACCGCTCCTTTCTCGAGCAGACCGCATACCTCTTGTCTCAGAACCAGGGCATTTCGAGGCAATGTTAGCGACTGCACCACGCCGTTGAAACGGGGCGGTCTGCGTCTGAATTGAAGAGTATATCCGTGCTCTATCACACGAGTAGCCAACACGAGATTCCCGGAATAACTTCCCACGCACTCTGGAACTGACATAGCGGCTTTAGCGGCTTGGTCGTTGGATGCGCCAGCGAGTGATGCGCGGCTATAACCTGTGTGGGCGGCAGCTCTACACCGCTCTGAGGCGGGGCAAGCAGCACCGCATTGACTGAGTGAGGAGGAAAGAGCTCTTTTTGTGAGAATGTGTGCATTTTTATTGAATGAACATCCAACACACAAACATTTGAACACATGAACTT
This sequence comes from Spinibarbus caldwelli, assembly GCA_039654775.1. Classification (NCBI taxonomy): domain Eukaryota; kingdom Metazoa; phylum Chordata; class Actinopteri; order Cypriniformes; family Cyprinidae; genus Spinibarbus; species Spinibarbus caldwelli. Next base: position 20,677,498 of record CM077265.1, on the reverse strand, counting down.
TTGGCGCTTTGGAGCCGGGCTGCTCGCGCACTCTCCTCCTCTCTTCAGACCGTCAGGATGACGGCTTAGCAGCCGGCGGCGGGCGAGTGTCACGTCGCGGGCTCCTCCGCTGGCCATGGCGCTTCCTCCCAGGACCCCACGCCTTCCGTTGGGAAGAGCCAGGTGCCGACGAGGACCTGGATCTCGCCGTCTGCTGCTGGAAAGCGCGCCTCGGCATGACGTGACTCGTGGCTTTGGCGTGCTTTTGAGCCTCCGCGAAGCGCTCAATAATGGACTCCACGGCGTCACCAAAGAGGCCGGAGGGAGTCACAGGAGCGTTCAGCAGCACCTTACGGTCAGCATCCTTGAGGTCAGCTAGGTTTAGCCATAGGTGCCTCTGAAGGACGATCATAAAACTTATGGCCTTACCCACGGCCTGGGCTGCTCACTTTGTCGCCATCAGCACGAAGTCCGTCGCCGCACGCAGATCCTTAATAGCCTCCAAAGTGAGAGCTCCGCCCTCCGCCGCCTGCAGGAGCTTCGCCTGAAAAACCTGCAGCACCGCCATGGCGTGCAGCGCGGAAGCCGCCTCGCCATCAGAGGCATATGCTTTATTAGCGAGGTGGGCGGTGGTCCTACACGGCTTCGAGGGAAGGCTGATGTCCGAGCCTAGGGTCTTGGCTGCTGCAGGACACAGGTGTGCGGCGACGGTCTCCTCGACAGGGCGAGAGCGCACGTACCCGTGGGACGCGTGCCGATTGGGGCGAAGACCACGTTTTCACCAGCTGCTCGTGTACGTCGGGGAAGAAGGGGACCGACGCCCTCGAGTCAGCTTTCCGGGTGGATCTGAAATACCAGGAGTCGAGCTTACTCTTGGCAGGCTCTTCTGGAGGACTCCAGGTAAGCTCCAACTCCTGGACAGCCTTTGACAGAACCCTCATGAGCTCCTCTTGGAGGTCTGGGGGCCCTGTGCTGTCCGTTTGATCGGGCTCCGACCCCGCCCAATCCTCCCTCTCCGAGGCCAAAATGGACATCGAGTCATCCCCCTCCTCCTGGCCAAAGGACACAAACTCCTCGATGTTGGAAGGAGGGCGGAAGCAGTCCTCGGGTAAGGAAACTGGGGAACGGGGTGACCGTTGGGTTTGGCGGAGCGGCAAGATGATGCTCCCGCCACCGGTAGAGTGGGGGCCCACCAGCGGCACGCTGGCAGTAGTGGGCCTCATCCCAAATAGGCCGCGAGCCATATCGCGGCGTGTCCGGAGCACGCGTGCCGGCAGGTCCGCGCAATGTCTGCAGTCAGACTCGTCCAGCGCCGCCTCGGCGTGGGCCAGGCCCAGGCAGGCGACGCAGTGATCGTGTTGATCCGGCGGCTCTATTGGTCCCACGCAGATCTTGCAAACTGTAGCCATAATGAATTCAGCAGGTGAAGTAGAAGATTCTGACGTAATTGTCGCGGGCACCGCATTTATACTGCCTCTCGAGCTCATCAGTATTTGCATGCGATTTGCATACTTCGCGACAATTGGCCAGTCATTTGGACTGGCGTGAGCCAATAGGACTTCAGGAAAGGTCGAAGGGAAGGAGTTCCCATAACGGAGAAATTCTCTGTGATGTCTCGTGAAAGCTCGAGAGAGAACCCAGCTATTTTTTGGCGATTTACTGTTTTCTACATAAAATCATCCTTCATAAGGCAAAGAACATTCTGTGAAAATGTAACCATAATACCTTTAATATTGACTAAGACCACGTCAAAGATTGAAATCATAGTGAAATTAATGGTTGAAATCAAACTTTGATACTTGTTATCTCATAATTAGATTTTGAGACTAGCCTGGATTTCACAGAAAGGGTCACATTTTATTCTTCACTAGTAATTTTCGTTGTAGCCTGTGAGCCAATAGGTGTCATCATCGTACAGTCTGCATACATGTTGTACCCAAGCTTTGTAATGATCTTATAGGATTGCTAAAATCATGCAGTATGTAGAAGGCTTTAAACATGACAGTTCAAGATGGTCACTGGTCACATGATAGGACTTTTCTTATTTAGGGTTCTGTCTGTTCAGGGACAAGTTTACTGTTTCAGTTTACTGTTTTGAGCTGTTGCCTCTTTTTAATATTTTATATTATTGATTTTACTTTTTTAGAAGCTTTGTATTGTTACTGTTCATTGTTGGTAGTATTGTTACAATGTTGATAAGGTCAGACAGAAATAGGAAGATGTTGCTGTAGATCTTTCTTTGTGGGTGACAGCAGCACCAGATTATCTGCAAACAGGACACATTTGGCTTACATGTTTAGTATTATAACTGATAATAAATATATACTGTTGTTGCCTTTGATGGGTATTAAACTCTACTTTTTGTAATGCTGCTTTGAAATGTTACGTATTGTGCAAAGTGTCAAATGCAAAACTGACTTGACTGATGATTCTTGTTTATCTGCTGAATATTCATCAATAATTTCACTGTTTATCTATCGGTGCAGCTCTGAGACTGAACGATAAACTAAAGTATTTATCTAACATTCATCCATTGCTTTACTGACTGAATAGTGAGTGAATTTGTGACACTCATAATTCCATATTAGAAGACAAAAATATCAGCAAGTTGCCCTGACATGAAATGTAGCAGGAAGGCTAATTAGCCTATATATGTAACAGCGTTCAATTCAGTTTAAAGGATAATCCAATATTAGCGCCCAACAATAAAAAATATATTTTCATTTACACACTCTCATGTCATTCGAAAGCCATAAGAATGTGGTTCATCTCCAAAACACAGATTCATATGGATTTGTTTTCTGATATCTTTAAGTTTTGGTTTCCTGGACAAGTATTATAGGTCTTACAGGTTTGGAACAAATTGAGGACAAGTAAATGATGACAGAATTTTAATTTTTGGGTCGACTATCCCTTAAGTGCTGTAGATGCTGGTCTTTATTGGTAAAAGTCAAAGCAAACATTGTTAAAAACAGCCAGATATTCTGCAATCGTTATAAGAAGTTACATTTTAGAGGTGGTATGAAGCATAACATGTAAACTTTAGACAGACCTGACAAAAGACTGAGATTGTCTTCATCTAGAGGTGAATGTGCAGCAAGACACAGACAGGTTGAGGCACCTAAACAATGTTCCCTTGTGAAAATGAAGTACAATTTAGCATATATTTAAAAAAAATAAATAAATAAAAAAATAAACACTTCCGTGTTTATTACGAAAATAATATTCAATTCAATTCAAGTTTATTTGTATAGCGCTTTTCACAATACAAATCGTTGCAAAGCAGCTTTACAGGAAATTAAGCTTCTACAATATATTTATACATTGTAGAAACTTAATATATTTAACTTATGGTGAAATTTGGTAGGTCTGTATGTTGTCTGAGGGTAGGCATCATCTGAGGTCCCCTGAGGGGTTGGCATCATCTCTTCTCAGGTGTTCTGTAAATCCTAGTTACCACAGGATGTTAATCCCGTGGCAGAAACAGAGAAACAAATAGAGACATAATTAGCGTAGCTGCTGTTCCAACCAAGCAAAAATGATTTGTTCAATCCAAGCTAAAGAACAATAATGTGTGTTTGATCAGATATAACTGCAGTACAAGATTATGAGATGCATTATGTGAATGCTTGGCTAAAGAGATGTGTCTTTAATCTAGATTTAAACAGAGAGAGTGTGTCTGAACCCCGAACGTTATCAGGAAGGCTATTCCAGAGTCTGGGAGCCAAATGTGAAAAGGCTCTACCACCTTTAGTTGACTTTGTTATCCTAGGTACTACCAAAAGTCCAGAGTTCTGCGACCTTAGAGAGCATGATGGATTGTAGCGTGGTAGAAGACTAGTTAGGTACGCAGGAGCCAAACCATTAAGGGCCTTATAGGCAAGTAATAATATTTTGTAACTGATGCGGAACTTAATAGGTAGCCAGTGCAGAGACTGTAAAATTGGGGTAATATAATCATATTTTCTTGACCTGGTAAGGACTCTAGCCACCGCATTTTGGACCACCTGTAGTTTGTTTACTGAAGATGCAGGACAACCAGCTAGCAGTGCATTACAATAGTCCAGTCTAGAGGTCATGAATGCATGAACTAGATTTTCTGCATCAGAAACAGGTAACATGTTTCGTAGCTTGGTAATGTTTCTAAGATGGAAGAATGCTGTTTTTGTAACATGGGAAATATGATTTTTAAAAGACAAGTTGCTGTCTAATAACACCCAGATTTTTGACTATAGAGGAAGTAACAGTACATCCATCTATTTGCAAATTATAATCCAAGAGATTCTGTGTACTGTTTTTTGGTCCAATAAGTAATATCTCTGTCTTATCTGAATTTAATAGGAGAAAATTATTGGTCATCCAAACTTTTACATTTATAACACACTCTGTTAGCTTAGATAATTTAGAAGTTTCATCTGGTCTTGTTGAGATATATAGTTGAGTATCATCAGCATAACAATTGAAACTAATCCAGTATTTTCTAATAATATTACCAAGGGGCAACATGTATATTGAAAATAGCAGAGGACCTCGGACAGATCCTTGTGGTACTCCATACTTTACTGGTGATAATTGAGATGACTCCCTGTTTAAATAAACAAAGTGGTAGCGATCAGACAGGTAGGATTTAAACCATCTTAAAGCCTGCCCTTGAATACCCGTAGAGTTTTGTAATCGATCTATGAGTATGTCATGATCAATAGTGTCGAACGCAGCACTAAGATCAAGTAAAACTAGCAATGAGATGCAGCCTTGGTCTGACGCAAGCAGCAAGTCATTTGTAATTTTAACAAGTGCGGTTTCTGTGCTATGGTGGGGTCTGAAACCTGACTGAAATTCTTCATAGAGATCATTTTTTGCAAAAAAGAGCACAACTGAGCAGACACAACTTTTTCTAAAATTTTAGACATAAACGGAAGATTAGAAATGGGTCTGTAATTTGCTAGTTCATTAGGATCTAGTTGTGGTTTTTTAATAAGAGGCTTAATAACCGCCAGCTTGAATGATTTTGGGACGTGACCTAAAGATATCGATGAGTTAATAATATTGAGAAGCGGTTCTTCTGCTACAGGTAACAACTCTTTCAGTAATTTAGTGGGTACAGGATCTAATAGGCATGTTGTTGGTTTAGATGCAGTGATAAGTTTATTTAGCTCTTCCTGCTTTATAGTTGTAAAGCCCTGCAGTTTTTCTTTGGATGCGATGAATGGAGCTGAAGTACTAGACGCTGCAGAATCTCTTATTGTATTTCTGATGTTATCTATCTTATCTGTGAAGAAATTCATAAAGTCATTACTATTAAATTGTGAGGGAATATTTAGATTGGGTGGCCTCTGTTTATTTGTTAATCTAGCCACTGTGCTAAATAAAAATCTTGGATTGTTTTGGTTATTTTCTATGAGTTTGCGGATATGCTCTGCCCTGGTAGCTTTTAAAGCCTGTCTATAGTTGGACTAGGGATGGGCGATAAATCGATTTTATCGATTAACTCGAATGTGTAGTTTAAGTTGATTTGTTTGAATGAAAATCGGTTTTCTCTTTAACATCCGCCGAAGCTCCTCTCTGGGCTCCCGTAGTCCTGAATGGGCTCAGCCCTCCCCCCGCGCATTTGCCATATTAGAGTTTAGTTAGGGTTTCGTGATCCCCCCGCAATCCACCGCATCCCAACGTGTTCGGAAAGAAAATGACATATACTGCGGATCCCTTAAAGCAGTGTTACTCATTGCGCGGCTCGCCAAGCTTTAATTTGTGGCTCGCATGGCAGTAAATAATACGATGATATGAGCAATACAGAGGTTTCATAAAAACATTAAAAAACAAGCAGAGCTATAACATAGCCCATTAAAAAAACTTACACCGTGTCTACACCGGACGCGAGCGTCGTGGTGCGATCAGGGTTTTATGATTTCTGCGATGCGGAAAACGCGGACGGAATCGCGGAATCTAGTTATAAAAACAAAATTTACTGTATAACGCGAAATGTCATTGAATTTGTCAAAGTTTGGATGAATAAATCAAAAGTAGGTAATTACACTTAAATCAAATCACGATATGAACTATATCTGTAAATATTAAGCTGCAAAAATACCATTTAAATATGAATCCTGCGTCTCGTTTTGAATGAATGCACAGACGCGCAGTTTCCTTTACTACACACATACTGAACATACTCGCCAAATGAGGCCATAAATACATGAACAACAGTCAGTGTCTGCTCTATTACTAATAATAATAATAATAATAATATGATATATATATATATATATATATATATATATATATATATATATATTATTATTATTTTTTTTTATTTTATTTTTTTTTTAAATACCCAAAACAGCTGGATTATAAAATGGAAATATAGACTAGAAAGATATTTAAACTTGCTCTGCCCTTACGTTCATGACATTGACTCACTGTGGAGAATAAATAAATACGAGATGGGAGGAAAATGTATATTTCTTTCCCTCTCGGTTTTATCATTGGGTGATCATCATACTCTATATAAAATTATGGGAATCAGAGAGCCGCTATTATGCATTGCAACTGCTTTTGAATGCACGATCGCTTTTTAGTTTCACTTCCACTTTGGAGATTGGCGATCGCACGTCCGTGTTTATACTATGGAGCGGCAGTACTTACCACACATTTTACAAGATTAGATGTTTGTCAGTTTTGCTCATGATCTGCAAATCATTTGTCATCGTCCTGAGTCATCTCTCCTTACTCTGTTTATGTGGTAAGTGAAATTTTGTACTGTAATGTAACTGTAACAGGCAACCGTTAACAATCGTTATTTGTTTTCCGTGCCTTTCTGAATAGGGATTCAGGCTTCGGGCACACCCCCTAACCCCCACGATGTCATCGTCCATCGTTTATCAGAACTACCTCCTATCTACTGAATAGCAAGATGTTAAACTTGTGTTTAAAGAAAACTTATAAAAAAGGGTCACACCATTTTGTTTTATGTTACATTTTATGTTATGTTATGTTACATTTTAACTGTTTACAATGGCAGGGCCTGCCATCTTGTCTCTTTGGCTTGTTGTTTCTGATTGCACTTTAACCTCAAGGGGGAAATCCAGATCAAATCCCAAAAGGGAAAATCAAAACAAAATAAAGTTAAAACTTGTTTAGAACAATTTATTTGTCATCTGCAGATTGATTTTATTGTGGGTGTGTGGGGGTGGGGGGGGGCCATATCGCCCAGCCCTAAGTTGGACATACTGTTTTTCCATGCAATTCTAAAAACTTCCAAGTTAGTTTTTCTCCATTTGCGCTCAAGTTTACGAGTTTCTTTCTTGAGAGAATGGGTATTACTGTTGTACCATGGCGCAGTACGTTTTTCTCTAACCTTTTTCAATTTGATGGGTGCAACAGCTTCTAATGTATTAGAGAAGATAGTGCCCATGTTGCTAGTCATTTCATCTAGTTCATATGTATTTATGGGTACACAGAGCAGTTGAGATAAATCAGGCAGGTTATTTCTGAATCTATCTTTAGTGGTTGGAACAATAGTTCTTCCTGGACGATAACGCAGAGCCATATAGTTAATATCAGTAATACTCAGCATGCACGATACTAGAAAACATCATCACTTTGAGGTACGATATTTATGTCAGTAAGATCAGTTCCATGTGATATAATTAAATCTAGCGTATGATTAAAACAATGAGTGAGCCCAGTGACGTTTTGCTTGACTCCAAAAGAATTTATTAGGTCAGTAAACGCAGGTCCTAACGCATCATTTGTTTTATCAACGTGAATGTTAGGTCTGAGAGGAAATCTGCAAATTCTTTTAAGAAATCTGTATATGGCCCTGGCGGTCTATACACAGTAGCCAGAGCAAGAGATAGGAGAGATTTATTTTGCATATCTGACAGTGTAACATTAAGCAGAAGCAATTCAAATGAGTTAAACCTGTATCCTGTTTTCTGGGTAACATTGAGAATATCATTATATATTGTTGCAACACCGCCGCCACGACCAATCTGACAGGGCTCGTGCTTATAACAGTAGCTTGGTGGAGTAGACTCATTTATACCAATATAATCATTTGGTTTGAGCCAGGTTTCAGTCAAGCAGAGCACATCAAAACTATTATCTGTTATCGTTTCATTTACAATAATTGCTTTGGGTGCGAGTGATCTAATGTTTAGGAGCCCAAGCTTTAAAAATTGCTTTTGTTTATTTGTTTTGCAGTTTTCTGGTTTAATCACGATCAGATTATTTCTAGATCCTGCATTAAATTTATATTTTGGCTTCACTGTTCGGGGAACAGACACAGTCTTTATAGATTGGACAGCACAAGTATTTCTATCATTTAAGTGGGTAGAACAAAAGTCATCATAGCAGTTATTTGAGAATGGGCTTACTAGTCAGATGGAGCGTAGAGTCCTGGAGATGTTGTCCGACAGGAGTTCTGCTCCGACTCTGCTGGGGTGCAGGCCATCAGCGCGGAAAAGCCTAGGACGCTCCCAGAAAAGATTCCAATTATTAACAAAGAGCAGTTTCTGTTCTTTACACCATGACAATAACCATTCGTTTAAAGCAAAAAGTCTACTGAACCTTTCGTGTCCTCGTCGATACGTGGGAAGCGGTCCAAACATGATGATCGTCGCCGCGGGTGATGCTCTGTGCACCGTCTCGATCAGGCTCCTGAAGTCCCTCTTCAGTGTCTCTTGTCTGCTGCAGCCTGGTGTCGTTCACCCCCGCGTGCAGCACGATCGCGCCGATGCTCTCGTCGTCCTTCAGGATCGCGGGTATCTGTGCAGAAACATCGAGAACACGAGCGCCAGGGAAACAGTGAGTGTGTGCTTTACCTTCAGCTAACGTAGCACGGACGTGCCGGACGATGGAGTCTCCGATGATCACAGCGTCGCGGTCCGTCTCGCGGAGGGGAGCGAAGCGGTTCCGGGTGGAGATCTCGAAGACCGGAGGCGGCGGAGGGGGAGAGGTCCTCGCGCGGGGCCTGGCTCACGTCTTCTGCTGCTGCTGCACCCAGGGTCCGTGGTGTCCCGGCGCCGGAGTGAAGGACATCTGGGAAGATCGTGTCCTGGGTGCACAGGATCTGTGCAGAGAAACACACGGAGTAGAGGTGGTGGGAGTGTTAGCGGCGCGCTGTATACTTACCCCGGACTTGTGAGCGTCAGCCCGGGATGTTTCCAGCGCGGCTCTCCGCTCTCTCAGCTGGGTCTGCTTCTCCACCAGCTCGCGGATCTGCTTCTCCACGGCCTCCAGCTCCAGCTGCACCGAATGTAGCTCGAACTTGTCCTCGCCTGCACTCAAAGGTAGACACACATCCGCAATTAAAGCAAGTAGCAGTGAGTAAAACAACGGTAATGTGTGTGAATAGAGTATTAGCAATGTAAGCGAGATTAGCAGCAAATGCAACCACGCTGGCGATGCTAACGGGCTATAAGCTAATAGCGGACTCTGGAAATCAAAATAAAACTAGTGATAACAAGGCGCTTTGATTGTTTTTGTTGTAGAATACAATAGGGGATATATTCACACGTTATAGAAACGAAAATGATGGTGTCTAAAATAGATTTCAAGATTAGAAAATAGACGATAAAGAATTAATCGTCAAGAATGAACTTGACGGAGCTCAAACTCCAAACACGCAGCAGTAACAAACAGTGATATGATGTAGCCTAGCCTGCTTTGAAAGATTATACTGTTATAGGTGTAAACTGAATGTAATGATTTTGGACATTTAACTGCATTTTATTTGTTATAAAATGAAAATGTATTATAGTTTAAATTTATATTAAATGCAACTGGCTGAATTTCAGAGTGCTTTTTTACCACTAATGTACATCTTTATATGTAATTTCATAATTACTTTGTTTCATAATTGTCTGTATGAAAAACTGCTGAATGTACCGACAAGAATTTATGGTAAACTAAATTATACCTTAATTTAATTTTTATTGAAACTTGCATCACATGTATTTAAAAAATATTTGTAAGTAATGATAAAGTTGATATTTAAATCAACTTCAAATGTTAAAGTTGAACACACTGCAGTTAAAATGATGAAAAATTAATTTATAATTATTTCAAGCGTACTTTAAAGCAACATTTTTATTTGACAATATTATATGTTTATTTTAAAATAGGTTCAATATAATTAAACGCACTTCATATCCACACGAATTATCCAACTTAAGTTACATGAGCATTCTCATTTATGTAGAACAGTACTGTTGAGATCCACTGATGTAGAATAGGCTACAATAAACAATTGAACCGGATTCGTTTTCAATAAGGAAGCTGCACATAAAGCTTGTGAAGTAGAGGAGGAGCCATCAGTCACTCAAATCAGCTGTTCTCACATTCCTGTGTCAGACTTTCGCCGGTTCAGAAGGGATACAGGAACTAAGTACCGTAAGTTATATCTTTACATATAATGCATTTCAATTTTTTGTTTCACATTCATGTCGTGTACATGTTATGCCATAATTCCTTTACTTCTGTAAGAATAATTATATTAGCTATAATTATTAGTGCAATAACTTTAAAATACCCGTGATGTCTGTTTTGACTTTTTTTTTTTTTTTTTTTTACTCAGTTTCAAACTGACAGTATTTTAAAGTGTTTGTAAGAAAAGTTAGGTTCTACTCTAGAAGTGTAAGTGATAGCAGTATGAGCTTATAAACAGTCACAAAGTTTACATGTGAAGGATTACAGGTCGAAGTCAACAGAGAAGACGATTACTTCATATGAAATGTTTATGTACAAAGGTCGACATGATTTTTAGCTGATAATGTGTTGTAAACGTTGCGGCAAGCTAAAAATGAAAGGAGATTTCACAATTTCCTGTTTATGATTTCCACTTCTCCTGATTGTGAAAGTAACTTTGGTTGACTAGTGCTAAATGACTTCTTCTCGAGAGACGAGGAAGTCTCGTGTTATCATGCCGTACTGAATTGCTTTTCAATAATATTGCATTTTCTACTATTATTTTTGTGGTATCCCTTTCATTAGAAACAGATTTTAAATCATGTTCTAAACAGAGCATTGGTTTTAACAGGAATGAGGAAATTGTGTGCTTTGATTTGATGGCACAGCTTTCACTTCCCCTTGTAGCCTATTAATACATTTGTGTGAGGAATAGATGCCATAAAACTTCTACATTTTCGACATGAATTATTGCCAGCATTTCAACTGAAGAGTTTTTCCATGATTGCATTTGCAAGTTTCCTTTCTTCACTAAAAAATATTCACATAAATCAGAAGGCATGAAATATATGTAGATCTACATGTGTTTATTTTTTAAATAATTGAAACATGTTATGATACCATGTAATATAAAACAGAGTACAATCTTTGAACCCCTTTTGAACCTCTGTTAGCCATATGAACTGATGTTGTCCTGTGAAAAAAAAAAAAATAAATCAATAAAAAAAAATTTAAAAAAAAAAAAAACAGCTAATCATGGATCCTGGTTTTATATTGTTTTAAAGCAACATTATAATAATTTGATTAAAATGTGCTAAATTGATAGTTTTTTTTTTAATGTAATTTGGGGAGAGTTGTCATTTGTTTTTATAATTTTATTTAATTACTTTTAGTTTCTATGATTGATATTGATATTTTTGTGTTATCTTTTCCATTTGTTTCATAAATTGGTTTGCATTTATTTTTTTACTGGTTAAATTTTTGCTAAATAGAGCATATTTTATTTTTCAAAATTAGATTTTTTTTAACAGCATCAGAAGAACACGAAGCTTCAGTCATTCAAGATACTTAATCTGAGAAATATTTATTATGTATTTGTTTTTATTTCCAGCTGCAATGGACATCATAGAACCAATCCTAGCCATCGCAGAAAAGCTGTACAGCCTGTGTGAAGAGGTGAAGGCCAACAAGAAGCGCTGCAGACGTTTGGTTCACCGCGTGTCCACTCTGGCTGGGCTGGTGAGGGCCGTGAAGGTTAATGGCTTTGGGACTGAACCCGAACAGGTTAGAAATGGGCTTGAGAATCTTAAACTCACTCTGGAGTCAGCCGAGAAGGTAGTGAGGAAATACACTTCCTTCAGCTATTTGAAACGCATCGCCAAAGCGCATGAACTTGGTGAAGAGTTCAGTTGCCTAAATGAGAGGCTGAATGATGCGGCTCAGGTGCTTTCTCTAGCACTTCAGGTCGAGCACAGAGCAAATATAGAAAAAGTGTTTCAGGAAGCAACAAGGCAGCGGGAAGATGAAGAGGACAGGCAGAGTGACTCTCTGGAACTCCGGGAATGTAAGTTGTATGAATTTGAGTAGGAATAAAATGTGTACTTCCAGGATACAACTGGAACCTTTATTAGACCAGGGGTGTCCAAACCTGTTCCTGGAGGGCCACTGTCCAGTTTGGCTCCAACCGTAATTAAACAAGATAAACAAAGTCTTCAGACTCACTAGAAACATCCAGGAAATTGGATTGGAGCTAAACCCTGCAGGATGTTGGCCCTCCAGGAGCAGGACTGGACAACCCTGCTTTAGACGGTGTATTTACAGAGTATACATTTGTCTCCTATAGTGCTTCAGTCTTTAGCCCAGGAGAGCAAAGGAACAAACACGATGGTTGACGCTGTGCAAAAGACAGTTGACCAAACTCAAAGAGATGTGCAGGATATTAAAGAGATCCTGGAATCATGTAAGTATGGATAAGTGGGTCAATGACAAATAAGAGTATCCATAAAAAAGAAAAATATTTTTAAAAATGCTTTAAAACATATGCCAAGTTCTTAAAAATACTGTTTGTATTCATGTTGGTTTCATATGGTTTAAAAAATGGGGAGAAAAAAAACCTTAAGTTTAAATGCATTGGTGTTATTTATTTTAATTTAATGTTATGTGGCGTAACCAGCAAATAAAGAGTATTAACATTTTCTCAACACTTGAATACACGTGAGTGCACAAATCTTACATATATTACAGCCCTGCACCTTGAAAAATAAATAAATTAGAATCATTTGCTGATTCACAAAAATGGTCAAATATTACCTAATTTGATGATGCTGAGTAAAATGTTACATCATGTACTTTTTTTTTTTTCACAAAATAAGAATGAAGATTTTTCAAATTACATTAATGTTTTAGCTTTAATGCACTTATCAGAATAAAAAAGCAGGCAAATATCAAAAGTTTTTAATAATTTCATGGCTGCCTTACAAGCAAACAAGGTTACAGAAAGGTTACAAGTGCATTAGAATACAGGCTCAATAAAAAATCAGATCATAAAAATGCCAGGTTAAAAAGGTGAGTCTTGAGGCGAGATTTAAATGTATGAGTAGACTATTACTTTTGTGAATATCAAGAGTAAGAGAGTTCTATAAACGAGGGGCAGTATAACTAAAAATTCTAGATCCCATTGGTAAGACGAGAAATGGAGACTGAAGATCTGAGAGAGTGCGAAGGGGTGTAAATATGAAGAAAATCAGTAAGGTATGGAGGAGTGATATTATTAATAGCCTTGAATGTAAGACGCAGGATTTTAAAATCGATATGATACTTTACCAGAAGCCAGTGCAATCGCTGAAGAACTGGGGAAATGTGTTTGATGGAAGGAGTTCTAGAAAGAACACAAGCTGCATAGATTTGAATGTCTACAAGGAGGACTTCTGTTTTACTGCTGTTGAGTTTTAGGAAATGAGCACAAAGCCAGTCTTTAATTTCAGCTTGACAGCTAGACAAAGAAGGTGGAAGAAGGAACCCAAGGGCTTGGAAGACAGATAGAGCTTGGTATCATCAGCGTAGCAATGAAAATGGATACCAAATGTCCTAAAAAATATGATAGAGAGGAAGTAAGTAGATAATGAATAAAAGAGGGCCCAAAACAGAACCCTGCAGAACACTGGTGGTAACTTTAGATTGTTTGATCTGAAATTAAGTTGGATGAACTGAGTGCGACCAGAGAGATAGAATATAAATCAAGAAGGGGATCAGGGGGTGGGGCTGTTGGTGTGCTAGTAATCCCGACGGTAGCTATCCTTTCAAGGAGTATATTATGCAAGGCGGTATCGAAGGCCGCACTCAAATCAAGAAGGACAAGTATGGTTAATAAACCAGAGTCAGCTGCCAGCAGAAAATAGTTAGTGATTTTAATAAGGGCAGTTCAAACAGATTATTGTCCATGAAATGATCATCAAAAAAAAGTATTGCATGGAGTGACGAATACACATTTGGTGGCAGAAAATCAGGTGGTCATAATTTTGTTTGTTTTTTTAACTACAGAAAAAAAAGATTTAGAGTTCCCTTCACTAATGACAAAAAGAAGTATTTAAAATGTATCATTTAACTTTCAAACTGCAAAGGAGTGGGGAAATGAGTTCAAATACTTTAATGTCAAAGAAATTTACATTAACAGTTTATAAATAAGCTTTTTCACAAAATCCGCAATTTTCTGTCGCTGTTTGGAGGAAGATGGGAATCATGTCTTTGTGGCAGTTTTTCCAGTGATTAATGGATAATAGAAGACTTCTTCACCTTACAAATGGTTGTCAACAGCAAAAATGCTTCAAAATGTGTGACATACTTGAACGAAAAAAATAACTATTTTTGGAATCGGCACCCCAAAATTTGTAAGAAACAAATGTCATGAATGAATTCATCTTTTTTTATTATTATTATTAAATATTAATTGATAAACACCAATCCATTTTCTGGGGAGTCGCACCACATGACATTTTACAAGCTGACCTAACCTTCTGTCATAAGTAGGTCAAAATATCCAATGTCTAACAGACTTATTAACCCTGACAAGGGTCTTTCTGATATAATTTCCTTTTTCCTGCATAGTTGTTGCACCACATGACTTAGATTTAAAGTCAAAGGTTTTTAAATAGTAAATAAGTGTATATTAAAGAGATAATAATAAAAGGGTCACTGTTTTTCAAGAATTTCATTATTATAACGAGGCTTTTATGAAGTGTGAAGTAATGTTTAGTTTAGCATTGTTGAAGTAATGTTTTGAATGGTGTCTCAGCAGAACAGTTTTATTTGTCTTGTTGACAGTGAAAAAACCCCGCCTTCATCTGCAAGACATTAGAGAGATTAAACCAGAAGAACTGACCTACAGTTTCCCTATTAAACCCCTTATGAAGTGCAGCCATTCTGAGCTTTACAAAGGAACGTACAACAAGTTCACTGTGGCTATCAAGAGATACTCATATCCGCCGTGCACCAGCCCCAGGTAGATGATAAAATGGATTGTGGTCAAATGTTAGATTTTATTCCTAGTGAAATCTATAAGTATAAATCTATACCATAGCAATCATTTTCTTGACTGATTTAAAAACTACAGTTTCCTTGTGCATATATTCATTCTCTCCAGTGAGCTGAGGAGTGTTTTTAACAAGGAGGTGGAGACCATGAAGCGCTTTGAGTCGCCCAGTATCTTAAGAATGTTTGGGATCTGTGTTGAGGATGAGAACGGTGTGCCAGTCACAAATCACTAACCAAAGAATAATCTCAGTTTAAGAAAATCAGCAAGTTTGAACTTTACTTGAGTTAAACATGCATCTGATTGTCATTGTGTTCTTCTCATACAGGACCAAATCCAAGTTACCTGATAGTCATGGAATACTGTGAGAAGGGGAGTCTTCGACAAGTCCTGGACAGTAACAGCAATCTGCCATGGGCGAGAAAGACTCAGATGTGTCTGGATGCGGCGCAGGGACTCTATAGGTCCATATCTATAAGAAAACCAACAAACTGTTCTTCTGTTTATTGACGACTTGTTCTTCTTCTGCGGCAAAAAAAATCTGACTCTTAACTCCTCCTAGAGTTTTAAGCATACATAAATCATGTCTTGACAAACTTTTTTTGTCTAGTTAATTTTATTCTCATATGTTTGCATATAAACTATAGAGAAGGTATATTTGTCATCTCAATCTCATTATTTTTTGCACAGTACAGGCTGCATCAGTCAGAGGAGAAGTTTAAAGTGCATGGCTCCATCAGAAGCAGTAGTTTTTTAGTGGCCGCTGGCTACAGAGTGAAGGTAATGGATATTCATTTTCACAATATCAGCGTCAGGATCATTTAACCACCAAAACAACCACAACATGTTTTTGTATTTCCCAAATCTCAAACATCCCAATTTACCAGCTGGATGTCAGGGTCGGAAATTAACAAGGGCTTGTGGCAAAAATGCCACCAAAATGAACAAGAATGCCCCATAAATTCAAGACAAAGGGGCAAAAAATGCCACTGCACAATTAAACAACGCATTACGGCTATCGCGCACAAAATGAAACGTGAAAATTAATTAAAAGTGTCAATTGAAGGAATTACATTTGGATTCGCTCACACTGCATCAGATTGCTTACACACTGTTTTGTGCACCGTTGAACCTTATAACCAATCAAATGTGTTTATGAATGCATTGGCCAATCTGCTTAGATGAGTCAATGCTGCAAACACCTGAATTCCCTCATCATAAACAACACAATGTAAATAAAACATTCATTTTGTAGCTTCAGTGATTATACCAGGTTTCTTGCAGCTTGCGTTAGACTAGACTATGGTCATGGACTGACATGTTTGTCTGTGAAGCCAGAATATGACGTCCCAAAATGTTTTTATAGTGTTTTCTATATCAATATTAATAATCATTATTACAATATGAAGAGCATTAATCTACAACAATGATTTTTGTCATAATATTGCAGCCCAATGAGCTCCTGTTTTTTTTACATTTAGATACAATTTTAAAAAGTCTATTGTTATTGACAACAGTTTAAAATATTGATTCAAGTAATTAAGCAAATTTAAGTATTTTACATTAAAGACAACACAGTATGGTGATTATAAGTTGATTATAAAAAGTGCCCTCAAATGTAAAATGCCCCGGGAAATCAATTCCAGTGGGCATATATTGCCCCCTAATGGAAACGTTAATTTCTGACCCTGCTGAATGTACATTTTTACATTACATTTTTAGGGCTTTTAGGTACGGAAGTTCTAAGCGGCCATACATTATTATAAATTTTTTCTTTCTTGTTTTCTCGTGATCATGACATAATTTTCTCGACTTAACAAAAGTTGTTTTTTCGTGATCACGACTTAATTTTCTCGACTTAACAAAAGTTGTTTTCTCGTGATCACGACTTCATTTTCTCGACTTAACAAAAGTTGTTTTCTCGTGATCACGACTTAATTTTCTCGACTTAACAAAAGTTTTCTCATGATCACGACTTAATTTTCTCGTGATCTCGACATAACAAAAGTTGTTTTCTTGTGATCACGACTTAATTTTCTCGACTTAACAAAAGTTGTTTTCTCGTGATCATGACTTAATTTTCTCAACTTAACAAAAGTTGTTTTCTCGTGATCACGACTTAATTTTCTCGACTTAACAAAAGTTGTTTTCTCGTGATCACGACTTAATTTTCTCGACTTAACAAAAGTTGTTTTCTCGTGATCACGACTTAATTTTCTCGTGATCTCGACATAACAAAAGTTGTTTTCTTGTGATCACGACTTAATTTTCTCGACTTAACAAAAGTTGTTTTCTCGTGATCACGACTTCATTTTCTCGACTTAACAAAAGTTGTTTTCTCGTGATCACGACTTCATTTTCTCGACTTAACAAAAGTTGTTTTCTCGTGATCACGACTTCATTTTCTCGTGATCTCGACATAACAAAAGTTGTTTTCTCGTGATCACGACTTAATTTTCTCGACTTAACAAAAGTTGTTTTCTCGTGATCACGACTTAATTTTCTCGACTTAACAAAAGTTGTTTTCTCGTGATCACGACTTAATTTTCTCGACTTAACAAAAGTTGTTTTCTCGTGATCACGACTTAATTTTCTCGACTTAACAAAAGTTGTTTTCTCGTGATCACGACTTAATTTTCTCGACTTAACAAAAGTTGTTTTCTCGTGATCACGACTTAATTTTCTCGACTTAACAAAAGTTGTTTTCTCGTGATTACGATTTAATTTTCTCGACTTAACAAAAGTTGTTTTCTCGTGATCACGACTTAATTTTCTCGTGATCTCGACATAACAAAAGTTGTTTTCTCGTGATCACGACTTAATTTTCTCGTGATCTCGACATAACAAAAATTGTTTTCTCGTGATCACGACATAAAAGTTGTTTTCTCGTGATCACGACTTAATTTTCTTGTGATCTCGACATAAAAATTGTTTTCTCGTGATCACGACTTAATTTTCTCGTGATCTCGACATAACAAAAGTTGTTTTCTCGTGATCACGACTTAATTTTCTCGTGATCTCAGCATTACTGTTGCTATAGTAACGAACGCAACCTTTGACAGGAACATTCTAAAATACTTAATTGAGAGTGTTTTTAAAAGACAAAACTCAGTATATACACATAGTAATTCATATATATACAGACAAGAAGATGAGCCCGTAATAAGAACGCAATTTGTTTAATTCCGTGTTAAGCATTTTCCTAATGCGTTAAGGCAGTGTTTTTAAAAGACAAAACTCAGTAAACACATCATTAATAAAGCATTCCATACAAACAAATAAGCCCATAATACGCAATGCATTTAACGCGTTAAGCGTTTTACCCATAGAAAAGGCTATAAGAAAAACGCATTGCGTTCGCATCCTGGACATATCTGCTTGTCTGTAGCCTACATAGGCTATTATAATATATTAATTATGTGTTTACTGAGTTTGGCCTTTTAAAAACACTCTTTTAACGCATTGAGCAACGTTAAGCGTTTTGGAATGCCCCCTGAGGCGCAAATGATCGACAGATAACCATGCGCTGTAAAGATCTGTATATTGTGGATATAGAAATGATGTCTACAATAAAATAAATAGGCTAATCAAACACTGCTGATTTTGTCCAGACTTAGGCTATGCTAAACATTTTATTTGTGTAATTAACATGTTTCAAATGGTCCAACAACAAAGCATTTAACGCCGCAAGCGCAGGCGGAGCGCCATAGAAGAATGCACAGAACTATTCTAAAAATCTTAAACTGCTTGGATTAAACTCACTTCATTTTCCTCGTTCGTTTAAAATTATGTATAATAAAATAAAATTATTAATATATAATAAAATTATATATAACAATATATTACAATAATTTGTGATTTTTATTTGTCATGTAGGAAAGGCTGTGATATCATGTGCGTTACAAGCTTAATGCTGCTGCTGTGTGATTGTGGTTTACAAAGAAATGTAGAAAATACATAAGATTAGGCTACAACACTGTATAACATCACTGAACTAAATTATACACATATGTATATCTTATTAATATACATTTGTTAACAATAAAGATTAAAAGTAAGAAAGATGCACATTAGAAATGGGCTACGTCGTTGTAAATGAGAAACAGTGATGAGTCGTGCAGCAGTAACGTAACGATAACAGATAAAATTTCAAGCAAAATGATCATATTTATTCAAGCATTTAACATTTATAAGTTAATTAAATGTCATTAATGAACGGCACAAATTATAGATAACCTAAGAAGGTCTATATATATATATATATATATATATATATATATATATATATATATGTGTGTATATATATATATATATATATATATATATATATATATATATGTGTGTATATATATATATATATATATATATATATATATATATATATATATATATGAATATATGAATTACTATGTGTATATACTGAGTTTTGTCTTTTAAAAACACTCTAAATTAACGCATTAAGCCAGGTTAAGTATTTTAGAATGTTCATGTCAAAGGTTGTGTTCGTTACTATAGCAACAGTAATGTTGAGATCACGAGAAAATTAAGTCGTTATCACGAGAAAACAACTTCTGTTATGTCGAGATCACGAGAAAACAACTCGTTATGTAGAGATCATGAGAAAACAAGAAAGAAAAAATTTATAATGTATGGCCACTTAGAACTTCCGTATTTAGGACCTTTAAGGTAATAGTATTATTACAGTTTACAGTTTGCTATTATTATAGGTTGCTATATATATATATATATATATATATATATATATATATATATATATATATATATATATATATATATATATATATATATTCAGCATTTTTTTATTTATTTATACATGAGATTTATACAATATTGTTTGCTCTATACTTGATATATTTCTGTTACTAAACTAATTTTGTCTAACAGATAATGAAAGAAAATAAATAAAAAATAACTAGAAACGTGCTGGAAACTTACTAAAACACAGGGAATGTTTTTTTGTTGGGGTTTCATCTTAATGTTCATTTGTGTGTTTCGAAAGTTGGGAGGCTTTGAGTTGGCAAAAACAGAAACTTCTCTTCAGAAGAGTAAATCCAAAAGGAACAGTGCTTTCCATTACAACTCTCCACAGCAGCTTCAGAATGTCAACCATCCTTACGACAAGGCATGTGAGATCTACAGGTATGGCAGTCCAACTCAAATATCATACACGCATCTTAATCAAATAAAGGATGGTCACTGACTGTACATGCTCTATTTAGTTTTGGCATTGTCTTGTGGGAAATTGCAACACGAGATATTCCTTTTAAAGGTGTGTACCATCACCACTTTCAGTTTTGATAACTGTTGTTAATCTCTTACATATATTTTTGTTTGCCCTCAATATTTATCTAAATACATGCCACACACTTTCTGTGCCGTGCTTTTAGACTCTACAGCCCCCAGGCAGATCTACCAAAAAGTGTGTGTAGAGAAGGTCATGGAGCCGCTTCCAACAGACTGTCCTAAAGAGCTAAAAGAGCTCATCAATGCCTGTCGATCATTTGAGCCCTTCCTAAGACCAACGGCGGGAGGTAAGACCCTGACACACAAGTGAAGTTAAATTACACAAGTGGGTTGTCACATTTTCTTCTATGATTATTAATCAGTTACATTACATAAACAGATTACTTTTTGGAAGTAGTGAAAAAGCAGCTTCTCTTTATACGGTTGTCAAATAACCGCGTGGTGTAGCAAGCATAGCTGACAGTGTAAACAAAAGTAATGTAACATTACATAGCATAAAGTAAAAATGTAACTGTTTTACTAGGAAGTAACATGTCATGTTGTTTTGTTTAAGTAGTAATGTCATTATTTTGCAAAAAAACATAAATGTGGTATTTTCTTTTTCTTGAGACTTTAGATGCTATTCTGTAGTCCTCATTCTATGTGCAGCAACACAAAGAATCTCTTGTTACACACTTTTCTCTGTGCTATGTAGGGGCCATTGCAATTAGTTTGAATCACCAGAAAAAAGTAAAATTGGCACATTGACAGTGTGATGCCAAGGTTCTTGGCTTCATGTCTGGGTAAGATGATTGTGTTTGCTGCAAATAGAGAATAAAAGTGGGCCGAATACAGAGCCTTGTGGAACACCAGTAGTATCACCTTTGCTATTTTCTATTATTATTATTTGTTAGAGTAACAAAACTTTTAACAAAAAATAAAATGCTTAACCAAAGATAGGGCAAACATACTGGATATAAATAATTGCTAACTGATAATAAAGCAAATAAAGCAAAGGTCAACATCTGTCTTACACCTACACAAACTTTTGGTGAGATAATTCAAGAAAGGACAAACAGGCTATAATGGACCTAATTCAGGCTAATCTTTACTCTTACTCCTTCAACACAAAACTGACATGATTATAAATTAAATTTTAAAAACAGATTATATGAATGTGTGACCAAGAACACGTGAGTTGTCATTTTTGATGATAGCTATAGAAAATCAGATTTTTTTAAAGCATTATTTATGGTCTCATTTTTAGTGACTTATTATTATTATTTTTTTTAATTTAATTTTATTTTTTTAGTATTGGTCGACAAGCTCCTTAAAATGGTGGAAGAGGACTGATGGAGCACCCCTGCATTTCTAACCTGCCGGCAAAGTGTCCATATCAGATTCTGATGATGCAATCTGTTACCATCTACCTGTGGAATATTCCAGAAAGCAGGATAAACTTAGTGTCACATAAACCCTGAACTCTTGGTTAATTAATCAAAACCTTGCTTAATTGGGGTACATGGTGCATAAATTATTGATCTTATTGTGAATGATTCATCCATGCATGTTTGATTTCTTTTATTTTTGACCATGTAATTTTCAAAATGTCATAACTGGATTTATTTGTCAAGCATCATACTTTTCCAATCATTAAGTCCATGTACACCTCACCTTTTCTTACAAGCTATTCCAAGCTCGCATCCAGATCTGCCTCCATCCAATCAATAACCAATTGATGGAATCATGTCCCCTGTATGGCTGTGTAAGATTAGTTGTTTTGTTTTGTTTTTTGTTTTGTTTTATGTTTACACATTGCTTTCACATTTGTGATAAGTTATATCACATATTTATGAGTTACAAAGACTTTTTATATTGTTTAGCAAACATCCCATTGCAAAAAAAGTCAACCTTCTGATTGTAGATCAATGACGTGCGAGATGAGAAAATATTGCTTTCAATATTTCTGAGGTAAAATAAACATTGATTTGTTATAATGCTTTATAATTATAAAACTTTACAATACAATATTGGCGTAATCTGTGCCATCAAAAATTAAAATCTCAAAGCTGCATAGCAAATTTGTCTCTGTCTTTTCTCTTTGACAGAAAAAGTAGTAAAGATACATTTAAGTGATGTGAAGATATTTCGTCAGGTGATGATCATATGAAAGTGGCAAGCTTCCCAAATGCTGGATCCATTAAAATCACTTCACGTTTTTCTTGGTTGTTGTAGGTTGTTTTTAGGCCTATTATGCGTTTTATTAATTATTACATCCTCAAAAAAAAAAAAAAACTATAAATTACTCATTAATAATGTTTGTACAGACAAATATTACATTTTATATTACATAAAATTAGTTTCATTGCTTTCCTACCCTGATTTCATTCTGAATTAATAGCGAACAACAGTACGTCTCTGAAGCTCTTATTTGGGACTAAATAATGGAGGATATACAAACATTAAGAAAATCACTTGTTTAATGTTTTCCTGTCAAATAATATGAGTAGATCAAGGTTCATATTTAATGCTCAGACACAAAGTTTAAGCTTAGTGTATTTTAAATTACTTTTTTATGAATAAACCCACATAGAAAAAATACTATAGTGTTTTTGAACCATACTATAGTAAAGTGCATTATACTGTATATATTCAGTAATATATACAGTATAATACACTTTACTATAGTATGTAAATAAGTATCGCTTTTCATGTATTCTCTTTCCTATTACTTGTTTCACTTCTCTTTCAGTTTTTATAACCGTTTCTTACTTGTATGTTTGGCACAGTTATTTTTTAGGATTACTGTTAAACTAATGTAGTTTGATTTGTATATGTTATCTATTTAAATTTTAGTTACAGTTGTAGTAATGTTTGTCATTTTATTAGTTTTTTCCATTATGTCTGTATAAGTTATTTATTAAGTTTTAGTTTTATTTAATTTGAGTTATTTTAGTACTGCAACAAACTACATGGAAATGAAATAATATTGAATTTATGGATATGTCTGTGTGTGCGTGTGTGTACATACACATAGTTGTTTTTGGTGATTTTATGTTAGAATCATTATTACACTTATACCTTTTGTTCTCTTAATATTTTGAATTGTTTGTAGCTTTATTTTGTTTTCATTTAAATGTTAAGTTTAGAAATTTTGTCATGCATTTCTCATTTTTATTTAATTTTTTTAATGTGTGTGTATATATACTATTTATAAAGTTTTAGCTTTTAGTATTGGATCAGTTTTAGTTGTTTTAATACTACAATTGATTGTTTCTGTTGTCTTCATTTGTAAGTCGCTTTGGATAAAAGCGTCTGCTAAATGACTAAAAGTAAAGTAAAGTAATATATTCTAGTATTTACAACACTTTAATGAATGCTACAGCATACTGTAGTATTAACTATAGTGAACTGATAAACTGTAATAAATACTGTAGCATACTTTAGTTTTTTGTAATTTGTTTATATTACTACAGTTGTTATATTACCACAGCAACTACAGAATTACCACAACAAATTAATTCAAGTAGCCTACTTTACAATAGTATGGTTCAAAAACACTATAGTGTTTTACTATAAATTACTATAGTATTTTTTTCATGTGGTAATGAGCAAATTAATAACTGTTGTTGGGTAAGAGCATTCAAAATTATGTATTACAATTTTAGTTTCAGCAGAGTCGTGTGTCTTAAAGGACTACAAATCCCACTTCGCCCCCGTATCCAGGAAGTCGATCCCGTTGCTAAGCAAACTCACTCACTCCAGTGAAGCGCTGAATGCTGATATTGAATATTTACGTTCAGAAGGTAAGACATTTAATTATACAGCTCAGAGAATTAAACTTTATGAAGATACAAAGCAAAGATTACCAGTTAGAAATTAAATAAACGTTTCACCCTAAACCTTGTCTAAGGACTGCTGTGAAACATACATATTTATTGATGGCAGGCCGAACAGTTTTTGCAAATGTCGAGTGAATCGTCGATAAAGAAGAGACCAGGCTCAGCTCTGTCCATTGTGACTGAGTTCAGTGGATGTGGTTTATTATTAAACCCCAAACCTGCTGCTGCTGATGCTGAAGAGCTGCTGATAGATCAGACTCTTTCACCTGAGAAACTGGTACAAACATGTTCAACACATGCACAGATTAAACACTATACAGAACATCAGAAATAAAGAGCGAAACACCACCTGAGCTTTAGATTACTTGTTTTTAAAGAAAATCCTTTCTGGATCCGACGATTTACACGAAGTGACTTCACTGGAGATGTGTGTCGACACCCGACAGAAAACTCTGGACAACTTCGGTCAGATTTCTTACAATAACTCTTTATTCATTTATTTTGCTCATAAGAATTGGAGTGTACTTGTCATAAACTTTGACTTTGACATTGTGAGAAACAGTAATGATCCAAAGGGGATTTGAAGTGATTGTTAAGTAGTTTGGATTATGATTTATTAGAGATTAAGAATAAAAACATAACCATCTGTCAGATCTGATGAATATTTGTGTTTTTGTTTTGTCCTGTTGTCTCACAGGAATCTACTTGCCCAAACTTACACAGCTGAAAATGAAGAACAGTTTGATCTCATCTGTGCGGTAAGACCTCCGTTTACCTCAAATAAACTGAAAATATGTGATCATTCACTCAAACCCTCTATGACTCTCTTTTGGGGAAGATATTTAGCAGATTATTAATGTTACAGTTTTCTGTACAGTGAAAGTGGATAAAAATGACAAAAAACACTATAAATATAATCCATACTAATACAAACCAAAGCAGGCAGGTGCCAACATGAACAGCTTGTGTTAAATACTCAAAAACCATGAACGAATAGAATTTATGAAAGAATACAGAATCCAGAGTAAATTCAATTGCTTAATTCACTTTATGTTGTTAATAACAATGAATTGAATATATTTTCTTTGCATTTTAATATCAGTGTGGTATCCTATTTAAATCAATGTGATAAACGAGTTAGGTTAAAAGTAATCTAAAAGTAGTCTGATTATGTTACGTAAAATGTGTAATGTAATGGATTATGTTATTAACTACAGTTTTTGGAATCAGTAACGAACATGATTTGTAAGCCCTGTTGAAATATAATAATATAGAAACTCAGAGGAGGTGAATCAGATAAAGCTGCTGCTGCTGGAGAGAAAGGCGATGATGGCTGATTATTCCCGTATCTCCTCAGGGATCTGGGAACCGGTCTTTCACACCTGCAGGTCTTGTGTCTGGCTCGATGTGGTCTGACCGACCTGGAGGGCATTTCTGCTCTTTCCTCCTTAAAGGTACAGAACAACATTCAGAGGCAAAGACTTACAGAGACTGAACTGATCAAACTCTTTTTGTTTTTCCAGTGTGGAAGTATTTTATTAGGAGAAACAGATTACACTATTTCTTATCATGAACTATAGTATGTTTGTTTTTTAAAGCCACTGAATGACGTGAATGAGTCATAAATTCTGATGTTTTTTATTCAGGAGCTGTATGTGGCCTTCAACAGCATCTCAGACCTGAGTCCAGTCAGTTTGCTGGAGGATCTGGAGCTGCTGGATCTGGAGGAGAACGAGGTTGATGATCTGGCTCAGTTGTGGTATTTGGGCCGTTGTGTGAAGCTCAGGACACTTTCACTGGAAGGAAACCCTGTGTGCACCCGTCCCGCTCCAGGAGCCTCTGAGGTACATGAGGAATCATCTTCTTTCTTCTGTTTTGCTTCTTTAATAATTCATTTGGTTTGCAGAATTCACTCATATTCCAGATAGATTGCTCACATGTGGTTTGTGCTGCAGGTGTCAGGCTACAGCTGCAGGTCTGCGGTGCGTGAGCTGATCCCTCAGCTGATCTTCCTCGATGACGTTCCTGCTGAAGAGGACAAACCTCAGCGCTGCAGAGCTTCACTGCAGGACTGGACTCTTCTCAGAGAATCCATCAAAGACGCTTCAGTCAGCGACGGCCTGGAGCTCACAGGTAAAGACAAACGGCAGCTTCTGAAGACGCTTTCAGCAGCACTCCATGTGTTTAAGAACCAGTCTCTCCTTCAGAAGATAGACCTGCTTCAGCTGGACATCTGAGGATCTCCTCCAGGAGTCTCTCCAGCCGTCCAGACAGCGCCAGACCTCTCACTTCCAGCTCCGGATCAACACCAGACATCTCCGTCCTGAACCATGAGGCCAGTGATCTGACCAACGGTAAAACTCCTGCACTCACTTTATATTCCTACACCACACGCTGTTCTGACACTTTCAGCTGCGTGTTCAACAGAAATAAAACTAAAATCATAATGTGGCTTAGTGTGATTCTGAAAATGAAGCAATTAAGAAAACCATAAATATTAGTGTTAGAATTTGACAGTTATGCTGTAAAAATATATATTTTTATTTTTTTATTTTTATATTTTACTATATTGCCAAACTGTGCAGCCCTACAAAAAAAAGCACAGTAAACATGGAGTTAATATTATGATTATTAATAAATTAACAATTTAATAGTAACATTTATTTGGTTTAATATTTTTATTTAATAGTAATAAGAATTATTATTATTAATATTATTGTTATTGTTATTATATTTTAAATAAGTTATTGTAATAAGTAATAATACATACATTTTTATTATTACTACCTCTACTACTTGTTATTATTATTATTATATTTTAAATCATAGTTATTGTTATAAGTAATAATGCATACACTTTCATAAATGTTATTGTTATTATTATTATTTTAAATAGTTGTAATTTTCATCAGAAAAATCTGATTGTGCAGCACTGTTGACTCTCATAAACTATTATACACATGATTATGTATTTATGCTATAATAACTACAATATTAAGTATAATATCACATATTTATTGGTTTCTGTTGGGAAGTAATATGTGAAGCTGACGTTTATGCAGGTGTCGGTCAAGCTCTCTGTGGGAATCCACTAAAGGCTGCTCGAGCACGAAGACAGAAAATAAAGGTGAATCTCATCAAACTGATCCATATACTGTACATTAATCATGGACACCAATATAATTACAGATGTATTTTATGTATCACCCTATGAAAACTAAAATCTTTCCATCTGTCCAGCTGCAAAACTCTGTCTCTCAAACTCGTCCCAGCACTCGACTCAGTTTCATTCCTGAACACACGCATGAGCATGAAGAGTCGAGCCACAGAGACCACAGAGATGTTCTTAATGAACTCAGAAGATGGAGGATTGAGCACAACAAGTACTGAACCTCCAAACACACACTCACACAAATACACAGACACTCACACACACACACACACACACACACACAAATACACAGACACTCACACACACTCACACACTCACACACACACACACACACACACACACACGCACACACACACTCACACATACACTCACACACACACTCATATACACACACACACACACACAGACACACACACACACACTCACACGCACACGTTTGTTTTCGTGAAAAGTGGGGACATCACATAGGCGTAATGGTTTTTATACTGTACAAACTGTATATGCTATTTCCATACACCTAAACTCAGCCCTCACAGGAGACTGTGCATTTCTACTTTCCCAAAAAAAAAAAAAAAAACCTCACTCTGTATGATTTATAAGCGTTTTGAAAAGTGGGGACATGAGGTAATGTCCTGAAAAGTCACTTTACCTTGTAATACCTGTCATACCTGTGTCATTATACAAATTTATGTCCTCATTTGTCACAAAGACACACACACACACACACACACACTTCCTGTTGAAATGTGCTTTTCTTCTGTCAGACGTCTGCTGGTTATTGAGAAGGAGCGGCAGCCACAGGTGATGAGGATCCACCACAGCGATGATGAAGATGATGATGATGAAGATGATGATGAAGGCAGTCACAGCCATAGTTTCAGCAGTGATGACATCACTAGAGACACGAGCTCTCCTGATTGGTCCGTTCAGTCTCCCTCAGCAGGTGCGTCAGGTCATTTCTCTCATATATAAATGATATATATGATTTATCTTGTGATTGTTTCTCTCAGAATCTCCAGAGCTGTGGAGACTCAGCTCTTCATCGGGCTGCTCGATGTCTCCCTCTCCTCCACCCAGAGCAGCAGCAGCGCCCCCTGCGGGCCGGAGGATCACACAGATCCGCAGCCGGAGACTCA
The DNA here is from genome assembly GCA_039654775.1 of Spinibarbus caldwelli. Taxonomy (NCBI): domain Eukaryota; kingdom Metazoa; phylum Chordata; class Actinopteri; order Cypriniformes; family Cyprinidae; genus Spinibarbus; species Spinibarbus caldwelli. Next base: position 20,648,911 of record CM077265.1, on the reverse strand, counting down.
GAGTCAGTAAAGAGGAGACTCATGAGAGCATCATGACTGCAAGATCTCCTCAGATCATCCACAAACCTCACAGACCCTCCTCCACTCTTACAGCGCAACGGTGTGTTCCTGTCAAATCTGGCTGAATTATCACTTTAACAAACGCATTTCTGACTGCAGTTTATTCTCCTGATTCAGGTCAGAAGCTGCTGAGAATCATCAACACTCAACAATCCAACATAAACCAGTAATAGGCTCTGAAAAACTGACGCTCAGACGTCCACAAACAGCCAGAGCTGCACTGCAGAGACTCCCAGACCGGAAACACCCACCTGAAGTGATGCATTGTGGGTCAGATTAGATCATAGATCTTCACTGCAGGTTTACACACTTTCAGAACCTGGGGTTGTATGTATAAAGCCGCTCAGAGTAAAATATTAGTCTCAAGTGTGTCAAAATTCTAAGAATAACGTAATTTTACTCTTAATCCTAGATTTAAGAATAAGAGTGATTCGTAAAGTCTCATAAGTGTTAAGACTTGGTCTCAGGTCCTAAATTATTTAAGAAAGCTGGAGAGGTCTCCTAACCTAGTTAGGAGTAACAAGATGGCAGCAAAGAGGAGGAGATACACACAGGGATTAAAGTTCTCCGTCGCTACGACCGATTTCCGTTAATTGCAGGGTTCCCGTCTGTCTTTAATGTCTTAAATTCACTTTTCATAATTTTAAGGCCGTAAATAGGATTACATTCATTCGCAGTCGGGTAATTATCAGAGAACACGGAGCAGAACTTCAATTTCAGTGCGGGATTGCGGCTGTTAATAATAATTCTACTCATTCCCTCAGGTTCAGACGGAATGTATCACATTTGCATGTGCTTTTGAGTCTTGAGAACTCACTGGCGCACTCTCATTTTCTGTGCATGAATGAAATGAAATTCATGAATGAAAGTGCGTTTTTGAACGAATCTAGTGAGTCAGTGATTCATGATTCCCCATTCATAAAGACAGTCATTTGCTTCATTCCTGAATGAATCAGCCGTTTGAACGAATCAATTGAATGAATGATTCAGTGATAAAATCAGTGACTTACCGCCACCTGCTGGCGGTTTCAGTTGAGGGGCTACTGTATAATTTCAGTTATTTAAATCATTTAATAGTTCTGTATTCAAAATTGTATATTTAAAACATTAATCTCCATATGAATTTATTAATTGAATTGCACTCATGCCACCTCTGAGCCTCATTAAACGTCTGAAAATGTACCTACAAGCCACTTTTGTGTTCTTCTGTGCCACCTCTGTAGTACAAATTAATTATTTATTAATACTAAATTCATATAATTGGTAACTTATTTGTCTTATTCTACTTATATTTTTTTTAAATAGAAATTTTAAAAAGCTTATAAAGATAAATTTTTGAATTTGACATGAAAATGATGCCATTGCAAAAAAGAAAATGCCCCTGTAAGTCACTTTAAGGAGTCAAATGCCACCTTGTATTAGGAAGGCTAATTTTTTATTAGAATTTTTGATTATTGATCAGAAGGTGCTCCTAATTAAATTAGGAGGACAAAGCTCCTAAAAAGAAAAGTAAGCATAGAGCCATGTGTAACATTAGATCCATGCATGAAGTCTTAAAGAGACAGCAGCCTAAATAAACCTGCTGCTGTCTTTCATTATACAGTGAAGACTATCCAGTGTTATTTTACAGTTGAATAGATTATAGTTAGACCTAACTGAAAAAATTTAAGTTCTGATAATTTAATTTGTATCTTGTTATTATTTTTGTTTGTGCTATTGATTGCCATTAATTTATTTGTTCTTATTTTATTATTTACTAAATTTTTCAAAGACATACTTGTCTTTTTTAGTTAAAATAAATTCAATTCTGAGTGCAGGTGATTCTTGGGTGGGGAGGGGACGTGGTCCATGGGAAATAGTCCTGCCACAACAGCTGGAATAAATCCTAGAGGAAACTGCATACATTTAATAAAATTAGAAAAATGCATTTACAAAGGTAAAAAGAAAAAGCCCCTGTAAATCACTTTGAGTCAAATGTCACCTTGTATTAAGAAGGCTAATTTTTTATCAGAATTTTTTATTATTGATTAGAAAGTGCTCCTAATTTTTTTTTTTTAAATTAGGAGGACAAGCGCTCCTAATTACAAGAAGAAAAACACAGCTCTTAAACTGGGTGTGTGACAGGTATGGCTGCGGAATGGGGTTTGGCCGAGGAAAAATTTTCAGTCAAAAGATTTTTTTTTGCTTTAACCCCTGTACACACTTTCCACCGAACATATGGAGTTATATGATGAGATTGAGTTGATAAAATAATACAAACTTGATCGTCAAGATTTTTTTTTGTAACTGACCAAGTAAGAATAACTTCTTCCACTCTACAAATCAATGCTCTAACTGCAGAAATGAAAGTAGTAATTGCATTTTTTGGCTGGAAAATTGTGGCACTAACCCCACCAAACACAACAGTGGCCAAAGTGATGTGTGGAGTATTTATTTATTTATATTTTTTATTACTCCACATTTCACTTAAACTATCAAAATATAAAAGGAAAAAAAACACTGACCAGTGTTGTCAACTGCTTTCAATTGAAAGTAGCTAAAACAGTTGCTAAATGTAAAATATAGATCAGTGGGAGAGTCTCGGAATATAAGGTTTTGGCATGTTTGGCACAATTTGGCATGTTACATTGCATTATTATCACAAATAAAACTATTGACTCTAAGCAACTATGCAATATGATTACAAAATCTTTAACACATTTTTTTTTGTTTTTTTTTTAATTAAGAGTGAAGATGTCAAATTTCCTAGGCTGGACATCACTTTTGGCCAATGCTATATGGCAGCTCATTGACTTTCCAACTGACCGTCAAACCATGCTGCAAAAACAAGCCGCTTTTATGAGGATTGTGGGCTTTCCTGGAGTTGTTGGAGCAATTGATGGAACTCATGTTCAACTGTAAATGAGGAGACATAGCAATAGAAAACAATTTCAAATCACCAGTAATAGTCTGTGAAAATTTTGCACAATGCAAAGCATTTAAAAAAAAAAAAAAAAAAAAAACACTGAAATATTAAAACATTTCAGTGTCTTAATTAAATGATTTTATTATAGTTACATTAAATGACTGATGTTGTGCTGCTGTGACTTCACATGAGCAGACTCCCTATTGGCTGTTTCAGAGGTTTCAGACTTTACTGTAAGTTGCTTTTAGCTTCTTTATTAAAGTATCCTACTCTTAGAAAAGTCTTGCTTTTTACTAAGAATTTTTTTGACACTTAAGTCAAAGATTAAGACTATTCTTAAGAGCATTTCTGAGACGTTTTACACATACAAGCCCAGGTTAAAGTTGTTACTTACCCTGAATCACTAGGGGGCGCCGTCTACATTGATACCTGCTGTTTGTCTCTGCTTTATTTCAGAAGTGTTTCAGGTTTGATTGACAGGAGAGTCTCAGTCCTGTTCAAGCACAGATGTCATGTGATCACTGACACAGACTGAATATGCAGCAGCGCAGCTTCATCTCTGGCAGATGTTAACATGTCTGCTCTTGCAGGTTCAGTGTTTGCAGGTGCAGGTGCACGACTGTTATTTCACGCGTCTCTGAAAGATTTTCCACAGATGATAGTCAGATAACAGAGTTGTTCTGACAAACACCACAGCATTTATCTCTTCATAATCTCCACAGACTCTTTTAACCATTTTGGGCTGAATTTTCTAAGAAGATTTTTTTGTGCACAGGATTCAGCCCCCAACTTTGAACAGTAGTTAGATTTTATATCTATTTTGATTTATTTTGCAATTATACAGTATTTTATATATAATTACATTACAGTTATTTGATTGGGAATCTTTTCAGTTTATCTACTCATTTTTGTGAAGGACTCTTTATTGTTGAAACTAAAAAAATCTCTCTCGCTCTGTGTGTGTGTGTGTGTGTGTGCGTGCGTGCGTGCGTGCGTGCGTGTGTGTGTGTGTGTATGTGTGTGTGTGTATGTAAACTTTGGCAAAAACCACTCTTTGATATTCCCTGAATATATATACAAATGAAAAACCTAACAAAAGTAAATAATTATGTCTTGTATATAGTCCTGAATATATTTATAATAAGGCTATACAGGCATCTAGTGGCTACATCACAGATGATTTTCTAATCATCCCCATTTCAACGGATTTGAAGTACTTTTGCACAATTTTTAACCTAAATACTACAGTAATTGAAAAATAGTATAAAATATGTTTTTTACATGTGAATATTGTTTAGTGACATGAAATATAAATAAATAAATAAAATACAGTTATTATACTATTATGGACCACGAACAACAAGTGTGACTCTCAAATGAACAAAACCAGAGGGTTAAGCACACAAATGACATGACATAATTAACCAGAAGTTTAAAAAAAAAAAAAAAACTTATTTATGGTTTAAATAGAAATATGAATGTGTTGTATGACAACGAATTTTTTTTTTTGCAGAAATCAGAAATTGAGCACAAATCTATGGTCCCGATCGCAATGACTGTAAAATGTGCACAAATGAGTGAGAACTAAAGTCCTATGATGTTCCGTACAAATAAACTTTAGTACATGTGTCCTTAAGCGCCTCCCATAAGAGGAGTCAGTGTGCAATTTATATAGGTTGCAATAACAGCGCGCTGGCCCTCCTCTCTCTGCTGTCATAAAAGCGTTTGAATATTATATTTATTTTTAAGTTTTGCTAATAATTTTTAGCTAATTTTTAAATTTGATCTTTTTTTGTTGTTGTTTTGTTTTGTTTTTTTTAATATTTAAAGCAGATATGTTGTTTTAAGACAAATTTCCGCCAATGAGATCAGTGGGTGTGGTCCATTAACGTCATTATGGTCGCTGCGTTCCATTAGAACAGGGGAGTCAAACTCAATTCCTGGAGGGCCGGAGCCCTGCAGAGTTTAGATGCAGCCCTAATTAAACACACATGATCCAACTAATCATGTCCTTCAGGCTTAATTGAAAACTGCATAGTATGTGTATTGGAGGAGGGTTGGAACTAAACTCTGCAGGGCTCCGGCCCTCCAGGAACTGAGTTTGACACCCCTGCATTAGAACGTTCGGTGAGTACTCTATAAATATGAGTGTAGAGGAATCAGGCATTTTGTGGCGAGTTTTGGCGAGTGATTATGAGTATCCTCTTTACACTTCGGACATCTACATTTTTAATCAATATTTTTATAACTTGGAGAAAAATCTCCTCTGTGCATTGAGATAAATAAACAGGCTACACAGTGGAGGTCCGTGTGGAAATTTTCACATAGGCCTATGTAAATTAATAACGATTAAAGCAATGACTGATTTAAGCAATTTGATTTTATTAAAACATAATTGTTGATAATTATGCTCCCATACACAGATCTTATGCTCATATATTATTTAATGACGCATTATAATCTCTCCATCAACACAACACTTTTTAGTATATTATATCAGCAGAACAAGTCCTGCAGTGCTAAACCCAGACTACGACCATTTTAAACATATATTCATAAATTACAGAGCTGATATTTTGCCTTTTTGAGGAACTCATCCACCACTCCTGTATTATCATAAATTCTGAAAGCTGATACTGAAAGCTTTAGTAGTTTAATAGTCTTGAATTTTTTTTTTTTTTTTCTGTGAATCACTCATTAAATCTGCTCAGCGTTTCATCACGATGTCTGTTCCTTCAACAGGAGTCTCTAAATATATATTTAGAAATATTTATTTTTATAAATTATACTATAAAAGAAACTAACAATCTGTTTGTTTGATCGGCAGCTGGCATATTCAGAAAGACATTTTGAAAATAAGGTTTTATTTTTATATACATAAAAAGATTATCTTTGAAATGACAATGTTGGTAACCAAAAAGTACTGGTGCCCATTGGCTTCCATTGTATGGACAAAGAAAAAACATTTGTAAAATATCTTCTTTGGTGTTTGACTGTTTAAAGCTGCTTGATTTAGAGCTGTTCTTTGATCTCATCTCTCTCTTGAAAGGATGTTGAGCTTTGATCAGGATCCTCCACTTGTTCAGCTTCAGGTTTTTTGGTTTTTGCTGCTTGATGGCGACAACTCTTACATCCAATAAAAATTAAGGACAGAGAGAGGGCTTAGACCCAGTGCCACTATCTGAAGTGAATATTTTTTGTGTTAATAGTTTTAGCATATGACAGTAATGTTAGTTTTAAACATAATCTTATGCAGACAAAACATTGATATTTTGTGCTGAAGAGTAGAGCTCAGGGTTTGGTTGTTGGTGGCTAAGGAAAATAGTACATATCTTATTTGTTTCTTAATTTAAATGCGAAATATGTTACATGCATGTGCTATGTTAGCTTTTGATTTTAACTGAAAAACACAAAATTAATTGGTTCCAGGGCCACAAATATAAAATTATTTTTCTGTTGATTGCAAAGTTATAGTGTAGAGGAGTCATGTCATGAACCAATTTTTCTTGATATTTTGACACATAAGAGGTTATTGTACTATATCACACTAAAAAACAGATTTACAATGAACACTATAAAGGTATAAAATATCCAAGGAGTTGAAAAAACAAATTATATATATTGTAATTTTTATTTATTGGTAACAGATTTCATTTCACTTTTTTCCCCCCAATAAGCAGCAGTTATAGAACATGAATTTATTTTAACTTTAAATTATTTTAACTTTAATTTTAAAGTTACACCAAATAGACAAAAACACTTATAATTAATGTCACATTTAGTTTGGAAACTGGGAATTTTACTTCAATTGCACACCTTGATTTTCCCACAGTAAACAACAACTACTGCAACACAATTTGTTACATTTACAATTATTTCAACTAGATAACTAGAAATAGCGTGCAAAGAAATGCAGCGTTAGTGGTAAGTGTGAATGCACATTCTTAAGTTGGTATAATCGATTAATTAACTTTGTACATGTAACAAATCTACAGCTAAACGCTTCTTGTCATCAGACGCTAGTTAAATGATGAATGAACACCTGCTAGTAACTAAACATCCACTTCATACTTCCACTAAATTCTACTGGACACCAGTTGGGTAAAAATTACTGCAAAAAAAGGCTCAGAAAAGTGCAAGTCAGTTCTGAGAAAAGCTGCAGTATTTGTTTGCTTTGATATTTTGTTAATGCAGTGATGTTAATGCATTAATGTTTTATTATACAGTAGACTGTAAATGTAGACGCTTGTATCCAGTGCTGAGGTAAGCAAAAAAGGCATGTATTAACTAGAATTCATATGCACCTGCGTTATGTGAAGATGGCCATCACTGTTATACAGCTCATGTGTGCTAATGATAGCAGTGTCTTGCTGGAGTTGTGATGTGATGTTTTGTGTCATGTCAGATGTGCAGTCATTATTTACATGTGTGGCAAGTGATTGATGTAGAAATGACATATTTGAAAGACTAATTTTGATAGATATGTTTGTGCACTCAGGTAAGATGAAGTCTCCGTTCATGTCAGTGTTCTAGAAAAAGCTGGTTTAGTCTACATAAGTGTGGTCCCCCTTGTGCTGGTCACCAGCTGAATTGTAGAACCTTTATCTCTTTAACACTCGTGTTATTAGATGCATATGGTTGCAGACTAAACTTATGTTGGGTGACAAATTTAAGGATAGTGTTTTGACAATTGTTAATTGACAACTTTTCCTTTTTCATGATGATGCATCCACACCGATAGATGTCAGTAGAGACTTCAAGATAACTGTCTTAATATAAACAACTTTTTTTTTTTCTTTTTTTTTTTTTCTTTTTACACAGACAAGTGACTTCTGTGTGAGCTGTGCTTCATACATCGCTACACTATTGACAGAAGACAATGAAATTTTTGAAATTCCTATGAAATTTTGCCGAAATTATACTAATTTAAAATGAAAATTTGCTAAAAATTTACTCACCCTCAGGTCATCCCAGATGAAGATGAGTTTGTTTCTTCATCAGATTTGGAGAAATGTATCATTACATCACTTGCTCACCAATGGATCCTCTGCAGTGAATGGGTGCCGTCAGAATGAGAGTCCAAACAGCTGATAAAAACATCACAGTAATCCACACCACTCCAGTCCATCAGTTAACATCTTGAGAAACCAAAAGCTGTGTGTTTGTAAGAAACAAATTCATCATTAAAGGAATACTCCACCCCAAAATGAAAATTTTGTCATTAATCACTTTACCCCCATGTCTTTCCAAACCCGTAAAAACTTCGTTCGTCCTCGGAACACAATTTAAGATATTTTAGATGAAAACCGGGAGGCCTGTGACTGTCCATTGACTGCATAGTAAATTGCGCTGTCAAGGCACAGAAAAGTATGAAAGACATCGTCAAAACAGTCCATCTGCCATCAGACATGCATTTTATGAAGCGACGAGAACACGTTTTGTGCACAAAGAAAACAAAATATCAACTTTATTCAACTGTTCATAGCACAGTCTTCGTAACCATATCTGAAGATTTCGACTGAGATGATGACTTGGAATGTTTTGCCCAGCCTTACCTATTTGAACCTGAATATACAGATGAAGACCTTCTAGAGATGGAAGCGGCTGCAACACAGCCACAAATACAGCCACAAGCGTCTGAAAGACAGAGCTATGGAGATATGGTGGTGTAAATGTCGACACTGTCAATCGATGTCTACAGAAGCTGAGAGCTTCTGCTGTGTCGACTGGAATATGGCCATGCCACTGCTGGAAAGATTGGACAATTCAGCCGGTGAGACGATGTCTGCTGCACGCTGTCTAACCGAGGATCCTGACTTTCCTTCTCTGCTGAGCCGCGCTGTTTTAGAAATGGTTTTTCACTTGCCAAATGTGAATTGGAAGCGTCGTCCGAGGCCAGAAGGACCGAGTGGCACACTATCTGTGGAGTAAGTACCTATATTTTTCCTAAAGACATACTATACATGCAAGGACAGCAAGTTGAGTATGAGCTGCCATTGATGAGTAGTGGAAGTGGAGGTTCTTGCGGCAGTATTTCAGGAGAACGGAATGATACACCTCAAGACTGCCTGAGCAAACAAATGTTGAAAGAAATTATAGACTGTCCCTTTCTGCGTGAAATCTATAATAAATTTTGATGTAGTGATAACTTGCCTGTATGCTTGAACAAGGCCATTTGCCTCAGATCCTTCAGGAGATTGGGATTCATCATAAGAGTTGACAGTGTACGAAATGCAGGGGACTCTTTTGCTAGCCAACGTTTTCTTTGCTGCTGGTCAGGAGTCAGATCACCATGGTCACATCGATGTTGCTGTCCCTTTTCTGTCCAACTGTGTACACCGCAGATGTGATGGAGAAGGGATTCCCACTTTTCTGTCAATACCTGTTAAAGTGATGTAACGCTGTAAATTTGAGAAACGTTTTTTGGAATTTTAGAATTACTTGGAAATATATCTGATGACATACCGTGGGGTTACCACCGCAGGATGCACATGAATACCACAAATGGTTGCATATACTTTTAATCCACGGCTGTAGCGCTTGATTCTCCTTTTTTCTGGACAGTGACCATAATTTTTTGAAGAACCCTGTAAAAAAATAAAAAACTGTTCTATTTAATATTACAATGTTGTGGGGTCAGTGTACTGCATATAAATATTTCTACTAATACAATAATACATGTAATTTAATACAGTAGTATCACACTTTATTTAGCACAATGGAATTCTACACTGGCAGACAGACCTAATGACAAGTATTCCACACATCTAAACAAGCGTAAAAAAAAAAGTTATGCCAGATGTACATACCCTTGACTACATGCCAGATGTCAAATTCATGATGAATCTGTGGATAGTCAACTCTCATTATCTTCCTTATAGATGGGGATCGTATTAAAAATTCATATTAATGACATCATTACAACCTCAATTGTTTTTCCAGCTTTTGACTGGCTGTCATATGTTCATATGTAATACCTACAATTTATACTAACAATAATTCAACTAACAATAATTGGTAAGGGAAACTACATTTTCTACCATGTTGACTATACATACAAATGCTGCATTTATCTGCATGCACACTGACCTGCCCCAACTCAAAGTGGACAATCTGATTGTTGGGATCATCCATTAAACTGTATGTACAGTATTTGGCTGAAAATCCAGGACTGTGAAGATAAACAGATAAAGAGTAAGTAAAGTTAGAAAGCTGAAAAAGGTTTCACATTGTTATATTTGTTCACACATTTATCTTTTATACTCATCTGTCAGATCTCCCATCCCCGGACAAATGTATACCTTTTTGCAGTACATTCTGCATCTGCAAGTTTTCCATCTGTTTTGCCTGATGTTCCTTGTATGCAAAATCTATAACCGGGATTAGATAAGAGGACTGCATAGCATAGTAAATTGATTTCTTGGGGATTTGCGAGTTGAGCAAGGAAGCCCAGTCAGCAATGTCAACATACGTTGCGCCGGTGAACAGAGTACACGCTGACACGAGCAGGTTGTTTGTTGGCATTGCTTGAGCTTCATCACAAGAGCTCCATGTTCCTTTATGACCACTGGAACATTCCCATTGAACACGTATCAGGCTACCAACAGTTGTTTTTTTTTGGTGTCAATGACATCTGCTGAACAGCTCCATCAAATTTGACTCATTGACTATCCATTTTCTTTCTTTGACTTTATTGTTGACTTCATCTTCTTCTGTTGTTGGAGTTGATGTAGAAGTGGAGCTTAAGGGAACAAAACTGAGGTCTTTCTTGTCACTTGGGGGATCCAGGGAAAGCTTGCTGACATCCAAACTAAGCTGTTCTGATAGGTTTTCAGTATGTGTTGGTTCATCCTACATAAAGAAATGAATAAAATTGTACAGCTTGCATGAATTGAATTATAATGAACAAGTAAACTTCTTTTAGTAACTAAAGAATGTAATGGTACATTTTATCGACCTCATAATAGTTATGATTGCATTTATAATAATCAATAATTTACAATGTTATAATTACATAAACTGTACTTACTGAATGATCAGACTTTACGACAGGTAAGGCGTAGTATGTCCCCGATGTTGATTGACGTGAATGCTGTTCAACTGTTTCTGGACTTGAAAGCACCAGAAGTTTTGACCCAAACAAATCCCGACCTTCTCGCGCAGAACTTCTGTGATGTGACTTTAGGGGGGTTGACTGGGGAACTCCAGCTAAATCTGCAGCAGAAAATAATTCTTCTGTGTTTTCCAATTTATCAGTCAATTGTGAGAGATGACGGCGAAGAGGTGGATCTGCTGACTGGGGGTTCTGGTGGGGCTGTAATGCACCTGCTGACAAAGGATCCTGTGTTGGACGTTCGGACTGTTGGTCCTGACTGAGCTTGAACTGATCTTCTGACTGGACATCCTGTGCTGGGATGGACCAGGTGTACCCTAAAACATTAAATTTCACTATTATATTCAAGTAGTGTTGTGACTATGTAATTCAAAATTTATTTTTGAACAGTTATAAAAATAGGATTTGCAATTATTTGTATATAAAATTCAAGTCACAAATAAATTACTGTATCGTAACTTTAACACCATCAATAATCTCCCCATGCCGCTTCTACACATACCTCTGTGTTTAGTAAAGACAGGTTGGGCACAGCTGTTGATTTCAGATGTCGTCGTAGCTGTCCTTGACCCGGTCAGAAGTCGTCTGGTGAAAAATGCTCACTGCACAACATCATTTGCTTGACGTATCGAATAGGTAAATCAACATCTTGGTGAACAGCTACTAGCCATAGCTACAGTCGCTCGGGATCATTTACTGGGAAAGCTTTTAAACTGATACTTTCGTGTCTCTGCGTTGGCAATGCAATTTTACGTACACTCTTTGGTTTCTGTCGGTTCAGGCATCCTGGAAATGCACACTTCAACACCATTTTTCAACACTAAACCGATACCGAATGCTCAAACTGAGTAAAATCCAATTTCTTGCATACAGCGTGCGTATCCACTGTGTGTAAGCACTGCGCCTTCCGCATTCTCTGTCTGTACGCTGGCCTCGACGTCAGCAGGTCACGGCGTTTACGTCGTGCGTCATCTGAGGCGTGCTTGCGCCGTGCTCTGCTAGTGAACTAATGAACGTGCTTGCAGGAAGTGTCACGAAGGAGAAGAAAAAGATGAATAAAGTCGATATTTTGTTTTCTTTGTGCACAAAAAGTGTTCTCGTCGCTTCATAAAATTCAGATTGCACATCTGATGGCAGATGGACTGTTTTGATGATGTCTTTCATACTTTTATGGACCTTGACAGTGCAATTTACTATGCAGTCAATGGACAGTTACAGGCCTCCCGGTTTTCATCTAAAATATCTTAAATTGTGTTCCGAGGACGAACGAAGCTTTTACGGGTTTGGAACGACATGGGGGTAAGTGATTAATGACAAAATTTTCATTTTGGGGTGGAATATCCCTTTAAGATGTTTTAACTTCAAATCACTGCTTTTGGCTAAAATAGTATTGCTTAGTTTAGTGAAAAAGTCATCTCATCTGAATCAGCAGAGAAATCTGCACAGATCAAGCATTGTTTACAAGCCAAAACAGTTCTAAACAAATATGTTGGTGGATTTTGAAGTAAGAGGACAACAGGGAATGGACTTTTTCACTAGAGGAAGCATTACTATGGATTATGGACTCATATTTTGGCCAGAAGGTTTAAGGTTAAAAAGTCTTGATGGATGTTTTTTTTTTTTTTAAACGTAGCTTTTCACTTCACCAATGTTAACTGATGGACTGGAGTGGTGTGGATTACTTGTTTATTATTGTGATGTTTTTATCAGCTGTTTGGACTCTCATTCTGACGGCACCCATTCACTGCAGATGATCCACTGGTGAGCAAGTGATGCTATGCTACATTTCTCCAAATCTGATGAAGAAACAAAGTCATCTACATCTTGATGGCCTGAGGGTGAGTAAATTTAGATTTTTAGGTGAACTATTCCCATTAAATAATTTGAAATATTTCTTTGCAATTCCATTCATAACAGTCTTTCGTAATTTCCATGATGAATTCATTTACATTTACATTTACATTTATGCATTTAGCAGACGCTTTTATCCAAAGCGACTTACATAGCATTCAAGTTACACTTTTTTTTTTTTTTTTTTACATTTGATGAGCTCCATTTGAATTCCTCGTACTCCCTCCTCCCCAAACGCGATTTACTGTGTTCTTTCTGGATGATGTGGGCTAGTTTTTGGCCATCATGGGAATCAAATAGTTTCGGTCTCTCCCTCCTACAAAAGCCTTCACAGTGACTCATCTGTCCAGCTGCTGGATGGATCGAGAACAAAAAGCGCTTATGTACCAGCTGGAGATAGCGCATACTTCTTCACGGGCACCCGCTTCACGTCTCTCACACACACACACACACGCAGGCTTATTCCTTCCGAGGTTTGCTTCCACTTTATATTTCCCATGAGAGAAATATGTTGAGAATTACCCTTTAAATCCCTGAAACACAATCTTTGATTACTGCATTGCGTTACATGTTCTCATTATCAAAAATGACAGTTCAGACGGAAATAATGATCATTACAAAATATTTTGAAGTGATATCATTGCCTTATAAAGTCAGTTTTGGTTTACAGAGCTTTGTAAAAGGAAATGAGGAGTCTTTGGTATTTGTGCTGTTTTTAAAAAAGAAAACCAATACCATTAAAGGAATGATTCATCTAAAAATAACAATTTTCATAATTTTCCCATATGAAACTCCAAACCTAGGTGACTTTCTTCCATGGAACGCAAAAGAGGATATTTTGCAAAATTTTCACAACATCCTTAATTCATTCAAAAATACATAAAAAGAAATCCATAACCTCTTCTACAAAGAGAATGTTTCAATTCCTACATTAAAATTCGTTTTGATATTTTTTAGGAGTATAAAGTAAAAATGTCATGGTGATGAATGGTATAATAATTTAGAAAAGGTGTTTCATTAAATTTCTCGGGGCAAATAACCCAGGGGCCGTTCACTCTGAATATGGTTTTGCATTCCACCGCGTGGCTTTTCCATGTAAATATGCGCTCGTCGATGGATTTCTTTGACCCGCACGCACGTTTCACATCTTTTATAGTGTATTTGCACATGACAAAGCATTTTAAAAATGCAGTGCTCAAGTTAAAAGACGTTCATTTTTAAAAAAGTGCACCTAGATGTTGTTTTTTTTTTTTTTATTCATTACTTCCCCTCATCTGTGTGAATGGCCCCTTAAGAGGTTTTTGCACTCCACTGTGATGCTTTTCCAATTGTTTTTCTATGTAAACACGCGTTAGATTGATGTTTAAAAGAAGTTATCGTGTAAAAAATGTGTCTCCAGACCTTGCGATTTTTGTTGTTGTTGTTGGGGTTTTTTTTTTTTTTATTTTATTTTTTTATTATTATTTATTTAATTTTTTTTTTTTTTTTTGTCTCATTCAGCTGTCATGCAAGTAGTTTATAATATATTATAATTTAGGAAAATAAGCAGTGACGCAGATTTGTTGTTGTTTTGTTTGTTAAATTACAGTCATGTGGTGCAACCAAAAAAACAGGAAATTATTTCATAGGTCACCTGCAGACCCTCATGACTGTGTATCATGATAAATACCTGTAAGATAATTTCACCTGTTCGTCATATAGAGCAATCATGTCTCTTCAGAAGATTTGGATTAAACTGCTCAATTCATATGGATTACTTTTATGATGTCTTTTTGTACTTTAAGCATGAAAGTTGTGGTTGCAAGGATTTTCAATAGATGAAAAAAAAAGGATGAGAGCAAAATGAAAATATCTTCATTTTGGTTTTGAAAATGAATGAAAGTATGGGTTTGGAACAACATGAGGGTGGGTAAATAACAGAAAAAAATATATTTTAACATTTTACTATATATATATATATATATAATTTTGCTTTATCTTTATTTATTTTTTATTTTTTAAATAACTGGCCGGTATTGGAATTAAAGAAGCATAAATTAGCCTACCTGTAAAAATTGCTGAAACATGGCTCATTGTGATCAGTTCATAAAACAATGCTGTTTGAAATCACTGGATAGGTTTTTTTTTTTTTTTTTTTGAGATATCCTGGTCATTGAAACAGAGCAGCGTGGACATTTTTCAAAATGTCTTCTTTTGTTTTTTCAATGTAAAGTTATACAGGTTTAGAACAAAGTGAAATTCAGTATTAAATAATCACAGAATATTAAGGGCCAGATTTACTAAACAGGGCAAATTAGCATTAGAGTGCAATTCCATAAAAGCGCTGATGGGAGGGAAAATTCTGCGTGTGATTTACCGACAATGTTCACATTAAAGAACACAGACGCAGCCAGATCATTTCCATAATGACCAGCGCAATCTACCAAGAGCAGCGCAAATTACCGCCTACTTTAAGACATGCTTTTTTTGGGCGTTAAATAATGGTGCAAATACCAGTAATTTGACGAGCGCAAACGTTAGTAAATCATGTTGCGTGATTCATTTTAATACTCTCCTCCCATAAATTTTGCATCTGAAAGGGAAACTCCTACAAATGCATATTCAATAAAGTCAGGCACAAAAATAACTCTGTCCACACCTTTTCAGCACTAATTCTTCACTGCGCGTCTTTAGTAAATCCTGACAGTAATATTTTAACGCCAAAAGATGGTTTGCACTGGCGCAAGCTGTTAGTAAATCTGGCCCTTATTTTTGGGTGAACTACTACAGATTTAATTGTTATAGACTTTTGCCCTTTGCTTTTGTTTTATGAAAATCACCTAGGTATAAATCAATATTACCAGTCTGAATCTATCTATCCTGCTCTGCTCGAAATCTTCAAGGTTGCACGTTTTGCCTCCAAGTTATCAGCATTCCAGTCACAGACGGATCAATCAAGAAAAAAAAATGGATCCATTTTCTCAAACGGACAATTTAGCTCAGAGATGAAATGTTTTATGGAGCGTATTATTGCTCCATGATTACATCAGAGTCAGTGCGGTGTTTGTAGGACACTTAACATGATGAACCTGATGAAATAACATCATGAACTCATTGGGTCAGTTTAATAGTTGGAGGGAATGTTGCTACACCTTTATGATCCTAAAGTGCATTTTTAACATCTGGTTTTGAAAGTAACATCACTGGATAGAAAAAGAATGTGTTTTTACAGATTCTCAGTGATCGTTAAAGCTCACTGGATTTGTTTGTGGCCCCTAAACAAGCATAAAGTTGGTGCCTCACCATGGTGGGATGGCTTGCCGTTTGATTTCTTTTGTAACTCTTTCAAGCGTCCATTCCTCCCCCAAACGCCCCGACAACTCCTGCCCACCCCAGCCCCACTCATCAGTTTTTGTGTGCTGCTCAAACCCTGGTCATGTGACTTTTGTCCCAGCACAATCGAGGCTCCTCGCCATTGGTCGGCCGCTTTGAAAGAGCATCGGTTTCCTGGGTAACAGAATGGCGGCACCACTTTAGATTGTCTCTGTGGCCCCTCCTAACATTTCACACGGACTCTCACGTACCGAATCAGGTGCCTTCGACTGTCTCTCGTGCTCAGACGAGTCTCGCACTTTCTAAAGATAGCATTTTAGGTGAGTAACCTGTTTTTATTGGCATACAAGGCTTTGTTTTTTAAAGTCTTGGAGTTCATGCAAATTTGTGGGGTGTAAAAAGTTGGATTTGCAAGACAGTTTGAAAAAATGAGCTCGATTTTTAGGTGTTCCATTTATTTACTGAATCTTGAAAGTGTGCTTGTTCATGGTAATTAGTGCATTTTTTGTTATAATATGGTAATGTGATTTAGTCAGATGTTCTTCAGGGAGAATAGGTGAATTTGAGATGTGCTGGAAACACTTAATTGTGCTTCTCTTGAGAGTTTTTGTGTTTATTGGAGCTTTGAATGAGAAATGATGGTAGTTTAGCATTTCTACAAGGTTTTTTCCCCCCTTTTTTAGTGCAGGTTCAATTGATGCCTCCAAAATCTATGAATTTCATTGCAATGGACACAGTATATCAAACCAAGTGGCATCTGAAAATAAATTCTGCCAACAAAATCTCACTACAATTTGTATCTTTTTCTTTTTCTTTTTCTTTCAAACTCGTACAACCTCATTCGTATGTTTTCGTACAGTCTGCCCCTGTTACACTAAGGGGGGAAGGTTTTGGCGTGAGGTTACAAGCTTCATACTTGTTTCATAAAAATTATATATAACATCACATTTTATGAATTTCTGTTAAACGCATAAAATAACTAAGCTTTCCTGTGAGATCGTTCAGAATTAACTAGTAACTATTTTAGGAGCCATTTTAGGGTGAGTTTTCTGATGTTTTAAAATTAAAAATTTAATTATATATATATATATATATATATATATATATATATATATATATATATATATATATATATATATATTCAATCAATTAAAAAAAAAATTAACTAATTAATCACATTTTTTCTAAACTTAATCGCAGTTAATCCCACCTAACATTAAAGTTTTATATATGCTTTTGTATTGCAATAATTTCACATTCAATTTTCAAATCCCCCTGCTGAACGAGCTGAACACCTTCTTTGCTCGCTTTGAGGCACAAAACAGCACCACTGCACAGAAGACTCCACCTCCTCCCGGCAACCAGGTGATGATCCCCAGACAGCGTGAGGAGATCCCTCAGCAGGATCAACGCACGCAAAGCTCCGGGTCCTGACAACATTCCTGGGCGTGTACTGAGAGACTGTGCAGTGGAACTCACTGATGTCTTCACAGACATTTTCAACATCTCACTAAGTCAGGCTGTTGTCCCCACATGCTTCAAGGCTACCACCATCATTCCAGTCCCGAAGAAGTCATCTCCATCCTGCTTCAATGACTACCATCCAGTCGCACTTACTCCTATCCTCATGAAGTGCTTTGAACGACTAGTTATGCACCACATCAAATCTGTCCTCCCCCCCTCCCTGGACCCCTTCCAGTTTGCATATCGGACCAACCGCTCGAACGATGATGCCATCGCCACTGCCCTCCACTCAGCACTCACACATCTGGACAAAAAAGACTCATATGTCAGAATGCTGTTCATAGACTTCAGTTCAGGATTCAAAACAATCATCCCTCAGCAGCTCATTCACAATCTGGTCCAGCTGGGGATCAACACCTCACTGTGCAACTGGCTGTTGGACTTCCTGACTGGGAGACCTCAGGCAGTACGGGTCGGCAGTAACACATCCAACACCATCACACTGAACACTGGGGCCCCCCAAGGATGTGTGCTGAGCCTCCTCCTCTTCACTCTGCTGACCCACGACTGTCACACAGCTCCAACCTTTTCATTAAGTTTGCGGACGACTCGACTGTGGTGGGTCTCATTAGCAACAGAGATGAGACAAACTACAGGTACGAGGTGAGCCGCCTGGCCGGGTGGTGCAGCGACAAAAATCTCTCTCTGAATGTGGAGAAGACGAAGGAGATTGTTGTTGACTTCAGGAGAGTGCACACTCAGCATGCTCCTCTGACCATAAACGGTGCGACCATCGAGAGAGTGAGCAGCACCAAGTTCCTGGGTGTGCACATCACAGAGGACCTCTCCTGGACTGACAACACCGCAGCACTGGCCAAGAAAGCACAGCAGCGACTCTACTTCCTCCGCAAACTGAGAAGAGCCAGAGCCCCGGCCCCTATCATGTGCACCTTCTACAGAGGCACCATCGAGAGCATTCTGACGAGCTGCATCACTGTGTGGTATGGCGCTTGCAACGTGTCCTGCCGCAAAACACTTCAACGCATAGTGAGAGCAGCTGAGAGAATTGTTGGTGTCTCTCTGCCCTCCCTCCAGGACATCTACAACACCCATCTCACCTGAACTGACCTCATTCAACTACCTCTTCTGACAGTTTAATTAAAGACTGTTCTCCGACCTCTTTATCACTTTAAACAGACTGATAAGCTCTTTCTGCACTACACTCATTATATCTGCACAGTTTTGTTTATTTAACTGGTTTGCACTCTATCTGCCATGTGCCTTACGCCACTTTACCTATCTCTTTTTTACAATTTCCTTATTGTATACCTGTATAGTTTGTATTTATATATATTTAAACTGTATTTATCTGTATTTTTACGTCTACTGTTAGTGTTTAGTGTTAACTGTATGCACCAAGGGTCTGAGAGTTACGCAGTTTCAATTCTCTGTATGTATGTGCTGTACATGTGGCAGAATTGACAATAAAGCAGACTTTGACTTGAATTTGACTAATGTAGAAACAACGTAAAGACAGTATATTTTTAATATTTGTTAAATATTTTTTATGATTCATTCGCGCTTTAATATGAAATGATACACGCTACAGCGCACGCTGCCGCATTTGTGTTTCTTTCAAATAAATGCCACTTGGTTTGATTTTTTTGTTTTTTGTTTTTTTAATATGACTCAAGCGTGACAGTTTTTGGGCCTGCTGTACATGTACAGTACATTATAATCGTTATTTTGTATATTGTTGAGTATGCAAGTGCTTGTTGAATGACAGTGCGTCATTATTAGCTGCTTGAACAATCCTGAAATTCGTGTTGACCCGTTGCCCTCAGGAATGATTCCCAATCTGGAATCCACCCAGTACTGTCATTTACACAAACCTGCTTTATCATCATCGTCTCAGCACCACCTACAGCACTCCTGAAGCCTAACAAAGCCTCATTTATACTGAAGATCCGCTGGCTGCGATTCAATAACATCTGTTGTATATGTTCTGAAATTGTTATGACATTTGGTTATCAGGCTCTACAAATGAATTAACAAGACTAATTCCTGGGAAATGGAACAAGAATATGTTTCTGTGCTTCTGCTGTCTCTTTGATGGCGATGAAGGATGAAAGTGAAATGTTTTGAAAGCGTCATTGTTCTCTGTGTTTGGATGTCTGTCAGACGGCGGTGCCGGGGGCCTTTGAAGGATGAGTTCACATGGCTTTTGTTTCTCGTGCCCCATGACCCTCAGGTGATTTTGTTCATACCCCTCTTCCTGAGCTTTTGAAAGCCTTTCTGACGGAAAGAGAAACAACCGTCCCACCCAAAACCACCCCTCTGAATTTTTCACCTCTCTCTGGAGATGAGATTTTGATATAAGGTTTTACTGTCAGTCGCACAGATCTCCAGCTAGTTAGTTGTGTTTGCCAAGGCAGGCATTGCTATTGTCATTGCACTTACTTATGGTTGGGGATTTACTGGTCTTAGCTGGTTTAGTTGGTCTCCCAGCCTGGTCAAGCTGCTGTTTATCTGGTCGACCAGCTGGTCTCCCAAAATGAAATATGCCCAAAGCCTCTCTAAAACCAACAAACAGACCAGCTTGGCCAGGATTGGACACCTGCTGACCTCCTTAGGCTGGTTTTAAGATAAAGATGTGCAAAACTACAGATTCTCATAATGGACTTGTTAGTGGGCTGTTGATCTGGATCACGTCTTTTTTAGAGGTGCACTACTGTTCTAAACATGGTGGTATACTCAAGAAATTGCTATTTCTTTAAATTAATTCAATTATAATTAAAATTTTCTTAGGGCCAAAAATGTACCTCAGAAATCTATTCTATTGCATCTATTCATTCTATTCATCTATTCAAGCATGTCTATACATTTACTATAAGATTACAATCAACAGCAGAGCCCAAACTTAAATTTAATTACTATTTTAAGTATTATAATCAACACTCAACTTAAAAAAAAAAATGTATGCAAACATGTAAATTGCACGTAATGCAGTTTTTAAATTAACATCTAAATTATAAAATTTCTATTTGTTGTTGAAATAATTTCATTTACACAGTGGCTGTCATAATTTGTTTCATAACAGATTTATTTAAACATACATTAAATTATTAAGACATCATTAACAGATGAAGTAAAATATAATGAGCATATAGTCTAATATTTCACTAAATTCTCTTCTCTAGACTTAATTTCTCTAGTGAACTAACCAGCTGTGGACACTGATGACTTGCCTGAGGTAAATGAAATGCTATGTGACATTTTGTTTTGACGTCTTTCTATGGTTGAAACACTGATTGATCGATTACATGAGGCATGAGATGTTCATTCATGTTTATTTCGCGTTAAAACTAGTAGTAAAGTGGAAGGGATGATCGTTTGAACTGAGGCGTTTATACAGCGATCTGTCATACAGTGTTGCCAAGTCCGTGGTTTTCCCGCAGAATTGGGCTACTTTAACACTGTTGCCGTGGTGTCCATAGGTTGAAGTGACCCCAATAACGTGATATTTAGCCCATGGAATGCGAATTTTACCAGGGGAACCTGGCCAAAAAAATGTGTGTTTTACCAGGGGACCCTGCTCGAAACGCGAATGGGCTAGTAGCAATTGGGTGGGTTTTGTTGTGAAAACCTGGTAACCCTGCTGTCACGCCACGTCAAAGAGCGTCAAAACGGCATTTATTATTTGAATTTCCTGAAAAAATGGGCATAACTTAGATTATACTTTGTTTCTTATCAAATGTAACAGTATATAAAACTGGCAGTTTCCAGTGAAGTTCCACTCGTGCAGTGGTTAAAACAATGCTGTATTTGTTTGGTACACATGCGTACCAAACCGAAAGACCCGTACCGAAAATGTTTGGTACGAATACGTGTACCGTTACACCCCTAATTTTAATATGTTGTAAAATGTAATTTATTGCTGTGATCAAAGCTAAATTTTCAGCATCATTACTCCAGTCTTCAGTGTCACATGATCCTTCAGAGATTTGCTGATTATTATCAATGTCGAAAACAGTTGTGCTGCTTTATATTTTTGTGGAAACCATGATAAGTTTCTTTTTAGGTTTCTTTTATAAATAGAAAGTCCAAAAGAACAACATTTATTTTAAATAGAAACCTTTTGTAACATTATAAATGTCATGAATTTTTTATCAGTTTAATGCATCATTGATGAATAAATGTATTTCTTTCTCAACCTAAACAATAACAACAACAAAACCAACACTCACTAAACCCAAATTTTTGAACATT
This sequence comes from Spinibarbus caldwelli, assembly GCA_039654775.1. NCBI lineage: Eukaryota > Metazoa > Chordata > Actinopteri > Cypriniformes > Cyprinidae > Spinibarbus > Spinibarbus caldwelli. Next base: position 20,626,937 of record CM077265.1, on the reverse strand, counting down.
TTGGTTTAGCAATATTAAAATTTTGGCTTATTTTCACATTATGACCGATTAACAAATAAATAAATACATACATAAATAGCCAGTTGTAAAATTAAAAACCCACCAAAAACCAAAACAAACAAAAACAAATCATTAACTTTATGTGCTACAAGTAAATTCAGGCATCCCAGCATTATAATGCGCAGTATGAAAATGAATATTAATCTTGAGATTTGCATAAAAATACGTTTTAAATAATGTTTAAGTGACAATGTGACAGCAAATGTAATTATATGTAAAAATATGGAAAATAAGCATCCCTAAATTAAACAAAAATCTCAGAAATTTACCAATATGATACAGATATATCATGCATTCTGTGCAAAACTAGAAACAAGAGGCAGGCTAGAAACAAGATTGATCTTTCAGGTACAACTTTGGTCACATGTAAAATATCCGATAAGATAATTTAGGAGAAAAACACAGCAATCAGCAATTAAATGAGCTGAGCTCACAAAACGTCTGCCCATTTATTCCTTTCCAGAGATGATGAATCAACATGTTTTCATTCTGAATGGACACTTTTCCTAAAAAATCATCAGAATTAAAAATAACGTGTAACTGCAATTTTGTCAACATTGCTTTGAGGAAATGACCTAAATAGTGGCATGAAAGATCAGATTCAGTCTGTACTGCTTTTCTGGGTCTGCTTTCTCTGGCTATTATAGACCTGAGTGTTTTCAGCATGAGCTTATCTGCTATTGAACGATGAAGGTTTCTTTAAAATCTTAGATGTTGTTGAATATATTTTCCTTCAGGGCTGCGTTTAAAATAGACCTGAAACTCAAGCCGTTCTGAATTGTCTTAAGCCTGAGGAGAAAGGAGAAAACTTTCATTGTTGACAATGTGATTTGGGGCTGTGCTTTATTGAGTTATGAGAGTTTAACTGCAAAATGAGCAGTGTAAGTTGCACTGCAGACAAATCCCAGCAAACGACAAAGAGCTCTGTCATCATGTGGTGACCCTAATGACAGAGTCGGGCTATATTTAACCGCGCTGCCTATAAACAACAATCAAGCGGCGCTACCTTGTTTTGTTCCTGCTTTCACTTCATCCTGCACTTGATGCCAAAGCAAAGCATCATATGAAGCGGCTTTGTGTGTGTATAAATCAGTCTGTTCCAAACCTAGTGACCTGCCTACATAGAATGCATGTTTTAAAGCATCATATGTGACATTTATTTCTGTAAAATGTGATACTGCACAAGAAACTTGACTCAACTTGATTCCAGTAGTTTGATGATGAACCTATTATATACTTATAATACCATAATATGCATAAAAATACACTCTGGATCAGGGTGTCTATATAAAAAAAATTAATTCAAATCAAGTTTAAAACACACATGCCAAGTTTTTAAATACATTTTTTGTATTTACTTTTTTGTTTTTCTTTAGACAAATTTAAGACAAATTTAAATTAAATGACTTTAAAAATGTTAAAGTAGTAAAAAGTAACATTTTGTTATTTTATATAACATTTTCATACACTTTGGATAAATTTGATTGTAAACATATTAATCGTTAATATTTCAATAAATATTTTTAAATATATTTTAAGGAAAAAGTCATTTTTACTTCTCATTTCATATATATATTCATAAATATCTTTTGTTTCATCATGAACTGTCGAAAAAGGTAAAATTATATTTTAAAATATTTTATTTTATAGTATATTTTATAATATTTTATAGGTTGCACCACATGACTTCTTTGTTCATTGTTCACACATCATGACAAAAAAATAAATAGATAAATGAAATTCAAATAAATATTTTAAATAAAAGTAGTGCATTGCTACAAAGTCCCTTGCTACAGTCAAATGTTTGCTTGCTCACATTCTTCAAAATATCATCTTTTGTTCATTTGTTTTTTCCTTTCTTTTGTCAAGAATTTCATCCTTTTTAATATGGATTTTTTTCTTCATTATGTAAAAAAAAAAAAAAAAATGCAGTAGGCAGATCACATCGCAACCTGTTGAATGTTGGCACACTTGTTCCAATTATAGGCTGTTTTTGTGTGTGTGTGTGTGTGTGTGTGTGTGTGTGCGTGCTGTCAAGGACAAATTATTTTATCAAGCAAAAATGTTCCACTTCCCTCTTGAAGAAGTGCTTTGCTGGTTATTTGTAACAAGAAAGGTTCATAGCCTTTCCAAAAACAGTCATCCAAGGTCACTGGTGTAGATGTGCAGTTGAAGGAAGATGAAAATCTCACCATCATGTTGTTCAAAACCCGTATGACTTTCCTTTTTATACTGTTAAGTGCTTTGACACAATCTGTATTGTTAAAAGCGCTATATAAATAAAGGTGACTTGACTTGACTAAGTCCCTTAATCTTAGTGAAGTGCTAATATGCAATGTTGAGTCAGTGTTGTGGGTTGATAATGAAGTCTGTAGTTTTGGCATTGGTCTGTTTTGAGCACCTGTCCATGTTTTGTCCGCTGATCTAAAGAGACTCGAGTGTCTCTGTCACTGGATTCTTTTAAAGTGCACCTGCGCTTTGAAAACGTCTCCTGCACGAATGAGGAAATCTTTGTGGGGAAACTAATGCATCTGTTCACGTTTTATCTTGAAACAAGTTTAACTGCTGGGAGTATTTATTCTTTTACAATTGGCTTTGTTTGCCAATGGAAATACAATGACTAGATAGATAAGGTAAGGAAGCAGTCACGTTCATATTCAGGCCAATCCTTTCACAGTTCAGTTGTGTTTTCTCATAAAGTAGGTCATGCGGTTATTAGGTATGCTTTCTGATGTCTATAAAAGTGGATTACTTTGAAGTTTTTTTTAGTCTTTAAATGTGCACTTATTTTTCACACTTAAAGTTTTACATCTAAAATAACATTATTTTTGGTAAATATGTTTAAAATGATAAACTCACCAGTTTTAATCTACATAAGTGTGGACCCCCTCATATAAGCCGCCATTTTTAGATCACATGACCATACCAATATTACTTACTTTATCTCAGTAATAGCCGTATTATCAGACACTTTTATTTGCAAAATAGTCAAGACGTCTTTATTTCTATAGCTAGCACTTTATACAATACAGATTGTTTCAAAGTGGCTTCACAGAGATAAACTGAGAAAATAGCAAAATCAATTATTAAAAAAACTCAACTATGGAGACAGTTTGAATTCTGCTGTAAAGCAGTTCTAAAGGACAATAATGTCATTATTTAGCTCAAGTCAGTTCAGATAGGGCTGCACGATGAATCATATTTTTTAATTGGAATCACAATTTCTACTTCTCTCGATTTATTAAGTATAATCATCAGGTTATTAATCTTGAAAAGTTTTATTTAATTTGGCATTTGCATTTTTTTGCATTAGTAACAGCCCTCCACAAGCTTGGTTGCGGTTGCCAGATTTCAAGAGTTTAAATCCCCCAATCTGAGTTTTTTTTTCTTAAATCGATACATTTTCTGCACAGTGGTTTATTTAATCTTCCCAACCTGGCAACCATGCACAAAGTTGACACTCTCTCTACATTATGGAAAAATCACAGATGATCTGAAAACAAAAGTTCACCATAGCCAGTCTGTTTTGTTTTTTTTTCTTCATGTGGCCATTTGCATAGTTTGCTGCAACTAAATCTGTGTGCAAACCATGCAAGTTGACGTTCTCTTGATTTGTGCTTATGTAAAAGTGCAATAATTGATGAAATGTAAAAAACAAATGAATAAATGACAATCTTAATTAATAATCATAATTAGATTTTTGAGGAAAGAAAAAAACACTTTTTCATAGTGCAGTAAGTTAAACATCCATGTGTGCGTTTCTCAAAAGAATCGTTAGTCAACTACACTGAAAAAATGACTCATTGGATTTACTCAATTTTTTTAAGGTAAGTGGTTGCAATCAATTTATTTTAGCTACATTTAAATAAACAAATTTAGTTGACTAACTTTCAACTAAATTTATTTAAATGTAGCTAAAATAAATTGATTGCAACCACTTACCTTAAAAAAATTGAGTAAATCCAATGAGTCATTTTTTTCAGTGTATGGTTGCAAATTCTGTCGTTACCAACATAGTTCAGCGATTTGGTGTTTCACAAATCCATAGTTCCAACGAACATTCGCGAACATCATCGTAAACTTGTGTGGATGAAACTGTAGCTCTCGACTTGTTGTTAGAAGCAGAGTTTCTTGTTAGTATGACATATGGACTTAAATAGATCATGTTCGTAGGCAAAATAAATAAGCTAACATGTAATACAATCTATATCTTTCATTCCATACATATATCGATTTCAGTACCTCATTTAGTTTATGAGAATTATAGAGCCATTTTTTAAGAGTGTGCATATGTTTATGTGCTCTAGTACTTAGTAAGGAACTAAGGAACCTGCAAAATAAAGCGAGGCGAATCGCCGACGAACAGCGCTTTCACACCAAGCGTGAAACGATTGATTGCCTTCTGCTAATTCACGCCTGCACGCTAGGTGGTGCCAACCAACAATTCATTTTTCCTCCGATGTGTATTTTGTATATGGATTTAACATTGTCCGCTGCTCAATATACAGCATTAAATTAAGATAATTAAAGTTTGGTTCTACACCAGAAACACAAACTATCTATAAAGATCATAAATCTATATAGAATATAGATCTATAAAGAATTTTCACTTTCAGGTTGAAAAGGCCTTAACGAAGAACAAAAATAGCGAAACAGTCCTCAGATGCCATGTTTGTTATTCACAGCAATAATCTAACAGAAATTTGGTCTTAAACTGATTAATTAGCTGAAGTTTTTACTCCACCGCCTGCTTGACGTCATTAACAGCACTTCAAACCAATGTGATTCGAACGACGAATGTGCGACAAAGTTCATACGTTTTCAGAAAACAGTCACGACTAGCTAGATAATTAGTTTCTCCAACAATGCATCATACTATGGAAGTTAAGTAGCGAGTTAAGTCATTGTTCGGGAAACACATCCCAATGTGATGCTATATCCACGCCAGTAGGTGGCAATATAGAGTCCAAGACCACTGACGCATTCCCTAGCATTCATACACAAAAAAAATTTGTTGTGCGTTAAATTCACTTGTTTTGAAAGAGGACTGTAACCCGATACTGAGGGAATGTAAACTTGCCCCGGGACGGCTGTAGAGAGTGTGGGGGGTCTGAGGTCCCGCAGGGGAAGGGCTGAGATTACAGGTTTAGGGAGTTTCCCTCAGGAATGCCAGTGTCAGTGGAGCGTAAAACAGACAAAAACAAGACATAATCCCTTACTGTTGGCCAATCCGAGACAAGCCTGCCTCATTCACACTTCACTAAACTACAGAAGGTATTATTTAATGTGTAGTGGCAGTGAACTGAACATGTTGATCTTGGGCCGCTGCTGTTATGTAATAAAGCATTGGTGCAGAAGGTGATTGTTTTGCTCTTGATGGCATACGAAGCGAGAGGACGCATTAATAATTGACTGCTGGTTTTGTTGCATGTACATGTTTGTGTGTGTTGTGTGGACAAACATGCTGATAGAAATCAGGCCAAAGGCTCAGTTCTTACTCATTATGTAGTCATTGTGATAGTGCTGTATAGAGATATAGATACCAGATGTTTACATCTACAGTATATTGCTGTTGTTTCTGTGGTTGAATTTCACAAACATGTCTATATAGGTCACATTCAAAAGACACACAATTGGACATTATGTTTTGCATGAGTAAAATTATGCCTATTTATTTATTTGTGACCCTGGACCACAAAACCAGTCTTAAGTCTCTGGGGTATATTTGTAGCAATAGCCAAAAATACATTGTATGGGTCAAAATTATCAAAAAAATTTATGCCAAAAGTCATTAGGATATTAAGTAAAGATCATGTTCCGTGAAGATATTTTGTAAATTTCTTACCGTAAGTATATCGACTTCATTTTTGATTAGTAATATGCATTGCTAAGAACTTCATTTGGACAACTTTAAAGGTGATTTTCTCAATATTTTGATTTTTTTGCACCCTCAGATTCCAAATTTTGAAATAGTTGTATCTCGGCCAAATATTGTCTGATCCTAACAAGCCATACATCAATGAAAAGCAGCTTTCAGATGATGCATAAATCTCAATTTTGAAAAATTGACACTTAAGACTGGTTTTGTGCTCCAGGGTCACATTTGCTAACATTGTGATGTAATTTTTCTATCAATAAATCACATTTCCCAAATTATCATTACCACAATGTATAAAAATAATATATCATGTGGCGTTATATGGAAGTTTTTTATGTATCGTGCTTTTATCATGCTTTTTATATATCAGTATTTAAACTGCCTTTAATTTATTTATTTATTTATTTATTTATTTATTTATTTAAATGTCTCCTACAGTATATAATGCATAAATATAGGACCCAATAGGATTTTTTTTTTGTATTGTTCACACTTTTGTTCTGCATTTCTTAATTTTTATTCATTTATAAATGTATTCATTAATGTCTGTAATATTTTTTTTTATTTCTGTAATCAATTAATTAATTTGTTTTATTCATTCATTCTGTTCGTTTAAAAATTTAATTGTGATATTTAGAATCTAAAAAGATCGCTATGAATAATGAGAATTATAAACTCAAAAGTAAAACATATGGACACGTTAAGCTAATGAGAAATGATCAGAGATGAGCTTAATTGTCAGAAGAAAAAAAATCTTTATGCTTAGGCTTGGTTTTCTTTATGCAAAATTTGTCTTGTAATATGACACAGACATGTTTTCAACAGATTCACCCACATAACCATCATGTTTTGTGATGGAGCTGTTTGTCCATTTGAGTTTTTTGCTGTGTTGTTTGGTTTCTATGGGAAGCTGATGGTCCGGTTTCAGTGTTTCAACAACAGCACATCATTACCAACAAAAAGAAAACATCACAGATGAGATCTCAACTGATTCTCCTAGACAGCAGTGAGATTAAATCCAGATCAAATGCAGATTTAAGTATCTTTTTATTGCTTCTGAAGTATTTTAGTGGAAACATCCGAGACAAAACTGAGACTTTCATTAAATCTCTCAATCTGCAAGCAATAAAACTTTCCTCTGAGCACCTGAAAGAGACGCAGATCTGTTTGAAGAGCTGAACATGTGACTTCCGTCGCAAGCATCTGGTTACACTCACACACAGATAGCTGACTGAAAATCCTCCTAATGCTCACTCAGGCCAAACACACACTCAGATCAAGATTAGACCAATACTATCTGAACTAAGGTTTTGTATTTGTATATGCATTTGCACATTTGTATTTAAAAAGTCAGTCTTTAATTTCATTTATGTATTCATTGTAGTTTTGTTGCGTCTTTAAAGGAATTTTGTATGATAAATTTCACGAAAACGTCTAAGTCAACTATGATGGATGGATGGATAGAACTTCAAAATTGTCATATTTTGTATAATGAATGAACCAATGGAGAATATTTATTTATTTGCATAGTGACATTATTTTATGCATGAAGTCGGGATATTAAATATCTCCTAATTTTTCGAAACCTCCTTTATTATAAAAATACACATAAAGTAGGGTTACACTTTCTTTTAAGGTGTCCTTGTTACCATGTAATTATGCATTTAAGTACTGAGTAATATTAATTAACTACATGTACTTACTATATGGTTAGGGGTTTGGCTTAGGGTTACTTGCATGTAATTATGCATAATTAAGTGTTATTATAATAGTAAGTACATGTAACGTGTAACAAGGACACTTTAAAATAAAGTGTTACCTAAAGTAGCCTTGCTATAAAAGGAATGTTTAGAACATAGAAATTTAAATTTTAGAAGAATTTGATGAGTTTATCTGAGCACAGTTTGAGACGATGTTAAGATATGTTTGTTTTTATTTATTTAATAGGTTGTGTTTATTTTCAAAAATATTTCTGTGCAAATAATGTAGTGTAAACAGCAGATCATTTTTTTCTGTTAGAAATAGGTTTGTGTTGGCAAAGTTAGCCATTATAATTAGCTTTGTAGAAAACCGATCTAAAACGGTCTAAGTACAGTATGCCCTTCTACATATGGATGGGTGTTGATAGTGAGGGACAGAAACAGCTGAAAGCAAAACAAGACACTCCTCCTACCTGGAGATGTGGGTGGAGCTTTGCCATGTCAGCAGAGTTCAGAGAGAGAGAGAGAGAGAGAGAGAGAGAGAGAGAGAGAGAGCTGTGGCTGTGAGTGGGAAGTGCTGTCATTCCTGAGGAGCGTTCAAGAGCAGAGCACACTCACTCACCACACCACAGGATCTGCACATCTGTCTCGCGTTCACTGCAGAGCTGCACTCGTCTCTGAGGAACTACAGGATATTCCTGTGTTTGTGTGGAAGTAGCAGTGGAAGTCAGGAGGAGCTGTGTGTTTTATGTGGTAAGAGAACTGTGTTCTCCGCATGTTCGCTCGCAGCTGTAAATCAACCTGTGGCTTCAGATCAACCTGTTGGTTGCGAGCCGCTGCTGTGTCGGAGATCTCAGGGTCAAAGTCATTTTACATCGAGGAAAACTTGCTCAGAGGTTGCTCTTTAATTGCTCAAGAGACTCAGTGGAGGTTTTAGTTATAGTTTGTTTAAACATCAACTCTGATTCAGATGTTTCTCTTAAAATTTCTGGAAATGGACACAAATTGGAGATATGAAATGAATGTGGATAGACTAACTCAGAAGAACTGGTCTTGGATGAATTTGATAAGAAATATGAGTTTGTAATGAGATGTTTGATTGCAGGTTTTGGTATCTTGGTAAATCTGAGGACAATCTGAGATCTCTTTTGAAAGTCTAGATGAGAAACATAAGATTATTGAATTATTTTTTCAGAAGAAACATCTGAGCAAAAAAAAATCTGAGAGAAAAATCTGTAGCAAAAGTCTCACTTTCTTGTCGATTTAATCTTATTTTGGTCTACCCAGGAGAAAAAAAAAAGGTGCACATAATATACTTCAAGTGCTCTATTTTCACGCACTAATTTTGCATTTAATATACTAAAAAAATATATTCTTTAGTACTTCTTAAAATAATCTTAAGAACATCTAAGTGTACTCAACTGCATGAAAATATAGCACTTTAAGTACATTATGGAAGTGCACTTTTTTCACCTGGGTAGAGAAACCGTTGAGATATTAAACATTTGCTTAGTTATTTTTCTAAACTTGTTTAGGAGAAATAACAAATTTGACTACAGTACGCATAAAAAAGAATCATATAAGGAATGTGTATGACATAAAACAAGAATTTAATGAGAAATCTCTGAGTTTTTAATGCGACTGGTATCTTTAAAAATATGAGCACAGTTTGAGACACTGATGAGATTTCCTTTGAAACTCTAGAGACACGAGATTATTGGAGTCTTTTTCTCAAAAGTAAAATCTGAGCAGTTGCTGAAACTTAAGCAAAAGTCTCACTTTGCTCTTCATTTAATCTCATTTCTATCTAGAGAAACAGTTAAGAAATTAAAAATCTCTTTTGTGATTTTTCATAACTTCCTTTGGAGAAATAAAAAGCAAGCATGTAAAAGGGGCATAAAAGGAATGAGAACCTAGAAAATTAAATTTTAGAAGAATTTGATGAGAAATATTTGAGTTTTCCATGAGACTATTAATCGCAACCTTTGGAATCTTAGAAAATCTGAGCACAATTTTAGACATCGTTGAGATTTCGTTGAGAAAAAAAAAATGAATTATTATTATATTTCTTCTAAGTTTCCATTTGGTCTCCATTTAGTCAAATTGTGCTCTCGTTCTGATTATTTGAAGGTGTAAATATGTATAGTTTTCCTTTTTTAAAAATATTTCTTTAAGAAATTCTTAAGTCACTTTTGACTCCAAACATCTCTCATGAAAAATGAGACATGGCCCATAATGTGGTGGATAATGGATGATAGCATGGAGTTTGGATTTGATTATGCATCCATGTGTTTAGATCTACATTAATCATGCTTCTTTAACAAGCCACTTCTCACTAAGTCCTTTCTGAACTCGCTTTTTGCTTTTAATCTAACCAGATTCCCCTGTCAGTCTGTGTTTAACCACATTCAGCCTGCTAATGACCAGACTACGTGCTTGAAATTCCATCATGGCCACCAAATCTGGTTAGTATATCATTAGGAGTCATGTAATATCATTATCTTATTCCAAACATAAAACCTTCCCAAGCATTTATGACTCCAGGCGAATATTGCAGATGCAGCACTTGTGGAATATACAGTGCCCTCCAAAAGTATTGGAAGAGTAAAGACAAAATTGCTCTGTTGGCTGTGGAGTCAAGACATTTGCAAATATGATTAAAAGATGAATATGAGACAAAACTACAGAATGTCACATTTTATTATTAGCCGTTTCAACACATACATGTTTTACCAAATAAAAAGAACAGCGCTTTTAGAGTTCATAAGGCAGATATAAAAGATTAAAAGCTAATATTTAGTTGCAGATCCATTGCGCACAATCACAGCAGTGAGTCTGTGACCCATAGACATCACCAAACTCTTGGTCTCATCCTTTGAAATACTTTTTCCAGCCTTTAATGCAGCCAATTCCAATTGTTGCTTGTTTTGGGGAGTTTCTGCCTTTACTCTCCTCTTCAGCTGGTGAAATTCATGTTCAATCAGTGAATCTGGTTCAATCTGGTGAAATTCATGTTCAATCAGATTTAAATAAATTATTATTTTTTTAATTATTTGGATTACCTAGCGAAGCAGTCGAGATATTACTTTGTGATTTTTCAAAACTTGTACTTAAAATTAAAACGTTCTTTTGATTTTGGGTCAAATGTGACCTGGGCATGTTCTCTTTTTCAGTTTTGTTTGATTCACTCACTCAGGTTTTACTGGAAAGTGATGCACAGAGTGAGGTTCATTGACTTCTGTGCTGACCACTAAAGCTTTGTTGAGTTCTCTGGATCAATGTGGAGAAACACACACAAGCTTCACACACACAACACTCCTTCACTTGCTTTGTCAGTATTCAATAAAAACCTCTCTGTTTCTCTCTGTAGTTATCTCTAGATCAGTGCTTCCCAAACCTGTCCTGGAGGACCCCTAGCCCTGCACATTTTGTATGTCTCCCTTATCAGACACACCCAATTCATGTCTTGCAGTCTCTACTAATAAGCTGATGAGTTGAATCAGGTGTGTTAGATAAGGGAGACATACAAAATGTGCAGGGCTAGGGGTCCTCCAGGACAGGTTTGGGAAGCACTGCTCTAGATCTTTCTAATTCTCTGCGTCTCTGTAGTCTCTCATGACGTGTAAGCTTCTGCCTTTCACACCCCATTGACAAACTCAGGAAGATGTAAAAATATGTGTTCAAAAGTGTGAAGATTCCCAGATAACACAATAAAAAGGCTTTGATTTGCTGTCAAGGTCAGAGTTTCTAGACAAATCAAACCCACATACATGTACTGTGTTCAGACCCACGTTTTTAGAGACGTTTCCAAACGTTCCATTTTAGAAACGGCAGCAGAAACTTTAAAATGGAAAGCTTTCTTAATGCGAGTAAAATGTTGGTGTAACATTTCTGAAAATGTTCTCTTTCATTTCTATTAAAATGGCCAATAGAGAGTTGTGGAAGGTTTTTTTTTTTTTTTGCTGAAACGTTTTTACTGTATTTAGGTTGTTGTTTCTGAAATGATTACTTGATATAATTTGTGTTAACATCTTCAAAACACTGATTTATAGATCTCCCGAAGTATAAAATGTATGAAATACTACTTCAAATTGATTTTCAAAATTCAAAATTGTCATTTTGAATATTTAGAAAATACACTCTCAGAAATAAAGGTTCCTAAAGGTTTCCCCCCCTACAGCGAACAGTTCTTAAAAGAACCTTTTTTTATTTTTTTAGAACATTTTAATCATCTAACGAACTTTTTCCACTATAAAGTGGAACGAAAATGTTAGAGGTTCTTCATGGAACCATCAAAGCCACTAAAAACGTATTTATCTAGGCCATACCATCCACATTTTTTGAACGTTAAGGACAGTTATTGAGTGATTTGTATGTTATTTAATGCATTTAGGTTGGCAAAATGTTCCTAAAATCCTTTGCATTCTTGGAGAACTGAATTTTAATGCTCAAAAATTGTCATTTTGAATATTTATAAAATTCTTTCTCATCCAAGCTGTATACCATCCACATTCCACTAGCCAGTTTTTGTTATTTATCTTGATATAATGTTCCAGAAAATGTCTTTGCATTGCTTTGTAATGTTTCAGGAGCGAGTTTTTGAATATGTCCTTTGACAGGAATGAGGTCTCCAGAGATCTTTGCCTACAAGAGCAGGTGCAGTTATTCTCCTGCTGCTTTAGTGGTTATTGAACAGCATATAGAAAGATGAACCAACTGCAACCAAAATGCAAACAGTATGTGGAAGAGTCTGTAGATGTCAACCGTCCCTTGGCTTTGTGTGTTTGGGCAATCCTAGATAGAATTAGCATGAGATTTAAATGCTTGTTAGCTATGCATCATCTCCGCCGTACTCGATGGAGGAAGTGAAAGGTGTTTGTGTTTGACATTGAATCATACGGCAGCTCCTGTCTGATGTGAGTAAGAGATGGAAAATCATAACCATAAACACTGACAGTCTGCTTACCCAACACACAACAACAGCTGACAACATCCTCAAAGCCAATGACATGGCATGCTTTTTTGAATGGCTCTTTGAATTTATTCAGAGATGCATAAAAAATACAGTTCATACGTACACATTATATTTTGAATGTGTTTTTGGGAAGCATAAAAAAAAAAACTTGTCTGCCAAAGCAAAGTCATTTGGTGCAACCATTGTGCAGAAACTTATAGAAAAAATGGAAATTATATCGTAGGACCCCTGAACACACTCAAGCGTCAAATCTGTTAAAATATCATAGTTTTAACTTTTTATGACAAAGCAAGGTTAGTTCAGGTTGTAAAATGTCATATTGTACAACCCCTTCCAATAAAATGAATATCATCAAGTGATATTTATGAGTTAATAATTTATGACATTTGTAAGAATACTTTTTATCTAAACATATTTTAATAACTTTTTTTGAAAGTCATGATTAATGTTTACTGTCGCATGTATTCAAGATGAACAGAAAATATTTTTTTATTTAAATTTAAATATGAAACTTAGAAAATATGAAAAAGAACTTGTCACATGCATTTTAAATTAGAATTTGAATAAAATTTTATTTATTTTAGACACATTTATTGAAAATGTTGGATATTACATATTCTCAGATTCGGTTTTCTGGTTCCTCACTCCAATCTGAAGCATTTTTAAATCTCACAAAGTGTGAATTTGCGAGACAAATGATGTTATTTTTAGCAAAGCACAGTCTTAATGTTTTTGCAGGCAAGTGATGCTTCTATTTTCTTCCTCGTCTCAGCATCTGCTGTTAATTTTATTCTGCACAATCACAGTTCAGGGAAAGTTTTAGTCTGTCTCATTTTCTCATGTCTCATCCTGACACCCTTTGCAGCTTTTCTCACAAAGCTCAGTTGTTTGATAATCTTTGATAATCTAAAAGAGCTTAGATCTCAATCCTCCGAGTTGTAACTTTGTTTCATCCTCTGTTCCCATGTCTTGACTGAAAAATCAGTCTCCTATGGTACTTGGATTCGCACGCATACTAATTTAAACGCTTGTCTGGTCTGGGACGCTGGCATAGACATTGTCTTTCTGCAAGATGCATCAAGGAGACTGGCAATCGTGTGAAAGCTCTGAGTGTTGACGCTTTCCATGTCCCAAGGCTGTCTGAGTAATTATTTAGCAAAGCTCACATAATGAGAGAGTGAGTTCGCTATGCTTTGGCCGCCTTCACCCATATAAATATCCTCCCTTGGAAACCACAAGCTGTTCGCCACTGTTGCTTAGAGTTGTTGCCCCAAAGTTCCCATCTGTGCCACTGCTTGACTGCATAAGTAGACCAGCCATTGACGGCAGTTTAATGCATTACCAAATACACCATGAGCGAACCCAACAGCGACCGCCCACTTTCTTAGCGACCTTCTTAAAGACTTCTGCACAGGCGTACTCTATATCGTGACTTACCCTTGAAAGTCATGGTAGATCTGTATTGAATTTTTTATACTAGGACTGGGTATTGAAACAAATTTCACAGTTCGAGTTGATTTTTCGACAAACTTTGTTGACAGAATTTGAAAAATTAGTAGATCTGTATTGAAAGTTTTACAGCGTTGCATATTGACACAAATTTCACACTTCAGGTTGGGTTTGATTATAGCAATCTGTCACGGCACAATAAATAGTGACAAAACGGAATTTATTGTTTAAATTTTGTTATAAAATTGACAATTTAAGATGATTACATCTGTATTGAAAGATTTAATCTAAGGCTTGGTATTGACGCGAAATTTAGATTTCGATTCACAGGCTTTTGGTTTGATTTCAGTCTGATTTTAATTTGATTCGATATTGATTCATTTGGGTATATATATATAAAAATGCAAACATTACTACAATATTAAAGGCTAAAATTAACAACAGATTTTTATACAAGCATTGAAATTGCACATAAGGACAGTTTTTATAATAGTAATGTTATAAAAAATTACTTTTAACTGTACTCCAGATTTTTTTTTTTTTTTTTAATATAAGCATATAAACAGTGACTGTTGTAGGTTTATTAAAACATACATTAAACATTGCAAAACAGGTTAAGTAAAAATATAATGAGTATGGAGTAATTTGTTTCTAGCTAACTTTTGGGTTTACGGTCATTGAATGGCTTTCCTGAGGTAAATCCAACATTACATGACATTGTTTACAAGCTGTTTTATTGATGTCTTTTCACTTTTGAAACACAGAGTGATTGAGTGATTAGCCTATATGAGACATGGGGCATTTTAGTAAGTTTTACTGTTTCTTTCATCACTTTATGATATTTATTTTGTGTAGTAACTAGTAGTAAAGTTGAAGAGATGATCGGTTCATGTGCCACTTGAGCTGAAGAGGCTACATCGCTCTGTCACACCACATTAAAGAGTGGCAAAACAGTATTTATTGTCTTAATTTCGTAAAAAAATTGACAAAATTTAAAAACTGAGACTTATTTTCATATAAAAGTAACAAAGTGATAAGCTCATTGAGATTTATTGGATGGGAGGTGCTCTACAAATAAAGTTCAGTGAAATTTTGTATCATCAAAATAAGAATTGATTAAAATAAAAAAAAAATCTATATTTTCAGCCCCCGCTCTAGTTTATACATTATTAATAACATTTCTACATTTTTCGATGGCGAATATAAATGAGATTTTTACTTCTGTAATCCAACTGTTTTGTTCTGACAGGAATCAATGTCGCCTTATCCACGCTTATGGTGGGAGGAAACAATCATCGTGGATTTTCAGCTTCATTACACTTGCTGGAATAGCGATCTGGAATAGAGCAGGCAGGGGGATGTCAAGAATGCACACACTTCTCAATGCTCCCACTCCAGGAATGTGATGTTTCGTAACACACACACATTCCACTAACGCTTTAACTGTGAATCAACACTGAGGTTTCCCGCCACAGGGACTGGATGTGTCACCTGCAGTTGCACATTCCAGACCTTTTCCAAACATTTGATGAAACTTGAAAGGGCCGAATACAGACCCCTGACCTTCGCAGGTGGAGGAATGTGGAAAGGTGATGAACGGTCATGTTCTGTCATGGTAGGGGTTGAATTTAACATGGTTTTTGAACAAATCTTACTCCTACAGAGTATAAAGATAGCCCTGGTCAGCATTCAACTTAGCATGGACTCTACAGATGTTTGGTTGTTTGACTGAATGTCCAAAAGCAGTCATTCTGTGGTTGTCTGAATGACTTGCTGACTAATCTGTCAAAAATCCACAGGTTGGTTTAAGATAATAAATATAAATATATTAACTAATAAATATTCTAAAGAACTATAACTTTATTACACAAAACTATCAAAACCCTCACAAACAAATTATTTTTTTTATAATAATTGGAAACTTGTACAATTGTAATTATCTTGAGATTTATTGTTGACAGGCATGAATATGTTGCAAATTGTGGGGACGAGTTTAGAGTTCTACTTCTGACGATTACTGTTAGACTGTTGCTAGTGCTAGTATTGAAAAGTTGCCTTTAAAATTCATTCTCTTTAAACCACCTCAACTAGTCAGTAAGTAAAGATTACTTGCTGAATCAAGTATTTAACACAATAAATGTAAAGTTTATCTGCTTTATAATACCGCCTCTATTTTAAACTACAAAAATCTAGATAAACTTGCTAGTCAACCTTACTAACCAACTAGAAATACTGTATACTGCATAAATATTGAAATTTAATTTAATTTAATTTAATTCTAATCAACCTCACTAACTGACTAGTTGGTTAAGTATGAAATAGTATGTGTGTATATATATATATATATATATATATATATATATATAAAATGAAATAATAATATAATAATAATAGTAATAATGTTTACAGCAAACTATTGAAATTTAATCTCTTAATTTGTCCACTTTAAAGCAGCACCTATAACTATTTATAAAAAAAGATAAGCTTCCTAATCATCCTTACTAAGTGAATATGAAATACAATATATATAAAACTTAAAGGAACAGTTCACCCAAAAATTAAAATTAACCCATAATTTACTCACCCCTAAGCCAACCTAGGTGTATATGGTGTATGCTTTCTTCTTTCAGACGAACACAGTCGGAGTTCTTTTAAAATTGATCCTGGCTCTTCCAAGCTTGGTAATGCTGGTGGATAGTGGCTATTATTTTGAAGCTCGATGGGTTTTTGGAACAAAAATATTTCTATTTTTAAAATTATAAACTCAAATCCCTGACTTCCGGCAACAGCCGTATGCGCGTTTGCGAGAGAGTCGAGTTCCGACTTCTTGGCTGACCTCTGACTCGACGTATGACGTAAGCCGCATTCGTTCTTAAAGTGAAATCCTCTGACCTTTTTTTTTAACTTCTCATTTTCGACTTTTAATTCATTACTGGCATTTGTTATTGCTCTATCCTCGTTCGTTTATTCTGACCTGAGCTTACGCTACGAATGCGGCTTACGTCATACGTCCAGTCAGAGGTCAGCCAAGAAGCCGGAACTCGACTCTCGCGAACGCGCATACGGCTGTTGCCGGAAGTCAGGGATTTGAGTTCATAATTTTAAAAATAGAAATATTTTTGTTCCAAAAATCCATTGATCTGCTTCAGAAGACATGTGTTAACCCCCTGGAGGCGTATGGGTTAGTTTTACGATGGCGATATGCGATTTTTGGAGCTTCAAAATAATAGCCACTATCCACCAGCATTACCAAGCTTGGAAGAGCCAGGATAAATTTTAAAACAACTCCGACTGTGTTCGTCTGAAAGAAGAAAGTCATATACACCTAGGATGGCTTGGGAGTGAGTAAATTATGAGGTAATTTTTGGGTGAACTGTTCCTTTAATGAAGAATATTGAGCACCGAATATTGTTTTGAATTGAAAAAAAAAGAAATTGATAGATAATTTAACCTCATCAAATGACTACATGCCTAAATATAAAATATGAAATATATTTAAATATATTGGATCATTTCATCTTTGAAGTACCACCAACATTTTAACATAAATAAAACTACAAAAAAAAATCAAGATAAACTCACCAGTCAACCTCTAACTGACTAGTTGGTTAACCTCATTAAATGACTAGATAGTTGATATAAAATACGAAGTATATTTTAAAATATTGAAATTACATTTAATAATACTAATAATTTCAAATTTGAGGCACAACACATTCTTTTTAAGATAAATAAAATTACCCCCCCAAAAAAATAAGATAAACTTGCCTCTGACTGATGAGTTAGTAGTTTACTAGTCATCTGTCTAAACCCATCCCAAGACAAACCTTTTTATTTGGAATAACGTCCTTCGTTGAATCCTGCCCATTGAAACCACAATATTTTAAAGTAAACTGGGTCAACTTTGAATTCATGTTGACTTCAAGAAGTTTCTCTTCAAAAGGAATTTGATGGTGGATGTACAGTTTGTGCACCTGTCAAAAAATATCCACTTCTTTACAGTCTGACCACAAGGGAGTTTGCACAGTAGGTGCACCTGTTCTGTCTTGCATTGAAAATAGGACAGTGCCTCAGGACTTCCTTTGTTGGCGATCTGTCTTTTACACCTCAGACTTTGATATTCATCATTTCGATAAATTTGGAACAGAATTCAACATTGTAATAAGTGCAGAACATAGTTTTAAATTATTTAGCGCAGCAGGCATGTAAAAGAGCATTAAATAACTCATGAACCTGAAGTCTCACGCTGCACGCAAGCAAATTTGGAGAATAAAGACGGTCTGGCTGTAAAGATGACAGCTAAAATTGGCACGGCTGTTTAGTAATGTCAGTAAACAGATACTCCTTATTTCATTTCCTCATTGGAAAAACACATTTAATAGGTTATGACGAACAGCAAAGCTCGACACAAGAGAAAATAATGTTTTAAATCTGGTTTCTCTCTTCTAGGGCTTGTTGTACACAGCTAATGTTATTTTCTCTGCAGATTCCCTTATGGTCTGCTTACACCTGGACGGTTTCTCTCATGAGAAGTGAAAACCGCCAACCTGTCTTAAACACTGGAATTACAACCCATGCGTTATACTTAATGTCCAACAGATTCTTGCGATTGCACTCAGAATTGCTTTTCCAGATGGTGTCGGACTCAAGATTGGCCTTAATTTGTGTTTCTTTTGCAAAGTTAATTTAGAAGTCCAAAATACAACTTCCCATTGGAGGCTTGACAAAAATGCTTGCCCACACACTTGCAGTCTCTCTAGCTCTGTGTTTATCCCACTTGTTGAAGCCAAGATAGGGATTTCTGGGCAGCGAGTGGAGACAGCCTCTTTTGTTTTCCCAGGCTGCCTTTGTTTAGGTTAGGGGTGAAGCCTGGTCACTTTTGGTGCCCTCAACATTCCTCTGGCTAAAGGCAAAGGGTCAGAGCTCCTAGCATTCATGCAGTTGGAGAAGGATAATGCTGCATTGAACTAGTGTTTTGAAAATATAAGAATTTGTGCATTGGAAAAGCAAAGAAGGCAATAACCTTTTGGATAGTCTGAGCTTAATTCTGATTGGACAGCCTACAGTTAGACTAATGAATGATATTTTATGACATACGAATTATTAAGAATTGTAACAATGTATTGAAATTTATTGGTGTCTTTTATCGTCTTCAGGACAGTTGTTCTTAACCAGGGTGCCACAGGATGACTTAAATTGATCTAAAATATGATAAAACAACTAAAAGTAAGGATATTATTTATTTTAATTCACCCCTTAACAACATCTTTTAAGAACCAAGTTTTATATATACACAACCATATATATATATATATATATATATATATATATAGTAAATATGGTTGTGTCTAGACCTGGAGAAATTATCAGGTAGAAATTGTCAGCAAAAATGTTTTTAGAAAATTTATCCTTAATTCGTATATAGTAAATCACAAACAACTGAAGAGAGACTTTGAATACTGTTGTCCAAAAAAAAAAAAAAAAAAAAGCTGAGAACCACTGTTTTAGGACCTTAGCTGCAAAAATAAATAAATAAATACCATGATTTTTTTTTTTTTTTTTTTTTGCAAGTGATGACAATATCTGACTCAAAAACTAGAAAATTGAACATTTCAATTAAAAACAAAAAGGAATATGTCTCACATCAGTTTAGTGACTCAAATTACTTGAAAAAACCTTTTCAGAATTGACCAAACAAATTTTTGCTGAAACTAATTGGTAAGCTAAAGCAATTTGTAAATTTGGTAATTTAACTAAACAAATTTGCTAAAACGAATTGGACTGACCAACTACACTTAGTACGGAGAACGTTTTACACATTTTTGTTACTATACAGTATGTACCACTCAAACAGATTGCAATTCCATTTAATACCACTAGTAGTGTAGAAATGACACTCTTCACAATTTGTAGCATTGCTACTTTTAGTTAGCGTGTTCAAAAGCTGTACAGGACTGTGGTACATCAATTTTATTATAAAATTAAGTCTTGTTTGGCGTCTGTGAGGTTCTTTGTGTATCCTCATTAGCTGTATCCTTCGTGGTTTGTAGTGTTGGGGGATGTGTTTGGAATTTGTCTCAAAATCATATCTGCTACATTAATGTACTGTAAAATGTTTATTTCTATGAAACACGACTGACTATGGCGTAAGTCAACATAACACAACATTCCCAACCCATCTGCTTCCATAATCTGACATATTTCAGAGTGAAATGAGATATTTAGTGAGAACAAATCTAGAGTAGTATTTTTTGAGAATTAGATTTATGAAAATAAACATTTTGGAAGAAGATTTACCAATGAATTGTTAACCCATAGGACCAGAAGTGTGTATTAAGTAAAATCACTTTAAACATATCTGTCTGGATCAGTAAATCATCAAATGGCACAATTATAGACTCCATCCAGTTTTTGCATTTGTTGCTGGCAACAAGGCTATTATGAAAGAATGTCTGTTCAGGTTATGGATGGAAGCACTCAATGCACGTGGATCCGGCTGTAACTCATGCATGAAAGCAGTGACACATTTATAGGTGCATGTTTGTTCAAAGAATAAGGCTAATCAGTCAATCAGAGAGGAAATGGGTACAAAAATGTGAACCACCGGCTGACTCACCTGTGATGCTGTTTGTGGGGGGCATGTTCAGGACTTGCCTGGAGTTGTTTGATGGTTATTTTAATGCAAGAGTGGGCATACTGTGAATGGATGGGTGGTATTGTGGTGTAACATGAGACGGTACTGTTGTTATCTGCTCTGCTGTTATTTCTAGTTTTTTTATTTCCCTCCACAGTGGATGAGATTGGTGTTTCCAAGTGAGGGTTTGGTCCTAATGGGACAACATACTAAACAAAACAATGCTTCATCACAAACAATACAACACATTACAAACCAAACATAGTCAGCTAGCTAAGCTCACAAACTGTAACGTAAATTTTATCATCAGATTGGTATGCACACAGACATTTTTCTTACCGCACATACTCAATAGCTCAGCGCGCACATGCACCTCATTTTTTTTTTAAGTATACTTTGATATACTGTGCTCAACTATACGCATGCTAAAGTGTTTGTGTCAAAACTTAACTATAATTTAGGCTTTACATTAAAGACCCAATTAAATGGCTTGACAAGCACAGTTTTCCTTTCACTGTTGACATTTCCCATTGAAACAGGATTTTAAGGAATAACCATTAGTTATTTGTTTTACATCACAGCTATGAACCATGATTAGCTACTTGTTATGGCTAGTCAGTTACAGATGGTATTGGGGGAGTAACATTCTCACTCTAGAGAGCATTTTTATTGGTCAAAAGTTAAGACACGCCCATGAGTGCAAGGTGATTGACAAAAAAGATGACCTAAACATGGCCAGAATCCTGACAGCGTACTATTGGTCTTGGATTGGGTATTGGACCTTTAGTATCTATGCTTTGGGTGGGGTTGACCCATTTTTGTGTTATTTTATAGATGAAACAACCTTAGCCAGAAATCTTGCTGATGCATCGCTGCTGCAGGGTGGAGATGCCGTCCAAATAAATCACCATTTGATCCATAATGAGCAGAGACAGTAATACCCCACAACACAATCCCTCTGCTTTCTCAGCACCGCATTCATTCAGTGATCAACTGCTGAGGAAACATTAAATCAGAGCCACACTACAGCTGACAGACAGTGCCATCTCACCCTGCCCTTAGATTTTACAATGTTTTTGTTTGTTACAGCTGCAGAAAATCAGACATGTTAGGCCATGTGTTTATGGCAGAGTAGGACACAGATGCGTTCTCACTAAGGTATTTTTTTTAAGAAAGAGCAGTTGTTGTGTCTATATGGGGGCTGAAGATTACATGCACCATGGGAAATGTACACCTCAACAGCTGCAAAAGAAAACAATGTCTGTATTGCATGTGATAGGCAACAATGGCCTTTTGTGTGGGTTCATATTGTATTAAACACGTGTAATTTTGCTATGTCGAATGACCCGTAAAATGTCTCAGATTGACGTTTCACAAGATATGGATTTGATTTATATAATGAAGAACAAACAAAACAAAAACTGTAAATAATGAGCTTTTCAAAGAACATGTACATATGAAGAATTTTTCCACCATCTCCTGAGATATTTGGCCGATTACCAAGCTAGGGTGTTGCTAGGCATTTGTTAATTTTGCTAAGGCATTATGTCTTGCTAGGCAGTTGTAAGGTTGTTAGTTGGACATTGCTAAGGCTGTTGTTCTGGGTAGTTGATAGGGTGTTGCTATGTGGTTTTGGGTCTCTGTTAATGTGGTTGCTAGGGTGTTTTGTCTTCCAGGCAAAAAAAAAAACAAATCTGGATGGTTTGGAAATAGGGGTGGAAAATACCAGTAGACACGATTAACTGGTAGAAATTTGTCAACCAGCAGAGATTTTTGGCTATCGTTTTTATTGCGGGTACACGCTCACATGACGTTGCTGTGCTACATGGTCACGAAAACGTATCGTTTGCAAGTGTTTTTAAGCATTGCGGTTTAAAAACAAGTGATTTGAATTTGAAACGAAATCAGCATTTCGCTATATGCGCATGCTGTCTGAGAGACATGTGAAGACGCTGCTCATAGAGCACGGGAGTATTGAAGCTATTTTTGCTGCTTTATAGGCCTTGAACAATTAAATACACACACTTGTATGTGTCAAAAATGCTAATCTTTGCAAGTATCTTCATAAACACAGTAATTTAGGTGTTAAGTGAAAGCAAACAGCTGAGAAAGAAAACACGTGTGTAACAGTATATTGAATCCGGGCAGCTCTTAAAGTGACAGCAGTCTAATATTCCTGCTGTCTGTCATTCATGTTAATCAAACAACAAAAGAGAGAAAATCTCTCACTGCTCTTGACTAAATCACTTTTGTATCTTTAATAAGAAGAAATATATATTTAATTTACACAGTGGAGAATATGCAGTGTTTTTATACATTTGATTACTTTATACAATGTATGTAGCATTTTTTATTTATTTGTTCTACTGTAGTTTTTTTTTTTATTGCTTGTAATTAGTTTCTTATTCTTATTTAATCGCTGAATGTTTACTTGTCTTCAGTAAGCACAAGTTGTTGTTTTTTTTTATTTTATTTAGGCTAGTATTAGTTTTTTTTTTATATTGACACTGGTGACAAGAATTATGAAATTTCTATGGTATGGTAATTTTGATATCATAAAGACCTTATTTAAAGCAAAAACAACTATATCGTTATATATATATCGTTACCGTGAAATAAAATTACTCATATCGTGATAAGAGTTTTATGTCGCTCACCTCTATTTGGAAAATATTAGCACATTCGCACAGTTTAAGGTATCATTCATGTCTGTTGCACAACAAGTCTAGTACTTCAATAGATTAAGCAATAGACATAATCGTTGAGTGTAATGTCAGCATTGCCTCATGAATTATTTGCACTTTTGCACTTATGTTTTAAA
The DNA here is from genome assembly GCA_039654775.1 of Spinibarbus caldwelli. Classification (NCBI taxonomy): domain Eukaryota; kingdom Metazoa; phylum Chordata; class Actinopteri; order Cypriniformes; family Cyprinidae; genus Spinibarbus; species Spinibarbus caldwelli. Next base: position 20,603,420 of record CM077265.1, on the reverse strand, counting down.
CAGCTGAAATGCTAACAGAGAGTGTGTCTCTCTTCCCTTGAGGGGCAAGATGACGTTTACATGCTACATTCTACAGATGTGTGTTTGTTCTTGTGTGAAACTTCTCTATCTGACTCTAGAGGTCCACTCTTCTTACTATCTAATACGTTTACAAAGATTTTTAACGGCAACATTGCACAGTAGTGGTTTTGATAAGAACAACTGGCTAATAACATCTGCTAGCGTTAAGAGAAAGCACCATGCCTGCACAATAACAGCGCGCTTGTTCCTCAGGACATATCCCCAGCAGCCCGCAAAACATAAAGAGGATGATGAGAGAGAGGAATGGGATAATTCCAGTAATCATAGCTTTCAGAGGACGCGCTCTGAAGGGAGGAGACAGGGAAGTTTTAGATGTGTCTGGGGTGGGTATGCATTTCTGAAGCAGTGGGTCTGGACATGTGTGAGTGATTGTATGTGAGAGATGGAAGCGTATGACAGCGATCACCCTAATCTCAAATGCAAGCCTGCTGTGAGTCAAGTCACAATGCTAAAATATATCCTTTTCTGTTCTAACACGAATCCAGTGAACTTAAGTCCAAACTGTCCGACTAGCCCAATGCGTCTGGCACCTGTTGATTCCTCTGCGATTCATCTTTCACGTCTAGTACTTTGTTGTCATGGTAACCGCGGGCTGCGTTGAGAAGTGTACCCTGAGGCCACAGACTTGATTTAGTAAGATCGAGCCTGTTAGAGGCACAGGAGACAAAAGAAGATTTGTTTTACTCTCCGCTCTCTGCTGCACGCGGGCCAACAAGGTAGCATTCCTCCGTTTTAGTATGGATGGGAATGAGGCAGAAGAATGCTCCAGAGTTGGCCAGCACTGTTTGAGAGTTTTTGAAGAACAGAAAAACAATAGATCAAGAGGCTTACAAGAGCAGGTGGAAAGAAAACAGATATCAAACTTTAGAAGATTCAAGGTTGGGACTTCACTTGTGCCACTAGGTTTTATAATCTATGTTGTCCAAAAATTTACTCTGTTTGTGGCCTAAATATCAAATGACTCATGCAAGTTGGTGTTCTCAGGGTGGTTTCTAATTATTTATTTAGATGGCTCTAATGCCAAGTGGCTGCTTTCAGAAACGTACATCTTACAATTTATTCTGTTTCAGGAGGTTAAAAATAGTTGGGTGAATGTTATAAAAACATCCATTTCACCCCAAAATCAAAATTAGAAAAGATGTATTTGAAGATGTTTTGCATGCAGAAATATATATTTACATTACAATAATGACAAATTAGAAATGAAACAAATGCCATTGTGGCATTATTCCTATGAAAATGCATAATTTTTTTTTTTTTTTAAAAACGTAGGGCAGGGCAAGATATGCCCCTAGCGTGTTCTTGTGAGTTGACAAAATTTCTGCTCCTCTCACTTTAATTCTCTTCATTTTCTTTTATACGTGGCTTTAAGGCCTGGAGATAGAGCATTCATCACTGAGCGCTTGGCAGCTACTAAATGGTCTGCTTAGTAGCTTAGTGCTACTATTAAATGTTTTCATAAGTTAATGCAGCAGACTTTACCATAGAATTTCCTCACAAAGGGTGTAATATGCAACAGTCAAAGTGCACAGAACCAACATGTCTTGCTTGTATTAATCTCACAAACAGCGGTTCATTCAATATCTGCATAGCTGAAGCATTTGAATACTACACCTTACCTTAGCAGCGCCATTTGTTCCTGCTGTGGGGCTTCAAAGTGGAGTCAGACACACATGCAAGCACATGCCGTCTCTGAACAACTACGTTCTGCCTGTCTGTTCCCTTAAGCATTCATCTGCCAAAATGCCTTTGAAGAGAGCCAGCAGTGCATTTAATTGGAGCAGAGCTATGAGTCCATCAACCTCCTGCTAATACTCTTGAAATTTGCTTACCCACTGGACCTGATGTTCAGTCACGATTTCATGTCTCATGGCTGGAAATCATGCAGGGTTTGAGGGATCAGGTAGAAATAACTAAAGTAGAAAATAGCTTGAATTTTCTTCATGGATGTATTTTGGATCTTATTTGAGGAATTTAGACTCAGATGGGCAGTTTGGTCATTTTGTCTTCTCAAGTTCTGAACTCCATAAATGATTTTAACTAAGTACTTGAGTACTTAAAGTTGAGACAAGGTATTCCTGTGGACTGTTTGGTTAATGATTCTATGCATGTCTGTCACAAGGCTGTCTTCAGCCACTATATTACATCATGTAGACTTGTACCATCGTTTTTACAATCAGATCTGCAAGGTATCGTTGAAAATGATGGAGGGGTTTTTGTACTCACTTTTCACTCTGTTTGTTATGTAATGTTTGAAGACACATTGCATTAACTATTGTCACTATTGCTGTTTTGTCGTTTCAGAATCCAGACATTACCATGCATTGCTGATGTAAGCTGATGTAAGCTGATCTGTGTTCAGTGTCTCTGATGGAGCTGAAAGTTTGGGTGGATGGAGTTGTACGAGTGGTTTGTGGCCTGTCAGAACAGACATCATGTCAGGACGTAGTCATTGCACTCGCCCAAGCCATTGGTAAGTACCTCTGAGAAGGAACTTTAAGGGGTGAGGTTAGACCAGGGTTTCTCAAATCCAGCACTAGAGGGCCACTGCCTTGCGGAGTTTAATGCCAAACCTAATCAAAAACACCTGAGAAAGCTTATCAATGTCTTCAGTGATACTAAAACAAGAGGAAAGCTTGATCAGGATTTGAGTTATTATAAGGATTAGCGGACTTCCAGAATAAAAATTTCCTGATAATTTACTCACCCCCATTCTTTCTTCAGTTGCAAAGAAATTAATTTTTTTGAGGAAAACATTCCAGGACTTCATATAGTGGACAATGGTGGCCAAGGGGTTGAAGGTCCAAATTGCGGTTTCAGTGCAGCTTCAAAGGGTACAATCCCAGCCGACGAATAAGAGTCTTATCTAGTGAAACGATCGATCAGTTTCTAAAAAAATAAAACTTTATATACTTTTTAACCATAAATACTCATCTTACACTAGCTCTGCGATGCGTGTCCACGACTTCACATATTGCGTAATCATGTTGGAAAAGTCATGCGAGGTTAGTTCTTCGTCTGTGTACTCCTGTTCAAAAAGTAGGGTAGGGTGAAAAACTCCATCTCATTTTCTCCACCAACTTCAAAATCATCTGAAATTGTTGTTTTACCTTTTTTGTAAAGGTCATTTGACTTTCTTTGCACGTTCGCTTTGTAAACACTGGGTCTGTACTTCCGCCTATGTCACTCATGACCTTTCCAAAAAAAAAAATCCTGGAATGGAAAGTCCTGGAATGTTTTCCTCAAAAACCTTAAATTCTTTTCGACTGAATAAAGAAAGGCATGAACATCTTGGATGACATGGGGGTGAGTAAATTATCAGGAAATGTTTATTCTGGAAGTGAACTAATTCTTTCAACTCTGCAGGGCAGAGGCCTTTTAGGGCCAGATTTGAGGAACCTTGGCTTAGACGTTTAAAGATCTGGGCTAGTAACCAGAAGATTAGAGGCACTCAAAGTGGCCTTGAGCCCTTGCCATAATGGCTTTCACTAAGACACTTGAAGGGACCCTAGGACAGTTCCCCTAGATCCAAGGGGATTGTCCATGTAATTAGAGTACAGATATGGTATAACACATTTTTGGACTCTAACTACCCCTGTGCTCTCTACAGGCCAAACGGGTCGTTACGTTCTCATTCAGAGACTGAGGGACACTGAGCGCCAACTTCTGGCCAATGAGCGCCCACTGGAGTCCCTGGCCAAACTGGGCCAACACAGCAGCGAGGTGCAGTTCTTCCTGCGGCGGACTGGTCCCAGTAGCAGTGAAGAGCAAAGCCTCCACAACCACACCCTTCCTCACTCCAAGCCTTCCACATCAGAACCCAAACGGGGGTTGCCGAAGAAATCTTTCACCTTCAACTTGGGCCCCTCCAGTTCTCCCCGCGTGAAAACTAAAGACTCTCATAAAACACCCTCTCCTGAACAAAGGGCGTCCCCAGTTCCACACGCGCAGTACCTTCCGGGGCCATCTAAAGAGGATGTGCTCCGGCATGTTCTCCAGCAGCAGGAGCAGCTACATGCCCTCGAGTCCCAGCTGTTGGCTGTGGACAAGGAATGCGAGACTTGGGAAGAGTCTGCTGAGGAGTCATGCCTGCAGGCAGAGATGGAAGCTTTGGAGAAGACCCTGTGGAAGAACCAGCAGGAGTTGGTGGACGAGGAGTTCTGGGAGGAGGAACTAAGGATAGAGACTGAAAGGGAGCGCGGGATGAAGCGGCGTTTAGGAGACCTGCATGCTAAACGGGATGACTGTGGGCAAAAGTTGCATGAATTCAATGCTCGCGCCATGCAGCTTGAGGAGGACATTCAGAGAGAAATGCTACAGGCGGACATCTTGCCCACCCAGTCCAATTCAAAAGACTCTTTGGGGGTAGTCGAGGCAGATCTTCAAAGTCGACAAAAGCAGGGGGAGGAATTGGAGGCGGAGCTTTTAGAGCTCGAGAAGGCTTTGGGGAGGGCGGAGACTCTGCTGAAGGTAAGCAGAGAGGGCGTGGCTTTAGAGAGAGGCTTGTAGCTGTTGGCTGCAAATGCTGGAGGGTATTACGGTCCCCTTTGTGGAGGTGCATGATCAATGAACTGAAATTTTGGAAGTGAACAAAGGAACTCTTTTAAAATTATTTCACACTCAGAAACTTATGAATTCTGCCCTTTTTATGCACAGAAACAAATGTTTTTTGGGACACAAATACATTTCTTATATTTCCTGTGCATTTTATGCATTGAAAGGACAAAATAAAGGTGTATACCTTTTGAATGAGTTTCTTTTCCTGCTGGGCATGCATGAATTTCAAACTGTACATAATTATGCACCAGCCTCAGTTTTATAACAGCATTTCAATATTTCAGTATTCCAGTGACTTAAATCAAAGACTTGCAAGTCTGTGAAGATGATCTAAACTAGTGCCACTCAAAAGTCTTCCTTTATGTGTTCTTCCAGAAAGCAAGGAAATCAACCTTGACTAACCGGGTCTTACATAATCATAATCTACTCCCTTTAGACAAGTCATGCATGTGAATTAGGTTGATCTTCATCCTTCAACAGAACATGGTGAATTATCATAGTTTTCAAATAGCAACTCAGGTGATTACTTGAGTCACATACTTTGTGGTTAACATTGACTTGTCTGTATTTGAATGTGGCTTGTCTTGTTAAACAAATGAAACCTACAGCCAGAAAGGTGTCAAAGGTACCCATCGAGAACAAATCCTATGATTACTGTAATCAGAGCCGCAGGGCAGACTTAGTGGCTTGGCTGTTTTTCCTGTTAAAACATGGCGCCTCCTTGCGACTACTGATGGAATTACAATAAAGAAGGGAAAAAAGAAGCAAAATTGTTGGTTATGATGTTGTATTCAGACTACACACACAATTAAGTTTACATGGATTTATTAAAGGTACTAATTAAAGCATTGCTGCTAAAATTTTAAATACAATTATAAAATTAATAAATATAAAATGTATCCAATAGTAAGTTGTTGGTCACATACTACAGTGCAAAAAAAATGATAGTGTTTATTAATTCGTATTCATAATTAAATTGTTTTTTGTTTTTTTTTATTATTTATTCTAATAAGCAGGATATTTGTGATTGTCTGTTCTCTCTGTGTGTAGGCTAAGCAGGAGGAAGTGGAGGAGCTGAATAAGGAGCTGAGACAGTGTAATTTACAACAGTTTATCCAGCAGGCTGGAGCCCTGCCTACCCACACTCGCACAGACCTCAATGAACACCCAGAACAACTGGAGCCGACTCAACAACAGCAGGACAAACACAAAGACAGTGGTATGGCCTCCACACACACACACACACACACACACACACACAAACACACACTAAATCTACTGCAGGTACATATATGTAACTGAGCGTATAAAATAAATCAGTAATACTGTTTACTGCATACTACACATTATATACTGTATACTGCATACTAGTTCTAGTTTTATTTTGATTGCGTTCTGCCATAGCATTGTAGTGTTTATGCATACATACTCAAACATTTTCAGTATACTTTGAGTACCCAAATGATTTACTACTATAATGTGCAGTATACAGAATACACTCGGTGGTATACTAGATCCCACAATGCAATGTGCTCAACATGACCCTCCATTTTTGATGTAACAAATGAACTACAAACATATGATCATGCGGGTTTTCAGTGGTTGACTTTAAAACAGCATGCTACCATACTACTCTTACTATTTTTAGTAGTATGCTACAGTATAACCAAGTTTTAAGATTTTTAAAACAAAATTGCACTAAAAATGAAAGATAATCATGTGATAACTGGATGAGGTTTACTAAATTCAAAGGAAACATTTAGAGCCAGACTTACTAAACAGGGCAAATTAGCGTTACAGCGCAATTCCATAAAAGCTCCGATGGGAGGGAAAATTCTGCGTGTGATTTACTGACAATGCGCACATTAAAGAACACAGAAGCAGCCAGATCATTTCCATAATGACCAGCGCAATCTACCAAGAGCAGCGCAAAGTACTTGCTTTTTTGGGCATTAAATAATGGCACAAATACCAGTAATTTGACGAGCGCAAACGTTAGTAAATCACGTTGCGTGATTCATTTTAATACTCCTCTCCCATAAATTTTGCGTCTGAAAGGGAAACTCCTACAAATGTATATTCAATAAGGTCAGGCGCAGAGATAACTGTGTCCACACCTTTTCAGCGCTAATTCTACACTGTGCGTCTTTAGTAAATCCTGACAGTACTATTTTAATGACAAAAGACGGTTTGCGCTGGCGCTGTTAGTAAATCTGGCTGTTAATGTGAAGATATAAAGTGACATTGTAGCATACTACTCTTTCAAATGTTTCTACTTGCATAAACATACTGTTTCACATGCTACTTTTTCAAAATAATAAACAGTATACAGTACTGCCAGTATGTAGTATACAATGCTAAATTGGCGCACTTTATCACATGACCTCGTTATGTTTGTTTATACATATTTATTTAGAACGTAGCATCCAGTCTTCTTAAATTTCAACTTAATGTGAATATGTCTCTTACACTGGAAATGGAAAGTGCATGGCATTGTGGGATACAATATTCCTTGTAGTGATTTCTGGTTGTATACTGCATTTTATTTCATGCATACACATCGCATACTGAAAGAAATAATACATACTTAATATATGGCTAGTACAGATATTTGTGTATTTATATGGACTTACGTTGTTGTTGATATATATTTTACTCCATATTTCCCAGGTTCTCCCCCACGTCCCACTGCCAAGCAGTTCCTGGGTCACCCGCGCAACCTGCAGCACCCCCTGGTGTCCAGCCTGAACCCTGAGGGTGTGTATGTGTGACAGATGCTGCTGCTGCTGCTTCCCTGCCTGCCCTGCACCGCCCCGCAACCCCAGCTGCCACACACCCAGTGGCGACAGCCCTTTCTGGGTGAAGGTGCCTGCATGGTGGCCCTCCTTAACCGCCCTCTTCTGATCAACATGCCTGATTATTGTAGCACTTTAGCTGAAAGGCATTGCGTCAATTAATTTACGCAACCTAACCATATAGTTCAATCCAAAATAGATATATTTTCAGTTGCTGTATATTAGTGCTATTAATATACAGCATATGCTAATTTTGTCTGTAAATATAGATGTTACATATTACAATGCTATGAAGTCAGTATGTAGTGCCTTTCAAAAAGAAGTGTTACCACAACCTGTGCTCTTCAACACTTTAGTTTAAGGGGTAGTGGGTTGGTTTCAAATTACATCTTGACAAGCTGCTAAAAACTTTTGTTGGAGTCGAGATATTTTTGCTTACGAAGATGTAATTTGACTTAAAATTTGACGCAAACTAAAGTGTTTCTGTCATGTTCCCCTGAGTTCTACACTCTTTTTCTTCTTTGCTCTCTTCTGTCCCAGTTTGGTGTCCTTACGTTGTGACTCCTACAAGCTGTTTTGCTGATTTATAGTGCAGCTGTGTGTGTGTGTGTGTGTGTTATTAAAGGGATAGTTCTCCCCAAAAATTTGCATTTCGTTTATCATTTACTTGGTGTTCCAAACCTGTCATTTTGAATAATGTTCACGCTGCTCTTTTCCAAACAGGAACGTTTTCTCAGACTTTTGTGATGAGCTAGACTCAGCATAGCTTTGATGCGTTTAGGGTCATTGATATCAAACTGGGGTGAAGTTTGAATATACGTAAGCGCAAATGAGATTTGAAGGATTATCAGTTAATAACTTCAGTTTGGGAATCTTTCTCACACAAATACATCATGTGACTTCAGAAAACTTGAAATCTAGTGCAAAAAGTCACATTGGACACTTTTATTTTCTACTATTATTTTTATATTTCATCAAAATCTAAGATAAAGTCTAAGTTTCATAGTAATCTTTTTAAAGGAACGCCACCGTTTTTCCATATTCCACTATGTTCTTCCCTCAATTTAGACAAGTTGATACGTACCTCTCCCGTCTCAGTGCGTGCACTCAATCGCTGTAGCGCGCAGCGCCACTATGCTAGCGTTTAGCTTAGCACCATTCATTCCTTAGGATCCAAACAGGGATGAATTTAGAAGCTACCAAACACTTCCATGTATTTAAAGACGGTTACATGAGTAGTTACACGAGTAAATATGGTGACACAAAATAAAACGTGGCGATTTTTTTTCTTCTTTTTTGCACTGCCTTCAGATTTCTGTAATAATCAATCATTTTTTCACGCATTATGTATTTTAAATAACTTGTCTCGTTTTTGTAAAATTGTTATTGAATTTCGAATTCAGCAAAGTCTTGTCACGCATAATCACGACCTATCATTTTTTACATTATCAATGTGCATATCTAATAATAGTAATATGTGTTATATGTAGCTAGTCTTATGTTGTAATGCTTAGTATTCAAATAGCCCAATACATTCGTTAAACGTCTTACCTTTGGAGTTTTTCGACAAGTTAGAAGTTATCCAAACTTTACAATGAATTTAAGAATATTGTTTTCAGGAATTCAAATACGTCTTATGTTTTGTCTTTAAAACAATCTTAAGAAAAAGATATGCACATTCTTAAGAAATGTTTCAATACAAAATTCAGAACACTATTCTTAATTTAGAATAGAATATATTTTATTCGTAAGAATGTTTTGTAATTCCAACCCGTTTACTACATGCATTTGAATGGAAAAGCAGCAGCATGAACATTCTGGTAAATATCTCCTTTTATGTTTTACATAATAAAAGAAGTCATATGGGTTTGGACATCATGAGAGCGAGTAAATGATGACGAATCTTCATTTTTGGGTGATCTATCCCTTTAACACATCTAATGACACGATGGCTTTCATGTGCGATCTGTTAATACTGTACCTCTTTTCTCCTTAAACAACTATTTGTCAAGATGTGTTGAGTGGACAATGATCCAAACAGTTTGAATGTTAGTACAAAGTTTGTGAACACTGTACATAAAACAGTCGTTTCCGCCAGTATTCAAAAATATGACCTATTTCTGTACTCGCATACTTTTAAACAGTTACAAAACTGGGATTTTTTGAAAGATGGACCAGTTGCTAACTACATTATTCTAAGGGAAAACTTTCCTATGATGACATTTTCCTTGTATAAACAACATATAAATGACAAAATCTCATATTTTAGTAGATGTTTATCTAGTGTTTGATTGTTTTTCTGGTCTGTATCTGCTACTTTCGGGACACACTCTTAAGTGAACCTGAAAAGTAAGACTGCTGGAACGTATCTGTCTGTATTTGCTATTTCCAAAGAACAAATTGCATCAAATTCTTGATTCCCACACATGATCAATGCCTTGTGCTGTATTGCATATTCATTATACGACTGAGGCAGTATGCTGGCGGTTTAGCGAGTGCTGAAACTCAGGGTTCATACACAGTAGAGTGTGAGGTTTGGACGTTTCTCTGGGTTGGAGGTTTCTTTCTGTTCGCTCTCGGCTGCTGTGTGCATGGGAATGTGTCTGAAAGCCCGCAGATGATGTATTTTTGTACTTATCATGACTGAACTTCCCAACAGCATCACTCAATGTACTTTTCTGTGTGTCTTGCAGTCCTGACATCCAGAGAATCGTCTTGGCGGTAATAAAGCTGAAGCTAAGGATTTATAATGACTTTCTGCTTATATTCAACTCTGCTGTCTTAACTGGCGTCTATATAACCGTCTATGTTATATATTCACTGTATATATGAATTATATATTTACTACTTTTTGGTACATTTCAAAACATGTATTTACTGTAAAATATTACCAGATTTTATCTAGAGAACTTTTACTTTTGTCTATGTATTTAAGTACAATAAAGACTTTGTGTCAGTTTGATGGTTTGTCAGTGAGACTCACAGTTCAGTCATCGTTCATCTTTTGCAGTTTTCCATTACTGATTCACAAAGTTCAGATGTTAAGTGAGAGCAAACACAGGAAATGTTTTCTAACACTTAAATTGAGATAATAATATACGTTAGGGCTAAAATGAGTATTCATATCACACACCAGTCGCATATACCTGGGTCAATATATAAAAATATTAACTAATAAAAATGGCAAAAACTAACAACAAAATGACTACCTTTTACTAAAATTGAAATGAAAACAAAAAAAAATAAATAAATAAAAATAATAATACAATCTATAGTAGTATCTCAACGATGGCCCAAAGTATATTATAAAAAATAATAATAAATAAATAAATAAATAAGTATATATATATATATATATATATATATATATATATATATATATATATATATATATATATATATATACATACATACATACATATTAATAAATGTACATTTATATATAAATTAAATTTTAATATATATAATTTTAATATATTGTTTATGTTTAAAAATTCTAAATAGATCTTTTCATTTTTTATTTCTAATTATTTGCATATATATATATATATATATATATATATATATATATATATATATATATATATATATATATACACACACACACACATACACACTCACATATGTATATAATTCCTAAAGACGTGTTTTTATAAAGAGAATATGTCACAATTTCCAGTCATTAGTCTACTAGAGAATAAAAAGCACAAAGGTCATATTTTTCTGAAAGTCTTCTTTAAACATGACTGAGCAATATGATACAGTAAAAAAACCTAGTCTGAGCTCTCTTTATTGGCTTGGCTGTTTAGATATCAAGATTAACTATATGAAAGTGGATTATGAGGATCAGATCAAGAGCCTGTCTGACATGAGTGAGATTAGACTCAAATCCTCACATGGCTGTCTGTCTGTGCAGCTTCAGACGCTATACTATACATCCATACAGATAAACACCAATACAGCCATGGCTCGGGAATTTCCATTAATGAGAATGGCATGTTTTAGCTCCTTTCACTGAATGGGATAATCACATCTAAAGGACGGTTCAGAAGAGATTCAATCAAATCAAGTCTGTAATCCATGATGAATTCCCTTATGTGGGCCAGAGCCATTAACAGCAGCTCATCACACATGATAGCGATTGTTTGTTACACTCACTATTTCCTAATAACGGCCATACGTTAGAAATGCCCATCGAGAATTGATTATCAGGCAATTTAATTACTATTAAGAGGCAGGATTTACGTTTTATGGAACTCAAAACCTAAAATGTAACTATAAATCACTTAAATCATATAAATTCAGTGAGATTTACATTATATGAGGAGCCGTTCGAGTGCCTTCTCAAATCAAAGCCTTGATTAAATAAATTATTGACATTTATTTCGCACAATCACACTACAACCTTTAATATTTTGTTGCTAATAACGTCAGGATTTATTTGATCTATTTTAATATTTTATTTACATATAATATGATATAAAATATACTTTCAGAATTTATTTTTAATACTTTATTTACATATAATATAAAATACACTTTTAGAATGTTTTGTTTTTTTTATATTTTATTTGATATATTATAATGTAATACAGTATAATATAATGTATACTGCAACATTAGCATTTATTTTTACTATTTCATTTTATTAGAATACAATATAAAATAATTATTATTTAATAATAAATCATTTTAATTGTTAACAACTTGTTAACCATGCTATCCATTTCTTTCTTTACCACAAACTTTAATATTTCGTTTTTAAAATCAAAATTGTATACTCAAACATTAGGATTTAATTTGTATATAATATAATATAATGAAAACATAAACATTTATTGTTTTTAATAAAAAATATTTTTAACAAATTTAAATGTTATTGTTAACGTAATGTATTGCATCACATCACCCACCACATTTTTAATTGTTTTTAAACTCAAACATTTTTAGATTTTTTTTAATATATTTTACATATTTCATATAATATAATGTAATATAAGGTATACAGAAACATTACAATTTATTTTATGTATTTTTTATTTTATTTGATATATTTTCATGTTATAATTCAATATAACACAATTACGTGTCCTCTCATGAAATCACCAACATATTAAAAAAGGAAAACGTCTACTAAAACACATTTACCATATATCTATGAAACCAAAACTGAAAATGCCGATCAGAATGAAAGCTTAATTATTACTATGATAAATGAAAGCACAGCTAACAGACCGAATCTATTTCACATGTGTGAATATGATTCAGAGCTCTTTCGGTTTACACAGTGACACTCCCACAGACACTGTAACTGGATTTGCGTAACTGTACAAGTTCAAAAGGTCAAAGCTGCTGCTTACGTGCAAAAACGACATTACTGTTACGTATAAAACTAGGAATGAGTGAAGCAGGTTGATCTAGAGATGCGAGTTAAAGTGTGTGACACACTGCACGTATGCGCTGATGACACACCGAGCTCATTTCTTCAGCACATGTGCTGCACGGGATTCGAACCCACAACCTTTGGGTTTCAAACGCAGCGCTTTACCAGTTGAGCTACAGGAACAGAAAGACTGGTGGAGGGACGGGGGGCCCAAAAGCGTCCCTCCAGGGGCCGTATCCACCTCGAGGCGCTCAGGAGTCTCCGGTGGGACGCTGAAGTCAGGCACTCATCCAAAAGCTGGTTAGCCGCTGTCACACGCACAGTGGAGTGAAGAATAGACGCAATGTGCGTTAGTCAGTGGCTTACCTGCTTTCAGAAATCATCCGCTGGCACTGGATATCACTGTAAACATCTGAATACAAATATAAGAGAGTTCAGATCAGTTTCTGCTCAATGATGTGCTTGGGCTTAATATATGATAATGATATGCTAATTATATGAGGTATAAAATGATATCTATTTTTCGACCATGTGGCCTTGGTGAAACGCTTGAATGTGTTTTTAAATACAAATAATCATGTTTTGTTAATACAGGTCTCATTTTTTAATTTATCACTGATGGTGAGATATTAATGATAATATTATACATCCATAAATCGCTATATTCGTCTCAAATACAAGGAAACAAAGCAGAAATGTTAAAGGATAAATTAATGAAAGCATATCTGATTATCGCGTTCAAATAAATCGATTATAATTATTTTGACAGACAACTGAAGCAAAAAGCCACACTTACTCACCTCAACTTCCTAATAAACCCGTTAATTACTGGGAGAGGAGAAAATCCGGTGGTGGTGTTAATAAAAACACACGAGGATTGAGCTGTTTTCGTCAGAGAAAATAATTTGTGGAATAAAGTATTAAATTGAGGATAGTGCACTACAGCAGCGCTGAAGTTCAACCCTGCCCACTCCCATGCAACTGCAACCTGACCTGCTTATGCAAATCAGCACTTGATCGACGCGACAGTCAGCCAATAGCTGATCGAGTTTATCAACGAAAGCCCGCCTATTAAATAGAACTCTCGAATTACAGCGTCGCAGGGGCTTGACTGTGAGCATCATGTGTTCGGTGGATTTTCTTAGAGATATAGCGGGGTGCGGCGCGTTCGGTTTTGCACGTCGTACTTTAGGAATGAACCATTTTCGGCGCACTTATTTTCCGCGTTTCTGATGTGCTTCTAGAGATATACGCATCATACTTTGCGTTTTGATTTTTGCATGTGGAATCTGTTGTAAAATTGCTCTGTTGATACAATTATGTGTTGTTTTTGACGTGTTTTAGAAAAAAAGAGCTCCCCCCGCGTCCTGAAGGTGGTTGACTCTGTATAGTAAAGCCATGAAGCTAGTGTGGATGTGCACGTACGAAAGAGAGAGAGAGAGAGAGAGAGAGAGAGAGAGAGAGAGAGAGAGAGAGAGAGAGATGGCGCGAAAACTCATTTAGAAAATTAGAACTTCTTTTTTACATTTATTATGTAAGCTATTACATAAAGTTGAGGATTTTGAAGTAAAGATAAAGATATTGAGAGTTAGTATACAGTGAGTGCATGGAGTCTGCGTTTTAAAATAAAGGTTTAGATTTAATCAATATAAATATATCATGATAAATATATAATACATATAATATCATTTACAAACAAATAAATAAATAAAGTAGTAAAAAGCTGATTAGGGAATGGCGACCTGTGGAGCCCCTAAAGGGACATGAAGATGGGGGAAAATGAGACGGGGTGGAAAAATATATTTCAGTGCTTCTGCGTTTACTCGCAAAACTTTTACATTCTCTCGCAACAGTATTGCGTTCCCCAAAGAAACTTTGCATTTGCTCGAATATGCATATTTTACATTCACTCACTAAATTTTTGCATTCTTTCGCAAACGTATTGCGTTATCTTTGCGTTGAAGTTTTTTTTTTTTAAGTTTTGTAAGAGAAAGTTATAGTTTCTCTCGCAAAACGATTGAATTCCTCCGTAAATCTTTTGTGTACTCTTGAGAAATTTTGATTTTGCTTGCAAAACTTTACCGTTTTCGCGCAAAACTTTACCGTTTTCGCACAAAACTTTTGCGTTCACCTGCGAAACGTTCACGTTCTCTCACGAACACAGTTGCATTCCCCCAAGAAACTTTGCGTTTGCTTGCAAAACTTTTGCATTCCTTGAGAAATTTTGCATTTGCTCAAGCTTTTGTGATGAAAATAATATGAGGTATGAAAAAAACAACACTTAAAAGCAAAGTTTCTTGAGGGAACGCAATACATTTGCAAAAGACGCATAAATTTTGAGAGCGAATGTAAAATATGTTTTTTCTGCCACATGCGAGTGAATGCAAAATTTCTTGGGGGAACGCAATACTGTTGCGAGAGGATGCAAAAGTTTTGAGATCAAATGCAGTGTTTCTCAGGGGAATGCAATATTTGTGACAGAACACAAAAGTTTTGCAAATGAACACAAAGCTTTATGGGGAAACACAAAAGTTTTGCAAGCAAACGCAAAGTTTATTGGCAGAACGCAACACTTCTGCAAGAAAATTTTGATTTTGATTTTGCTTGCAAAACTTTACCATTTTCGCGCAAAACTTTACCGTTTTCGCTCAAAACTTTTGCGTTCACCTGCGAAACGTTCACGTTCTCTCGCGAAAACAGTTGCATTCCCCCAAGAAACTTTGCGTTTGCTTGCAAAACTTTTGCATTCCTTGAGAAATTTTGCATTCGCTCAAGCTTTTGTGATGAAAATAATATGAGGTTTGAAAAAAACAACAACACTTAAAAGCAAAGTTTTTTGAGGGAACGCAATACATTTGCAAAAGAACTCAGAAATTTTGAGAGCGAATGTAAAATATGTTTTTTCTGCCACATGCAAGTGAATGCAAAATTTCTTGGGGGAATGCAATACTGTTGCGAGAGGATGCAAAAGTTTTGAGATCAAATGCAGTGTTTCTCAGGAGAATGCAATATTTGTGACAGAACACAAAAGTTTTGCAAATGAACAAAGCTTTATGGGGAAACACAAAAGTTTTGCAAGCAAACGCAAAGTTTATTGGCAGAACGCAACACTTCTGCAAGAAAACACAAAAATTTTGCAAGTGAACGCAAAGTTTCTCAGGGGAACGCAATTGTTTTAAGAGAAAATGCGAAACTTTTGCAAGCGAACACAAAAGATTTGCGAGAAAATGTAACAAGTTTTGTGAGCGAACACAAAGTTTCTCGGGGGAACACAGAAGTTTTGCGAGAAAATTTTCTTCTCACCATCCCATTAGGGCCTCAGTATTGACCAGTCAATGTTGTGAATTAGACTCATTAGGCCCATTTTACATGCTCACACTGCCTTGTCAAAATAAATTATTTAATACTGTGACTAAAATGAATGAATAATTTAATAGGGACAACAACCCTATCAGAATTTAACAGTCAGTTTATAAAATGCATGTTGACCAGCAGGCGAAAAACAATATAGTGTAAATACATACACAATGTTTTATGAAATTATGGTGAATGCTAGTGAATTAAGCAAAAAATAAAACCAAAAAATTATCAAAATGTAAACAGAATACCTGAAAAAAAAAATATTATACCGTTTATGAATATTAATCTGTCATGCTGAATTTGCTTCGTGATCTTGCTCATTAATATTCATAAGCCCAAACCTTTACCCAATTAGTATTCACTGTGAAATCTGTCAGTTGACTAGCGCCCGCTTTCGGCCAATCGTAAAAGGCCTGATGGGCGGAGCTACCTCTGCCTAATTAATATTCATGAGCAATTCCTTCCCATAGTAGGATTTGTAATTTCTCCAGCCGGCAGCGTCAAAGACAAACGCCGTGTGGACTTCAAAACACAAATAATGTCTTACACAACCTTCCAGGGTAGGTACAAATACTCGAAACTATAACCTCCCCGATGAATTCAATAAATGAGACATTTACCGCCTTTAAAAGCTGCTTTATACGGCCTGGATATGAAATTGAACAAAAACAGCTGATGAGTTAAATTTAGACTAAGGGCAAGAAACACAGCTAGCGTGTTAGCCTTAGCTTTAGCGTTAGTTCAAGTGCTCAAGGCTCAGTTTCATAAAATAAAATGACTTTTGGTGTTTTGCAATGATTATTTTTTCATGTTTGCAATCCACCTCATTGTGGCTTTGCTGGAGTGTGTGGTTTAAATGAAGCATGTCAGTGTTTTTATTAGCTGGCTTGGTGTTAGCCGTTAGCATCAAGTCAATAACATTGTTTCGTGTAAATAAAGCGTTATGCGAGTTGAGCCATTTCTATCAAACTGTACAAAATTAAGACATTTTTTAAGGACATTTTAAAGTCGTGCAAAAAAATAAATAAATAAATAAAAGATCTAAAGCAATAGTTTGTGATGGTGTGTCTATTAAAAATTGGCAATTTGATTTAGCAGGTGTTTGCTAAATTATATCTATGGTGATAAAGCTTCACTTTATTAAGTTATTCTGATAGATTAATGCTGTTTGACAGTGTATGTGAATGCTGGTCACATTTGGAGTGGATGCTGACATTATATAATGCATTTGTGCCCTGCAGGTTGTTCAGTGCTGAGATATATCTAGATCAGATCAGATCATAAGCATGGATGAGGAGGACAGCCAGGATGAGCTGATCAACAGGAACATCTCTCACGGAAAAGGAAAAAGACCTGCCATGTCCATCATCTCTGATGACGGTTTGTAATCTCACATCAGTAAATGGAGCAACACAGGAAGTGTGTGCCATAAATGATCTCCATCCTACCCTGGAAAGCCTGATATATGAAATAATAGTCAGAAAAAAATCTTATTTTTATGAAATTGAACGAAATTGAAATTGAACAAATTT
Organism: Spinibarbus caldwelli; assembly: GCA_039654775.1. Classification (NCBI taxonomy): domain Eukaryota; kingdom Metazoa; phylum Chordata; class Actinopteri; order Cypriniformes; family Cyprinidae; genus Spinibarbus; species Spinibarbus caldwelli. The sequence goes on along the minus strand of CM077265.1, from coordinate 20,585,712 downwards.
TTAAAAATCTTAAACAAAAAAAAAAAGTTTGTTTGTGTTTTTGTGTCTTATTCATCAAGCTTTTATGGCTTATATAATATGACGCAGGAGTGTATTTAGCTCATGCTCGAGGAGGAAAATGGCCCAAAATGTGCAAACTGGTAAAGATGCTGATATGCCAAAAAGTAAAATGAAATTATGATGCTTGTAATGCAAATTAGTGATATCTTTGTAACAGTAAAGCAGACTGCTTAAATAAAAGTCCAGTAAGTGTTCATTTTGAAATATCACAAATATATTTATTTTATAAAAATCAGTAAAGATTTCACAGCAAAAAGCTGAAGATGGATGTTTGTGCAATTTTTACTTGCTAAACTTTAACTTTTTTTTTTTGTTTATGCTGATAAGCGACCTTAAATATGTGTATGTCAAATGTATTACAGTCAGGATTGCATTTAATAAATATGTATTTTTATTCTGTTTTATTTTCAATGACTTCTCTTCCCACATGTCATCGATATATAGAGGGCAGCTCAGAAGATGAAGGGGAATCAGAGGAAGGAGAAACAGGCAGTGAGCAAGATGATGATGACGAAGAAGTCGTCTTTGATGGAGAGGAGGAGGAAGAAGATGAGGATGAAAGTGAAGGTAAGCTTGAACTTCAACATGCCTTTTCTATAGACATTTTTTATTGTTGTCATTTTAACGTGTTAATTTAGTTGATTTTATGAACATTTTGACTTCTAAAGCCACCTTTTGTATTATCTAATGATTTAAACATCTGCCAGAATAATATCTTAATATAAATTATCTTCTTTGGGCACTATACTAAATGTTAAACTCACGATAAAATCTAAAATGACAGTTCTTATGTTTTTATGCAGTATTGTAGGGTTTAAAATAAATTATTTATATTCACATCATTATTTTTTTAAAGATGTTTTCAACTTTAAATTTTATTATGAAATGCATGTGTAACCACATTATATAGTATTATGTCAGTCTTATAAAAGTGATTTCCAACAGATTATGTGGCACATTAATCGTTAGGAGTGTTGTGTTTGCATTTGCCCCAAAATATGTGTATCATAACACTGATCACACCATCCTCAAACATGGGAGGGAAAACACTCTTGTTGTGTGTGTATCTTCAGATGAGGACTCTGGGAAGGTGCTGGAAGGAGCTGTGGGGAGTGTTGCTGTGGATGCAGCGGGTCTGAGCTCAGACGAGGACTCGGAGAAATGCCCCATCTGCCTGAACTCTTTCCACGAGCAGCCTGTGGCCACGCCGGAGTCCTGCGAACACTACTTCTGTCTCGACTGCATCCTGGAATGGTCAAATGTAAGACTGATGAGCTTCAACCATTTACATTGTTTATACATAACGTTCTTATCCATATGTGGTTACTGATTCTATACAGTTATTCAGCATTATTTATAATATACACCTACAGGTAGTTGATGCAATAGTGTTCATGACAGTGTTATCATTGAGACGATGCTATTATAGCTTTTATTCATAGCTTGAGTTAGCTTTTACGTTTTATATTTTCCATTTTGATTTTAATTGCAGTTACTATTTTAGTATTTTTGTGTTTTGTCATTTATATTTTCTTTCTTTTTTTTCAGTTTGTTATTTTATTACATCAAGTTAAACTAAATTAAAATGAGAAACGTTTCTTTGGCGACTTGCTGAAATATTTTATTTTTGTTTTGTATTTTATTTGAGTTAAAGTTTATTTTATTTAAAGTAACAAACAGAAAGAAATAATGGTTTTAGTTCATTAGAACAGTGGTTCATAAACAGTAATTAACTCTTTTTTTTTTTTTTTTTTTTTCCCCCAGAATGCCAACTCTTGTCCTGTGGACCGAATAATCTTCAGTAACATTCTCCTGAGAAAGTGCTATGGCGGGAAAGTTCAAAAAACAGTGAGTCACAAAAAGCATCCTTACATCAGGATTGTTGTTACGCATAAAATTATTTGTTCACACCAAGAACAATAACTACAAAGATAACTATAACTATATAATAACTATTGGCTGTCAATGTTTTTATCATTGATCAGCTGAAAAAAAAATTCTGAATGTGTTTCTAATGATATTAATCGTCTGTGTAGTTATTGTTATAGTTGTGATGTGAACTTTATTATTAGAATGAGCCTTTTAAAAGCTGATTTTAAAAGACTATATTTAAAAGTTGAACACATGAACAACACAATATCATAATTAAATGTGAAAAAAAATGTTGTTATGGGGGCATGTCAGTGATAAAATATGACTTAGTTAATGATAAATTTTGTTAAAGTATGAAATTTTTCAAAAATACCATAAATGTTGCCATTGGGATCAAATATTTTTATAATTACAATAAAACATCACAATTGTTTACATGACCTTTATAAATTAAAAAAAAACACCTGATGTACATTCTTTATTCATCTGATGCACATGATATAATAATGACTTGTAATTATGACGCCTCACATCTGAGTCGGAAACATAACATTGAAGTAATCTAAACAAAACTAAAAAAAAAATATATTGTAAACAATATCTAATTAATTATTGTGAATTAATTAGATCTAAATACATCTACATCTGAAAAAATATTCATTTCTATCACTTATTTATACATTGTATCACAACTAAATATTAGTTGACCTTTTGCTACAGACTTGCTCTCTTTTTCCCCTTTTTTATTTTTTTATAAATCTTTTAACTTACAACTTGCCTATTCATGTGCTCAGACCTCATAATTACAATATTTTTGACTCCTTGAAGAACACATTGAACGCACTGTAATATTAGCTTCAGTTGGCCTGATCAGAGAGCATCACTTTGTGTTTGCTTAGATTGCAGTGAAGAAGCCTGTAAAACCTGGGGAGGAGCAGGTGGATGTGGACTTGGATCAGACCAGCTGTGAGGTTTGCGGGGGTCGAGACCGTGAAGATCGTCTCCTGCTGTGCGACGGATGTGATGCTGGGTAAGAAGCGTATAACCAACTTTCAAATACAAGAGAAACTCAAAATCAGTGATGCCCAGTCCTGCTCCTGGAGGGCCTTCCTGCAGAGTTTAGCTCCAACACACCTGCCTGGAAGCTTCTATTGAGTCTGAAAACACTGATTAGCAGCTTCAGGTTTGTTTAATTGGGTCTGGACTGAGGAGCCAAACTCTGCTGGAAAATTTAGGTTCCTTTTGGGGTAGGTGCAAATGCTCCTAGCAGTTCAACAGTGCAGTTCAATGAATTCATAAGAATTGAGACTTACAGCTCTTGTAAAAGCAGAATGGACTTGAAATATAACAAAAATAGCTGATGGGTTCAGTTTAGACTATAGACAGTAAACACAGCTAATGCATTAGCATTGTTTTTTGTACAAGTACTTAAGGCATAATTTCCCAAAAATAAAATGACTTTTGGAGTTTTGCATTGATCGTTTTTTTTTTTTTTGACTTTCCTGGAGTGTCTATAGTTTAAATGAAGCTGGTTGAGTGTTTTTATTAGCTAGGTTGATTTTAGCCATGTTCAAATCCCAAGACTTTTTCTTTTTTCTTTTTTTTTCTAAATGAAGTGTTTGTAGGTATACAAGTATAAGAGTTTTTAATCTATTATACATGTACAAATGGAATCAATCTTCTCCAGTAATCTACATAAAATGATTAAATAATCTCTCTATCCAATGATCACAAATGACTGTGATTGGTCCTTTTTGACCAGTGCTGAGAAAAGTAACAGGAATCATTTGTGAACTGCTTGCTTGTGGTGATGTATGCTGGACCTCTGCAATCATTTTTGCTTTAAATAAGGTCTTTATGATATCGAAATTTTTGATTTCATAATTCTTGTCACCAGTGTCAATATCACAAAAAACTAATACTAGGCTAAATTAAAAAAACAAAACAAAAAAAACTCAAGCTAACTGAAGACAAGTAAACAGTCAGCAATTAAATAAGAAACTAATTACAATCAATAGAACAAAAAACTACTGTAGAAATAAGAAATGCTACATATATTGTATAATCAAACAAAACACTGCATATTCGTCACTGTGTAAATTAAATGTATATTTCTTCTTAATAAAGTTACAAAAGTGATTTAGTCAAGAGCAGTGAGAGATTTTCTCTCTTTTGTTGTTTGATTAACAGGAATATTAGACTGCTGTCACTTTAAGAGCTGTCCGGATCCAATATTTGATTTCACTTAACACCTAAATTACTGTGTTTACGAGGATACTTACAAAAACGGGCATTTTGATGCATACAAGTGTGTGTATTTAGCCGTTCAAGGCCTATAAAGTGACAGAAATAACTCTGTTCAATACTCCCGCACTCTATGAGCACCGTCTTCACGTGAGCACGACTCTCTGACAGCGCTCAGAAACAGCAAAATGAGCTTTCTTTCGCTGCTGATTGCGTTTCAACGGCTCAAAATCACTTGTTTTTAAAACGCAATGCTTAACAACGTGTGCACATGATTTGGCAAATGATGGTTTTTGTGACCATGTAGCACAGCAACGTCATGTGAGCTTGTAACCGGTTAATCGTGTCTACTGGTATATCACTCACCCCTTTCTTAAGCATTATATATGTGACCCTGGACCATAAAACCAGCCTTAAGTAGCGCAGGTATATTTGTAGCAATAGCCAAAAATACATTGTATGGGTCAAATTTTTGATTTTCTTTTATGCCAAAACAAATTAGGATATTAAGTAAAGATCATGTTCCATGAAGGTATTTTGTAAATTTCTTACCGTAAATATATCAAAACTTCAGTTTTGATTAGTGATATGCATTGCTAAGAACTTCATTTGGACAATTTTTAAGCCGATTTTTTTCTATATGTGACCCGGGACCACAAAACCAGTCTCAAGTGTCAATTTTTCGAAATTGAGATTTATACATCACCTGAAAGCTGAATAAATAAGCTTTCCATTGATGCATGGTTTGTTCGGATAGGACAATATTTGGCCGAGATACAACTATTTGAAATCTGGAATCTGAGGGTGCCAAAAAATCTAAATATTGAGAAAATCGCCTTTAAAGTTGTCCAAATGAAGTTCTAATCCATGCATATTACTAATCGAAAATGAAGTTTTGATATATTTATGGTGAGAAATTTACAAAATATTTTCATGGAACATGATCTTTACTTAATATCCTAATGATTTTTGGCATAAAAAAAAAAATCGATAATTTTGACCCATACAACGTATTTTTCGCTATTGCCACAAATATACCCCAGTGACTTAAGACTGGTTTTGTGGTCCACGGTCACATATTTAGATTTATTTGCACCCTCAGATTCCAGATTTTCAAATAGTTGTATCTCGGCCAAATATTCACCTATCCTAACAAGCCATACATCAATGGATTATTTATTCAGCTTTCAAATGATGTATAAATCTCAGTTTCAAAAAATTGACCCTTATGACTGGTTTTGTGGTCCAGGGTCACATATGAGACTCATTTTGCATATATCTTTATAATGGCAGGTACCACATGGAATGTCTCACACCGCCGTTGGACGCTGTACCTGTAGAAGAGTGGTTCTGCCCAGAGTGCATCGCCAACAACCGCACATCAGGTCATCTTTCATTTCTCAAAACCATTCATTGCATTAATGACTTGTTACGTATTGCATTAATAACCATGTGTTTTTTCTTCTGATATCTTGTTTTAGGTTCTGAACAAATAAGTGAGGACGAGAGGAGTTCTCTCCCCACCACCAGCCGTCCCCGGTCCAGACCCACCCGCGCCATCGCTCGCACCCAGCACAGCGAACGAGTTCGGGCCAACGTCAACAGGCGGCGCATCACACAGGCACGCACTGCGGCTCAGGTTTGCATGATGCTTTCGCTTTGCTGTATAATCACAAGTGTGTAACATTGTCTTAAATAATGTGCTGCTGGGCTGAGATTGGTGTGTCACTGAGATGATGCATCCGGTCTAACCGGTGTTAGTTTTGTTCAAATACAAGTCAATGGGACAATGCTAGAACAAGTATGAACAATAATATACTTTTTCTAATACTTGGGGTTAGTGAGTGAACCTTGAGAATGTTTTGTGCAGTACTGCTTTAGTTATAAGCAGGAGTGCACAGAAGTGGTACGCATGTGTGCATGAGCGACCAAAATAACAAAATGCACTGTGTAAATAAGTTCATACCACTTGTTTGCGTACCGACATGGTTGACATATGTTAATGCACAACCACTGTTTTAGATCGACAAACTGTAATACTGTAAGATTTAAATTCAAACTGAAAGCATAAATCTAGGCTATGCTCTGCCATTTTCAATGCACAATGCATAACTGTGATATTTCATTCACTGAGGCGTTTCAGTTGGCAGCGCTAAACCTGGTAGTGCATAGATTTACTTGCCGGCAACCAGCCAAAATAAAAGCTTGCTGATTTTAGTTTTAAAAATGTAAAAAAAATAAATATTGGCATTTTATTAAGTTCAATTTTGTAAATTTATTAAGTGTAGTATAAAATAGTTGTATTTTTATTTAATACATTTTATTTTAAAATAGTATTATCATACTTTATTTTGTACATTTTATTTAAAAAAAAAAAATTAACTAAATAAAGTGCTATAATAGTATTACTATTATTAATTTATTTTTTAATAGTTATATTTAATGGGTCACGCTATGTGCAGTGTGAGGACCAAACCAAATCTCCAGGTGCTCTTATGAAACCAGACTGAAAAACCTATGTGCAACCCTGGTTATAAGCTGAGTGTGTGTTTGATTTTGTGTGGTATTATGTTTCAGCTCACTCCCAGATATATGATGCAGTCCACGTGGTTGGATGAGACCATCAATGCAGTAGTGGCTGGACTCAACACGGCCGTGTATGTGCGAGACTTGACCCCTCGCTCCAAATCCCGCCGGAGGAGGAAGACAGGTGAGACAGATTTATTTTGGCCGATTTTATCACACAAACTTCTGAAATCTGAAAAAGCTTCAGAATCTGAATGAATAAATAAGTCTCTTATGCTCACCAAGACTACATTAATTTGATCAAAAATACAGTAAAAACAGTAATATTGCGAAAAATGACTATTTCAAATAAGTATTTTCTAGTTTAATATATTTTAAAATAATTTATTCCTGTGATGCAAAGCTGAATTTTCAGCATCATTACTCCCAGTCTTCAGTGTCACATGATCCTTCAGAAATCATTCTTATATGAGGATTTGATGCTTAAGAAACATTTCTTTTTGCGATATTCTTTGCATAGAAAGTTCAAAAGAACAGCATTTATTTGAAATATAAATCTTTTGTAACATAAATGCTTTTACTGTCACTTTTGATCAATTTAATGTGTCCTTGCTGAATAAAAGTGTGAAGTAACGTTATTGCTTACTAACCTTTTTGCTTGACCACTTGTGATTGAGATGAGATGGATCATAATATACAGCTTTCCTGTAGCTCAAATAGTAGAGCATGGCGCTAGCAACGCCAAGATCATGGGTTCGATTCCCAGGGAAAGCAAGAGCATTTTAAAATGTAAAACTGTAACTTGAATGCAATGTAAGTCGCTTTGGATAAAAGCGTCTGCTAAATGCATAAATGTACATGTAAATGTAATAATATCAGGTGTATTCAGATGTTTTAGAATTCATTAACCTGGATGCTCAATTGGGTTTGGTTCTGTTGTTTCTATCTAAACTGAATGGGATTCACTTACTTGTTTGTTCAGTTAAAAGAAGGAAAACCAAAAGCAAATCCTCAGCAGCCTCAGGGGGAAAAACAAACATGGGAGTGAAGAGACGGAAACGCAAAGGGAGGAAGTCAAAATCGAGAAGAAAACTGGTGAGCTCTCTGCACATGTATAACCACTAAATTTTTTTTGTTCTTTATTGATGTTTCTGCAGCCTCTGATTTTCAACTGCATTGTCAAAAGCTCTAATATAAATGCTTTGCTGATTGAAAGCATTGCTTTATCTTCTCCATGCAATAGAACATGAAAGTTTGTAGTTATATGTCTCTGTCATAAAACCGTGTTTTCTATTTTTTGCCCTTTCAGGTCGTAAAGAAGGAAACCAGTTCCAGAGGTCGTATTGCACGAAGTTTAGGCATTAAGAAGCCCAAGTCTGGCTCCATGATTCCTTCAGTTTATCGGCCTTCAGAGTACAGTTTAGGAAGTATGCGTGCAGAAATCGGAGCAGCCTCCCTTTCTGTGTATGGAGATCCCTTTGACCTGGACCCCTTTGATGATAGGTGAAGTTTTATTAAGCCTACTGTGATGGTCTTCTTATTAACAATTTATATTTGAACTAAGTTAGTTTTTGGATTTATATTTTTAGGGAGGATGAGATTCAAGTTTCAACGCCATCCTCTGTTCTGGATGCTAAACGCCGTGGCCTCTCCCATTCTGCCTTGCGATCCCATCAGCCTGTGGCCAGACCCATATCTGCTGGACTCTCCAGGTAACTACAAGAGGGAGGAATCACTCTTTATGGTTACAGTGGAGGAAACATTTCTACTTCAGTGTGATGAAGATAAGTTTGAGGTTTGGGTAGGTGTTTAAATCCTGGTTGTGTGCTGTTTCCAGGCGAGGTGCAAGTATCCCACAGGTGGAAGAAGTTGCAGAGGAAGCCCCTGTATCAGATCTGCTGGGCAGCATCCTCAGTGGTCAAAGCATGCTCCTCATGGACAGTTCAGATGTGGTCATTAACAGAGATGGTTCCCTCAAAGCAACCAAACCTGGTAAGTCATACATTGGAGGTTTTTATATCAGCTATTTACTACTGGTAACTCAAGCAGAAGAGGTTTTTTTTCCCCTTAGGGTTGTATGCTTTACAGGTCCAAAATGAGGTGCAATATGAATGTTTCATTTATGATGACAGTGTGGCATTTGCGCAGTAAGCCTTGACACTAATGATGACTGAGTTTTATGGTGGGCCAATATATTGGCATTAATTTAAATTGGCAGTTAAGTATTGGAAGCAGGACTTTAATTTTGATTAAGGTATGCACACACACTGGGATTACAAAATCAAGAAATTATCTAAAGTATAAATTTATTTTTACTAATTTTATCAAGTTCAAACGACTTTTTTTTGTTTTGTAAATATGTAAAATAAATTTAGTTGCAGCAATTGGTATGTATGTGTTATTTGTCTTTAAATACCGTGATATATATCATCTTTATATTTGCTATCAACTTTCTAAAATATTGGTATTGGCCATCATAAAAACTGTATTGGTTGACCTCTATTGTTAATTGACATTTTGATTGGCCTCATCTGCCTTTACATGATACATATTATGCAGGGGAGACCAGGGATTGTTGCCTGTTCACGTTGCCTTTAACTCGGTCTTATTTTGCATCTGTTTGTAATTAGTGTGAATCTATGTATCCCAAAACAGCAAATAAAACTTGAAACAGTATTCAAACAAACACATAAATCCAAGACTAACAACTTTATAAAGAGTATGCAACAGTCATGCACAAAGATCTCCATTATTCACATTTTATCTATAATGGATGCAGTATTAGTATTTTTTTTTTTTTATATATATTTGCAGCCACACACATAAGCCAAACCTTTGTGTTCTTCCTAAATCCATCTGTTTTGATGGTTGCAGCAATAATTAACTTGATTTTGCATGTTTGTCTTCCTTTCAAAAAGCAAATGATTCTTTGTTCCTTTCAGTGTCCCTGTCCTTGCCAAGAAACACTACCCCTAGAGGTTCAAGCTTAGGGGAAACGGGAGATACACCAAACTCAGAAACAAGTCTCATTCAACCCTCTGGAGGGGCTGATCCTTCCTCCAGCCCCTTGAGGAGGCCCCCACCAGCACACAGTTCCCCTGGGTCCTGTTCCACACCACAGAATCCCACATCTCCACCCATACACTCCCCTCATCTTCCTCACTCTCACCCGTCTCCCTTAGGACATCCCCAATTGCATCCGGGAGCTCCTCATAGGCCAATCACCCTAAACCCACCAAGGCCTGGAAATAGCCACTTGAGCACCAATGGGATTAGAAGTCAACCCCTCTCAAGGGTGTCAAATGGCCCTTCTGGCTCTCCCCATCAAGAAAAGGATGGTCCTGTCCGACAACCACCTGTCGGAAAGCCCCCTCCCAAGCCTGTATGGGTGGATGTTTCTGTATTGCCAAGAATACCAAAAATTAAAAGGGACAGTACCTCCAGTGCAAATAGTAGCAGTGGCAGTAGTAGCACTACTTTGCCTGGGTCTTCAGTGACCAGCTTAGCGGGCAATACAGGTAGGGAACGTACCGTTGACCAACAAAGTGCAGGTGCGAGTCAGCAAAACAGGACAGTGGATGCTCAGAGGCAAAGAGCTTCATCTTCATTTTCTAGCTCTTTCACCTCCACTACATCATCTTTTAGTGCCTCTTCAAACTCACGCCCGTCCTCTTCTTCCATCAGTTTCCGTATAAACACTAGTGGAAACCCGTGGCAAGCTCGGCGACTTCCTGCATCAGGAGGGACTCTGCCTGGAGGTGACGAGGAATCAATAAAGAGGAATAATAAAAATAAACACATGCTGTTGTCTTTAGGCGCAAAAGCCAAAGAGGAGAAGAGTGAGGTCTATGATCCCTTTAACCCTACAGGGTCTGATTCCTCTGACAATGAACCAGAAGATGAGGGTCCTGATGTTGGCGTCCAAAATGCTTCACCTCGGGTGCCAATTGGCGCCAATGAGGAAGCCTGTCATCAAATCAAATCTGAGCCTTTGGATGTACAGTCAGATACAGAGAGAGGCTTGGAAATGTGTGCAGAAGTTAAAACGGAGCCAGAATCTTTGTGGGACAGACCGTGCAAAGGATCACCACATCATTCAGACACAATGCATAGTCCAGCTCCCTCAGGGGGTCCTGCTTTGGATTTTACTAGATGCGAAGCAGACATGGATACCGGAAGTGGCGGAACTCCAGGAAGCCCTTTTAAGAAAACTGAAGAGCACTCCAGATCAAGCTCGTCATGCAGTGAAAAAAATATTAAGGTGGAGGTAAAGTCTGAACCTGAGACTGGACCTCCACCCATCAGGCCCCAATCAAAGTCGCTAGAAGAGTCTCTAGCCAATCTAGAACAAACTTCCAAAAGAAATGGGGTGTTTAAAGAGCTGCCTTCAGTCAGTGGTGCTTCTAATTCTTCTAACATAGCTAAGGACAAGGAGGAAAGACCTCACCAGTCCAAGGATCAGAAGAGGTCACCGTCAAACTCGCAAAGCCTTTCATCTAAAGACTCCCATAAAAAGAAACACTCAAAGTTGAAAGAAAAGAGGAGGTCACGCTCGAGGTCAAGGGATCGGTGGAGATCCTGCTCGAAATCAAAAGAGAGGCAGCATTCCCGCTCAAGATCGAAAGAGAGGCGATGTCCACGATCAAGAGACCGGAGGTGTTCCTCGAGCTCCAGCAGTAGAGAAAGGAAGACGAGCAGGAGAAGAGCGAGTCATGAGAGGAATGACAACCGAGGGAGAGAAAGACATAAGAGGTCAAAAGAAAGAAGGCGCTCCCGATCTCGTTCATTTTCTAGATCCAGATCCAGAGAAAGGAGGAGAACAAAGGATCAGGGTGAGGCTAGGTTAAAGAGGCAGAGGTCAAGATCAACATCCAGAGAGCAAAAACGGCGGGAGGATCGATCCGAAATCTCTCGCCGTACAGAAAGGAGCTCCCATAAGTCTAAAGAGTCCATGTCCACTGAATTACATGAGCCTACTCTTAGTGCAAATAAGACTACAACGGCAGTAAAGATGGAGAGAGATGCAAGACAACAGCAGTATGAGACGACTGTTGCATTACCATCAGTTAAACAAGAGACTCAGTCAGTTGAGTTCACGGCTCATGGACTTGGGTCATCAAGACATGATGACCTGACCAGAACACTTGAAAGCAATGATGATGTTTCACTTGAGCTGCTTAAGCCTAATGAAATTAAACAGGAGGAACCTTGGTTCACTGGTTCTGTCAAGGAGTTGAAAGACATTAAAAAGGAGGAAGTCTGTCTCAACTTGTGTGGAGAATTAGATGGCGTTAAAGAGATGAAGAAAGAAGAGGTGTGCTCTTTAGACATCTTCAGCGAGGAATCGCCATATGTTAATGAAATTAAATCAGACAATGCTGATTTAGAAAAGAGCCACGCTGGCTTACAAGATGAGATGAAAGTGCAAGAAATGGTTGTTGAGCCAAAAATGATAAAAATGGAAAAAATATGGCCTGATGAAGAAGATTCACCAAGCTGCAATGACAACCCTCTTGTCATCAATTTGGATACGCCTGACATAGATGCAGTGAACTGTAAAAAGGAGCCCACTGAGCCATATCAGTCGCCACCTTTGGAGGAGGACATGGAGATGTCACCTCTCCCACCGCCAGACCCGCCAATAAAACAAGATCCTGTTGTTTCCTCTGATGAAGATATCAGTGTTGATTACTTGATTGATAATTTGGACTTCATTAAGAAGGAAATGAGTGAGAGCTCTGTGGCCGACTCGACAGAAGCTGTCGAGCCCAAGTCTGTTGTCCCAGAGGCTCCAGCAGAGATTAAACAAGCTACCGAAACGGTTACGGCTGGTGCGAAGTCTAAATCCCAGGGAAAGCGAGTTACTTGGAATTTGCAGGAACCAGTAGAACCCCAGTCTGAGAAATCAAGCAGTGAGTAAAAATTTTTTTGCTGCAAATTCTTGACCATTAAATCTTGCTCCCTATTCACACCAAGTAGGCTGTGCAATTTATCGAATTCGATTAGCATGCGCATCTCATCAGTAAAGCCGGTTCCGTGATTAGCAGTAAATCGCCGTCACCTGTTTTCAGATGGAGCGGTATTTACTACACAGAGTCGTAGTTCACTGACAAGCTAGGCAATATCGCGTTCATAATCGCAGACGAATCGCTTTCAATTTTGAATGCAATATTGCCTAGCTTGTCAGTGAACTACGGCTCTGTGTAATAAATGCCGCTCCATCTGAAAAAAGGTGATGGCGATTTACTGCTAATCATGGAACCGGCTTTACTGACGAGATGCACATGATAATTGAATTCGATTAATTGCACAGCCCTAACACCAAGTCTGAATTTTAGATAATAGTTGCAGAGTTCATTACAGACCAGGGGTGTCCAGTCCTGCACAGTTCAGCTCCAACCAGATCCAACACACTTGCCTGGAAGTTTCTTGTGAATCTGAGGACCTTGATTAGCTGGTTCAGGTGTGTTAAATTAGGGTTGTAGGACAGTGGCTCTTCAGGAACAGGTTCAGACACCCCTGGTTAAACTCCAACCTAACCCAACACACTTGTCTGGGAAATTTAGTCTCTGGACAGATTCAGCCTTCGAAATGAGACCCAAAATTTGACATTTAACGCTGGTTCAGGTGTGTTTAATTGGGGTTGGACCTGAACTCTGCAAGTCAGTAGCCCGTCAGGAACAGGATTGGACACCTCTGGTCTGTAACGAACTCTGCAACTATTGAGATAATGACTAAATGATTTCACTCACATCAGATTTGGTGTGAAACATTGAGGTAACATAAAACTAAAATGTTTTCCTGTGCCTCTTTTAGAACATGCACACTTCAAATTAAAACTCAAGCAAGAAGGGTCACGAAAGTCTGCTACAACCCCACAAAATCAGGTACAGACCCTAATACTTTCTTTCTTGCAGTGTCTTAAAGAGAGATTCTCCCCTCCCCAATTAAGTCAATTTACTTAACCTTGATCTTTCTAAACTTGGTTCACACTTACATGACTTTATTCTACGGAAGAAAATAGATACTTTGAAGAATGTCGATGTCCAATCTAAACCACATTGACTTTTCATTGTGTTTTTAAAAAAACTGACAGTTTTAAAAATATTTTTTTGTGTGCCACATACTTCTATATTCCTTAAAACGGGTCTCGTCGCTTCTGGTTCAAGTGTTTTCTATGTGCTTCGTTAAATAGTGGTTTTACTCAAGATGCCTTCAAAGGAGATACCAAAGATGATCATAATCAATGTCCATAACGTGTGGATTGATATTTAAAAGTGTTTTTTTTTTTTTTTTTTTTTAGTAGCATTCGGATATTAAAATTGATTAAAACGCCAACAATAAAAACAGTTAGCTAGGTTAGCGGATTACCTAAAATTCCATAGATATCACCATCAGTTTATACTGCTGTTAACAATTTCTCTGCCAAGCGGATGCGATAAGACTGGTTTTCTGGGTTTGGTCAGGTGATGTTCGACACATACCCCATTATAGTAAATAATTGCAGAATTTTCATAACACTTTCTAACTGAAGAAACCTCTGTGGGTTACACAAATTGAGCCTCATAAACTTTTGAATTTTGGTATTACAAAAATCAATATGAGATTGTCATTTGAAATTTCTCCACTCTTAATAGAAATTATTTTGGACACCAGTGCATATCATAATTTATGCCCGTCGTATGTAGTTGCTTCGAGCAACCAGAGGGTGTCATTGTGTCACTATTTGCATTCATAATTTGCAGCTTGCTCTCTCAAGGAGGTGAAAATAATGCTGATGCAATTTCTGTTGTACCCATGTGATTGAAACTGAAAGCATCCATATAAGGCTTCACTTCAGAAGAAATGAAAGTTAACATTACTCTTGGAAATTGCATCCTCCTTTCACAAGGAGTGTCCCTGACAAAAAGAAGTTTATCATGATTTATGAGGGTCATTGTCGTGTATTTTCAGCAGTTGACACTGATTGTTTCTGTGATGTTTTGCAGTTATCAGCTACATAGTATAATCAATTAAAATTTTAAAGAAATCATTCCGGTGCAACGAATTTGTGCTTGATAAATTATTACTTCACGTTCCCTTCAGCAAAGGGAAATCCTAGAGGACAAGAAGTTGAGACATCTCATAAATCTTTTTTTAGAAATGTATTTTCTTAGGCAGGTTGAGTGCTATTATGGGTACTTCTGTAGTGCCGTATTTCATACTAAAAGATAAAGTTTCATCTCAGGCTGAACCAAAACTCATGGCATCGGTCTCCACCCTACCTCCCCAAGATGAATCCATCAAACCAAAATCCCGAAAAGAAGCTTTACACGACCCCAATCAGAAAGAGAAGGTGACTAGAGTATGATTACATCATATTACTATCTCATATTTCATAGCATTGTCTTGATGTCATGAATTTTTAAACATTGATTATCTTTCTGTAGTACATGAAGAAACTTCATATGCAAGAGCGAGCAATAGAGCAGATCAAACTGGCCATAAAGCCCTTCTACCAGAAAAGAGACATCACGAAGGAAGAGTACAAAGAGATTTTGAGGAAAGCCGTTCAGAAGGTAATTGTGTGACGTCAGGTGTTTTCGTTTGTGGTGGTTTTTCCATATCCACTTCCTTGTACGGCGTGTTACGACCGAAGTAAACACCTATGACCAGTATATTTGCATATGCAAATACTATTTTGTTTCCCTCGACTCCAATGGCCCATTTCTTAAGTGAATTATGAAAGCATTATCATGTTATTTTGTGAAAATGACCACATTCATATCATCTTTGTCCCATTCACAAGGTGTGTCATAGCAAGAGCGGTGAGATTAACCCGGTGAAAGTAGCCAACCTGGTCAAAGCCTATGTGGATAAGTACAAACATGTGAGAAAACACAAGAAAGAGGAAACTGAACAAAGCCAAAATGCGGACGTCCCGAAAGACTCCCAAACTCCAATGTGAGGCCGAGGGTAATGGCTACATGCTTTTCAGACGGTATCTTATAGCGATCAACTGTAGATTTGGTTGTTTTTTTTTTAAATCTGTGCATTTCTACAATGACATAAACTCTTAAGGGCTCAACATCATCTCATCAGTTATCAAATGAACCTTTCTGAATGTTTGTATGTTTTCTTTTGAATGTAAAGATCATCTGGAAGTGTCCGGATACAGAATGGGTTGAAAATCTTTACATTTGCCATTGTTCAAAACAGCACCCTCTTCAAGTGGGTGTTGAATACTATGCTATTTTAAGCTGATGCTCCAACAGGGAGTATAAGTTGTCAGACAGGCTCTTGCATTGTCTGACACGTTTGTGTGTATGTATGCGTCATTCATATATAGGTATCGTGTGTGTGTATTTTTTTTATATATATATATATATATATATATATATATATATATATATATATATATAATATAATACACACACGATACCTGCCGTTCCATCATGAATAATTGACACTGGAGAGCATAGTAATTTGTTGTGGTTAATGAGAATATAAGCATTATGTTGAGGAACATTAGCAAAAGATACTCTGGGACATTCTCTGATCTCTCTGAAAACTTACAAAGAGTATTTATTTGAATTAAAATATCGTTCTGATGTCCAGTCTTTATGAGACTCTGGAATCAATTTGGTTCTTTAAATCTTTTCGTTTACTAATAGAGGTAAAACAGGAGAACTTGCAGTAGACCCTCGTTGAAATGGTTTTGTTGTAAATAGAGAAATAATAATGTTTTCTCATGACACGCATATGAACGGCTGTAACTGACCTTTTCTGTTCAGTTGAAATGTTATTTTTCATTTTAAATCCTGCCAGCTGAATGTTTGCCAGTTGTTTTTCCTGATTGCCATTGTTTTTTTGTTGTTTTTTTTATGTTTGTGGATGACATGCTTACAAACAACATTCAGCCTATAAAATAATGAACCATTTCTTTATGCACTTCTAAAGTTTCAATGAAAAGTATTAATTAGAAATGTTGATTGCTAAGAGTGTATTTCAAAAGGTTGTTTTTTTTTTTTTTGTTTTTTTTTTTCTGAACCCTTTTCACTAATTGCCATTTTAATTGCTTGAAATGTTTGCAAGATTTTTGAATTGATCATGTAACTTGTTGCATCTCATGGTTAGGTGTGCAGAACGTTTGGCCTGTTTTCCTGTGGCAAATCGCATCGAGTTAATCAGAGTTGATTCATTTCCAGATTCTAATCTTTCAACCTGAGTGAAATTTATCATGAATCCAAGAAGTCACAGAATACATAATTTGTGATGTGAATTGAAGCATCTATGTTGCTGTCTTTGTAAATAATTTTATTAAATACTTTATTTAAAAAAAAAAAAAAAAAAAAAACTGGCATGTTTCCTAAGGCGGTAGGCTTGCTTTACAGTCCAGAATGGGTGAATATTGAATGATTTGTGTACAATAAATTAGCAGGAATTTAAAAAATATTCATGAAATGTGCTGTATAATTGTATTTTATTCACTGTCTTGAAATTTAAATACACGTGTGTGTGTGTGTATATACAACATTGTATATTAATAACAAAATTAATTTTATCTATATGTTTATTAAGTTTTATATGCATAACATTTTTATACATAGTCATAGCACCCATAACAGGCAAACAGTAGTTTTTAAATAATAGCACATTTAATGATACCAAACTTTCTAGACAGCACATTTATAAAGCGATACAAGTGCAGCCCTTTGGGCGAAAGGTGAAAGATTCTTCACTGGAAGACAGAATATTAAAATGATGGCTGTAAGCTCTCATTAGAAAATAAAAAGACAATGTTTCAGCTAATTTGAACAATACAGTTTCATTGAGATTGCTATTACACGTTAGAGCGACCAGGAATGAATTCTGAGCAGTAAGAAAGCAGCAGAACAATCAGCTCTGAATGCCCCATGGAAATCACCTCGGGAAAGTTCTGTCAGTTTGCATTGTGCTAAAGTATAACAGTGACAACATCGAATTCTCTCTTTCTCTGTTTATATATTTGGAAAAGAATGTCAGCTGGCTGATTTCATGGTGAAAACAGCTGCTTTAGGCCACTGAAGGCAGACCCAAAGAATTTATAAGGTCAAAAAGGCTATTGTGGGAGATCTGCAAGCTAATGTTTTCATTGCGAAGAGAGGACGCTCCCTCCATTTGAGCTCTTTCATGAAGTTCACGGCAAATCAGAGGTACAATCTGTGGAGATGGAGAAGATACGTTATAACACTGAAATGCAAACAAAACTCTAAATGTGTTTCTGTTTTTGTTTGAGATATTTACTTTGACTGTAATCAGTTTCTTCTCCAGTGGTCTTCCATCCGGAAGCTTTTCTCCGAAGCACAGGTAGATGGTGTAATCCGGAGAACCCCGTCTGTTCTCTTTAAAATCCATCAGATCTGAAAAATATCGTGAGGTCTGAATCAGAATGGAAACACATATCACATCACAGTACAGCTGGGGTTGTTCTGGGCTATTTTTAACTGAACGTCAGGGCAGCATTTGTAGCATGCTTTCCAATACAACAGAACAGTTCGTAAAAACAACGGAGAAACACTTGCACTTACAATGGAATTCAGTGAGGAAAGTGTACAGGAGGCTTTAAAAGCATGAATTTGAAGCTTGTTAAACATTTGGTAAGCAATAATGTCATATTTTCCGTAAATTAAAGAAATTCATGGAAAGAAATTAATTCCCACCCCCACACAATAACTATGGTAACAGGGTTGAAGCCTAAGCAGTCAATCCTGTAATTTGTGAAAAGGATGAAAAATTAAAAAATGGAATGGTGTGTGTATATATTATATATATATATATATATATATATATATATTTATTTTTTAACATCTTCCAGCCATGCTAAAGGGGAACAATTATGGTAACAGTTTCAAATGCAAGTTTTTTTTTTCTTTCTTTCTTTTTCAAGCAATTTGTCATTGAAAGGAGTTACAATTATTTTACATTTATATATTATGTTGTACATTTATTTTATGTAAGGATTGAGTTTAATAATTTTTAATGGCAATCTGAGTAACAGGGTTGCATTCAAGTTTTTCACACATATTAATTTGTCACTCATTAGGTTTTTAGCAAGCTTGGGACCAAATTCTGGTTTTGTAGTTAGGGATAAACATGTTTTTCATAAATTAAAGAAAAATATTTATTTTTCCCCAAAATATCTAGGATAACAGGGTTGAAGACTGAGCAGTCAGTTCTGCAATTTGTGAAAGTTGAAAAAAAAAAAAAGGGGGAATGATGTAACTTCCTAAATGTCACAATTTTAGCGAATATTCTGTTTTTGCAAACATGGTAACAGTGTTGCAAATGCAAGTTTTTTTTTTTTTTCTTTTCTTTTTTTTTTTCTTTTTTTTTGACAAATTGTCAGTGAAAGGAGGTGTTTAACAGTTATTTTAAATGTAATTATAATTAATAAATAAATGCAATTAATTATATTATACATGTATTTTATATTTTATAATATAACATTAATTTAAAAATGAATGTCAAATTAAGTAACAGGGTTGCATACAGTGCTTTCCCATAAATACATTTGCCACTCTAGTAGGTGTTGGCTAGTTTGGGACCAAATGCTTTTTTAAATTAGTAATTAATGTATTTTCCATAAATTATTTGTTTCCCCCTGCACAGTAACTATGGTAATAGGGTTGAAGGATGATGCAATTTGCGAAAAATTTAAGAAAATAGAATGTGCTTTTTGAGAAAATGGAATGAGATTTTTTAATTGTCTTGCTGCCATTTAATAATTAAAGATAATTAAAAGATAATTATGATAATTAAAATTAGGTTCCAACTACACATAAATTAGATATTAATTAAGCATATTATAGAGATTATTCAGCATGATTGGTAAATATTTCTTTTTTTTAATCGTTCATACCTCTTATGTACTTATCAAAGCTGAGTAGTAGCTCTCTGGTGTTTTGATGCAGTTGTCTGGGCTCTGGGTTCTGGATCTCAGACGAGTCGCTGGTACTGACGAAGACTTTACACTTGTCCTGACGGAAGCCATAGATGCCATACTGGTTTACCTCCAGCTGCAGACCTCTCTGAATGCTGTCCAGGATACGTTTAGTGAACTGGATCTGTTTTTGGTCGATCAGATCCTCAGTGGATGGGAAGCGGATTGGCTCTCCTCTCAGCTCAGATGGGTCGCACTGGTAATGAAACTGAACGAATTGCGAACACAGGCGAGTTTTCAAAACTTCTTTTCTTCTGTAGTTGATCGAGATCTCCAGGTCACAGAGAGCTGGAAGGTTCCATTGCTGCACTAGAAGTAACATTATGGGACAAAGATACTTTTAAAAATCGTTCAAAATTTAAAAGAAAGGCACAGTCCACGCTACAACTATAACAATAATGGCACAGAGGAACAATATCGTTGGAATCACTTTTCACAGCTTTTCCAGCTGATGAACAATAAAAACACTGACAGCCAGTCAGAATCCATCCAACTATAAAGAGCTTGAGCATTTAAAGAGTAGACAACAAAACTGCAGTGCATGCTTAAAATAAACAATGTTATCGGGTGTTGATGTGGATGCTAATATAGTTATCGTACTTGATGTGAGAATGATACGGCCTTTAGAAATGCCACATGTTCTTGATATAGACAACGTTAATTGTTCAAATACAACCAAAACATTTGCATGGCTATTTGTAACTATTTTATGTTTTTAGAGAATTTGTAGCGAGTTTATGAAATCATAAGATCTGATTTTTATGTATTCGTAAAATCTGCTTACGGCCTTCTGATTGTTATGTCAAAAGTATTCTTTGTTTTTGTATGTGTATACTAGCGTTTGCGTAGTCGAATGTGTAGCCTTTCAAAGTATACTCCATTTGATAGCATGCACGACACATGCACTCTAGAAAGCTTCTTTGTCCAGTGTCTGCGGTATTTTTTTCCAGAAGTTATGACGAAAAAAACTTTGTACTCTTGTAAACTAAAGTTACTCCTATCTCATAACCAATGCATGAGTCTTTTGTTGTTGTAGTCTCCACTAATTTTTAGTTGTTCTGTCTTTTTAGTTTTGTTTTCTACAGTGAAACAACGGCCCGTGCCAGTGCTGCCACTTTGTGGAACAACTAATAAGTGCAAGACAAATTAACTGCAAATGTGCGACCTGTGCATACAAATTGTGCGCGGTTACAAAAATCTGGTGGTGCGCGTACAGTACTAGTGTAGTATTCTGGTGATGAAATTTGTGTTGCGCACTGTACGCGGTATGCGGGCCCTTGAGTACACATAAAAATTGTTTAAATTAAAAAAATAAAAATAAAAATAAGTACAGGTTGGGCTTAAAGCTTGCTTTTTTCCATAAAACTCACACAATTTCATGTGAATCAAATCGTACGTATTCATGCAAATTCTAATGAGATTAAAAAAATAAAAATAAAACTGTTTCGGCATTTGCAACAGCTTGTTGTGTTACCTGTAGTGTAGAGTTGTTGGTCTGGGGGAGGTGTGTTATTCTGCATGCATTGACCATCTGAGTAGGGAGTCTCATAGTAGTTGCTTGTGGTGGTCGGAATGATTTGTTGGGAACAGGTGTCCCATGGTTGGGATTCTGTGAATAGAAATTATATTGGTATAATTGTAAATATGCCAAAACAAGAGCCAATCCATCTACCTCACTTCCTGCTGTTGAATGAAACTTGCTAATATAATGTTGTGTAATTTGAGCGGTGTTTGCATGTGCAGAGTGTTATAGCTAGTTGCCATGGTGTCGCTAAAGCAGTGGTCTCAAACTCAATTCCTGGAGGGCCACAGCTCTGCAGAGTTTAGCTCCAACTCACACCTGCTTGGAAGTTTCTAGTGATCCTGAAGACCTTGATTAGCTGGATCAGGTGTGTTTGATTAGGGTTGGAGCTAAACTGTGTAGAGCTGTGGCCCTCCAGGAATTGAGTTTGAGACCAATGTGCTAAAGTTTTCTGGTTGGTTTTCAGAGAACTGCCATATGGTTGATTTGGTTCCTGTGTGGATTTGAAAAGTTTGGTCACGTTAAAAAAAGGCAAAAAAAGGTTTGTCAATGCATGAATTTCAAAGCAAGCAGCTTTTTGTTGGTCAACGAATTCGCGTGTACTTCAACACAAGCGATCGCACGAATTCCTGTTGAAAAAACTGGATTTCCCCTATAACGAAATAGTTTTTAAAGTCATACTAAATTTAAAAGAACAGTAAAAGTGACACCACAACTATAACAATACCGTCACAGAGGAATGATATTGTTATCACTTTCACAATGATTTATTTATTTATTTATTTTAAGCTGATGAAGCTTAGGAACTTTTTCACCTTTGCGCAAAATTCTTGATTGTGGGGATTCCTAGCGAAATAACTGGATATCACACACAAAAATTTTAAATATTAATACTATAATGATATAGTTTTAAAAATCATTCTAAATTTAAAAGAATAGTAAAGATGACACTGCAACTATAACAATATCGTCAGAGGAACAATATTATTGGAATCACTTTCGCAGCGATTTTTTTTCCAGCTGATGATTCGTAGGACTTTTTTGGCCCTTTCACAAAATTCCAGATTGCACAGATTCCTATTGAAATGAGTGGGTTTTTAAATACTATAATGATAAGGATATAATTTTAAAAATCATTCTAAATTTAAAAGAATAAAGTAGGAACTTTTTCGCCCTTGCGCAAAATTCTCAATTGTACGGACTCCAAAATGACTGGATTTCCACCATAAAATTTTTAAAGTATTAATACTTTAATGATAATAATAAAGATATAGTCTGAAAAATTATTTTAAATGTAAAACAATAGCAAAGGTGACACCACAGCTATAACAATATCGTCACAAAGGAATGGTATTATTGGAATCAATTTTTTTCAGCTGACGATGCGAAGGATAGTGTGGATTCTTAGTGAAATGACTGGATTTAACCTACTAAAATTCACAGGGCAACAGTAAATGCGACCACACTTTAAAATGTTGGTTGCAAAATCATGGTTTCTTTGAATCGCTAACTCTAAATAGAGTCATCATAGTGATTCTACCTGCGTGTTGATGATTTAGATCCATTGTCTCCACCTGGTTGAGCAATTCCTGCTGTATTAGACATAATATATATCTATTATATATTTAAAAAATATTTACACATTATTTTTAATATTATAGCAATATTTAAATATAAATATATATATATATATATATATATATATATATATATATATATATATATATATATATATATATATTTTTTTTTTTTTTTTTTTTTTTTTTTAAATTATAATTCTTTTTATTATATACATATAATCATGTCAACAGCCAATCATAAATCTGGGCCTTACCTCCATATCTTCAGATATGTAATTAGCTGCACTGTAGAGATCACGAATAAATGGAAGTTGATCTGGCTCTACACTCCGGATCTCTTGGTGATCTGAAGAACGAGATTAGCCAGGGCTTTATAATCAACTCATTTTCCCATGACAAGTGCAAGTTGAGCAGTTTAACTCACTTTGAGGACGGATGATGCGATAGACTTTGTGTTGGTCGTCCGGATCTTTGGAGTGATCCTCTAACATCTCGAAGGTTTTTAGACTACGAAGTGCACAACGGAAATTCGTCTTCCATTTCGCTTTGTCGTTAGGGTGCTCGTTGATCTTCCCACTGACCACAGCCCATGCCTGTAAAACACCAAAATTACAACAAAGTCCATATATATATATTTCAAGTTAGTATAAACAAATTCATTGATGCATTAGGTGTGAATGGCATGCGATATCAAACTTTAAGGTCAAAGGGGGCGGGGCTTCCACTCACTCAATGGTTAGGCCCTCCTTTTGGGAATCCCACCCTCTTTGAAGATCTCCTCCAGCTATAGTCCCCATGAATCATTCATGCAGAAGTGAAACAATGCCATAGGTGATTGTGACGCAAGGAGGAGGTTACCTTAAATATTTTAACATCGTCGTCCCCAAGGTCTCTTCGCGAGTTGTGTTTCCAGGGGATCCGAAATATGTCATTGCCTATCATGCACAATCCCTCATATTTCCCACTTTCCACCTGCTCTATGAGCCATGGGCCGAACTGAGGTTTGCCAGTTGCACTTCTTAAGAAAACAAAAACAAAAAACAATGCATTTCAAATAGAGCAAATAGATATCCACTTAGTGACGTCATCACATGCCATCATATATATATATATATATATATATATATATATATATATATATATATATATATATATATATATATATATATATCACACGTACATCTCAGAGACATCTATTTGATGTCTGCATTCACATCTGCAAGACGTATTTTTTAGCGTTTGCTCATCTGCAATACGTCTATAGGACGTTTCCTTTTAGATGTCAAATAGACGTCTATTAGATGTCTTTAAGATGTTTATGATATAGAATGTATGTAAAACTGACATCTGAAAGACGTCTGTCAGACGTTTGTAGACAGAAGATGCTTTCCAGATCAAGAGATCTTTAACAGACATCTTGCAGACGTATGTGCGCTATATGGCTGCTGCACTGAAAGTTTATTTTCATATCTAAATTTTACAGTATGAAGGCTTTTTTACATAATAAATATATTTTAATTTAATATTGATGCAACATTAAATTACATCACATCTCAAAACCTCAGCTGCCTATAGTTGTGCATCATAAGCGAGTTATGAATTCCGAATTAGCTCATCTGGTAGTCAAAAATAGACTTTTTCCATTGTAGAACTATGTACACATGCAGCAAACGGACGTTTATGTTTGGTTTGTTTGTTTTTACAGCGTTTTTAATGCGGCGCGTCAGCTCCTCTTCTTGCGCTTCGTTCAGCGGTTTGTGAAAACGCGTCTTGGTTTTGAGACGCAGCCTATATTTTATAATAAGGATAATAATTTCATTATCTTACCCCTGCATCGCTGCCATGATTTCAGGTCCTGAAGTTGTTCCACTGCTTGGTAGTTTCCAGCGGTTTGGTGTTTCTCTTGTGTTTTATACACACTGGAGCGTCACAGACGCGTCGCGCAGGTAGGAGGAGTCTTTTATCTGAAAGCAAACAGAGTAGTTTTCGAAAATAAAAGTGACGTTCCACTCTTCTTGCATCATCGCATCCGGTTTAAAGTAAAGGCTGCTGATGCAAGACCTTTAAAATAAGTAATCTATTGTCCTTAAAATACATTTATTGCGCAAATCAGCATATTAGAATGATTTCTGAAGGATCATGTGACACTGAAGACTGGAGTAATGATGCAAAAAAAATTACAGGAATAAATACATTGTAAAATATATTCTAGATCATCTTTGACCAGCAATAAACCAATAATAAAGTTATTTTACATTGTTATAATATTACTGTTAAAATTTCCCCATTTTAAAAAGCCATGCTTTATAGCCTGTATTTTAGTGTTTTTATAGAGTTTTGCATATGTTAATGTAAAAAAACAAAAACAAGAAGAAAGTTTAAACATTAAAAATATCATGATTATAGCCATTTAATATTCAAAACAACATTTTTGTTACTGGTCCTTAATGTTACCTTAAGAGACTTTGTTTACAGTTGTTATGTAATGTCTTATCAAAAAGTATGCCTATGTCAGTTGTTGTGTACGTTGTACTATACAGGTAAAGAGAAAAATCCTTGAGCTACATAGCCTACAGCATGTTGTATAATTACTACAATAAAGGTGCGTTCACATTCACAGTTGTTTGGTGACATTTCACGGCGGAAATCCGGTCGGTCCGACAGAAAAACTTCCCCGCGCAGATTTCCCTCATTTTCAAGCTTTTCACGCGTGTTCATTGCTCTAAACAACAGAAATCTGCTACACTTTGCAGTAGACAATGAAACTGTTTTTGCACGGTAAATTTTGCTAATGTGACCGCACCTTAACATAACTCAGATTACAATGGAATGACTTTTGTTACGACATCCACCCTTCTGTGTAACCATAAGTTGTAAATCAGGTCACAGTGATTTATCTAAAGGCCTGCAGACAAATATGCTTTGGGCTTTGACTCATGTTAGTTTTATGTATGTTATAAACCTAGTCAATTAAGACTGTACTGTTAAAATAGTATGCCTAATTTCAATTAAATTGTTATATTCACTCTGTCTGTTTCACCACAAAACCAACGGGGCCCAAAACACTCCATTTGGACCCCACTGGCTTTAAGAAAAAAAACATTCGTCGTTTTTTGTCTTCTGTTTAAGGTCATAAGGATTTGGATGCATGGCATGATAGTGAATACATTTTATTTTGGGGTGGACTATCCCTTTAAGTACATTTTTCATGCTGTTACACAGTCTTCGGAGACAAATGTTAGTGAATATAAATGCTTAACAATAAATAAATTAAAGTGTGATCAAGTCCATACTAGTTCAGTATACACCTAAATACATATTTCAGCTTTATTTTATTGAATACAGTGATTAAATTGGAATCATTACTGACAAAAGTCAACCATATGAATGGGATTGTGGTTGTGAGACCACAGTTTCAGTGATATAAAATTTTTTGAACAGGTGTTTGAGTTTCTGCCCTCGATCTGTCCTTTATTTCTCAGGGCAGCTGTAAGAGAAGAACCATGCCAGTGCTGTTCTAAATAATACACGTTCACTGCACTTTCCCCTGATGTTCGAGGTGCATGTGTCCGTTATTTAGCAGTGGAAAAAGGAAATGAATCTGAGGGTAACAGGAGCACTTCTCTCTGTGAGCTCCTCAGAAGTGCTTTCCCCAGCCGTGAGGTTGTTCCCCAACACTTGACCCGATTCGGCAATCGAGCAATATTGTGTGTTTTCATTTCCCTTTCTTCACGATTTCATGCAAAACAGAGAGAAAGTTTTAGAAACCTGTGGCTGCATGGAAATAAAAACCTAGGCCTATTTAGTACACCATTACTGAAATCACAGCTGGACAAAACTACAGCCAAACTCATGCACCAATATCCCAAAACTACTGTACTATTTCCGTGAATGTACATTTTAACAGATAAAAAAGTGTAATATGATACCAACACTGCATAAAACTATTTTGGGTTTTAGTTCAATACATAAGGCTTACTAATGATCATTGGTTGCTTATCCATTACTGCTCTCTAGTGGGGATTAAACCACTCTACACAATAACAACTTCATCAATCTACAAAATGTAGAAAAACATTTCATTCATGCTTCAAAACCTAGTTATAGTGTCAGTAAATTGGCCAGTGCCACCAAAATTAAGTGTTTTTTCTCATCATTTAAATAGTGCTGGTAAAAATGTTACCTTTTTTTTTTTTTTTTTTCGCCATGGCAGTCAACGGTGGAAATGTTTGTTATAAATGCTGCTTATTTGTCAACACTGACTGCTTATTAAATGTCATTTTTGTCTAGCTGAGCTTTTTAGATGCAAATTTCAACAGCAGGTAAAAATTTACTGGGAAAATCTGTTCTGTACTGAAAAAGAATGTGAATATTTATTAATACAGTACATTATTTGTTAACACATTTCAATTCATTAACATTAGTTAATGCATCAGGAATCACAAACTAAGAATTAACAACACTTTATATACTAATATATATTAAATATATCTTAATGTTAACTTCAACATACAGTATTATTTTAAAATTTCAAATTGTATGAATTAAAATTTGCTTTTTTTTTTATAAAACTGTATGTATAATGCTTGTTCACAATATATACAGTGCCTTGCGAAAGTATTCATACCCCTTCATTTTCTTCACGTTTTGTTATGTTGCTGCCTTAAGTTAAACCGCTTTAAATTACTTTTTTTTCCCACATCAGTCTACACTCCATACACCATAACTGTAAAGCAAAAAAACTGTTTTTTAACATCTTTGCAAATTTATTAAAAATAAAACACTAAAATATTCCATTGCATAAGTATTCATACCCTTGTCTGGGACAGTTGAAATTTAGCTCAGGAACATTCATATTGCTTGTAGATGTTACTACACTTCAAGTGAAGTTAACCTGTGGCAAATTCAATTGAATGGGTATGATTTGGAAAGGCACACACATCTTAAAAGGTCTAACAGCTGATAATGCATTAAAAAAAAAAAAAGAAAAAAGAGCTTTAGTGGCCAGGTATGCTTACACATATGAGGAATTTGTCATAGTGACAGAAGCTCTACAGTGCAACAGAAAGACAGCAACAGGACACGACACAGATAATAAAAGAATAATATACAAATAGGCAATGTACAAATAACAAAAACACAATATATAATATAGACAATTATGGTGTACAGGTCTGATATGTGCAAATTGAAATGAAAAAATAAGTATGTGTGGTGAATAAATAATTTCTAATAGTGTTGTGTGTTCCACGTTTAATGTCAAGTGTTCATGAGATGGATTGCCTGAGGGAAGAAAAAGCAAGCAAAAACCAAGCACTGAGGTCAAAAGAACTGCCTGTAGAGCTCAGAAACAGGGTTGTGTCAAGCCACGCATCTGGGGAAGAGTTCAGAAAAAAATTATGCTTCACTGAAGGTTCACAGAAGAATGTAGTCTCTTAACCCTTACTTAATGGAAGAAGTGTGAAACAACCAGGACTCTTCCTAGAGCTGGCCTCCTGGCCAAACTGAGCAATTAATGGAGAATTCAGAGAATTCAATTCATAGGCCAATTTAAAATATTGGTACAGTAAATAAAGTGCACAAAATCAGTATTTTGTTTAGGCAGTATTTGTGGCAGTTGATAAATCATGTTGAAAGATTTGTCCAAAAGGTGTGCGTTTTTGCGCCAATGCATTGTTAAAGGATCAGCGTGTCATGTAATATTCCTATATAAACTTTAACATTCAATTAAAAAATATTGGTATAGTAAAATTCGCTAATTCACGAGATCAATACATCCTTTATTAAACCGCTTTGTCGAGTTTAATGCATCCTTACGGAGGTGTTGAGATGCTCAATCAATTCATTCACTTCTGCGTCACGTTATTTGAAGGGGAAGTTCACGCGTTAATGAGTAGCAAAGTAGCTGCATTGATTAGTTTTATGCCACTGATCAGGCTTTTATATGTAGTTTGGGGTAACAAAGGGTTTTATAGGTTTGACTGAAATAATAATGCAATAACTGACACTAAATCAATGTTTCAAGCAACAACAACAAAACAATTGAACAAAAAACAGATAAAGACAAAAAGTAGCCATTGATAGTATCTAAACGTATACAAATCCAAATGTAATAAAATTAATTTATGTGTGATTTATGTGTAAATTATGTGCAATGTCTTAGCTACTAGAGATTGTTACATATGGCTTTACAAGCATCTAGTGGCAACATAATGATATTACAGATAGTAAATTGTGCAAAATGTTAATCTTAAGTCAATTAACATAGCATTTAATAGGGATTTCGCCTAGGGCATCAAATTGGCTAGAAACGGCCCTGGTCGCTCTAGTTGAGCTCCATGATCATATATGCAGATGGGAGAAACCTACAGAAGGACAAACATCACTGCAACACACCACCGATCTGGGCTTTAAGGCAGTGTGGCAAGACTCAATCCTCTCCTCAGTGAAGACACATGAAAACACACTTAGAATTTGCAAAAAAGCACCTAAAGGACCCTCAGTTTCTAAGCATCATGTTTGAAGGAAACCAGCTCTGCTCATCATCTGCAGAGTACCATCCCAAAAGTAAAGTGTGCTGGTAGCAGCCTCATGCTGTGGGCTGTTTTTCAGCGGCAGGGACTGAGAGACACATCAAGAGTAGAAGAAAAGCTCAATGCACCAAAATATTGAGATAGCCTTAATGAAAATCCAGTCCAGAGCATTCAGAACCTCAGACTAGGCAGAAGGTTCACCTTCCAACAGGACAATGGACCTAAACACACATCAAGGGTGGCTTATAGACAACTCTGTGAATGTCCTTGAGTGGCCCAGCCACAGCTTGAGCTTGAACCCAATCAAATATTTCTGGAGAAACCTGAAAATGTGCAACTGCCCCCATCCAACCTGACAGAGCTTGAGAGGTGAAGAGGCGAGGAGAAGGATGGCAGATAATTGCCAAATGATGATGAGTAAAGCTTGTCGCATCAAATAAAAAAGACTTGAGGCTGTAAAGGTGCTTCAGCTAAATATTTAGTTAAGGGTATGAATACTTATGCAATGTACTTATTTCAGTTTTTTTATTTGTAGTAAATTTACAAAGTTGTGACAGTTTTTGCTTTGTCAATATGGTGTACAGAGTGTAGATTGGTGAGGGGGAAAAAAAAGTAATTTAAACCAGTTTAACATGAGGCAGCAACATAGAAAAACATTAAAAAAAAATTAAGGGGTATGAATACTTTCGCAAGGCACTGTAACACTATAAAATGTGCATTAATGAACAATACTATATTTATAAATAAACATTAAATAAAACACTGTGAACATTGTGTTGCCCATTGTTAATTTAACTGATGCATATTAACAAGCTGATCCCTAATTAGTTTTGATGAATTAGTTGGTGAATTACGATGATATGGAGCAAAAGACATTTCTAACAAGACTTTAAACAATGTTTTGGAAAGCAATGCCACTCTTTACCACTAGAGAGAGTAAGATTTCCACCAATACACCTGTTACTATATTACTACTACTCCAGCTATTATGTAGCACTAAATACCAGCACTAGTGGAGGTATAAGATGAGCAAATAAAACAGCAGTCAGGTCTGCAGCACAGATTGCCTTGAATGGTTTTGACTGTTATATGTATTCTGTTCACTTTCATACAGTGCGTACAAAAAAAAAAAAAAAAAAATTGAAAATATAAAAAAGTGAGACCTGAGCTAAATGAATATATAAACAATATTCAGATATGGCTTTAGTGACACTAATTGCAGGGCAGCCGGCTGCAACTTTATAAAGTGAACTAATTTCAACATATATTTCAAAATGGCCATTTATAAGTCACAAAGAAATATTTTATCGCGTGACTTTTTTTAAATAAGCAAAAAACAAAGGCCTAAAACCCCACTGACTGAAAAAAAAAAAAAAACTAAATTGATTGAAAACTGTTTGAAAAACAAAAATCAAAGAAAAGTTACATAAAATGAATAAGAAATATTGGTAACACTTTATATAGGGACCGATTCTCAATATTAACTAGTTGTTTATTAGCATGCATACCTATTAATTGAACATATTGGCTGTTTAATAGTGCTTATAAAGCACATATTCTGCATCCCTAATCTTACCCAATACCCAAACTTAACAACTACTTACTAACTATTAATAAGCAGCAAATTAGGAGTTTATTGAGGCAAAAGTCATAGTTAATGCTTTGTTAATAGCAAGAATCGGACCCTAAAATAAAGTGTGACCAAAATATTTAAGATTCCTAACTTAATCTCCTGCTAGGTCACTAGTCAAATGTAAGCAAATTAGTGAGTTTGACCACATGAACTCCGTCAGGCTTTCTTGCTCCTCTCACTACAATCACCAGGTTTAGTCCAGTTTGAGTACTGATGTCAAAATCATGCATTTCTTCCATATTTGTAATAAATCAAAGTCAATAACAACATGTTCATTACACTGTATTCCATGCATTTTACATGCATTCTAAAACACGTCGTGTATTATTCTGGTATTTTTTTCTGCAAATCTGTGTTGGATTTAGCAGAGCAAAAGAGGACAGATCCAAACTGAAGTCTTTCAAAGAATCATTGTTATATTCAAAAGCATCTATAAAGCCATTCAACTTTTATTCCGCACATTTTGTGGTCTCTCGTTCAGTTTAAAAGCGTTTGAATCCACCAATGGGCTTTGAGAAAGCAGATATTGGGATGTAAATGAGCGCACAACGCGTGCTGGCGCAGTGAAAGCGTCCGATTGTTTATTGAGCTCGCGGAGCCACGCGCCCGGCTCGCGGAGCGTCACCCGGCGGGCGGAGTCTCGCGCAAGAAGCGTGTGTCTTCAAAGGGGGTGGGGTGTCCGACGCGTGTTGAAAAACCCCAGCGCTGCCAAAGTTTGTAGCAGATACGAGGAACGGCAAGACTCGGACCACAATACTCCCGAATCGACCACGCGAAGGGCACGAGAGTCGTGCGTCGCTAGTTTTTTTTTTTTTTTTTTTTTGGACAGTGTCAGCGGATTTGTTGTTCCAAAAAACATGGATACTGCGCAAAGTGCATGCAACGCGTCTGGCATCCTGCAAGAGTGCGCGCAAACCAAGTCGAAGGTGCTGAAAAGACAGCGCTCGAGCTCACCGGAGCTGTTGCGCTGCAAGCGGAGACTCACGTTTAACGGGCTGGGCTACACCATCCCGCAGCAGCAGCCGGTCGCGGTGGCGCGACGCAACGAACGCGAGAGGAACCGCGTCAAACTGGTCAATATGGGATTCCAGACGCTGCGCCAGCACGTCCCGAACGGCGCGGCCAATAAGAAGATGAGTAAAGTTGAGACGCTCCGGTCAGCGGTGGAGTACATCCGCGCGTTGCAGCAGCTTTTGGACGAGCACGACGCGATTTCTGCCGCGTTCCAGTGCGGCGTTCCGTCGCCGACGCTCTCCAACGCGTACTCGGCCGATCCCGAGTCCCCACACTCCTCCTATTCGTCCGATGAAGGGAGTTACGAGCACCTGAGCTCTGAAGACCAAGAGCTGCTGGACTTCACAACATGGTTTGATCGCTACTGATGAGATTTTACGATCCCCACCCAAACCTTCCTTCATGTGACTGCTGGAAAACCCAGATTATTGGTTTATTGCTGGTCAGAGATGATCTAGAAACCAGCTACTGTGTTCCAACTCTTGTAAACTTCACAGACGCTGCTTTGTTGACTCGTCTGGGACGCTGTGGCTTAGTGGTTAAGCTGGAAGAGGTTGTAGGTTCAAGCCCCAGTGGGGTCGATGAGCTTCTACAATTGCGAAACAAGTCTGGACTGTCTGATGAACACATAAGTGCAATTGTGGGCGTGATATGTTAAAGCAAGTGATGGCGTTTAGATGAGACCAACTTCCCTAAGAATGTAAAGTTAATGGGAATATTGATTATTATTATTACCTACAACCAACTACCAGGTCTGCTTGAGGACCTACGTTGAAATTTGTACAAGAACTTTTTGTATTGTTAAAGATGAAGATATATTTTTGTAAATGGAGCACAAAAGCCTCTTTGTGACATTGAACGCTGTTAGATTGTTGCGATTAATGATAATAATAACCGTTCTGTTTAGATCAAAGTTGTTTTTAACACTGGAGAAGAGTTGATCTGTCGATCTGTATTTATCAAAATTTTATTGTCTAGATGTAGTTCTTCCTGTGAAACCATACATGGCGGACTTTTTCAATGCACTTGTCCATTTTTGGTAGTGTACATAAATGATTTTAACAAATATATTTTGTGCAAATGTTTTTATAAATAAATCTGCTCTATTTATACGTACGTCAGTGCTTCTGGTTGATTTTCAAACTCAACGTTTCAAACCCAGCTAAAAATAAAGGTTTTTTAATGGCATTGAAGAGCCTTCAACACCCATAGAACCTTCTCAAAATGGAAAAATGTTCTTCACACTAAGAAAACCGTTCACTGGAAGGTTTCCACCCTTTCTAGGGTCCATTTTGCAATGACAAAGTTGGGTCAGAATTCTCATTCTCATTTTTATTGTCAGTGTATAACCCCAACTGAGTTTTTCAGCCCTGTCAATCCAAACCAAAGAAGCCATTTTGTCATTGTGCCTCCCAACAGGTGCCTTTATGCATTTCTATTATGTGTAATGACACTTCTTATTCTTAACAATTGAAATAATGACTTGAATTTCACCTGCAGGCTGTAACATTTCAAACGGGGCCAATAAAAATTCAGAGACCCCATTTAATGATCCCTCAGTAGGCGGCCCATCAAGAGTTTTAATGGATGCAGCTCATGCATAAAAACTTAGATTAGTTTTAGTGGTTGTAAAAGGCAAGATAAAGATCCATTAAGCTCCTCCAAAAACAGGCATATGATGCCCCCCATCCCACGTGAGGGGGGCACCAATGCCCCCTCGGCCCCCATAAAGAGTTTTTCTAAGCAGGTGTGAGCCACGTGCCTGTGTTTGGTGGGACACATCTGCTCCACCCCATTGGCTGGCTGATGAACCCTCTCGGTTGGAGTTTTAAAAAATAAGGGAGTGATTTATGACAGCAATTATTCATCTCTTTATGGATTCTTCTATATCTTTTAGGGCACCAAAAGAAAAAAATATACTCAGCATAAATCACCTACTGGTGGGCTATTGTTAAATTTTGAAATATAATTCATCTTCACTGACCTTCATGGGGTCTGAAATGACACGTCACTGTGTTTAATGCCGTGTCGACTTTAGTTTCTAAGAGAACGAACATTTGAAGTGTGATTTATGTCATGATATTTAGTGCAAAGTGACTGCTGGGTATTCAAGTGCACCCCCAGAAAATTAGAAAACATACATGATTGTCCAAAAGAAAATCCTTTCATCCAGACTAAGTATGAATAACCTGGAAAAATACATTTCTCACAAACATAATTTACATGATGGAATCTAATTAACCAATTATTTGAATGCATGCACAACCTTCAGCAAAGAATTATTAATTTTAAAAGTTAAATAATAGTATTAACATATATTTCTATCTATCTATCTATCTATCTATCTATCTATCTATCTATCTATCTATCTATCGATGTTTTGATTTATCTATCACTAGTGTGAAAAAGACAATTATGCTCACCAAGGCTGCATTTATTTGATTAAAAATACAGTAAAAACAGTAATATTTGCCGAAATATTATTACAATTTAAAATGACTATTTTCTATTTGAATACATTTTAAAATATAATTTATTCCTGTGATCAAAGCTGAATTTTCAGCATCATTACTCCAGTCTTCAGTGTCACATGATCCTTCAGAAATCATTGTATGCTGATTTGCTGTGCAAGAAACATTTCTGATTATTATCATTGTTGAAAACAGTTGTGCTGCTTCATATTTTGTTGGAAACTGATAGATTTTTATTTTATTTTTTCAGGATTCTTTGATGAATATAAAATTTCACAAAAAACCAACAACAACAAAAAACATAAACTGACCATAAACTTTAGTGGTAGTGTATATTTTAAATATATATTTAGAATTTAGAGGTCTATTACAGTTTTTCTCAATTGCTCTGGCACATTTTTCAAAAGTCTTAATCCCTAAACTGTAAGTGCAATTGTCAGAACCGTTTGCTGAAACATCAGAACCCTATTGCATTTCTGCAAAAGGTAGTAACCCCACCCAAAACATTTAATTCGTGCTTCAAAACCTAGTTATTGTGTCAATGACTTGGCCACTGCCACCAAATAAAAAGCAATTTTGTCATTGTGTGAGCCACACTGGTCAAAAGGTTTAGATGTTTTTTCACCATGGAAATATTTGTTATATGCAAATTTCATTTAATTTCTTTTTGTGTTATATGCAAATTTCATTTTGTTATATTCAATTTAATTTCATATTTGTTATATGCATTTTTTTCTACTTTTTTGTTGACAGACTACTTTTTATACTAAACAAGAATGTCAGTTTTGTCTGTGTATCACACTGAGCATTTTAGATACATAACAGTAGGTAAAATTGTATTGGGAAAAGTCAACACTGTAGTACACAAAAAGTAAATTAACATTTTTATTTGTACAGTACATTTATTTTTGTAGAAATGTGTTACATGTAAACTGAAATTTCACCATTTCACCTTATTCATTTTTACATACTTACACCAACACCACCACACATTCTTACATATCTTCCTATTGCTCTTTCACATCAAGCAACTGTGAATGTTCACAGTTTACATGTAACACAAATGTACTGTACAAATATAAATGTATTTATACAGCACTGCTGCAGCTGCTGCTGTTTAGGTTTGTGATGTTCGTACTTGTTAAAAATGGTATTGATTGTGCTGGGCAAACTCTATACATATGCTTCCAAACTTGATTGATTGGCAAGATTGTGATCCCCATTTCGTTACAATGGCAAGTAGGGTTACAAAGGGATAGAAATTTTCCAGTGAATTTCTGGAAACTTTCCAAAATTTTCTGTAAATGTACTATTTTTGTCCAAAAAAAATTTCCAAAAATTCTGGAAAATTTCAGGAAATTTACCACCCCTTTGCAACCCTAATGGCAAGCCATTTACTTAGCAACTTAGCAGACATTACAACCATTCCATGTCTGATATTTATGGAATTTACACGCTGATAGATTTTGATAATTGAACAGATCATTTTGCATGTGATGGCTTACACAATGAAAGTTGTGGAGAGTTTGACAATTTCACTGAGAATCAACTCATCAGTTTTGACAAACAAGCCATGTGCATTTAGTTATTGTGCAAATTTTAGACAATAGCACTTACTCATTTGCACATGTGCCAAAACACACGCAATTTGCTTAAATCAATAAGAATTTCAACTCTGATGTGAACAAGAAACTAATTGTTCATACATCTGAACTTGTTTTTTGAGAAAAAAAATTTGACAACTGAGCCAAAGCGATTGAGAAAAACTGTGAGGGGCCCATAGTAGAGTGATGTGTCCAAACACACCCTGCAGCACCTGTGTGGGCGGAGCCTGACCATAAACTACACTGATACCCCTTTTCCACCAAGGCAGTTCCAGTGCTGGTTCGGAGCCAGAGGCTAGTTTCAAACTGGTTCTTTGTCTTTCGACACCCAAAGCACCAGCTCCGAACTAGGAAAAGTGGTTCGTAAGTAGCACCAAAACATTGCTGGGCTAGAAGGAAGAACCGCTTGCGTCAGGGGCTGGGGGCGGGGTTACCGTGACCAACAAGATGACAGAAACTTTGGACCGCCATATTTGAAATAGCAGCTAAACACGAACACGTTGGATTCGCCGTGTTTGGATGCTGATGTAGGTTCGCAAAGCCATGAACATCAATAGCAATGCAACATCCACCATTGTTGATAGTTTGTTTAGGCTTGTTCGGGATGGATTGGCGCGGCGCGGACAGTTCGGTGCGAGGCATCAGGGGTGCTGCAGGGGAAAGCAGACGGCTCTTTATGCTTTTGGATCGCTCTCATGGTGCTTTAGTGTGTTGTGTGAGTGTGATAAGAATCCAGCCACTGTTGCTTGTAAAGTGATGAAAGTGGACTTTGCCTTGGCATGTAGTGGCTTTCTTCAGAAGGTAATCCCACCTGGGTCTGTTTTAATGGCCCTTTGACCAATGTTTGATTTCAAAGCTTGTAGAAAACAATATTTTTTTCTTCATAAATTTTTTTTTTTAAATGTTTGAGGGAAAAAAAGGCTGGTAAAGGAAGATCAAAACTTGAGAGAGTGTGTGAAGGAATGAGAGGTTATTTTGTCCATTCCATGAATATGATAACCGAGGAAAAAATCCCATGTTTCTGTAGTGAGAACTGTTATATATATTGGAATTGAAATTTCTGTGTTCATTGTAGTGTTGAACTATTCTATTATTATTATTATTATTATAGTACATTGTACTATTTAACTGTAATACTTCTCTGTGTCACACGTTATACATATACACAACCCTGTTACTGTACGATTTCCACCATTTGATCATCTAATAGTTAAAAACATTAATACATTGGAAATGACATCATTGGGCTCTTTTTACAGCATAGTGAGAAGAAAGTATATAATTTCTTTCCATTTTCTGCATTTATGCAAATTGTAGCATTGACTGCTTTCATCAAGATCAACCTTTCAACCCTATTACCCTCTCCATCCTTCAGCTGCTCCAGTTAGAGCTCACCACAGTGCATTATCCATTTATTTTATTTTTTTTGCCAATGACTTTCACCATGTTACTTAAAAAAATAAATAAATAAAAATATTCTTTAATTTAGTGTCAGTGATCAGTGTAAGGTAAGTATACATCCATTAAAAAAAAAATAATTTAGATTTATATATTTTCATTATATATATATATATATATATATATATATATATATATATATATATATATATATATATAATAAAATTGACTAGATTAAGTTTCACCAATTTTGGCAAATTTGTTTTAGTATAGAACTATTTAACTATAATATTTCTCTGTCTCACATTATGTACGCAACCCTGTTACTATATGATTTCAATGATCTAATACTTCTTAAAAATGTGGTACGCGGGAAGTGACATAATTTTCGCAAATTGCACCATTCACTGCCTTTGTCTGCATTCAACCCTGTTACTAAAGTAAAAAATTATTTAATTTAGGTTAAGTATTAGCTCATCAATATCTACAAACTTGCATTTGATCGCGAACTAGCTAAATTGCTGTTACTAGCAACCATGTTGCCAATGCTGCTGAATTTTTTTTATTTTATATATATATATATATATATATATTTTTTTTTTTTTTTTTTTTTTTTTTGTCATGTTATACGTTTGGTCTGTTTAATTTTGATGCTTATTTAATGTTTACTGCTCAATTAGTCACTCAAATGAGGATTTGACTTTATTCAGATGTGTCCCAAGTTTTAGTAACAGGGTTGAAAATGATAGAAAATTAACCAAAAATGAATAAAAAATATTTTCAAAGGTACCTCTTTTCAAAAAAACAAACAAATAAATAAATAAGAGTCAATTGCAAACTTGACTATAGATTAAGTTTCACAATTTTCAATTTGGTATTTAACAGTGTAGGTTTTTTGTGTATTTGTTACTATAGCTCCACAAATACAACATTTTTCTGTCAGGAGCTTTTGTTTTCTTCTCTTTTCTTGCATGTTAACATCAGGGGCTCACAGCAGCGTCCCGCCATTCCATCTATGGATAAAACTCCTCTGCTTTCTGCAAAAGCCTCAGGATGCCTATAAATCCCAACAACAAATCACAAGACTTCTGTCTTTAAGCAGGAGGGAGATAAAACTTGCTTTTCACTCCGAAAAAAGTTTGAAAATGCCGAGCCTAACACTTTGACAGCGCTAAGCCGTCTAAACTTCAGACGACCTAACCGTGTCTCACAGAGCCGTGGACAGGGGGTTTGCTGTAATTTGCATGGACCATTGTACTGCACAAGTTTGGCTTCTCTCTTTTTTTCTGATGAGAGCCTTTTGGCCATTTACTTCCACCCTGGCTGGCTGTTTGGAGCTGTGAATGGCCTTCACTCCAGGCCCACACAAAGAAGCCTTTGTGCCACGGCCACACCATATTCATCATGTAATGCCTGTTAGACAAATCTGATTGGACGCTCCTGTCACTTTGATGTGTGTCCAGCGGTTTGGTAGCGGCGAATCTCACTCCCTCGCCCGCTCTCTCTCGACCTTTCGGGCTAATATAGATGGGAGGTTCGGGTAGGGGAGCCCCTCATTATGTGCCAGAGCAATTTCATAACAATTTCTTAAGTCGCACAAAAAAAAAAAAAAAAACGGTTGAGATGATTGACGTTACTTTACTCCAGCTCGAACAAAACCCAGATTTGAGCCGAATAACGGATGAATGTGCCGAGCGTGGACTCAATTCAAACTATTTTAATCCCCCCCCACACTTTATTCACCCCTTTTCCCCGTCTTTGTGGCTCTCTCGCTCCTTTCAGCTTTCTATCCAGTTTTTTTCCGCCCAGCATTCCTGATTTTCAGGGTAATTCCACACTGACGTGAACTGCTAATTAAGGTTCATTAAAGCAGGGGGCTGTTAGACTTCTGATAGTGAGCTTATATTTGTCTAATGACTGCTGGAACTGGAACTGGATCCTCGTTGGGTTTGTTGTTCACTGGATAAAGGACAAACCAGGGGGTCTGGTTGTCAGTTTTTGCACTTTGTGTTGCTTTGGAGTGGAATTTTTATGCCACAGACTCCAAACTGAGTTTTCAGATGGCCTTCACACAAAAAGTATAATTGCTGTACACTAATCTAGTGGTATCACTATAGTAGTACTACTAGTTTTCTGGACATGATGCCATGGTGACCCAAGTCAAAAGAAAGGGTCCAGATCTATTAATTCATTCAAAGTACATTTAAAATGCACATTATACATACAGTGAATACATTTCTTCTATAATGAATATATGTTTAAGTTCTTAATTAAAAACATGAGGTCAAAAATGTCAGGGTGGTAGAACTATCCGGATACCATAATTAAAAAAAAAAAAAAAAAAAAGCCTCATTAAAAGAATTAAATTCTTGAAAAGAACTCATTTGGGACAATGTTTTATTGACTTCTTAGAAAATGTGTTATTATTGTTTCTCTCGATGTCTCTTTATGACATGATAAGTTCGTTGGGGTTGTGAAATATCATGGGATTTGACTCTCCTAAAACGTATTGATACTTATCAGTTAATAATTCATTCAAATAATATATATATATATATATACACACACACACAAATATATTAAATGTTCAATTACACAGACATCTATCAAGCTGACATTCAAGCTCTAAGGAAAATATTGTATTACATTTTACTTGATGGTTATACCACGACATATACATTTAAACTGAAAATGTATAAAAATTTATAAAAGTTTTACATTGTTCTCAAAAGTACATTTCTGGAAATGTGTTTCCAAGTAAAATTTTAAAAGATTTTTCTTTTTTCTATACACTCTAGCATATAATGGTAGCCCATTTCCGCAATATAAGGAGAAAAAAAATCCCGTTTTTGTCATGATTATGACATAAAAAGTTAGAATTATGACACAAAGTCAAAATTGTGAGATACTAAATCATAATTATGACACAAAAAGTTGAAATTGAGATAAAATTCAAAATTATGATAAAAAGTCATGACAGAATTTTGACTTTTAATGTCATTTTGACTTTTTTATCTTATGATTATGACTTAGTATCTCATTATTTTTACTTTTTATCTCAATTAAGACAAAGAATTTCGACTTTTATCTTCTAATTTTGACTTAATATCTCATATTTTAGATCCTCATAATTTAGATTTGATCATAATTACGACAAAATTTCTACTTTTAATGGCTTAATTTTTATTTTCTAATTTTGACTTTTTGTCATAACTGACTTTTTGTCATATAATTATGACTTTTTAATCTCATAATTATAGTATCTCATAATTTTTACATTTCATCTCTAATTATGTCAAAGAATTTGGACTTTTAATATGTCTTCATTTTGACTATATCTCATAAGTTTGATTATCTCATAATTTAGACTTTATGTAACAATTATGAGTTTTCATTTCATAATTATGACACAATTTTGACTTTTTAATGTCTTAATGTTTGTCTTATGACTTAGTATCTCAAAATTTAGACTTTTTCACAGAATTGACTTATTGTCTTGTATTCATGAATTAGTATCGCACAGTTTGTGTTAAAATATCAAAATTTAATGTCATATTTTTGACATTTTAAGTCATAATTATGACTTTTTATGCCATAATTATGTGTTACCAATGCATGACTTAAGGTTAGGGACCTGTTTGTGTCTGAGTCAGCACT
This sequence comes from Spinibarbus caldwelli, assembly GCA_039654775.1. Lineage (NCBI taxonomy): Eukaryota > Metazoa > Chordata > Actinopteri > Cypriniformes > Cyprinidae > Spinibarbus > Spinibarbus caldwelli. The sequence continues at coordinate 20,544,637 of CM077265.1, read as the reverse complement.
GTATTCTGTAAAGCAATAAAATCTGTTTTTATGACATATAGTGATTTGTTGTCTAATGTCAAACTGTAAATGTCAAACGTCAAAGTATTTCACATTGTGACTATTATTCCACCATAAGTCAACTTTATTTTGACTCTCCCTGCAGAAGCACCACATAATAAATGTCCAAATAATTCTCCTCACGTGTCCAAACATGCCCAAAATAATTCACAAGTCAACCTGCTCATTAGCGTGACTTCTTTACAAAACACTATTTAGTAGTTACATTCACTGTCACATAAATTTATCAGTAAAGTGTGCATCTGTGTATAGCCACTGAAATAATAATTTCACATGATAAATTAGACTATTTTCTTAAAATAGCATTCCTTCTTACTGATAATACCCCACATTGCTCTTTTCCCTTTTCCATTCTTGGCTTTTTGAATAATGTCTCAGCAAATAGGATTAGTGAGCACCATTTTGTGGGACTCTTTTCATTTCATTAGTTTGTGACCTCTCCAGTTAATTATCTTGATCTGGCCAAAGAGCAGGCTTACTTTAACTGCCCTGAGTGACACACTGGCCAGAAACACACACACACACAAAAACAAACACACAATAGTTAATACACCGTGGGTGAATGAGTGAAAAGGCCAGAGAAGGCAAAGAATGAGAGAGAGAGAGATTGAGTGTGCCGCTGATCGCTATAAGAGCCAGGTTGAATTGATGGGGAATCTTTTTTTGGAAGGAAGTGAAATGCCTTAAGCCTTTTGTTGAAATATGCAATTGCTGCAGATTGATGGAGTGCTCTTATTGACAAGGCAAAATGGCATTAAGCTGATTTCGGTGGAAAGAAAGAGAAAGGAATTAATGGTACCTCCCTTGAAAAGGTAGAGAATAGCATTAAGCCACGTTATACCTGAATATAGCAAGCCCTTTTTTGACTTTCACAATTTGTTTCTGGTTAAACTGAATTTTTATAAAACTGTCTGCACTTTTATGGAGGTCCCATAGTAGGTATTTTTTGTTGTAGAATTAGTTTTAGCTTTAACAAGTTTTAATCTACTTTTTTGTTTTAGTCTTGGGATTAGCTCTAAATTATGTTTAGTTTAAGTTTTAATTTTAAATGTATCTTTATTTTAGTTTTATGTTTTACACTTAAACTTACACTTTAACCTTAGCTTAATTGGTGTAGGATTAACTTTAGTTTAAGCGGTTTTATTTATCTTTAGTTCAACTATAGTTTTAACTTTTATTTTAGATTGGTTTTAGAACTAGCTTTAGTTCAAGCTGTAGTTTCAGCCTAAGCTTTACCTTTTATTTCAGCTTTAGTTTAAACTTAGTTTTGGCTTGTAGATTTAACTTCAGTTTAGCTTTAGTTTTAAGTCAAGTTTTAATCTTCAACTTTTAATCTTTTTTGTTGTTTTAGTCTTAAGATTAGTTTTAATTTACACATAGTTTTAGATTTTGATTGTATCTTTAACTTTAGTTTTAGGCTACGTTTTTGTCACAATCCACCTGGAAGCAAGGAACGAGGGAGCGAGGAGTAATTCAAAAACAGAGTCTTTAATAATCCAAACACGAATGAGACACAGGAACACAAGGGATGACGTACAAGGACCAACAAGCACTTACTGAATGGACTGGGGCTTTTAAAGACAGGACTATCAAGGAACTGAGACACACCTGGAAACCAATTAACAATCAACATGAGGGAAAAAAAACACACAGACAGGTCCATAATCCTGACAATACGCCCCTACCGGAAGGTGCGTCCTCGCACCGTAGAAACATCCAAAGGGAAGGGGGAGGGGGCGGGCGGGAACTAAGGAGGAGGCTCAGGAGGAGGACGGACACCCGGGAGGGGGCCGACAGACACAGTTCAAGGGGGGCGACGAAGGAGGGAGGAGCCAGGGAACAAACAGGAGGGACCCGGAGCAGGAGGAGTCCAGCTGGACCCAGGCCACAGGCATGATGTCGACCCAGGGTGGAGCCGACGGAGGGAGGAACCATGGAGGAGGGATGGCCGCCGACTCCAGGGGGTCGACCAACGGCGGCGGAGCAGGTGGTGGAGGAGCTCGAGCTGGAGACGGAGTCCTGAAGAGCAAGGGTGACGGGGAGGATCCGGTGGCCCAAGGTGGAGCAGATGGCACCGGCGACTGAGGTGAAGATGGGGATCCAGATGGCCGCGGTGGAGCCGGAGCGACAGAGGACTGAGTAGGAGCCAAGAGGACGGAGGAGCCTGACGGAGCTAGAGGGACGAAGGGACGAGGCGAAGCCGGAGGAACGGAGTCCGGAGGCGCAGGATGGTCGACGCCAGACCAAGGCGGAGCCGCAGGGACGAGGGAGCCCGGCGGAACCAGTGGACAGATGGGCCACAGCGGAGAGGAGGGAGCTAGGAGCCATGGTGGAGCCGACGGGAGGACTCCGCCTCAGAGGCTGGAGGCGGAGATGAGGGATACTCCAGCCCCGGCGACGCTGGAGGATGGCACACCCGTGGCGCTCGCACCGCATTGATGGTGGGCTGAGGGCGAGCAGAGGGGCTGCCAGCTGACATCGGTGGTGGAGGAGGCAGGAGCGGGTGGGAGGGCGGGCGTTTGTAAGCCTCCGGGCTTCCCGGGCTGAACTCAGAAATGGGAGCCATCACTGGAGTGCGCTTTTGAGGAGCAGGCACTGGAGGGCGCTCTGGAGGAGCGGAGCTGGCTGGGACCAGCGGAGACGAAGGAGATTCAGGAACAGGAGCCCTCCATGGGCCAAACTCGAGAACTGGAGCCCTTCCTGGGCTTAACTGGGGATCAGGAGCCCTCTCTCCCTTGCTGTGGCACAATCCACGCGCCATACTCAGCTCACCCTCAGCCGCGGTGCAGGGGGCGGAGCTCCTCTCTACGCTCACACTGTCCGTGGTATTCTCCCTCGAGGTGGGTGTTGTTGCCGGCTCACACACCTTGACTGATGTCTTCAGCGGCTCTGGCTCCACGGCGATCCTCAGCACTGTCACTCTGTGCGGCGATGGCTCGTCGGTCGCGGCGGGCTCAGGCATGCGCTCCGCACAGCGGGGAGATGGTGGGCTGGGCACTGGGTCAGGAGTGGAACTGGCGAGATTTTCCTGGGAACAGGCCGGGAACGGAGATCCGTTTCTCGCCAGTGTCCACTCCACAAAGGTGCTGAAATTCGCTCGAGGGCCATCCTCGGACGACGGCGCTCTGCACGCGGTGTTCAAGCTGGCGTCGTAAAACGCACAAAGCGCGTCATCCGGGTAGGTGGTGAGGCTTGCCAGGACCAGAAACAGTCGTGTGACCCTCGAACGATTTCTCCCCCTGCTCCAGCAGGAGGAGGAGATATTCTGGGCGAAGGAGGAGTTCCATAAGGAAACACACAACGGAAAGAAAAATACTGGGATAAAACGGAAAACAAAACGGAGGGTAAACGCAGAGGTTACTGTCTTGGGAGCGAGGAGTAATTCAAAAACAGAGTCTTTAATAATCCAAACACGAATGAGACACAGGAACACAAGGGATGACGTACAAGCAGGGCCGTTTCTAGCCAATTTGACGCCCTAGGTGAATCAATATTCAATCGAATCAATACTATACCAATATTTTTTAATTGGCTATTAAAAGTTTATATGGGATTATTACATGACACGCTGATCCTTTAACAATGCATTGGCGCAAAAATGCACACCTTTTGTACAAATCTCGCAACATGATTTATCAACTGGCACAAATACTGCCTAAACAAAATACTGATTTTGTGCACTTTATTTACTGTACCAATATTTTAAATTGGACTTTGAACTTGGCTTTATTGCATGGTGCAAAAAAAAAAAAAAAAAAAAAACCTTACCTTGCCGAAGCACTGCCAGAGCCCACTGATCTAATGGCACTGATGAGCGCTACAAATGCAAGCATGCAACAATCAAGCAGCAATTGACAGAGGTCTGATCCAATGGCATACAGGCATCGTCAGATTGACAGTACTCTAGCCCAGTGATGTTGGAGATCCAGTGGGGGTGGCAGTCATATTTCAGGGTGACCGTACCACTCTTTATCACAACCCTGCTAAAATGTAGTGCCAGTACGTGCGCTCATTGGCGCCCCTTCAGCTGGTGGCGCCCTAGGCGACCGCCTAGCTCACCTATGCCTAGAAACGGTACTGCGTACAAGGACCAACAAACACTAACTGAATGGACTGGGGCTTTTAAAGACAGGACAATCAAGGAACTAAGGAGACACACCTGGAAACCAAATAACAATCAACATGAGGGAAAAACACACAGACAGGTCCATAATCCTGACAGTTTTAGCATTTGTTTTAGCTTTAGTTTTAGAGTTATCTTTAGTCTTAGCTTTAATTGCAGATGTATTTTTTATTTTTTATTTAGTTTTAGCATTAGTCTAAATTTTAGCCAATATTTTAGCTTGTTGTTGTAGCTTTAGTTTTAGAATTTGCTTAAAGCTTAGTTTTAGATTTATCTTCAGTTAAACTAGAGTTTTAGCTTTAGCTTATGTTTTAGCCTTTATTTTAGCTTTGGTTTTAGAATTATCTTAAGTTTAAGCTTTGTTTCAGATTTATTTTTGGTTTAACTGTAGTTTACGCTTCAGCCTAAACTTTAGCTTTTATTTTAGCTTTAGTTTAAACATAGTTTTTGGTTTAGTTGTAGATTTAACTTCAGTGTAGCTTTAGTTAAGCATGAAGTAATTTCTTTTAGCTCAAGTTTTAGATTTAGCAAAAAAAAAACAAAAAAAGCAATGTTATAATAGGTTATTCCTTACAAAAATTAACCATGGTTTTATTGTAGTAAAAGTGTAGTAACCATGGTTTTTTGGCGTATTGATTACCATTTGTAAAACCACAATTTTACTTCAAATACCATGGTTAAACTATGGTTAGTGTCGCAAAACCCTGGTTAATTTGTGGTTACCATGGATTAACTATATAGTAACCATGGTTTTTTTGGTTTTATTTGTAGTAAAACCATGGTAAAACCATGGTTTCGTAAGGGATGAGCAGACAGGCATGTGCAACAAAATTAAATGATTTTCCATCATTCTCTGAGGCAGTGTGAGAATGAAAAATACCATTTTGTATTTTTCTGTGAATCTTATGACTAAGTCCACTAAAGACTTCAGGATCTCAGTGGATGCAGTGAATTATCAGGGTATTTTTCCCCTGCTATTTCACAAATATTGCATATTCAGACATACTCATTTGATGAACTGCTTTTCACATTATACAGCATGCTATATAATATCATTTAATATACTATAGTACTACTAGGAAAGTAGGTTCAGACCAGTTACACACTAATTGTGCATTCCTTAGGATTTTTGTTGTGCTAGCGTTAAAAAAGCTTAGCTTTAGCTTAGGTTTAGCTATAGTTTTAGCTTTAGGTTAGCTTTAGCTTAGCTTTAGGTTAGCTTTAGTGTTATCTTTAAATTAGATTTAGCTTTAGGTTAACTTTTACATTGGTTTTAGCTTTAAATTTAACTTTAAGTTAGCTTTAGTGTTAGCTGAAGTTAGAGTTAGCTGAAGCTTAGCTTCAGTTTTAGCTTTAGGTTAGCTTTAGTGTTAATATTAGCTTAGCTTTAGTTTTAGCTTTACCTTAACTTTAGCTTAGATTTACTGTTAGTTTTAGTTTCCCATCCACAGACAAACAAAGCAACAAAAAAATAGAAAGGTTTTTGTAAATGTTGTAGTCAGTTGAGAAACAGTGTATTTTACATGTAGGTTAATGTATAACATCTAAAACCAAACTACATTATAAAAAAAAAATAATAATAAAACAAATAAAGATTACTGGAGTAAGCTTTACAATAAATTACTATTTCAGGCTCAGATTTCATGTTACTTGCTGTTTCTTTGTATTTGTGAATCTTGCTAGCAAATAGCTTTGAAGTAAATCATACGCCATTTTTTTCAGTGTACTGAAACCTGACTGTTATTTTTGACTTTCTGTCTGATGTACAACTCAAAGGTGTCGTAATTTATCACAGCCAAGACTCAGCTCTGAATGAACGCTTGTCTAGAGCGTCTCACCTGATGGGTTTCTCTCTTTCTCTTCTGCACCTGTCTCTTCAATACTTAGCTATACAAATCCTCTCTTATTTGTTCACTCTATTGATGTTTGCAGAGAGACGACTTGAGTTTGTTCTCTGCTTCATATGCAATATTGAAAACAAATGCAATCAAATCCAGCCTGTTTGCATACTGTGACCTCCATTGTGGCCAATAAACATTTAGTATGGAAAGAGGAGTGAAAATCTCTTAAAATGGTTTGGGAGGAAATACTAAAATGGTCTTTTTTTTTTTTTTTTGCTGGAAGCCAGAATAGTCTAGTCTGTCTGGCTATGCATGTAAAGAGAGTCGGCTTTTTGTTCCAACTGTGGCTGAGAGCCAAAGTCTTCAAACATACCCACTCAGTGCCCTCCACAAACCAACACCCCTCATCCCATCCAGTCCAGACCACCTCACTGAAAAAGTACTTCAACACAGGAGACGGCCGTCATTTAAAAAGCAGGTGTTTTGAGTTTTAAAGACATTTCCAAATGGACATCCTTTCACCCATGAGCCGCCACTGGTTGAAATAGCCAGTCGGCCAATCAGCACGTTGAACAATGGCACAGTAGCTCTCAGAATAATGCTGGCCATTCGGACTGATTGTGCCTCATTTGGGTCTGAAGTGTGGCTAAGCCTTCTTTCAGACTACGGTCAGGCCACATAATTGTTAATCTGTGAAAAGTGTTCATTAAATATGACAGTGAGAGTCTACAAAGACAGAATTATGCCTATTAGTACTGCAAGTATTGGAGAAAATGTGCACTCAGCACTTTTTTCTCATTCAAAAGTTACATTGAATAAAGGGTTACACTTTACACTGTCCTTGTTACAGTGTAATTCTACATTTAAGTACTGAGTAATATTAATTAACTACATGTACTTACTATATGGTTAGGGTTAGGATGAGTGGTTGGTTTAGGGTTACTTGCATGTTATTATGCATAATTAAGTGTTATTATAATAGTAAGTACATGTAACGTGTAACAAGGACACCTTAAAATAAAGTGTTACCAAATAAAGTAATAACATATTTTCCTTACATTTTGAATATATGTGCACATCATCATCAAATGATGTACAGATTTTTTTTCCCCCAAATGTCATGAATTATTAATATCACAAGAATTTTAGAGAGTCGTTTCACACAGCATTTCATAACCTGAAGTAACTAAATCTATTTTCATGAAATATTAATTCGTAAATAACATGCATAACATTTTTCATAACATTTTTGGAGAGTTACTCCACACAACATTTAGTTGTGTAAATATACATACAAATTATACAAGCATAAAGTGCAAAAGTAAATATGTCATACACATTTGTAACTATTAATTTGCAACTTCAAATTTAAAACACGGGTGTTTTGATTATTGTCTGTGTGTGCAAATCGAAAGATTCAGCTTTTCACATCAGAGCTGTGAGTGTAAATTTCAATTTACAAATACGAATATTAATATGAAAAGTTCTCACATTCAAATCAGCAAGCTCTTGAGTTTTGCTACTATAATACCTTCATATTTGTGGCTCCATATATAGAGTCTATAACTCGTCTCCCTGTGTAAGCATTAACCCGACCATCCACCAGAAGCCTGAATCTGTGTTTATCAGCACTTAACCGTAAACCAAAGATCAGCCCATTTATCTGAGGCTCCAGGGTTTGAAATTGGTGAGCTTTTGTATGTCAACACTGAGATAGGTGTCAAGACCATTTCCAGGGGTTTATGGGTAATAAAAGGTATTTTCCCTCTAGTTTCACTCTCCATTGCTCCATCATTACTGGCCATAATCCAAAATCTCAGACATTTTAGCTAATCTTATCTGATGTTAACTTCATTCAGTATGATGATATAAACAGCATATTGGTACCACCTGTTTGTAAGGGTGTACTGATTATTTTTTTAAAGAGATAGATGAGTGTTAAAGCTGTCCATTTAGTTTCCTGTAGGATGAGCGTAGAAATCATTAACTGAGGTTTTTCTGTTCTTCCTGGATAATCGTTACTTTTCACAGATCCACACCTTCCAATCCTGCGCCTCGGGACAAATTCCACCCGTTTCATTGTGGTTGGGTTTGGAGGAACTTGTCATCTGTTGCTGCCGTCTGTCTAACAATCAACATTAAAGTGAATTATCAGTTGTAATTCCAAGAACACTTCCCAGAACATCCTTGACAACATAAAGCACATTTCATAAACAATGATAATTCAAAGTGCGTTAAAGAAACACTTCACCCAAAAATGAAAATATACTAAAAATGTACTCACCCTCAGCTCATCCCAGAGGTAGATGAGTTTGTTTCTTCATCAGATTTGGAGAAATGTAGCATTGCATTACTTGCTCACTAATGAATCCTCTGCAGTGAATGGGTGCCGTCAGAATGAGAGTCCAAACAGCTGATAAAAACATCACAATAATCCACAAGTAATCCACACCACTCCAGTCTATCAGTTAACATCTTCTGAAGTGAAAAGCTGAGAGTTTGTAAGAAACTAGTCTATCATTAAGATGTTTTTAACTTTTAAACAAATTTACGAATTCATAATCTATAATAACCCTTCTTCCAGAGAAAAAGTTGTGTCTCCTGTTGTCTCTCACATCCAAATCCACACACATATTTGTTTAGATTTGTTTTGGCTTGTAAACGATGCTTAATCAGTGCAGATTTCTCCTGAGTCAGACTCAGTGACTTTTCGGATTATGTTATATTATGGACAGAGGACTCGTTTTTTGGCCAGAAGCAATAGTTTGAAGTTAAAAATGTCTGAAAGATGGAATTGTTTCTTACAAACAAGTTGCTTTTCTCATCACAAGACATTAACTGATGGGCTGGAGTGGTGTGGATTACTTGTGCATTATTGTGATGTTTTTATCAGCTGTCTGGACTCTCATTCTGATAACAGTTTCAGGTTCCATTGACTTCTATAGTATGGACAAAAAATACTATGGATGTCAATAGGACCCAAAACTGTTTGGTTACCAACGTTCTTCAAAATATCTTCTTTTATGTGACACAGAAGAAATAAATTCACGCAGGTCTGGAATGACATGAGGGTGAGTAAATTATATTAATTAATATATATATATATATATATATATATATATATATATATATATATATATATATATATATATATATATATATAATTACATTTATAATGTATAAAAATAATAACAAATTAATAAATTTAAATATGAAGAGTTTATTTGCAAAAACGGATAACTCAGTTTAAAATAAATAAATAAATAAATAAAATAAAAATAAAATATATATATATATATATATATATATATATTTTTTTTTTTATTTTTTTTATTGTGCTATCACATTTTTATTGTGTTTACTGTGTTAGCTAGCTGTATTTTTTAAGTTATTATTATTTATAATAACCCAACTGCATTTTGATTGATATTAACTGGAATACAGAATAAAAAAAACATGATTTTTGAACAATTTTAAAAACACAGTTATCTGTTTTTGTAAATAAACTCTTTGTATATTAATTATGAAATATAATTGTAATATATTAAATATAATAATATGTTTCATTCAGGAATATCTGAATTCCCATATTGAGACTGTGTCCTGTGCTCTGTCTGGTATTTCCTGCATATGTAAGCGTGTTGGTGAGTTTGGTTTAGTAATCTGATTGAGGTCTGAGGAATGTCAGATTTGTCTTTTGTTCTTCCAGATGGTCCTCGGTCAGATTCCTGAGTGTCAGATCTCAGATATGTTCACAGCGTGAGAACTGAAGCGCTGATCTGGAGACTGTACTCAGTCAAATCTGTCACAGCAGGAACGGTCAGTTCAATTACAGGAGTTTGTTCTTCTTATTAATGTCACTGTGCTGTAATGAAGTTAGTGTGATCAGTCAGATCAGAGTCAGACCTGAGCTGCTCAATGTAGTTTAAGACTGAGAAAGTGGCAGGCTCACTTTCCTACTGTAGTTTAGAAGAGATTTTTATAAGCATTATTACTTATAGGGTCAAAGACACCCTGGAAACCACTGACACCTGTCTGGCAAGTAAAGAAGTGAACAGCAACGACAACAACAATTGTTTAAGAATAGCTTTTTTGTTCTTGTTGTTAATAATAATAATAATAATAATAATAATAATAATAATTATTATTATTATTATTATTATTATTATTATCATCATCATCATTATTATGAACTGTTAATTTTTTATTTATTCATTTTAACATAAAATAATAATTATATTAATATCAGTAATAGTATTTAGTATTAAATATTATTGTAATTAATAACTTTTATAATGAACAACATTTAGAACATTTTGAACAGCTTATAAGATTAAATTGTTTAATTTTATATAAGATATATAAACTTTAAAGGAATTATTTTTGCAATTAATATTGTTTATATTAAAGAAATGAACAGCAACGGCAACAATGATTGTTTAATAAATTGTTTTTGTTCTTGTTTTTGTTAATAATAATAATAATAATAATAATAATAATTATTATTATTATTATTATTATTATTAAATGTTATTTATTTATTTATTTATTTATACATGAAATGATAATTGATTATTTTATTATTATCATTATTATTACTAAGCTAGTAGTATCATTGTAATTAATAACATTTTGAACAGTTTGTTGATTAAGATTAAATAATTTAATTGATATACATAAACTTTCAAATTAAGTCTATAAACTGTATTTATTTATTTCTTTTTTATTTATGTTAAATATTTTTATTTATGTATTTATATTATATTATATTATATTATATTATATTATATTATATTATATTATATTATATTATATTATATTATATTATATAAGCGTTTCAGACTCTCTTTGACTCTCAGCTTCATTAGTCCGCAGACTCAACACTGTTAATTCTGTGTAAACACTGCAGATGAAGTAAAGCGGAAGCGCGTCATGCGTGTATCGGTGGTCTCCGCGCAGATAGTGATTATTCACCTCTTATATCTCACACTTATATCTCGTGCCCTGATTTCGGTTAGGTAAATGTCCCTCAGAGTGTTTGCAGTTTCCATTTGTAATCTGTGTAACAGGTGCTCAGTTTGAGCGGGAACGTTTATTTGAATGGTGACCTCTGGACGCGTTTCCCGCCGTCTGCAGGAATTCACCGGAAGAACTTACCTTTAGCTTTAGCATTGAACGCCACACTATCAGCTGCTGCTGAGACACAAACATGGAGAGAAGGATTGCTAGGATAAAATAAACAAGCATATCAATTTTAATGGAGGAAAAACGCTACCCTAACTCTCTTTTTTTCTGTACTTGCAGATAATATGATATTAATAAAATTAAAGGCCACTTAAGTGCACTTAAAGAAAGTACACTTTAATGACTGTTTCTTAAAACACTTAAGTTCACTTTTACAAAGTGCACTTTGTATAATTTAAAATTAACACTTTAAACTTTAACTTTCACTTTAAAGTACATTTGAAATCATTGGCCCGGTTTCATAGACAGGGCTTAGCCTAAAACAGGATTAGGCCAACAGGATTAGTTAAATTAAGACATTAATCCCTGGTTTCACAGACAAGGTTTAAACCTAGTCCTGAACTAAAATGTAAGTCTGAGCTGTTTCAACCGCAAGAAACTTGCACTGACTGATCTTAAAATATATCAGTGCCTTTGTTTTGTCTCAAAAAGCACCACCAGTAATGTTTTTTTTCTAAGCACGTTTATAAAATTTACTTAAATTTCCTAATTGAACTATGGCCTAATCCTGGTTTAGTCTAAACCCTGTCTAAATGGTTGTCAGTATGTTCATCAGTAGATTTGAATTTTTTTTTTTCAGACAAACAAAGTAATTATGAAATTACATATAAAGATGTACTTAAGTCCATCTTAAGTGGGTGAAAAAACACTCTTAAGTTCAACTAAGTACATTTAATATAAATTGAAACTATAATACATCTATAATGCATCTGTAATACATTTAATTGCACTACATTCAGTTTGCACTTTTATATTCAATATTATTTTTGTAATGCATACTCTTTTAAAAAGTATGCTACAGTCTACTTCTTTTTCACAAAAGATATGTTATTTTACTCCATTTATATATTTTTTATTGCATACTGCTTACTTTTATCGCATACGTTTTATATATACTGTCCTGTTTGTGATCTAGTCTGTGATTGGTTGGAAAAACAGGTAGCCCCGCCCCAAACTCACATGATTGGTTGAGTCAAAAGTTGACAGTTAGGCTGCTCAAACAGAAAATATGAACATTTTTCTTATCGTTGTCTCTGCACATTAAACTGGGAAAGGACAAACATATAAACACAAAAACTGAACTTTTACTTTAAATGTATGGCAGTGAGACACATTGACTTGTTATTTTTGCTGTCAGTACAATCACCTCAAACGTCACTGAACAAATATATTTGCATATTCCTATGTGGATCATGCAGATGCATATAACAGCAATCAGCAAATCCTTGTGTATGCTAATATTGACTGACTTTTCTCTCTTGCGTGGAGTTTCTGGCTTTATGTTCACACAAACCTGGTTATCCAAACTCTAGACACATGCGTAAAATGACAAACAGCGAAATTAATTCCAGAGCTGCAGATAAAATCAAACCGCGTGTTTGTTTCTTGCCGTATTCAATTACCTGGGGTTTAGTTTATTTAGGTTTTCATAATTGAAATCACATTCTTGGACGCTCACGAGCAAAGCAAATTATGCTAATGACTTGACTGCATTGAATGTGGATCATGGCCCAGAATTCATTAGGAAGCCATATTGCGTGTGTGAGTCTGTGTTTGTGAAAGAGAGATCGCACTGATGCTCTGTGTGTGTGTGTGTGTGTGTGTGTGTGTGTGTCTGAAAGGCACCATCTGCTTGCTGTGACAGTAATGAAGTGAGGGAAATTGCGGGACAATGGCTCAGTCTCAATGAGTGAAGCGGTGGGCGGCTAGGCCGTATTTCTCCTGCTCTCATCAGGATGGTTTCACTCTGTCTCTCTGTGGTGGCATCTCTCAAACACAGCTACAGGTAATACAACACACACACACACACACACGCGCGCACACACACCCACACATATTGTATATGGCGATGTGCCATAGACTTCTATTGTTCTTTATAAACTAACTATAATTGCTTTGTAAATTATATTTAGTTCTAAAATAAATTATTTTGTTATAATTTATATAATAAATCATATAATTAATTAATTAATTTTGTTTATATATGTATATATAGTATAACCAGAACCTTACTAGTAAAAGAGTTTTGCATTAAAAAAAAACTACTACAACTACTACTACTACTAATAATAATAATAAAAAATGTATTTACTTCACAAATCGTGTTTACAATAAAGTTTACAATAATAAATTATTAACATGTTTACATTAAATTATAACAATTAAAAATTAAATCTAAATAAATAATTTAATGAATAAAATGAAAAATCATATACATTGAATTTAAATAAATAAATACATAAATAAAATAATATAATTAAAACTTACTTTTTAATTAAAAACGCTTTTCGAACACGGAAGTGTGATAAAGGCCTATACTATTCCTCGCGTCGCCCTGCTCTGCATTGCTCTCTCTCTCTCTCTCTCTCTCTCATTCAGATCGTCAGATCAGCTCCAACAATTTGTTCCATAAACAAAACTGTATATTAAAAGCTAACACAAGCAGTAGCATGTACAAACAACAGAGTATCTAAAAGTATGAGACAACAACAAACAAAAATACCATTAAGAGCCGTGCTTGCACAGGTTCTGCATGATCCTCTTCACTAATATCCTAACTCAATTGAGCTCAAATTGAAAAGCAATATAGACAACGTTATTGTTTACAATACAACCAGAGCACATGCCGCTGAGCTGAGGGGCGGGACGTTCAGACCCGCACTAGAGGCAGTTTAGCCAATCACAACACACTGAGCCAGCTAACCAATCAGAGCCCATTGGGTATTTCTGAGGGAGGGGCTTTATAAAAACAGGAAATAATTGAGGCGTTTAGAGAAGAAGGGACAGAGTGGTGTAGAATAAAGGTAAACTATGTGAAAAATAATGCGTTTTTTAAAAAACGAAGCATTAACACATGTTAGACTGTACCCCATAAACACAATCAAGCCTAGAAAAAAACCCAGTCAACCACCCGTTTAAAATGAAAATATAACATAAAAGGAAAAGTATATAGTCTCTTAATGCAGTTTTAAATCAAAATAAAAAAATATTTAATTCAATAATTATTTCATTATTATTATATAAATAATTGTATTAATTAATTTCCAAAACCCATCACTAAATGGTTTTGTATTGTGAATAATTATTTAACAAATTTACTTTACAAATCCAGTTTACAAATAAAAAAAGAAAAAGAAAATATGCATCAATACTAATAATACATATATTTTATGTACAAATATAATATAATATAATATAATATAATATAATATAATATAATATAATATAATATAATATAATATGTATTTATTTATGATTAATGTATAAAGTCTCTCATTTAAAAAATTGGTCATAAAAAATGCATATGCAATTCTCAATACTTATTATGTAATAAATATTTGTGTTAATTAAATTGTTTGTTTATATATTTATAGACAACCAAAACCTTACCACTAAACAGTTTTGCATTTTTTACAAAATAATAAATAAGTATTTACTTTATGCACCATGCTTAAATTGATTTTAATAAAAAAACACTGTAAAAATTAAAAATGAAGAAACAAACAAAATTTAAAATTTATCATATTCAAATAAAATATAATAACCACAAACATAACAACCCACAAATAAATAAACAAACAAATGAATAAATGTAAATATAATTTATACATCAGTACTAATATGATGCAAATATTTTATGCACATAATATAATATAATAATGTGTATGTAAAAGGGAAAGCATCTCTCAATATACATAAAGGTCATTAAAACCGCATGTGCAATTATATTCTCTTAAATGGGTGGTTGATTGCAATTTCACTTTTTTAACGTTAGCTAGTGTGTAATGTTGCTGTTTGAGCATAAACAATTTCTGCAAAGTTATGAAGCTTAAGGTTCAATGCAAACGGAGATATCATCTTTTAAAATTCTGGCAGTTTAATGCCTACAAAAACGGCTGGTAAGGGACTATAATGAGTTACTTCCCGGGTCCGTGACATCACGAACCCAGATAAACCCCGCCCCCGGGAACACGCAGTGAAGGGGGCAAGGCCATGCTGTGCTGCTTTAGAGAAGAGGAAGAGAAAACTAGGGGTGCACGTAAAAATCTATTCATATATGAATCGCGATTCTGTCTTCTAACGATTCTAATGGATTCACAAGTTTCAAAACCAATGTTCTAAAGCAGCGGCTCTTAATCCTGTTCCTCGCGTCGCCCTGCTCTGCACACGCTCTGCTCTGCATCTCTCTCTCTCTCTATCTCTCTCTCTCTCATTCAGATCATCAGCTCAGTGAATACACTTATTTTCACATTCAGTAGCTATGAGAAGCTTTATACATGGACGCGTGTGCGGTTGCCGTACTGTATTAAAGCTTTAATCAGAATAAAACCGTATATTAAAAGCTAACAGAAGCAGTAGCATTTACAAATAACAGCATATCTAAAAGTATGAGACAACAACAAACAAAAAACTTAGGCCTACCATTAAAAGCCATTAAAAGCACAGGTTCTGCGTGATCCTCTTCACTAATATCCTCTGCGTCTCAATCGGGCTCATATTGATAAGCAATATAGACGACGCCATTGTTTACAATACAACCGGAGCACATGCTGCTGAGCTGAGGGGCGGGACGTTCAGATGCGCACTAGAGGCGGTTTAGCCAATCACAACACACTGAGCCAGCTAACCAATCAGAGCCCATCGTGTATTTCTGAGGGAGTGGTTTCATAAAAGCAGGAAATGATCAGCGCGTTTAGAGAAGAAGGTTGAGAGCGGTGTGGAATAAAGGTAAATTATGTGAAAAATAATGCGTTTTTAAACAAACGAAGCATTTACACGTTAGACCGCACCCCATAAACACAATCAAGTCAAGAAAAAAACAGTCAACCACCCTTTTAAGAAAATGTAAATGCCATTTGTTTCCAGTCCCTCTCTCAATATGGGATCAATATATGAGGTCTGATCATTTAGGACAGTTGCAACACATCTCTCCTCAAAAAGCCACACAGTTTGTGGCATCATTCCTTAAAGCTTATAAAAGAAAAATCAGGTCATGTAATGTCAACTGCACATTTGCATTTCTCATTCAGAACTGGCATTGAGTGAAGCACAAAGCCAACTGACTGTAAAACAGCAGCAAACTCATGCTCAGGATATCATTTCTGACAAGAGAGGTGCTGACTGACACCTGCGGTGTCACTGTAACAACCTGGCCTGAAGCAAAACAAACAGGTACACAGGCTCTTTAATGTCAATATAATAACAGCCCATCAGAGCCGAATCAATGGCTTTCTGTAAAGCCCATTTACATAAGATATCAACTGCTTCGTATGTAATGTGATTCTGTTAGTTCACGAAAAAAGGGGAACAATGACTTTTGGCAGTAGTTAGACAGTGTGAGCAGTTTGCATCAGTCAGCAGTTCAGTTAAATGATGAAGACATTTGCAAATATTATTCATAAATATGCAAAGTGCCTTTGAGTCACAGTTATTTTCATATGTAGAGGGCTGTTCATAAGTTGTTGAGGGTTTGTTTATTTTTATCTATCTATCTATCTATCTATCTATCTATCTATCTATCTATCTATCTATCTATATCTATCTATCTATCTATTTTTATTTGTTTGTTTGTTTGTGTATACATTCATGTTTAGAAGTTTGTGGTCAGTAAGACCTTTAATACCTCATAAATTAATAAATGAATACTTTTATTTAGCAAGAATTCATTAAACTGTTCAAAAGTGACAGTAAAGACATTTATAATGTTACAAAAGATTTTTATTTAAAATAAAAATAATAAAGAATCCTGAAAAATATTACTATTAATTGTTCAATTATAAATATTACAGTTTTTACTGTAATTTTGATCAAATAAATGCATCCTCAAAATGTTTAAAAACATTAAAAGTATTCAAAAACAATAAAAAAATGTTCAAAAGCATTAAAACATTAAAAAACATACATTAAAAAAAAAAAAAACAGTTGAACGGTAATTTATATATAAATTACCGTAAAGTATAACTGTATATACTTTAGCAAAAAAAAAAAACTATTTAATCTAATTTACCCACAAGTCCATCCAAATCAGGGATTGGACTCTTTAATGATTGTTTAACGTTAACTAAAAGTTAACTTGCTCCTAATCTCCACATCCCTGTGCACACAAGCATGGGTCAGTCAGACTGTAAGAGACTCGCGCTGTCAACGCTTAACAACCTCATGCCTCCAGATCGCTCAGCTGCCGCGGCGTTTGTCATTTTCTGGCCGTCATGCCTCGCGCAGACAGTCACGCTACCCTCCCGAAGAAAGCTGGTTTGCATTTTCCCTCTGCTTTCAGAGGCGTAGCGCTGCTTATTAGCTCTCCGCGCCTCCAAAGAGGCCTTTTCTCTGGGAGATTTGAGACAGCGTCGCTCTCTTATGAGCTGAAGGATAAGACTACTGTCATGCAAATGACGAGTCCTGCTACTAATAGGCTCTTTACACCAAAGATTTTAATTCCCTTTTTCAGTAAATGGGTGCAAGTAGAAGTTTTCTCTTTTTTTCAATGGCCAAACAGGATAAATACATCAGTCTTTTGCGCCGAGGGAGAGGTTTGAAGGTGGTGGGGCTTGCGTACTGTAGAGCGCAAATTTGGACTCTTTTGAGTTTGTTTAGGGGACGTTTAGGGGGGCATCGGCGTTTTGCGACAAAGGCACAATGAACTTATTCATTCAAGGCTGTTTTCAACAAGAGAAACAACGTAGATGTCTAATATGATACAAGAAACATCTTGTATAGGTTCCTGGTCTATTACGAGTAATACGTGCAGAATATAAAGCGCAAAATGAGATTTTGAGGGAACCGCCTCTTGCAGAAAAATACTAGTTAGTGTTACGATATTTACATTATATATTACAGAAATAAAACGCTTTAAAAGAATATACTTAAGTGTGAACTGAATGTATTGTTTTTCTGCATGTTTTTACAATTAAATCAAAATGTATTATAGTTTAAATTTATATTAAATGCAGTTGAACTTAAAAGTGCTTTTTGGCCCACTTAAGTAGAATTTAAATACATTTATTATACATAATTACTTCTGTTGTCTTTGAAATGTGGTTAAAGTACTGCTAAATATACTGACAAGCATTTATGAAAAACTAAAATATATGGTAATGTCATTTCTATTGAAATTTGTATGTCATGTATTTAAATATGCATGTGCTAAATTAGTATATTTAAATTATATAAACTATAAATATAATAACACACTACAGTTCAAATTATAATTCAGAACTTTAAAGGTGACACACTTGAAAACAAATGGACTTATTTAAAGCACAACAAAAGATTACTGAAACATAATTATTTAAAATGTACTTAAAAGTTACATTTTTAAGCATAATTTGACATTATTGCTATTTAAAAGTGTCTTTAGAAACATAGTCATGAAAGTGTACTTGAAAGTGTTTTTTTTTTTTAATTTACTTTTAATATTTGAAGTACACTACAAATGCACCATTCAATACAATTAAAGGGAGTACCAAAATATTTCTTTCAGAAAGAAAGAAAGAAAGAAAGAAAGTACCATAGTATTGTGCCCAAACACTGCAAGAGTAAAAAAGTACTAACTAACTAAAATTATAGTAACTTGGTACTATACCCAAACACTGTGGAAGTACCAAACACCAAAAACATACTTATGGTAGTACCATGGTACTATGCCTAAAATATCTTCACTATCGTGGTATCAAAATATGTGTTAATTTTGATGTGGGTGATGTAAGTTTAAATCTAGTACGCTTCTTTTGCAGTGTTGTTTCTTTCTCTTCTTGTTCTCACCATACTGTATCTGTGAATAAATGTGGAGGGGAAACCTTAAAATTAAAGGTCATGTGTGTCAGAAATAATGTCCTTCCTGTAGTTCTAGAGCACATACACACATGCACACTCTACAAAAACAGCGTTTTTGGAAACTAAAAGATGTAGAATTAAATGTGCACACACACACACACACACACACACACACACACACATATATATATATATATATATATATATATATATATATAATATGGAATGTAAGATATAGATTGTACCACATGTTAGTTTGCTTGTTTTACTCAAATGCATGATCTATTTAAAGGGATAGTTCTCCCAAAAATGAAAATGTGCTGTTAATTTGCTCACCCTCAGGCCATCCAAGATGTAGGTGATTTTGTTTTCTTCAAAATCGTAAAAAGAAAATCGTTAAAGAAAATTTTTAGCTGAAACCATCAAGTCAGCAGCTACACATATCAAAGAACACAAAATTAATACCCGTGGCTCCTGACGATATATTGTGATCTTATGAAGCAAAACGAAGAAATAAAATATTATTTACAGCATTATTAGCTGTAATCCAGAGCCTCAGGCAAACAGGGAAATCTGAGTGTTTTCCACAAACTGATTCTTTCAACTGGCTCAGTTCACTAGTTTTAAGTAAATATGCGCAACAGTGTAACATATACCCAATGGTCAAAAACATGGTTGTTTAACATGTCTAAAGCATATAAAGTGAATAAACTAGTGTTCATCAGCTCACTTTTTTACATAAACGATGAGAAAGCATAAAAATGTTAATTTTGCCCCTTCATTTGAGTTCTAGGTTCACACATGCTTATATCAGCATCTCATCAGTCTTTGATTTGTGTCGGATCACTTTTCTCAGTTCATTGACTGTTGGAGGAGCTGGAGCGCTGAATCAGTTCATTCATCATAGGATCAAATGCGCCGATATTTTGACTCATTTCCAAAGTGAGTTTGATCGAGTAACTTCTAGATCTGTGCTGCAATCGATTCAGTCCAATTTGATGAACTGGTTCATCAGATTTTGTGTTCCATGATCTCCTTTTTTATTCTCAAAAACAGGCAGCCGCTGACTTAAATATGAATCACCAAGGAGCATGGTTTCAGCTAAAACTCATCTTTACTGTCCTACTGAAGAAAAAAAGTCACCTACATCTTGGATGGCCTGAGGGTGAGTAAATTTACAGCAGATTTTCAGTTTTTGGTGAAGTTCATATGTCACACTAACAAGAAACTCTGCTTCTAACAACAGGTCGAGAGCTGTAGTTTCAACCACACGAGTTTGCAATGCTGTTTGCGAATGTTCGTTGGAACTATGGATTCATGAAACACCAAATTGCTGAACTATGTTGGTAACGACAGAACTTTAGAGAACGATGCTTTAGGGAAACTCACCCCTGGATGTTCACAGAGTCACAGTGTTTGCACTTTTTGTGGGAATTAACCTCGCATTGTAGGTAAGTATTTAAACATCTAGTGTAGTAAGAATAACTGAGCCAACAAAACATTCGCAGGCTTAAGTTATTAGGGCGGTTCTCCTCACTGGATCTGCTAATGTGGATGTGGCGGGCAGGTTGGCTCATGTCTCGTGTGAAGCGTTATGGATGGGGGTTTCTGGGTGGAGAAGATTCCTGGGGTCCTGCTTTCATGACTGCAGGTAACTCTGTTTTGCTTAAATTCCTCTGTGTGGTGTCTCGCTGGAGGGAGGAATCTCGTTAACGATAAATAATTCAGATTAAAGCCAAGTAAAGAATTTTACTGAACTTGTTATAATGTAAAGCAATATTATTACATAGAGAATAAGACATAACAAGCAAGTGTATTGATTCTTGGATGATGCTGGTCAGTTGTTTGTGTGCTGGTTTGCCCAGAGCTGTGTTTAAGCGTGTCTAATGTAAAGAACAGTTCACTGCTCTTCTAACCAAATGACAACCTTTCTGAAGTGCAGTGTAGCTGTCCTGTCTTTGCTTTAGGTGGGAATTTGCTCCCTCCGACCCTGCTAAGGATTCCTGGGTGATGGATTCTGACAGCTTTATCAAGCAAAAGAAAGCTCTCGGCTAGCCTGACTAGCTGCTTCACCGGCCTACCAAGGTGACAAAACAGTTAGCAAGGCCTGGCTAACAGGGGAAATGAATGAAAGGAATTTGAAGAAAAAAAAAAATCAACCCTAACCTTAGGCATTAAACTTTGACAGATAACGCGTCCCATATTTTTTAACACACACACATACACATTATTCATATATTATCAATTATTATTATATTATCAAATATTCTCAATTTACAAATATTGCAAATGTAATTTATTAATTCAAGTTTTAGAGAATATGTATTTTTTTTTCTAAGAAATAATACTAAAACATTATGCCAAACTACTAAAAATAATTATTATATTTTAATAATCTTTAAAAATGTTCAGTTATTTTGATGTGTTGACTAACATTCTAAAATACTTGTAAAGTGCTTTATAATATAATATTTTTAACGGTAGTGTGTTATTTAATATTACATTTAAAGTTTAGATATTTTAAATTTACTAAATTGCAACTTCATCATTTCAAATGTGTAATTACAAATATATTTAAAAATGCATGACATAGAAGTTTCAACAGAAAACACGTGAAAGATATTTTAGGTTACATTAAATGGTTGCCTGTACATTCGGCAGTACAGTTTAAACATTTTTAAAAATACAAGTAATTACATATAAAGATGCACTTAAGTGGATCAAAAAAGCACTTTAAAGTCCAGCTAACTGCATTTAATATCAATTTAATCAATAATACGTTTTTTATTTAGTTGCACTTAACATACATTTAAGTGTCAGAAAACATTACATTCAGTTCTCACTTAAGTATATTCTTTTAAAGTGCATTATTTTCTTAATAAGTACTCTTTTTTAAATGTTAAAGTGTATTTCTCTTTAACAAGGAAATTCAGGAGTGTGTTAACGCAATCAACGGTTCACTGACTCTCATGCCTGACAGCCGTTATACCTGCAGGACTCCTACAGTTAGCAGTTTTCAGAGAAGTGAAAGGGCACGATCCATCCTGGAGTCAAGTTTGCTGAGAATAAAACCAGTGCTGCAGGCTGAACCTCCTCATCTCCACCGCTTCCAGCCTACAACCGCACTCCACCCCCAAACCACAGTAAACACCACTTCATCACACAATGTACATCAATGAAACATCAGCATCCTGAAACATTCTGGCCATTTTAAACAGCTATTGTGAGAAGTGTCTGCTTGATACTTAATATGCAATGAATAATTATATGGTAATATGTGTACTTGCATCAAAGTAAATTTGATTAGAAAGGATACCCACATATCAATAAACTGAATGTCTGAATCTCCATTCATACCTGTATCTCCTTCTGATTGCATCATGAAGTCAACGCTCATTTCTCAAACATAGCTGAGGGCTGATGGCTGTTCAACGCTGACAGCAACTCTGCCATCCTGTATTTATTACTACACACCACAAACTCTGCAGCGCTGCATTGTGTGTGATGTTGTTGTTGTAGTTTCAGGCCTAGAGCTACAGTTATATATAGACTCAACAGTCTCTTCCAGACCACATTCTCTTTCTTTCAACAAGCTGACAGCTTTTACTCACTAGATTACACAAGTAAAACATAAATTAAAAACATGTTTTTATGATCACTCTAAGTCTCTAAGATATTCTGGTCTCTATGACATGAAGTATTAGTTTTATTGTGAAGAATGTAATTCTGAACACAGAAATGTAATAATATACCTATTTTCTGCATGCCTCACAGTTTGAGGTATCATTCACATGGTGCTGAGTTACAAGGTTAGATTAAGTTTAAAGGTTTGTTCAAAACATCAAAGAATGTTCCTATTGACTCTTAAAGGTATTGACTGTGCTGATGTCTGTTTGATAAGAGAGCAGATTGTATCTCTGCAGTAGCTTACTGATGTCCAAATTGACAGGACAGTGAATGAGACGTGACCTGGAGGGCAAGACAGAGTCACATGAATGTCTTAAGGAATACACTGTCAAGGAAAATGGGAAATAAACAACATGTGTGCTAATACATATGCGGTTTCCAGCAGAAATAAACACTAGTGGTAGTAAAACACCAACAGGTTTTATTCCTTTTCACACAAATTATGATTACAGGGGCAGATTAGCGATTAATAAAAGTGCACTGTTACTTGCCCAATGCTATGTTATGACCTCAAAACACTTTTGCTATAGTGTATGATTTGTAAACCAATACATTTTTACATATGCATCACATAACCAGCTCCATATGTACAGCTTTTCTGAAGTAATAAACTTGCTTGGTAGCGCACCCGACCTGGTACAGCAGCACTTGCGATGCGAAATGCTCAGGTTTGATTGCCAAGAAACACAAATCACAATAAAAGAGCTAAAAGGCTTGTGAACATAAGCTAAAATGGCATTACTGATTCAAAAAATGCATTTTTTGAAAACTCTTTTGTTAAACTCTTTTGTCAAAACTCTTTTGTTAAAGGGATAGTTCACCCAAAAATGAAAATTATGTCATCAATTACTCACCCTTGTGTTGTTCCAAACCTGTAAGACCTTCTTTCATCTTCGGAACACAATTTGCGTCACTTGTTCAACGTCATCACACCGGATCTGGGTCAGCGCCGGTGCCCCCACGCACTTGCGTCATAGTACTGTCATACACACGTCCACAAGTGACGTAGTAGAGACAAAAATGTAGAATAAAGTCATTATTTTTGTTTTCTTTGTGCAAAAAAAAAAAAAAGGATTCTCATAGCTTTGTAACATTACAGTTGAACCACTAATGTCACATGGACTACTTTGTCGATCATCATGGTACTTCTCTGTGCCTTGACCGTGGTAGTTCCCTTGCTGTCTATGGGAGGGTCAGAGAGCCGTCAGATTCAATCAAAAATGGCTTAAATTGTGTTCCAAAGATGAAAAAAAAGATCTTAGGTTTTTGGAACAAGACGAGGGTGAGTAATTAATGACATAATTTTCATTTTTGGGTGAACCATCCCTTTAGCACTATCGGTTAGGTTTAGAGTGCATTATTTTCAGATGTTACAGAAAACGCATTTATTTATTTCTTTATTATTTATTTTATTCTTACCACTCAGATAGGTCCTTCAAGGTATCTTGGAGGGATGAAGTATCCAAGTCACAACATCTAGCTACACGGGTGCCTCAGGGCTCAGTTCTTGGACCACTTCTCTTCTCTATCTACATGGCATCACTAGGTTCTGTCATTCAGAAACATGCCTTTCTTAAATCACTGCTATGCTGATGACACTCAACCCTGCCTCTCATTCCATCCTGATGATCCGACGATACCTGCTCGCATCTCAGCATGTCTAACAGATATTTCTTGCTGGATGAAGGGCCATCACCTTCAACTAGTCAAGACAGAACTTCTTGTGGTTTCAGCAAACCCATAACTTCATCACAATTTCATCATCCAGTTAGGTGCATCAACCATAACTCCTTCAAAGACAGCCAAGAACCTTGGAGTTGTGATTGATGATCAGCAGAATTTTACAGACCACATTACTAAAACTGCCCAGTCCTGCAGATTTGCTTTATATAACATTAGGAAAATCAGGCCCTTTCTTTTGGAACATGCCACACAACTCCTTGTTCAAGTTCTTGTTCTGGACTATTTCAGTGCTCTCTTGGCAGGTCTTCCAGCCAGTTCTATCAAGCCTCTACAACTGATCCAGAATGCGGCTGCAAGATTAGTCTTCAACGAGCCAAAAAGAGTGCACGTCACACCATTGTTCATCAGTTTGCACTGGCTATCAATAGCTGCTCGCATAAAATTCAAGGAATTGATGTTTGCCTACAAAACAACCACTGGCTCTGCACCCCATTACCTAAATTCACTACTTGTCTTCCAGAAGCTTGCTTTCTGAAAGTGAACGGCGCATTGTAGTGTCACCCTAAAGAGTCACAAAATCACTTTCACTGATTTTTACCTCAACTGTTCCCTCCTGGTGGAATGACCTGCTCAACTTGATCCGAGCAACTGAGTCCTTAGTCATCTTCAAGAAAGGGCTAAAAACACATCTCTTCCATCTACACTTGACCCTCTAACACTAACAATCTCTATTCTATTTCTATTTTATCGACTTTTTATATTTATTTATTTAAAAAACTTGACACTCTAACACTAGCACTCTGTTCTATTTCTATTTTATCTACTTTTTTATATTTATTTATTTTAAAAAAAACTTGACCCTCTAACACTTGCACTGTCTATTTTTTTTCTATTCTACTAATTATTTTCTTTTTATTTATAAAAAATAACCCTCTAACACTAGCGTTCTATTCTTTTTCTGCTCCATCTGCTTGTTTTCTTTTTGTTTATAAAAAAGGACCTTGCATGTACTTGCATTCTCTATTCTTTTTCTATTCTTTTGACTTGTTTTCTCTATATTTATTTAAAAAATGACCCTCTAACACTAGCGTTCTCTATTATTTTTCTTTTCTATCTACTTGTTTTCTTTTTACTTATTATAAAAAAACAAAAACAAACAAATGTGTACTATGTTAGACTAATCGAGACTTGTCACAGCACTCACATATTATTATTGGTTTTGCTTGCTTCTATTGTCCTCATTTTTAAGTTGCTTTGGATAAAAGCTTCTGCTAAATGATTAAATGTAAATGAGCAGGTCACCCATAAATGAAACTTCAGTCTCATTTACTCACCCTCAATTTATTTTAAACCTGTATGATTTTTTTTCTTCTGAGGAGCACAAAAAGACATTATTTTGCAGAATATCCTTTCTGCTGCCTTCCATACCATGAAAGTGAGTGGGGACTAAGGATGTCAAGCTCTAAAAATGACCAAAAAGCAACATAAACGTTTTACAGAAGTGGTCTGTAGAAATCTTCTGAGGCCATAAGACATTCAGAAACATTGGGAAAGACACTGTTGAACCAGGTATAATATACATGACATCACTGGTTCTCACTTATCTTCCCCAATCAACATTGACGTAAAAACTAACATGAATGAGAACTGAGAGCAATGACAAATAACAGCGAAAAACAATTTAACTGTCAGGTCTGTTTGTCATGCAATTCTTTAGAAGACTTGGAATATAGCCAAACCAGGCTCATTTGGAAAAATGCATAAACGGTAACATTCTCTGCAAAATGCAAATCTGAGATGAAATCATATTTGCTGAATCAGCCATGCCCTTTTAGTTTACTTCTACAAGTCTTTGAGCTCTTTTATCGAGACTTGTGTTTTTCAGGGATTTGTGGCCAAGCGCTCTCCTTTGCAAGTGCTGCTGTACCGGGTGCGCTATCGAGCAAGTTTACTACTTCGGAAAAGCCATAAATGTGGAGCTGGTTATGTGATGCAAATGTGAAAATGTATCAGTTTACAAATCATGCATTATGGTAAAAGTTTTTTGAAGTCACAACATAGAATTGGGCATTAGGGGTGTGGAAAAAACGTGCAACTGGTTGCTGAGGTGATGAACAATACCTGCTTGTAAAAGCAAATGAACATATCCTGTATCTGAGGCCAAATCACTAAATATTGAGAATGCACATATTATATTTTTCTAACTCCAAATGATTGGCCACCAATTGAAGCCAGCTGATAATCACTTCCTTTGATTTGATACATCTCTCAACTTGCCACTCACATCAACTGATCACATTATAATGATTCAAAAGACGCCTGTACTCACGCCATAAGGTGAATACGAATGGCTGAGCAATGACGGTGGTGTCTCAGGCTAGAGTAAAATAATAATGTGGTTACAAGGTGTGTATAATTTAAACTACTTTATTAAATAACTAACAGTAGCTGCTCTTCAGTTTGCATAATTCTACTCTCTTCTGAACTCTTCCTTCGCTTTTTTTTTAAGGTGAACTATCCCTTTCAAACATGCCTTTTTTTTTTTTCCATTAAGTGATTGGCAAGTGTAATTTTAGACAAGTTTTTGTCAAGGTTTTAGCTGTTTGAAAAGAATCTTGCTGAAATCTGCAATCTCAGTCAGATACACTGATAACTTATCTATCTGTGAATCTAAATGACTGTAATGGGGCACGCATAGATCTGGGGTCAAACGGTGATCTTTGTTACCCTAGAGATGTGCCAAATTCCTTGTTAGAGTAAAGATCAAATGCCCTAGCTTTAGTTATGACTCCCTCAGGCGTCTACTCAACTGTAGTTATCAATCAGTGAAAGCATGTCAAAGAGAAATGACTGTTGACAGATGGCTTTCTCCTCTGCGCATACATTAATACTTCTGTGAGAACTCGGATTCAGTTGATTTATGTTGCGGTCAGGAAGTGCAGGTTTCTCATGCATAAACATACATTGTATATGTAAATATTATTATTATGTTTATAGTAATTCAGACAGGTAGATATGATCTGAATCCAACAGTCTTCATGATCATAATGAAGATAAAATTGTTCAAAGCAGTTTCTACAGGTTGAACCCATGACCCAGTGAAACTTAATCCATTAAAAGAAACAGGTTTAGGTTTAGTGTGACCGGTGTGCTGACAGAAGTTTTCATTACACATCTGAACTCTGAGGAACTGCATTTACTGACAAATATCTCAATCAGTTTTCAGTGTGGAAAACAATAAGATGTGAATAATATAAACTTTGAAAGTTCATGCAAACTCTGAAACTGAATGTTTTCGTTTATCTAATGGATGAAATGTATTTTCATGGTTTTTGCAAAAAGTAGAAATATGGAAACATTAAATTTAAAATGTTTGTTTTTAAAAAAAAAGGTAACTTTCAACTAGGCTTATTGCAGTTAACTAAAACTAAAACCATTAAAAAAAAATTTAAATGAAATGAAACATAAAAATGAAATGATAAATGTTGCCTCAGTAAATAGCTGAAATAAAATAAGTTTAAATATATATATATATATATATATATATATATATAAACTATGTACCGAGGCAACATTTATCTTTTCATTTTTAAGTTGATGTGCTAAGGTTTAAGTTGATGTACAAAAATAACTAAAACGGAAACTTAATTAAAAACTATATAGAAAAAAAAGATAAAAATGACAAAAACAACAAAATTACTAAAACATAAAATAGAACATATAACAATAAAATTTAATTAGAAATTCAAAAACCGTAATACCTTTGACATTTCCATGACATTTTAGAATTTTTCATTGCTTTTCCATGACTTTATTAATTTCTGTGCCTTTTACAAACCATTGCTGTCTAATGTCACAGCTTACTGTAAATGCAGCTACAACTAAAAGTAAACTTTCCAAATGTTGATTTCTCCAGAAACAGTTTATTAATTTCAACTTCCTGGCCAGCCTGGCATAGCAACATCTGTTCGACCAATAGTGTGAAATTTTGGCGTGGTCATTTGTTTGCCAGCCAATGTTAGATGAGGGGAGTGTTCAGGAAACATGTTTGAAAACAGTAATTCTCTTCTTTTTTCTTTACTTTTGTTCTCTTTTTTGAACTCCTCATAAATTGTGTCCGGGACACACTGGAAAATGATGGAGAATGATGGAAAATGATGGTTTGGGCTACTTTTGTGCTCCACTGCTCATAACATTCAACCCTCTGGCCATCCTCTGGCAGACAGCCAGTTGGGTGGAGACGGAGCTGTAAATGTGTGTGAGTGTTTAAAATTGCACTGTCCATTAAAGAGAATGGTTTTTAATAGGTGTCTGTTATACTGAATGAATTACTGGGGGCAAATACCTCAGAAAAAAAAAAATTTGCATTTTTTTCAGGGATGCACAGGATGACCTTTGTGAAAATCAGCCGAAGGCCAGTATCTGTCATGAGGTGTAATGTATTTCAACCTTTGAATGATTTCTCAGCTTGACTGTGCTGCTTTTAATGATTATGTTTAGATTTTGTGTTTGCTGTGAGTTTAGAGCAAATTATAGGGGAAATCAATCACAAAACAAAAGTAGTTGACATGCAAATTTTCTAAACATGTTGATGCACATTCAATGAACATGGCATAGTTTGGTATCCCATTATTTTTTAAAGCATTAGAAGTGCACAAATCTTATGTTTAAAGATATGGATTTTTGAATGAATCAACATGAGAGACAGTATTTAGCTAAATATTTTTCCATAATAAGAAGAAGTAAAAAGGTTCAGTGAATCATTTGTATATAAGAGAGAGAGAGACCTGTTTAAGATGAACTGATTCACTTAAAGCACTTGATTCACTTTTCCCATTCATTCTAGTGAATCAAATCATCCTAAATGGTCTCAATTAGGATGATCTGATTCACTAGAATGAATGGGCCTTTCAGACCATTTAGGATTAACTGATTCACTAGAATATATATGAGAATCAGAGGACTTAGGATGAACCAAGTCACTAGAATGTTTTGGAAAGAGAGTGAATGAATCAACATGAGAGACAGCATTTAGCTAAATATTTTTCAAGAAGACATATTAAGTTCAATGAATCAATCACATATAAGAGAGAATTGATTCACTAGGATGAATGAGACTTTTCAGACAGTTTAAAGTCAACTGACTTCACAAGACTAAATGAGACTTTCCTGACCATTTAAAACATAAATATACATAAAGCGAATCATCTTGAAGAGGCAATCAGACAGAGGAAGTGCTCGTAACAACAAGTCTCAGGCATTGTTCAAATAAGTACAAGCTAGAAAGGAAAGGAATAAATAAAGAGAAAGAAAGGTTTTTTTTTTTTTTTTTTTTTTTTTTTTTTTTTTTAATAAAGTTTAGGATGAAGTCAAGTAGTGCTGAAAGAGATGTGTTTTCAGTTGTTGCTTGAAGATTGATAGGGATCCAGCATTCCGGATAGGGGTGGGAAGATCATTCCACCAGCCAGGAATGGTGAATGAGAATGTTCTGGAGAGTGATTTTGAGCCTCTCTGTGATGATACCACGAGCCGTCGCTCACTAGCAGATCTCAGACTTCTGGAGGGGGTGTAGATTCGTAATAGTGAGTGGAAGTAGGCGGGTGCTGAGCCTGTGGTTGTTCTATATGCAAGCATCAGTGTCTTGAACTTGATCCGAGCTGCAACTGGTAGCCAGTGCAAGGAGATAAAGAGAGGTGTAACATGGGCTCTTTTGGGCTCATTGAAGACCAGTCGTGCCGCTGCATTCTGAATCATTTGTAGAGGTTTGATTGTGTTTGATGGAAGTCCAGCCAGAAGAGCATTGCAGTAGTCCAGCCTAGAAATGACAAGGGCCTGGACAAGAAGTTGTGCACCATGCTCTGTCAGAAAGGGCCTGATCTTTCTGATGTTGTGTAGTGCAAACCTGCAAGATCAAGCAGTCTTTGCAATGTGCTCTTTGAAGGTCAACTGGTCATCAAAGATTACACCAAGATTTCTGACCGAAGTTGATGGGGCAATTGTTGATGAACCTAACTGAATCGTGAAGTCATGCTGTAGAGTTGGAGTAGCAGGGAAGACAAGAAGCTCAGTCTTTGCCAGGTTGAGCTGTAGGTGATGTTCTTCATCCATGCCGAGATGTCCGCAAGGCAGCCTGAGATCCGTGTAGCTACTGTTGGATCATCTGGTTGAAAAGAGAGATAGAGCTGTGTGTCATCACCGTAGCAATGGTAGGAGAAGCCAAGTACCTGTATGATGGGACCCAGTGATGTCGTGTATGTGGAGAAGAGGAGGGGTCCAAGAACCGATCCCTGAGGAACCCCAGTGACCAGTTGATGTGCTTTGGATACCTCCCCTCCCCAGGCCACCCTGAAAGACCTACCAGTGAGATAGGATTCAAACCAGCGAAGTGGAATCCCAGTGATGCCCAGAGATGAGAGGGTAGACAGGAGGATCTGATGATTAACAGTGACAAACGTG
Source organism: Spinibarbus caldwelli (assembly GCA_039654775.1). Taxonomy (NCBI): domain Eukaryota; kingdom Metazoa; phylum Chordata; class Actinopteri; order Cypriniformes; family Cyprinidae; genus Spinibarbus; species Spinibarbus caldwelli. Next base: position 20,513,770 of record CM077265.1, on the reverse strand, counting down.
GCAGATAGATCCAGCAGAATGAGGACTGATGATTTGGAGTCTGCTTTTGCAATTCGCAGGGCTTCAGTGACTGAGAGTAGCGCAGTCTCAGTTGAATGGCCACTCCTGAAACCTGACTGTTTAGCATCCAGTTTGTTGTTCTGTGAAAGAAACATTGAGACCTGGTTGAAGACAACTCGTTCGAGTGTTTTCGCTATGAATGGAAGGAGAGAGACAGGTCTGTAGTTTTCTATAAGAGAAGTGTTTAATGTAGGTTTCTTGAGCAGTGGGGTTACCCGAGCCTGCTTGAACGCAGTGGGGAAAATGCCTGTGAGGAGGGATGTGTTGATGATGTGTGTGAGTGCTGGTAAGAGTGTGGGAGAGATTGCTTGGAGAAGGTGTGAGGGGATTGGGTCTAGAGGACATGTTGTAGGATGGCTGGAGAGGAGAAGTTTGGATACATCTGCCTCAGTGAGTGGACAGAAGGGGAAGATGGGAGTTTTAGCAGTGGATGTGGTTGGTTGGAGGTCGTGTGTGTGTGGAGGAGAGAACTGACTACTGATTGTTCTAGTTTTGCCTGTAAAAAAAGTGGCAAAGTCATCAGCTGTTATAGAAGTGGTGGGAGGTGGTGGAGGGGGACAGAGGAGAGAATTAAATGTTCTGAAGAGATTACGCATGTCTGGAGCGCTGTTGATCTTGTTGTGGAAATGTGAGGATTTGGCAGTGTGGACTTCAGCAGAGAAAGATGAGAGCAAAGACTGATACCTACTCAGGTCCGACGGATCGTTTGATTTGCGCCATTTTCTCTCTGCCGCTCTGAGTTTGGTCCGATGCTCACGAAGAACATCGGATAACCAGGGGTTAGAAGGGGCAACCCGTGCTGGGCTGGAGGAGAGAGGACAAATGTCGTCAAGACAAGAGGTTAAGGTCTGGCATAGAGTGTCAGTAGCTGCATTCACATCCAGAGATGAGAAATAGGTAGGTGAGGGAAGAGAGGAGGATACTACAGAGGACAGATGTGAGGGAGAAAGGGAGCGTAGGTTTCGTCTAAAAGTAACCGGTAAGGGGGTTGATGGCACACGGGTATCAAAAAGTAATGTAAATTAAATGAAGAAATGGTTAGAGATATGTAGTGGTTGCACCAGAATGTTATCTGCAGTACAATTGCGTGTGTAAATGAAATCAAGTTGATTGCCTGATTTGTGCGTGCTAGAAGTGGTAAGGCATTTGAGATCAAATGAAGCTAAGAGTGAATGGAAGTCTGTAGCATAAGGCTTGTCTAGATGAATGTTGAAATCGCCAAAGACTAAGAGTGGAGTGCCATCCTCCATGAAAGCTGTGGCCGGCTTCTGATTAGCCCAGCCAATAGCCAAAAAGGAGTGCAAATAGCTCAAGACGAAACTAACACTTAGCACAAGGAGCAATGCAAATGACACAGGCTCCTTCTTAACCGAGGCACAAATTATTATAATTACCAGTAAGTGCAATCAAAAATATAAACCTCAACGAAAATGCAGAATAGAAATAAGTAGGAAACGAAGTATTCCTTCCTAGCAGCAAGTAAATAATTTAAACAACAGATCTAAGAACAAGTATTACAACAACACTTACGCGCTGCCGTCCGTCTCTTCTGGTGACTAATCGGCTTCTCCCGGATGAACTGATTCACTAGAATGAATTAGGCTTTCCCAACTGTTTAGGATGAACTGATTCGTTAGAATGAATAAGACTTTCCTGACAGTTTGGGATGAACTGATTCACTAGAATGAATTTGACTTTCCAGACTGTTTATAATGAACTGATTCACAAGAATGGTTGGGCCTTTCTGACCATTTAGGATGAACTGATTCACTTGAAAGAGTGAGACTTTCCCAACCATTCAGTATGAACTGATTTGCTAGAATGAATCAGAGTTTCATGACCATTTATAATGACCTGATCCACAAGAATAAATGGGCCTTTAAGACCGTTCGGGATGAACTGATTCACTAGAATGAATAAGACTTTCCAGACCATTTAGGATGAACTAATTCGCTAGAATGAATAAGACTTTCCAGACCATTTAGGATGAACTGATTCACTAGAATGAATGAAACTTTCCTGACCATTTAAAATGAACTGATTCACTAGAATGAATCAGGCTTCCCAACCATTTAGGTTGAACTGATTCACTAGAATGAATAAGACTTTCCAGACCATTTAGAATGAACTGATTCACTAGAATGAATCAGACTTCCCAACCATTTAAGATGAACTGGTTCACTAGAATGAATGAGACTTTCCTGGCTGTTTAAAATATGATTCACAAGAATGAATGGGCCTTTCTGACCATTTAGGATTAACTGATTCACTATTCACTATACAAAAATCAGAGGACTTTTTAGGATGAACCAAGTCACTAGAATGTTTTGGAAAGAGAGTGAAAGGACCAATCAGCGAATCAGCCTTTCCAGTTTCATATGAGAGAATTATTTAGGACAAACAGATTCACCAGAATGAATCAGAATTTCCTATGCTTCACATGAGCTACAGTGGTTTTTAGATATAAACAAAAAAATCTATGTAATATCCTCCTGAGACCCAGCTATGGAGTTTTTGCCTCTGTAGTGGACATTCTATTTTAGTGAATTTCTCTGAGACCTCACATGTCACAGTTGTAAGTCTGGATGTCCTGTACAGAGCACATTCAGGGCTTTTTAGACATACTAAATGTTTGGAAGTTTTACCATGACCACTCCCTCTCCTAGGTCTTTAAAGATGGCTAAATTTAATTTAGTGAAAAATTTTACATTCTTATGGAAATATGATTATATTTTTTAATTGTCATTTAAATCTGAATAATTTTCAAATTGTTTGTCATAAAGCAACATCTCAGGAAAATGTCCACTGTAGAGGACACCAGGACTAAAAGCGTGTTTATTATGCATTTTGGGAGACATAACAATTGAATAGGAAAATTAATTATTTATCAATTGTCTTATGAAATATTAGATATTATTATGAAAATCTGGCCATTTATTACTCACATTATGACAATTATTTTTCAACATGCTGTCCCAACAGCAACACATTAATATGTAAATTATGTGTTTAATGGGAAAACCAGTTTATGGAAATTTTTACACACATATCGCATAAAACAAAACGATATATCAAATTATTTTGTTATATATTTTATAACATAGTTGAGAATCATCCTTAAACAAAGTTTAGTATGAAAAAAATCCTGAAACCTGAAAATTGATTGGTGATTTAAAAAAAAAAAAAGTCCCATTGTTTTGCCTTTTTGATGTCTATTCACGCCATTTTATTTTTAGAAAAACTGAGTCCTAGTGTCCTCTACAGAGTACATAGAATAAAATATGAATAAAATATAATTTTTCAAAAATGTTATTTTTTAAATTTTTTCTTATGGTCTAAACAATGTAATGACATGAAAAAATACAAAATTCACAAAGCTTTTTTTCGGGGGGTCTCAGGAGGATATAATGTAGTTAGGATCAATTAGTTGTTATTTTTTCCCGCTGATGAATAATAAAAACATTGACAACCAATCAGAATCCCACAATCCCCAAACTTCTTCAATATGCACAGAACAATTTGTTTTGCATCATGTCTCAGGAGGAACACATTGTGCATGTCAGCAAGCTCTTTGTGGGCGATGGGTGTTTGAGCGCAGTTAAAGCCAGAGAAGGTCAGGCAGTCAGCAGGGGGTGGAGCTGATTGTTGCTCCTCCTCTTGGCTGTGGGTGGATGGATGATGGTCCTGATGTGGAATGTTGGACAGATGGGCTTGGCAGAAAAGACAAGTGACCTCTCTCCACTCCCCCTCTGGCCCTGAGCTGCGCCTGTGAAGAACGGATCTAAAGTTTGCCTCCATTAAATGTCGATTATGGGAGACAGACTGCACGGATGGCAGCTTGTAACAAATGCTCCCTTGACCTCTGAAGGTCAAGCTCAAGAGAGAAAAAAACAATAAAGCCATTGCAAATACTACACAAGATCTAAGTACTGAGAAAAGCAGTGGAGGCACAAAAATGAATACGACATAAGGAGAGTTGGTAATTATTGGTGTAGTGTAGGATACAAATGAGAACAGTTTACATAAAATAGAATATTGTAGATACACTACCAGTAAAAAGTTTATAATAATGAGTTTTAAATGTATTTAGAAAAAGTCTCTTCTGCTCACCAAGACTGCATTTATTTGATCAAAAATACAGTAAATACAGTAATATTGTGCAATATATTACACTGAAATAACTGTTTTATATTTGAATTTATTTTAAAATGTAAATTTGATCAGTTTTGAGCATCATTACTCCAGTCTTCAGTGTCACATGATCCTTCAGAAATCATTCTAATATGCTGATTCACTGCTCTAGAAACATTTCTGATTATTATCAAAGTTAAAAACAGTTGTGCTGCTTTATAATTTTCAATACACTACACTTTTTAAAGAAATGTATACTTTTATTCAGCGAGAATGCATTAAATTGATCAAAAATGACAGTAAAGACATTTATAATGTTACAAAAGATTTCTATTTCAAATAAATGCTGTTCTTTTGAGCTTTCTATTCATCAAAGAATCCTGAAAAATATGGAAAAATCATATGACACTGAAGACTGGAGTAATGATATAATAAACTATATTTAAAAATATATTACAATAGTATGTTGATCAAATAAGTACAGAGGAGACTTCTTTTTTAAAAAAACAAAAAACAAAAAAACAAACAAAAAAAAAACATTAAAAAATATATTAATTATTCCAAATTTTTGACCAGTAGGGTATTCTAACGTACACACTGCAGAGTAACAATTACATTTAAATTGATTAAATTTAGAAGTGAATCCATTATTATTCCATGCGTGAATGGAAAACAGAAGCGACTCTAGAATGAGTGATGGTTGACTGATATCTAATGGGAATATGTTTTGGAAATATGAATGCAAGCAGTTTAGCTGTTTGATCTTATATAAATTTGACTTTGAGACTTTGAGAAAACTTCTGAACTTCTGAGAAGTTAACACTGAGACCTGTATTACATCTCTTGAGCCAAGAAAGAGCAACCTCTATACAAGTACTGTTAGTGAGCAAAGAAGTATTAATATCCAGAAGTTGTTAGCAAATGTGTTGTTTTGTTGTGTGAGACTTGAGCGTGTGTGTGTGTGTGTGTGTGTGTGCGTGCATAACACAGGCTTGTTTTATTGTGTGTGGAATCGCTGTGTTGGTTCTGGACTCAACAGATGGTCCAGACACATAAAGGAATCACCTCCTGGTGTGCCTTTACTGACGCTTATGGAATATTAACATTCCCTTAGCCTGTTTCCACACTCATCTGTAGGGAAATGCAACAGGAAAGAGTGGGATGGCCAATCCCAGATATAATATTAATATGTGTTTTTTCTTCAAGCTTGCCTTTGTGAAAAAGTAGTGTGCTTAATTGCACTGAATATGCATTAAAAGTATATGAAAGTTAAAAAAAAGATTCTAAACTTTTCAAAAAAGTGAACTTTGTAATAATATAAAAAAAATTGGTCATGCTTTAAAGAAGTACACTTATTTTGATATGTTGACTTAAAAAAATACTTGATTATAATTTCAACTGTAGTGTTTTATTCAATATTGTGTCATATTACGTAAGTACTCTTTTACTCATTAGCGATGAACATTTCCAGATGCAGTGTCATTTCTACTACATTCTGCGATGAAAATGAATTTTCGCTCAATCGTTTGACTTGCTAAGGCTAATTTATAAGTAGCATTTTATGTATCATATTGTTAATATGCACAAAAATGAATAATATTTTTACACCTTCTCCATAATATGACAAAATTATTGCTTGTTTGGAAGTGTATACTACTGTTTGTCATGATCAAATCTATGCAGGACTTCTGTCTGAACCTTTCTGTGCTAGTTGTGTTAATATTACCCACAACTCCTTGTACAACAGAAAATAAGTTTGCGACAGTTCACTTTTGACATTTCAGTGGAACAAAAATTAAAATGAATGGAAGTCTGAAGCAGTTTCTGTGTGTGAACCTTTTTTGAATTGTAGGATAGCTGAATTTAGCTAGATGCTAAATGCTAATGCAGATGCTAACAGTATGCACCAAAGTAGTCTGTGGTTTCACATAGTAATTTTATGACATAGTAGTATGTTCCAGCACTGCCAGTAATCTCACATCTATCTCCTTCTCCATTTCAGACAAGATGGCTAAAACTCTGCTCAGATTTGCCAAGATGCTAAAATCTGCCAGCAAAAGTCAAATATTCCAATTATAGTAGAAACTTCTATACAAAACTGATTCTTAAATGAAGCAACTAATATGTCTGAAGTCTTCTGAGCTCTGAAAGAACAAGAAAAGCTTCCTCTGGGCTATTGTTATATGGATGTTATAAGCAGCCATAAGTTTTAAATTATTTCCCACTCACCCATCTGTTGGCTACATATGGCCTAGAGATGTGTGTGTGTAGGTGCATTATCTAAACTCCAGAAATCAAGTTCAGCATGTAGACAAGTATTCAGCCCATCCGCCCATGCCTGTTGGCCCCCGTCCCCTGGAAGAGACCTTCACAGGGCTGGCTGTCTCATGCTCCTCTGCCAAGAGATTGAGAGAGCGTGCAGTCTAGATGGTACCCAGCCAGGCACGGCCCCCGAGGGCCCTCCCTGTGGAGCCCTTTGGGTTAAACCAATTGTTTGGCCCCATTGATCCCTGACTGGCCATATTGTGGCTCTGTGGGGTGTCACACGTACAAAAGCAGCAGGCCGCATTGTCTCACACTCCAAATGAAGAAGTTCACTGGAAAGCAAAAAAATCTGAGCTTGAGGATGTCAGAGGTCGGCCTGAGGATGTGTGTGTGTGTGTTTTTGTGTTTATGTGTGTGTATTTCTGTCCTAGCTATGCATTTGAGGATATAATTGCCAAAAAATGTCTGTTTTGTCTGGAGAGTTTGTGTACTCTCCTTCAGTAATACATCAACAGTCATTTGATGACCCCAACCCCTCACTCCGACTGTATGAACTTCCTGTTCGCCTGTTTTCTACAATGTACCGTTTTCTGTAAATCTAATAAAAATGACACTTGGCATTTTAGATCGTCAACAAAACTATCTCAATATTTAATTGAGTATTAAAGGGGTCATATGATTGTGCTAAAAAAGAACATTCTTATGTGTATTTGGTGTAATGCAATGTGTTTACGTGGTTTAAAGTAAAAAAAAAAAACGCATTATTTCCCACATATTTTACATTATTTTATCTCCTCTAAGCCCCGCCTTTCTGAAACGGTTCGATTTGTACAAAGCTCATCGATGTAAAACATCGAGGTGTGCTCTGATTGGCCAGCGATCCAGTGCGTTGTGATTGGCCGAATACCTCAAGCGTGTGACGGAATCGTTACGCCCCTTACCATAACGTAATGCCGCGTCCCGGCGACGACACAAAAACATTAAAAGCCATTTCAAAAGAGGCATTTGTTGCATCCAGTGGGTACATAATTACTGAATATAATGACTTATACTGTCTTTTTACGTGTCGCGTTGCATCGCACCGTGTAAACATAACACCATGTCTGCATTTGTGATCGGAGAAACACAAACAACAAGCACTACTTACACTGCTCAAAACTCGCGTTTGAATATTAACGTTAAGTAGCAGATTAATAATAAAATGTAACTTACTTACAGGCTGTGAGTCAGAAGGGCCAGACTGTCCTTGTAAAGTTGGAACTGCCCCACTTTAGAGTAAAAGCCTTTCTGTAACAGTCGTTCTCCAGCAAATGCTGTGTGAGTAATCCTCACTCCCCTGTTCTAGTGACTGTTAGAGCACCCGTCTCCAGGCTCGAAGCCCGCTCGGAGCGGGGCGAGTTGGAGCGGTTACATGCACAACCGGCCTTGTTCTCTCCCATGTTCAGAAAACAATCCTTCGTGAAACTCCAATATTTGTGTAGTACTGCTCTGGGACAGTGTTGTAAATAAAACTCAGCCACATATTTCTTATGTCCTCTTTACTCGCATCCAAACACACAGCGTCTCCACAATGGCGCCGGCGGAAGCAGCAACACTAGAGCGAGAAAGTTACGCCTCCTTTCTTTGCGTAAACATTTGGGCGGTGTTGTGCAAATCTTCCCACATCGTGACGTAGAGAAGTGGGGGCGTGTTAGAACGAGCCGTTTTAGGGGGGTGTAGCTGACTCTTAACTTTAATAAAGAATATCTCTTTGGATTTGAGACTTTAATCTTTGCAACTTTACAGATCTTCTTTATGCACCAAGAGGTTGTAACACTCCAAAGAGAAAGGAAAAGTTGAAATCGCATCATATGATCCCTTTAAGTCACCTCTTTAAGTATTTAATGAGTAAATATAAATGCAGTTTTGTTGACAGCTCTTTTATCAGAGATTAGCACAATTAGCTTGAATCTACCTTGCTAATTCAGTAAACTTTACTTTACAAACAACTTCCCAAATTCATTACTGCATAAGGATCTGGGAAATGAACATTTGTAGTGCACACCGAGTCACATTATGTGTTTTGTACTTCCACAACAAATCCATCATCTTTAAACCAAACTACACCACAATGCAAACCGCTATCCAAACCTTGTTTTCACTCACTAAAACAACTGTTTATAAACAGAAGTGTCCTTTGGAGTCACTTCACCTGTTGAGTTTCTTTCGGAATTTCACTACATAACTTTAATTGACTTTAGCATTTATTTTGCAGGCTGGACATCTGGAACCTTTCTAAATAAATTCAGATTAATACTGCATGTCTCATTAAAGTGTCATCACAAAAATAGGATTCCCAGTTTTATCAATTCCATGAGACAAATCTAAGGTTTGCATGTATCGTTTGACTTCCAAATAGTACTACTTTACATATTTGATCTCACCGACCATTACAAAAAAGAAATTTATTCAAGTGTGCTGTTAGTACACTTCTTTTAGACTAAAAATAAGTCTACTTTTTATGTAGTCCATGTTATTTCTGTATCAGAAACACCTTGGCTTATACTGAGAAGTGAAATTAAGTCTGCACTTAATCTTCTGATGAAAATATGCTAAAGAAAAGTATAATTAAGTATTTTAAGTGTAACTGGCATGTAGTTGTCTTTACTCTTTTAATAGGGCGGCCTATTTTAAACTAACAGTATACAAGTATAAAAGTTAACTTGAAATATAGTTCACAGTATTGTTGCAATACAAAAGAAAATTTTAGATGTAAAGAAGTTATGTACTTTATAGTTTACTTCTATTACATTTAAAGTACACTTAAAATATAAACTAAAAAGTGGGTCAGTTTAGTCCCAAGAAGTAAAATAATACACTTAGCCTACAAGTACACTACTGTTATATTGATTTTAGTATACTAAATAAAAAAGTTTACTTGGAAATACTTGAACGTCATTTAAGTTTACTTTTTACGTTTACTTGTTTTGTAAGGGGAAGCTCATAGAAAGTTTTTGTTTAGTTTACATTATATAACACAGTCGAACAGTATTATTTGCTCAAAGATTTGCAGAAACATTATGAACCTTATAAACAGTGTTGGGGGTAACACATTACAAGTAATGCGAGTTATATGATCAGATTACTTTTCCAAGTAACTAGTAAAGTACGCATTGCTATTAAATGTACAACAAAATATCTGACTTACTTTTCTAAATAAGTAATGCAAGTTACTTTTTTTCCCATTTATTCACTGACAGCTCTCCTGTGACTTGATTGGTTTGCATAAGTAGAAGCACTTTCTTCAGTCTGAGACTTATTAATTTCCCTTTTGGTGTGAAAGAGCCTTTACAGTTGCCAAAAATGTAACTTTTGGGTTTTTTGCCCAGCCCAGGTGGCAAAAAGTAACGCAAAAGCAACATTATGCATTACTTTGTAAGCAGTGTTGGGGAAAGTTACTTTTAAAAGTAATGCATTACAATATTGCGTTACTCCATAAAAAGTAACTAATTGCGTTACTTTTTATGGAGTAACGCAATATTGTAATGCATAACTTTCCCCAACTCTGCTTACAAACTACTAAAAGGGGCTGATTTGTTAGACATACCTGCTCTTTATAAATTTTTAATGGAATAAACAATAAAAATACAAAGCTAAATTAGGCCTTACGTAGGATTAAGCTAATAAGAAGCTAAACGCTAAGTAAGGGATAATGTACAGTCAGCCACAGAGTCTGAGAGGTATATTTTCCATAATTTAATGTTTGTTTGTTTTTTCTTAAAAACATTTATGTTAATTCAAAATGCTTTCTACAATTTTGACAGATAACAAAACTGTTCTCTTACTACTTCACAAACATTCCCAAAGGATGGTAATGTGAATTAGACGTGAAGAAAGTGTGATAAAAGAATAAACTTTTCTCATACACAGCAGCATAACCTACAAACAAAGAGTTAAAACACATATTTTCTCAACTATCACCCCTCCAAGCTACCTTGAGTTCACCTCACACTGGAATTTTCCACACACACACACACACACACACACACGCAGCCTTGCAAAACACAGTCTGATTAATCTTTTTGCCCTTAAATATCCAAGCAATGAGTCTTTTATGATTTATGTTATTACTCTTTGAAAAGAAACCGATGGAACTGTAGTTGGCGAATATCCAGGGTAATAATAAAAAAACTTTGCTGAAGGGGTTCAGGTGGGATATATGGAGCTAATGATATATCTTTAGATCAGTTTACGTTTCAGAGTCTTTCACTAGCCTAGCCTAGGGTTGAAGTAATTGTTCATTTTCACGTAAAATATCATGGATATAAAGGAAGAAACGCTTCAGTTTGACACATAAATGGCAACTGAAAGCTCATTTGCTCTAAAATGAGGCCACAAGAGCCCGTAGGCTACATGTTAGCAACATAGCTAATGAGCATGTGTTGATATGAAACAAAACATCAACAATTTTGGTTTAACATGTATGTAGATTTCACATCCGTCGAATCCTTCCTTATTTATTAATGCTGTAAATACTTGTTTAGTTTAGTAACAAACAAAACAATGCAAATTACATATTTATTCTACTACATTCTCTGAAGAACATAATCAGTGATATCAGGGCAAAACTCACTAACATGTTGCCATCAAGTTTTGAAGATGGGCTCTTTTGGTGGAGTTGCGAGTTGGTTTCCAGGGTGTTCAGGTGGTTGCTAGGTAGTTACTAAAGTTTTAAACACTAGAAATAGCACACGTTTTAAAATTAAACATATGGCAAAAAAAAAAGAAAGAAAACAAAAGAAAAAGAAAACAAAAATAAAAAAAGAAAATATTATTAAAATACTGTAACTAGCAGCTGAAAATATTGTTAATTAATATATATTTTATCATATATATAAATATAATATATTATCATATATTTTGATTTTAAAATACACATCTAGGGAAGTAAATAGGTAAATTATGTATAGCCGATGTTTTATTTATTTATTTATTTATTTATTTATTTGTATATTCCAAAAGATATAAAAAAATAAAAAAAAAAACATTTAAAAATTTTGCAGTTTGGATAAAGTACCACATGATTGTATCATTTCATATTGTTAAAAGCTTTACATAAAAGCCCTATTATAATTATTACATGTATATTATATATTTTTATTTTAAAATATACATCTAGGGAAGTAAATAGATAAATTATGTATAGAAAATATGTTTGTTTGTTTGTTTATTTATTTATTCATTTATTTATTTATTTTTACCAGGTTTATCAGTTTTTTTGCATTTTGTTTAAGACAAAAAATATATATATAAAATAAAATAATTTTGCAGTTTGGGTACAGTACCACATAATTGTATGATTTCATAAAATATGTCATCAAAATGTTTATTTATTTAATGAATTTATTAATTTTATTTATTTATTTTGCAGCAACCTGCAAAAATAATGACAAATCTTAATGTATACTATGTTTTCCCAAACATTTCCCTATTTAAGTCCCTCCGTATTTTGTCTTTTATAAATGACTGATCGTTTCTGCTCTTGTTTATGTGTGAAAGTCGGACCTTGACCTCCGTGTCTTTGCACAGACGAGCTCGGCTAATGCCTCACATCACAATACACAGCACAAAAAAGAGAGTGTATCCCAAAAAGAGTAAGACTTGTCAAACAAAGTGCTGCATTATCAGCCTAAACTCCCCAACACATATGCATAATGCCACTGAATCGCCGCCCGTCTCTGTAATGCTCAATTCCCTTATCTTGCCCTTTCAGTCGTGAGAAGCAGAAAAGAAGTGCCTGTGCTTTTTGTGTTACTCCAGCGAGAGTTTTTTGTGGATCGCTCGACACCCCCTCTTTCACCCCACGCCAATCCTCCAGTTTTCCACCCACCATTGTCCTCTCCATCTTTTATTCCCTAACCAGATTCGTCATGTATGTTTTATAGGTTTGGTGGAGGATGTTTGGTGTTTGAGCAGTGTTTGTTGTGTCCGATGGGCCGTCTGCATGAATCTGCCCATTAAAACAACAAACATCCAGGGTGCCATATGGAGCCGCCGCGCAATCGAATTACTCTCCTCTAAACAAGTTTTCGGTGAGCTTGAAGGAATAATGGTGACCTGTAACAGGGTCTCGGGGTGACCGGATTATGTCATTTCTCTAATTAACTAATGAAATTATGAGCTGGGCTCTTGGCTGCTCGGCAGTGTCTGAGAGCGAAAGGATGATTCCTGCAAACCTTCAGCTTTTCTTCCTCCTTTCATTTAATCTAATCAACAAAAAGGATGTCTGAGAACTTCTAAAATCACTCAGGCTTGGTCTTAAAAGGTCACCATTAAAGCATAATGCTTTGTGTTGGAGGTTTTGAGATGGTTAACTAGATTTTTTCATTTTGTGAAAGAAATGTTTATGCCTGCCATTGCAAAACTCACCAATGCAATGTTAGTTGCTAATTTTGCTTTAAGTTTTAAATGGGTTACAGCATGTTTCTATGTGATTTTTAGGGTGTTTGCAAGGATGTTGAGAAAAAGAAGTGTGCTCATTTGAACTGAATGTGCATTTCTGCGTACTTTAAATCTTAAAAGTATATTAAAAATGCTCTTACAGATAATATTAATGAAATAAAGGCCACTGAAGTGTACTTAAAAATGTAAATTCCGTCATCATTTACATCATTTTCAAACCTGTTTGAGATTATTTGTTCTACTGAACACAAAAGAAAATATTTTAAAGAATCTTAATAACCAAACAGTTGACAGCGAGTTCAATAGTATGGAAAAAATACTATGGAAGTCAATGGTTGTCGTCAGCTGTTTGGTTATTAACATTCTTCAGAATATATTCTTTTTGGTGAACTATCCTGTTAAATAGAGTTTATATTTCATAACTGTTTCCTAACACACTTAAGTACTTACTTTGTAACAGAATAAAATTTAAATTTTTAATTTAAAGTACAGCTTGCATACAAAAACAAGTACAAATCGTGTTTTACTAATGTTTTGTGCTTTAAATTAATGTGTTGACTAACATACTAAAGCGCATATAAAGTACTTGATATACAGTCAAACCATAAATTATTCAGACACCAGATATAATTTTAGATATATTTTTACTAGTGGGTGCAGGACACTATAGTTCATTTATGTAAGTGAGGATAGCAAAATAAAGTAAACTGACATATTATACCCAAAAATTCTTCATACAGTGGACTACCAGTAAAATTGCTAAAAATCTGGGACCAGAAATTTGATTTGACGCTTTGACCTGACCATGTTTTGTTACATACCTTTCTATCAAAGTTATCTGACATTATCAAGATGAATTTGTTCTGACACAGTTTAACTCTTGAGCTCTTGTCATATTTTATTACCATTTTCTAAACTATAGCGAATAAACTGTGATAATGTGAGAAATGTGGAAGGTGTCTGAATAATTTTTGGTTTGACTGTAATTTTAACTGTAGAGTGTTATTTGATATTATATTGATATTTGAAGCTAATATATTTTAAATTACTAAAATTGCAACATCATCATTAGAGATGTGTAAATGGCATACAAGTTTCAATAGAAATGACGTTAAAGTATATTTTAGTTCACCATAAATGTTTGTCAGTACATTCAGCACTACTTTAACCATATTTCAAAGACAGTATAAGTAATTATAAAATATTATATAAAGATGTACTTTAGTCCTGCTAAATTGGGTCAAAAAAGTACCGTTAATTTCATTTAAGTTGCATATAAACTATAATACATTTTCAAGTAGTTTTAATTAACATACAATTAAATGTAAAATGAAAATATTACATTAAGTTTGCCTTTAAGTATATTCTTTGAAAGTATATTATTTTTGTAATAAGTGTGCTAAAGTGTACTTGTTTTTCACAAAGGGTTCTGGGTGGTTGCTTGCTGGTCTATGTCAAAAGGCAGCTGTTTTATTTATTTATTTATTTTTTATTGTTTCTTTGACTCATTTACCATTCACCTTGATGAAAATAGCTTTGGGCCATTTAAATAAATGCATTAGTGAAGCAACAATTGAAAAATAAATATTTTTATTCATTCAAAAAATAGGTTTGGGATAGGTTTATTTATTTATAGCATTTTAAAAAAATAAAAATAAAGATGATATTTCAATCAAAAGCCAATCAAAAGAATTCTCTCTGGCAGCCTTGTTTTCGTTCTTTGGGTCTCTGGCGGTTCTCCATGGAAACTCTGCTATCTGTTGGTTGAACATGCGGGAGGGACACTCTTGGCAAAAGGACGACATCTACATGTGTGGAAAAAAACAAAACACCCCAATCCAGATAAAGCCTGGGTGGCCAATTACTTAAGAGAAAGAAATACCTCTGCGTCATTAAGGAGAAACTGGGAGATTATTTTATAGCCTAGTCTTTGTTTCCTCATAATTTTGCTCCAGCATTGTCTGTCAGCAAGTTGTCAGCATATTTAGATTATGTTTTTAATTATGTATTAGATTTTCATTCAACTTGGCAGAACAAACCAAGACATTTTTTTTTGTCATAATTTTATTACAAATGCTTTTATATGCATACCTTTAACGTGATAATCCATAATAGTTGCCAAAAATCTATTGCTGCCAACAGTAGTTAAAATGTAAAAATTCATGATCAGTATATGTTCCCTTATTGAAAGCAAATCTGTATATCCTTATGTTATCATTTTGCATGCCTTAACATCCTTATATCATTTTGCAAACAATGTAATATACTGTAGTTTCCAACAATAAAATGTGGGTCGAACTAAATTTACAATCAGTGCTTAAAAATGCTGTGAGTGAACACTGTTACAGCTCAGACTTCAGATGAACCTTGTATTCCCTTGATTCTCAGCCTGAATTGGTTCAAATAAGGTTAAGGCTACTGTGCAGAAGCTGGTTGTCATTGTACCACCTGAGGGCTCAGCATGTCTTTAATTAACAAACCTGTGAGAGCTTGTAGAGTTATCGAGCATCGTAGGGTTCAGAGGAGAAGACTGGATCTGCCCTGACGCCAAACACACGGGAAAAAGAGCATGTCAGAGAATAAACAAGAGCTATGAGTGTGTGTCTCATTCTCTGAGAGCCATATAGGATGTGACATCCAGAGGAGTATTGCTTAGAGGTTGCTTTTTGATAGCTCACTTTCTGGAGGTCTTAGTTTTAAGGATATACTGTCATCTCTCCTAAAATTCTTTGGGAGAAACAACAATTTCCACCAAAGACCAAAGGGACAGTTGTTCCAGTAAAACGGTATCTTGAACACAAATCTGAGCTCAGTTTGAGACATTGTTGAGATCTCTTCTAAACCTCTTGATGAGATATGTAAAATTATTGATGAGGTGCAGAAGACTTCATCAGCAGTCTCTATTTGCTCTCCGTTTAATCTTAATCTTTCTATGAGAAGCAACTGAGATTTTCAGAGATTTCCTTTGGGATGTTTCATTCTTAATAGTTATGATGTGATATCTCAGAGAGAAATTGTATTGCTCAGAGCTGCACTTTTATCGCTCAGGAGAATTAATGGAGTATCAACTTGGTTTCAGATGTTTCTCCAACATTTCCATGGTATAAAGTAAAAATAAAACTAAATGTGACGAATTTAATGATAAATTTTTGATATTTGCTTTTGTATCTTGAACAGAAGTCTGAGCTTTGAGATCTTTTTGGAGATGCGTGCAGTTACAGTCCTGGGGATTTGGAATAATCTGAGAATCAGAAGTAAGTATCAGTGTGCTCGCATTACAGTCTGTGAGAAACAAATGAGATATTGAGAAACATATCCTTTGCGATTTTATTTATTGGCTACGATGTAACGTCTCAAAGAGAAATATTATTGTTCAGGATAATTAATTAATATCTCAGTTATATTTAATTTAAGTATCAGCTTTTGGGAATTTCTCCTAAAATTCCTTCATGTGCAATAAAAATAGACACTAACTGGGAAAAATTTGATGAGAAATGTTGGAATTCCTTTTGAGATCTCTGAATTTTGATTGTGTTTGTGTCTTGTGTCAAACCTAAGCACAGTTTGAGACAGTAGCTGCATTTCCATTACAGATTTGCGCAAAACTTTTGCATTATTTAATAATTGTTGTTCACTCAACTCAAGTCACTGAGTAAAGTCACATGTCTCTTTCTTGTTCAGCCAACTCAACTCATTTTTGTTAGTTAACAAAACTGAGCCATAAAAGCCAAAAAAAAAAAAAAAAAAAAAAAAAAAAAAAACAAAACAAGTCAGCCACACCTTTAGACAACTAAGCATCTGTAATTCACACATCTTTTGATTGTGAGGGAAAAACTTTCTGGCTCAGCTGGGACTCGAACCAGAGATCTTGTTGCTGTGAGGAGACAGCATTTCCCACTTAGCCACTCACTGTGTTTAGCCACAGGCATTAAATACAGACATTTGTGCAATAATAATAAATAAAAAAAAATTGCAAAACTTTTTTTCCAGAGGTGTAAAGTCCAGGGGACAAAGAGTAAAAGTCCTGCCATGTGTTTATTCGACCCATGAACTCAGCAGCTGATTTCACCAGAGGAGGAACAAAGTCATTCCTTTCAAGTCACAAACAAGTCTCAAGTCAAATCCCAAGTCCTCAAAGAGTTAAAGTTAATGAGATAATTAAGTGATTAATTAAACGATGATTGTGCATTAGTGATGAACACCTGCTGTTATTGAGAATTACAGAGGATCAGATATTGATGTTTTATTGGTTAAAATGATGCCACCATCATGGAGAACAGTGTTTGCTTTAGATATATGGGAGTTTTTGTGAAATTGACGTTTCCATTGGGCATATTTTCAATTTGCAATTTCAGTTTGCGCAATTTGAAGGGTAATGGAAATACAGCTACTGTTGAGATCTAAAATTCAGTGAATTCAAGTCTCATGTGACTTTTACGTAAAACAGGTGACCTGTACATACGAAAAAAAAAAAACAGTTTCTATTGCAGTTTTGTGAAACATTTCTTTTTAGAGCTGCCTGAAAAACCAACTCATGTGAATGTAAAAATGTATGCAAAATATAGGAGTTTTTGCGAAATTTACATGTTTCCAATGGGCAAATTTCCAGTTCGCAATTTTTCAGTTTGCGCAATTTGAAGATTAATGGAAACACAGCTACTGTTGAGATCTGAAATTCTGTGAATTCAAGACTCGTGACTTATGAAAACAGGTGACCTGTACATGCGAAAAAACTGTTTCCATTGCAGTTTTGTGAAATATTTTATTAAATATTTTTTGAATTGCCTGAAAAAACACCTCATGCGAGCATAAAAACAATTTTTGCTATATATGGGAGTTTTTGCACCCATTGGGCGTATTTTCAATTCACAATTTAAGTTTGCACAATTTGAAGAGTAATGGAAACGCAGCTACTGTTGAGATCTGAAATTCTGTGAAAGTCTTTTTCTCAGGAAAACAAACTGGAAAAGCAGAATCAACCAAAAAAAAAAAAAACTTATACTTCTACTTCAAGACGTGTATTAATTAGTGAGCTTCACAATGCATCATGGGATGCGGTAACACATCAGCATACGGATCTGTTACGTGCGTTGCCATAACAAGCCCTTTAAAATGGGCACTCATTCGGTTGCGTCTCACGCTGGCAGTTGGGCAGCATGTGCAGTAATTTTTAACGAGCGAGGGGCCTCTTCGCCGTGAGTGCTGGATTGTGCCTGACTAATTTGTGTGTGGAGGGACGTGCTCAGTGCTGGGCTGTGCGTGAGGGATCTTTGTGTCTGAGGCGGAGGCTGAGGTCGACCTCGCGGGGCTCTGCTAGGGACTGGAACAAAAGCCACGGCAGGATAATCCACCCTGGGACAAAGTGTGTGATTAACATGAGAAAGCGGCTCGGTTTGGCACCGCTGCCTTGGGCGGAGAGGGAGAGGAGTGGTGGTCTACCAGCGTTTGCGGTGAGGGACTTTGGAGGCACGGATTAATGCACCGATGCGCAAACAAAAAGGCCTCGGAGGTGGTTCTGTTGATCTAAGATGTTCTCGGATGGTTGTCGGAGAAATCATCCTTCTTGGTGTCCGAACAGAAAGTGGACGGATGCGTTTTGGTGTCGCTGAGAGAGAGACACAGATCTATGACAAATCCCCAGTCCTGCTGTGATGACTAAACTGGCCCATTGAGCGGCCGCTGTCCTAAGCCCCCAGCATGTAGATTTGGGCCTTTTCACAAACTTTCTTGGTCCTGCAAATTAAGAGGATGAGCCGAGCTCCGCTATGTAAACCCCCTCCACCTCCTGGGTCCCTGGTTTAGAGAGTCACAAGTAGCATTTGTTTTGTCTGGGAAGGAATATCCTCTCAGTAAATCTCTTATCCTCTCGGTCTTGTCCGAGAGCGTTTGATGTGTTGAAGCACCCTATCAGATGGCCTAGCAGATCCTGCCATTTCAGTGTCTTCGGTAGCTCTTTTCTCCCAGTATCCCAGTCCTAATTCACATACATAGGTTCATACGAATGATTGGTCAGTGCATTTCAGAAGGAAAAGTTCATCCAAAAATTACAGAAATTCAATGAGAAGTAAACTTAGAATTCTGCGAGAAAAGTCAGAATTGTGAAATGTAAACTCAGAATTCTGGGGGGGGGTGAGAAATGTAAATTTGAAATTCTGAGAAAAAAGGTCAGAAAAAAGGTAGAATTGTAAGATGTAAACTCAAAATTGTGAGGAAAAAAGTAACAATTTCTGAAACGTAAACTCAGAATTCTGGGAAAAAAGACTTCAGAAACTCCGAATTCTGGGGGGGAAAGTCAGAATTGCGATGTAAACTCAGAATTATGAGGGGAAAAAAGCAGAATTGGGAAATATAACTTGGAATTCCAAGAAAAAAGTAAGAACTACAAAATGTAAACTCAGAATTCCGGGAAAAAAAAGAATTGCAATATGTAAACTTATAATTCTGAGAAAAAGTCAGAATTGTGAAATATAATCTCGGAATTCCAAGAAAAAAATTCAGAATTACGAGACGTAAACTCGTAAAAATACAGAATTGAAAGAGATAAACTTGCAATTGCAAGAAAAATGTCAGAATTGCGACATAAAAATTTGAATTACATATTTTATATTTTTAGTCTGTGGTTCCATACCTGTAAACATGTTAAACGACCGAACTTTCTCAGCAAGTTTCTCTTCAAACCATTTCTTCACGTAGTTGACATGAAAGAGAAAACAGACTGTAGCAGCAGATATTTTAATCTAATGCTGTCTATAGCAGAATTTACAACACAATACATATATTACATTCTGAACTGCAGTCTGATCCATTTCAGAACGATTTGCTTTCACCTACTTATGTTTTGCGCCTTAAAAATATAAACTTAATTGGTGATGGAAAAGTACTTTTGAGTGTTTAGTAAGTAAATACGCAGTGTTTTATACTACCACATAGTGTCTGGATATGAAAGGCTCCTTTAAACACATACTGCTTGTGTTTGCATTAGCATTTAGCTGAATTTTGTCTAGCATTAGCATCTAGATAAATAACACTAGTGTTACCAATAAAGATAACATTAGAATAGTTGTTGTTTCTTTCCTTTACTTCATTTGTGCAGAACTCACAATTTTACAGTCTCTGAATTGAAGTATCTTGTTGTACATCATTGTAGCATTGAATGTTTGCATTTAAGTGTAGGTACGTTTTGTGTGTGTTTGTGTGGTCAAACTGTAAACAAAGATAAACAACATAAAATCAGATTGCAAAATTAACACAAGTTATTCCACTTAGATTACTACATCACTTTGTGATCAGTACGTTTTACATTATGACTTCTGCAAATCAGAATCCTTCTATATAAACTCTTAAACATTAGGCTTAAGCTCTAGACATCACAAAATACACTAACAAACATCTTTAGAACACTTTCGCTTTTCAATAGAGACCAAATAAGCGTATAATCATAGCTAAATAACAACTTCGTCACATTTGGCGTTTAGACACTACCCAGATAGCACACGTACGTCTGCAAGATGTCTGTTAAAGATCTCTTGATCTGGAAAGCATCTTCTGTCAACAAATGTCTGACAGACGTCTTTCAGATGTCAATTTTATATACATTCAAAATCATAAAAATCTTAAAGACATCTAATAGACGTCTATTTGACATCTAAAAGGAAAAGTCCTATAGACGTATTGCAGATGAGCAAACAATCTAAAAAATACGTCTTGCAGATGTAAATGCAGACGTCAAATAGATGTCTCTGAGATGTACGTGTGCTATCAGGGTAATTATCCACAGCGATCTCAATAAACCTTAACATGTACTACAAATGATTCAGAAACAAAAATAAAATATGCTCACCACGCTGGGATCAGGAAAGAATCTAAATATAAAGCAATTTTGATGATATTAGATCGCTTAAAGTCTTAACTGGACACATGAATCTCGTGCTGTGCATCGTTTTTCTCTTTTTAACGATTCCCCAGATAGCACACGTACGTCTGGAAGATGTCTCTTAAAGATCTCTTGATCTGGAAAGCATCTTCTGTCTACAAATGTCTGACAGACGTCTTTCAGATGTCAGTTTTACATACATTCTAAATCATAAATATCTTAAAGACATCTAATAGACGTCTATTTGACATCTAAAAGGAAACGTCCTATAGACGTACTGCAGATGAGCAAACAATCTAAAAAATACGTCTTGCAGATGTAAACGCAGACGTCAAATAGATGTCTCTGAGATGTACGTGTGCTATCAGGGTCCGAATCATATAAGCTACAAAGCATCGCATTCTTAAAGGGACAGAACCCAACAACTAGGTTCATACATAGAATAACTGTTATTGGCCTTGCCAAGATTCTTCAACTGACAAAGCCGAAAGAGAACAATCACAAGCTACTGCTTTTCCACTGTTATCAATATTAGCCAACAAAGTTTGAAAATCCACCAACATCCAGGCAATGTGACTCACGTACTTTAATTTCAGAAGCACTAATATGTGAATAGCACGCAAATTGGGACACAAGGTGAGTCTCTGTGTTCGTAATGCGTCAGTAACATGCAAATAATGACCAAATTGTCTTAAATCACTAACATCTGGGGTTATCCAAAGGGTCAGAAGTTCAGCATGCTGCCGCCTTGACCAGCAATATTTACAGATGCCTTTTTGTCTGGGGTTGCCACTTTGTTTTGTTGCATGTGTATTACCCCGTGATATTTTACGACCCCATTGTGTTCTGCCTTGTGTCTGCAGGCACTGTCTCTTCCTCTTTGGGGTAGAAAGCAGGTCAAAGCTTAAGCAAGACATCTCTGTTAAGTGATGCATTGTTCGGCTTTTGTCTGTAGGAAATAGCTGCTGAGATCACTATAGAAACCTTTGCTTGAAGTACAGTTACAGGAAGGCAACCAAACTCAGAGTGACAAAGAGCCATCGGGCAACGAAACAAAGCTTTCGTTTCGGCTGATCAGAGCAACTTAAAAAAAGAAAGCAGGTCTGGATGTGACTCATATATTCACTCATTGTTATACAAGCAAAAGAAACTGTAATTGACCTTTTGCCTACTATAATATAAAGTCGAAAGACAAGGAAGTGCTGGATGGGATAAGGGCATGTCGCGTGCAGGATTCGAACCTTCGTCCTCTTGAGAGCAACTAAAAAAAGCATGTGTACTACCCACAGATCTCACAAAGGCACATGCTATAGTATTTTTTTTTCTTTCATATTTATTCATGTCTGCAATGCTAAACGAGTCTGCTTTCGGTGGTCACAAATCAGAAACAAGGTCTAGGCTTAAAATATCCCCCGCTTCCTCTTTCTCTCCCCTTTCTTCATCGGCGTGTATTCATCCCCATACCGGTGGGAAAAAGATGGCAGAATAGTTGATTTATTGAACGAGGACGAGTATATATCTACTTTTTGGGGGGAAGTGAACAAAGTTTGGCCTAAAAAAAAATGGCATGAATCAGCAATAGATTTGAAATTAAGCAGTCAGCAACGAAGGTATAAAACTCTTGTGTGAGCCGACTATAAGAGAGTATATAGTTATCTTAGATTGCATCAAATTACAGTGGTGTAGTCAAGGTTTTAATGGGACACAAATTGTGATATTGTGATAAATATGTCAAGCTATTCATATTTTTGAGGAATAGTGAAATGTGTAGGAATTTTCCCTCAGGAATGAGTGACAAGTTGCCAGTTTGCCTGTCCGGTCCTTATAATTACTCTTTAATTATTTAATAAATAGACACTAGTAATAACAAACAACATTTATAATAAATTATTAAACACATTTTAAATATCATAAATATTTAAATATTTAATACATGTAATTATCCAACAAATATGATAGTAGTAGTAGTAGTACTAGTAGTAGTAGCCCTTATTGTTGTTGTTGTTGTTGTTGTTGTTGTTGTCATTGTCATCATAATCATAATAACAATAGAGTTATTGTCAATAAATTATTGTTATTCATACTAAATAATAATAATAAATTAATTATTAATAATGATCATATTTTTAATAATAATAATAACAATAATTATTATTATTATTATTATTATTGTTGTTGTTGTTATTTATTGACTTGATTCAAATAATAATAATAATAATAATACATTTTATTATTGTTATTATCATTATTATTGCCATGATTATAATAGATTAATCAAACAAAACAAAAAAAATTGTTATTCATAATAAATATTATAATTTCTGTTTAAAAAGAATATATAATTTAATAATAATATTTTATTAGTACAATTATTTATTAACTTATTAATAATAACGACAATGACAACAACAATAATACTAATTATTATTATCCCTTGTTGTTGTTCTTGTTATAATTGTCATCATAATCATTATAATAATAGAGTTATTGTCAATAAATTATTGTTATTTAAAATAATAATATTAATTATTATTATTATGATGAT
Organism: Spinibarbus caldwelli; assembly: GCA_039654775.1. Taxonomy (NCBI): domain Eukaryota; kingdom Metazoa; phylum Chordata; class Actinopteri; order Cypriniformes; family Cyprinidae; genus Spinibarbus; species Spinibarbus caldwelli. Next base: position 20,490,455 of record CM077265.1, on the reverse strand, counting down.
TATTATTATTATTGAATTGACAACAACAATGGTTATTATAAAACTGTAACCATATTTATTAAGTTACATTAATGTTACCATTATAGTTATATATATATATATATATATATATATATATATATATATATATATATATATATATTTGTTTAGTTATTCACTAGTTCACATTTTCAGTCAACATTTACTCAAAATTTACTATATGTATATGTCATATGGCATTTAATTTTTATTATGAGCAATTACCAAGCTGCATATTGAATTATAAGTTATTTAAACTCAAAACTTCTGACATCAAATTAATTTATATTGTATTTTATAATGTGTGTATTATAATTTAATGTGTATACAATGTACTATCTGATTTGTTCATTTGTTTTCCAAATGTTACTGAGCTAATGTACATGCAATGCCATATACCTCATCAAACATACAAACACACACACACACACACACACACACACACACACAGAGGAGGGCCGAGACCCCCAGATGGCTCAGGGTTCATGTGGTGATGGAGAGGCTCATTATTAACCATAGAAGAAGAGGAGGCTATAACACACTCTCTTCTGTGAGCCAGAGCCACATTTGGCCCGACAACACTTCATATGAGCTCACACTGTAACTCTGACGCCATACATGCACAGAAGAACCTATTTACATAGACAAACATCCACCCATAGGAATGACATGAGTATTTATCCACCAGAAATACATCCACCAGGAAAAGTAGTCCCTCCACTTACATGGCTACAATTTTATTTATTTTTATTTTTATTTTTATTTTTATTTTTATTTTTATTTTATTTTTTTTTGTATGGAAGAATTAACCATGTTAAGCCTGACATAGGAAATTATACTCAGGGGAAAAAAAAAAAATCTTGCATAATATCGCGTTTGGTCTCTTACTGTATCGCGTACCTTGTCAGTATCTGTGCTTGCTTGGCCATTTATTGTGATTTAATAGGAAAGTGTGTTCAAGCGCCAGCAGAAGACAGTGTAAGAAATATTCTTTGAGAGAAGCAGTCCATCAGCGGAAGTTAAAAGCAACTCGTAAGTGTATTTATTTGTCTCATTAGTGTTTAGTGCAGTTGCCGTTGCTAGGAAACGCTTGTTTTGTTTACTGTGTAGAGACGTTCTGAAATCGCGTTTGGTCTCGTACTGTATCGTGTACCTTGTCAGTATCATTGCTTGCTTGGCCGTTTATTGTGATTTAACAGGAAAGTGTGTTCAGCTGAATTCAGTTGGTGATTTGTTAGACGGGTATAAATAAGCTTAGTTTACCGCAGCAGCCCTCGTTTGAAGCCCTCGTCGTGTGAAGACCGAAGAGTGTAAAGACCATCGACTCCACCGGACAGGGACACCAGCAAGGGATATAATTATCACTTTTTATTTGTCCTCTTTCCTATTACTTGTTTCACTTCTGTTTTATAACTAATTCTTACTATGTGTTTTCAGATCACTACTATCACTACCACTCGCAAACCTCGCATCACACACTGTAGGCAGCGCAATCCTAACAACCTGCGCACTTTGCCTATGTCTGCTAATACACTACTTTCTTTTTCTATTGGTCTCTGGAATTGTCAGTCTGCTGTCAACAAAGCTGATTTCGTTACTTCCATTACTAGTCATTCAAGACTAAACCTCATGGCCCTGACAGAGACTTGGATCAAAACAGAGGACAATGCTACACCTGCAGCTCTCTCCAATAATTTCTCCTTTTCCCACACCCCCCGTTTAACTGGAAGAGGTGGAGGTACTGGTCTGCTCATTTCTAATAATTGGAAATTTACTCCTTTACCATCTCTGTGTATCAACAGCTCCTTTGAATCACATTCGGTTACTATTACCTACCCTCTAAAAATCCATTTTGTAGTTGTTTATCGACCTCCAGGACCACTAGGTAACTTCGTGGAAGAATTAGATGTGTTGCTCTAAACCTTTCCTGAGGATGGTACTCCCTTAGTTATACTTGGAGACTTCAACATCCACCTCGATAAACCTCAAGCTGCAGACTTCCACACTCTGCTTGCCTCTTTTGATCTCAAGAGAGTGTTAACTATGGCTACTCACAAATCAGGCAACCAACTGGACCTTATTTACACACGACACTGCTCCACTGATCATGTGCTGGTTACTCCACTGCACACCTCGGATCACTTCCTCCTCACTCTTAACCTCGACATGATTCCTGACACAACACATACCCCTCCACATGTCACTTTTCGACGTAACTTACGCTCACTCTCACCCTCCCGGTTATCTGCTATGGTTTCTTCTTTGCTTCCTCCCTCTATACAGTTATCATCTCTTGATGCTAACAGTGCTACTGATACTTTCTGTTCCACTCTGACATCTTGTTTAGAGACTTTCTGCCCTTTATCTTCCAGGCCAGCCCGTACCACCCCTTCTGCCCCTTGGCTATCTGACGTTCTCCGTGAACATCGTTCTAAGCTCAGGGCTGCAGAGAGGATATGGCGCAAATCACAAAATCCTACTGACCTTAATTTATATCGATCACTCCTCTCTGACTTTTCTGCTAATGTCTCTACTGCTAAAAGAACATACTATCACGACAAAATTAACAATTCCCCTAAGTCTCGCATGCTCTTTAAAACATTCTCCTCCCTCCTTTGTCCTCCTCCTCCCCCTCCTTCATCAACTCTAACAGCTGATGACTTTGCCACATTCTTCATTAATAAAATTACTAACCTCACTGCACAATTCTCCACACCACAAACTGTCAAACACATCTTACCATCAAACATACACTCGTTCACATCCTACTCTCCACTCTCTGAGGCAGAAGTCTCTAAACTCATCCTTTCCAGTCATCCTACTACTTGTCCGCTTGATCCTATTCCATCCCATCTCCTTCAAGCCATTTCTCCTGCAGTTGTACCTGCACTCACTCACATCGTTAACACATCCCTTCACACTGGAGTTTTTCCCTCAGCATTTAAACAGGCTCGTATAACCCCACTTCTTAAGAAACCCACTCTTAACCCAACTCTTTTAGGGAACTATAGACCGGTTTCCCTTCTACCTTTCATTGCAAAAACACTTGAACGAGTTGTGTTCAACCAAGTCTCTGCCTTTCTCACACAGAACAACCTCCAGGACCGTAACCAATCTGGCTTCAGAAGTGGACATTCGACCGAAACTGTCTTGCTCTCAGTTGTTGAAGACCTAAGACTTGCAAGAGCGGCTTCCAAGTCTTCATTATTTATCTTGCTGGATCTGTCTGCTGCTTTTGATACGGTCAACCACCAGATCCTCCTGTCAACCCTATTGAGGAAGGGCATCTCAGGAACCGCTCTCCAGTGGTTTGAGTCTTACCTCTCAGATAGTTCCTTCAAGGTATCTTGGAGAGGTGAAGTATCCATGTCGCAACATCTAGCTACTGGGGTGCCTCAGGGCTCAGTCCTTGGACCACTTCTCTTCTCTGTCTACATGGCATCATTAGGTTCTGTCATTCAGAAACATGGCTTTTCATATCACTGCTATGCTGATGACACTCAACTCTACCTCTCATTCCATCCTGATGATCCGATGATAACTGCTCGCATCTCAGCATGTATAACAGACATTTCTTGCTGGATGAAGGACCATCACCTTCAACTCAACCTAGCTAAGACAGAACTGCTTGTAATTTCAGCAAACCCATCACTTCATCACAATTTCACCTTCCAGTTAGCCTCATCAACCATTACTCCTTCAAAAACAGCCAGAAACCTTGGAGTTGTGATTGATGATAAGCTGAATTTCTCAGACCACATTGCTAAAACTGCCCGGTCCAGCAGATTTGCTTTATATAATATTAGGAAGATCAGGCCCTTTCTTTCAGAATATGCAACACAACTCCTTGTTCAAGCTCTTGTTCTGTCCAGACTTGACTATTGCAATGCTCTCTTGGCAGGTCTTCCAGCCAATTCCATCAAACCTCTACAGTTAATCCAAAATGCCGCTGCAAGATTAATCTTTAATGAGCTGAAAAGAACGCATGTCACACCTCTGTTCATCAATTTGCACTGGCTACCAATAGCGGCTCGCATAAAATTCAAGGCATTAATTGTTGCATACAAAACCACCTTTGGCTCTGCACCCCTTTACCTAAATTCAGTACTTCAGACCTATGTGCCCTCTAGAAGCTTGCGTTCTGCAAGTGAATGCCGCATTATTGTGCCTTCCCAAAGAGGCACAAAATCACTTTCTCTGACTTTTTCATTAACTGTTCCCATCTGGTGGAATGACCTGCCCAACTCAATTCGAGCAGCTGAATCCTTAGCCATCTTCAAGAAACGGCTAAAAACCCATCTCTTCCATCTTTATTTGACCCTCTAACTCTAGCATTCTCTTTTCTAATTTTATTTTATCTATCTCCTTTCTTTTTATTAAAAAAAACAAAATAAAACACACACACACACACTCACACACACTTGACCCTCTATCAATTGCATATTTATTCTCTAACTGCTAGCTTTTCTTAAAAAACTAAAACACTAGCTTTCTTTTCTATATTCGATCTACTTGTTTAAAAAAAAAAAAAACCTTGCTACGTGTACTGCGTTAGGCTAACCGAGACTTGTCATATTGCTTGCATGTTGTTGCTCTTTTGTTGGTTTTGATTGCTTCTATTGTCCTCATTTGTAAGTCGCTTTGGATAAAAGCGTCTGCTAAATGACTAAATGTAAATGTAAATGTAATATAGTGAGAATATGAAGTTCATACTCGAGGAAAAATACAAAAAAAATTATTCAAACTATCCATTATACCATATGTTCAAAACAATATAACAGGGAAAATTTTATTATAAAAGAATATCTGTTTTCTAATTATTTTTTTGTAAAAAGTGACCCAAGGTATGTAATAGCATTGTTAGTATTTTCCCTGCGCAACAATAATTAAATATCAGATGACTCAATGAGTGCAATTTACCTTTATTCCTCAAAGTGGCACTATTTGATATGCAATGATGACGTGATGTTTGACAGTGGATGTGGTGAATAACCTAATAGCGATCAAAATACTGATTTTGAAGACAGTGAACATGATAGTTTTGAGAATATGGTTGAGATCGCAAAACGATAGTTTTGAGAATATGTTTGAAATTGCAAATATAAGCCAGAAAATAATCTGCTCCGAGTCTAAAAATAAAAAGCACAAAATATGCTTTATTTTATGCTTTTGTAAGTGTTATTAAAATATTAGGAAAGCTTTAAGCTATTGTAGCAATTAGAGATCCATATCCATTTAGATATATAGGTTCAGGTCGCTAAAGACCCAAATTGGTGAAATATTCATGCATTTAAGGGTTAAAATATTTTTTTTTCCCCAAAAAATTATGTATTGATGGTGGTCAAGTAACCTTAAAGGGATAGTTCACCCAAAAATGAAAATGACCCCATGATTTACTCAGCCTCAAACCATCCTAGGTGTATATGACTTTATTCTTTCAGATGAATATAATCAGATTTATATTAAAAACGTCCTTGCTCATTCAAGCTTTATAATGGCAGTGAATGGGCGTTGAGATTTCAAAGCCCAAAAAAGGGCATTCATCCATCATAAAAAGTTCTTTACACAGCTCCAAGGGGTTAATAAAGGCTTTCTAAAGTGAAGTGATGCATTTGTGTAAGAAAAATATCCATATTTAAACTTTATAAACTGTAATCTCTAGCTTCTCCTAACTGTCGTACATGTGTTCATGAGAGAGTGGCATCCCAGCGGATGACATAGGACGAAGGCATAGCGTAAACTCCGATGAGAATATGCTAGTCTGATCAGAACCAAGTTTTGTTTACAGCAAAGGAAAACCAGTCTCCTCTTGGCTTATATCGAAATTCTACAACATTTTTCTTTACAAATACTTATTTTGTACTTCTAATTCGTAACCAGTGTTTTGTTCTGCTGGAACGCCACTCTCTCGCATACGACAGTTAGCGGAAGCGAGAGATTACGTTTTTTAAAGTTTTAGATTTTAATAATTCACTTCAGAAGGCCTTTATTAACCTTGCAGAGCCATGTGGAGCACTTTTTATGATGGATGGATACACTTTTTTGGTCTTCAAAATCTCGACACCCATTCACTGCCATTATAAAGCTTGGAAGAGCCAGGACATTTTTAATATAACTCTATTTATTTATTTGTCTGAAAGAAGAAAGTCATATACACCTAGGATGGCTTGAGGGTGAGTAAATCATGGGGTAATTTTCATTTTTGGGTGAACTATCCCTTGAAGTTGCTTCAGTCCAGTAAAATGTCATCTTGAAATATTACTAACAATATAAAAAAGAGACACATGAACCATGACCTGAAGGTGGATGTTTTATACAGTTAGGCTATATTAAACGTTTTCTTCACTTACTAAAAATATAAACTATTACTGAGATGACAAGTTTTGATCATGTTGATAATTTAGAGGCCTCAAAAATTTGATAAAGTATACTCTTAAAAATAAAGGTTCTTTATTGGCCTCAGTGGTGCTATGAAGAACCTTGAACATCCATGGAAACTTTCAAATGCAGAAAAGGTTATTTTATAGTCGAAAAAGCTTCTTTAGATTTTCAAAATGTTCCTCAAAATGGTTCTTTTAGGAACTGTCAGCCCGATCTCAAGGCAATTCGTACATATTTTACGAGGTGGCTAATTCGTACAAATTCGTACGACCTCACTCGTACAAATTCATACGATTTTTGCTAAATCGTACGTATTTTACGAGTTGCCAATTCGTATGAATTTGTACGAATGACCTACACCTAACCCCGCCCCTAAACCTACCCGTCACTGGGGTTTAGACAAATCGTACAAAATCGTACGAGCGAGGTCATACAAATTCGTACGAATTAGCCACCTCGTAAAATACGTACGAATTGGTCGTGAGATAGGGTTAGAACTGTTCACTGAAAGGTTCTTTGGGGAACCAAAAATTCTTCTATGACATCACTGCAAAAACACCCTTTTGGAACCTTTATTTTTAAGAGTGTAGGTATCAAAGTGTACACAAAAAATGGACAATTAAATTCCAGCCAAATAAAAAATAAATCAATAAAATATAAAAATAATAAAAACATGAAAAAATTAAAACATGAGGTAACACTTTATTTTAAGGTGTCATAATACAGCATAATTACCTAATTAAGTACTTAGTAGTAGTCATTGTACTTACATGAAACAAAATGTACTTACTATGTAACTAAGTTATGGAACAGCCTGTACTTACAGTTTGTAATTATATAGATGTAATAGGCAGCTACTGTTACACATATGTAACAGACCGAGTCTGATACACAGCTACTTGTACACTTAAGTACAATCTTAATACACTTTATTTTAAGTAGCTTATGTTTGTGTAATATTATGTAATTGTAATGTAACTAGAAATGTATTACATGTATTTTAGCTGTGTACTCGTGGGTTAAATCAAACTAAGGTGCAGCTGGATAAGGTGTACAGTGTAGATACACATGAAGTACACTTAAGCACAATCTTGATACACTTTATTTTAAGTAGTTTATGCTAAGTACATTTTGTTTCATGTAACCATACAGCTACTACTAAGTGCTTAACTAGGTAATTACTCTGTATTAAGGACACCTTAAAATAAAGTGTTACCAAACATAAAGATATATTACTATTAATATTACTATTACTGAACTTTAAGATAACTATTTATTTATACCGATGCCAAAGCAGACCTTTTCAAGCCTATTTTTTTGTACACAGCTTTGTTGGCTATAATGGGAGTCTTCTAGTCGTGTTACTCGCGGGGCAGACAGTGATGTTTGAGTTCTGGGGTGGATCCCTCCGGCCCCTTTGACAGCCTCAAACACAGAGAGGAGCTGGTGACCGACCTAGGCCGCGGGTGTGAAGACTTGGGGGTGTTTTCAGAGCACCACTCCCTCCGCTGAATAGGCCTCCATTTGTTGTGTTGTCCCGCTGAAGGGGAGGGTGTAGAGCGGCGAACAAAAGCTGAACTCAAAACTGGCCCTCTCAACCGCTACACTTTCTGCCTTTTCTTCTCATGTTCTTTTGTGGCTGTGTGCTTCTGACCCAGCTACGCTCCGGCCGGCCGCGGGAATATTTATAAGCGGACAGACAAGGCGAAAGCAGTGTGCTGATAAAGCACTGTTTTTGATAAATGCGTCTGCGTGAGCTCGAGCACATACACAAGAGTATTCATCGAATGCACACACAGCACATTACATTTATTACCAATACAGAAAGTCATATATCACTGGGAGACAAGCACAGGGCCTTGATAAAGTGTAATGCTGCTCATTTGAGACCACACACCCGTTGTGATTTTACTGCCAACATTACATTGGATCCTGTAATGCACTTTACAATAGGCCTCTTTGACCCTTATGCTGCCCTCTATTGTGCGAGCGCCCATTACAGCATCATTTTTGTCTTTTCCAGCCTGTTTCCCCTGTTGCAACCTGGAATGTACAGGACAAAATTAACATTCCCTAGTCCTTTGTGTGTTTGTAAATTGACATGCGCTGGATAGAAACACATACCGGCTGCAGGACACTAAGGAGACACAAACCTTCCCAGATGTAGATGAGTTTGTTTCTTCATCATATTTGGAGAAATGTAGCATTACATCACTTGTTCACCAATGGATCCTCTTCAGTGAATGGGTGCCATCAGAATGAGAGTCCAAACATCTGATAAAAACATCACAATAATCCACAAGTAATCCACACCACTCCAGTCCATCAGTTAACATTTTCTGAAGCCAAAATCTATGTGTTTGTAAGAAACAAATCCATCATTAAGGTATTTTAACCTTAAACCTTCTGACCAAAATATGACTCCATAATCCATTATAATGTGACAAAGTTGTGGTCCTCTTACATCAAAATCCAGATATATGTTTGTTTAAAACTGTTTTGTACTGTTTTTGCTTATAAACAGTGCTTGATCTGTGCAGATTTCTCTACTGTTTCAGATGAGATTACTTTTTCACTGAAAGCAATATTATGGATTGAGAGCTCATATTTTAGCTGGAAGCGATTGTTGGAAGTTAAAACGTTTCTTACAAACACGCAGCTTTTGGTTTCTCAAGACATTAATTAATGGATTGGAGTGGTGTTGATTACTTGTGGATTATTGTGATGTTTTTATCAGCTGTTTGGAATCTCATTCTGACGGCACCCATTCACTGCAGAGGATCCAGTGATGTAATGCTACATTTCTCCAAATCTGATGAAGAAACAAACTCATCTACATCTTGGATGGCCTGAGGGTGAGCAAATTTTCATTTTTTGGTGAACTATTTTCTTATCGAACCATTTCTTCAGTAAAATCTGATTCATAGATCCTCAAATGTGGAAAAATATATTCATTCTAACCTGAAGGTATGTGATTTGCAGATGATTTTAACATATACAGTACATATTAGTGAACCAGTATGTTTCTGATTATCAGTTGTATTCACACATCATTCATTTTTTCATGTGAAATGTAATATTCTTTCCAACATCTGAACCCTGCAAGGTCGGAAAATAATGCCTCTTTCTGTGCTTTTGAAGAAAAACATTGGTTCTGAGAAAAAGGAGTTTGTTTTATCAGGAAGGACAGAGACTGTAGGGAGATGATAACACATCTGTGGCCAGACACACAGACAGGTGAATTTCCACCGCACAAACCAAACCAAAATGTAATTTTTATTTTTATTTTATTTTATTTTATTTTATTTTATTTTATTTTGATTCCCTCTTCTCAGTGTATGTATTTTACATCAACATCAAGGTTATTACTTACATATAAATGTTAAAATACATAGGTAGATAGATATTTTATTACAGAGATAGAAATATATTTTTATTTAAATTCCTCTGTGTAGATTCCTCTTTCTCACTTTATATTTGTTTTAATCAAATCAAATCACCTGATCATGATTAGGTTATTACACTGTTTTTTATTTATTTATCTATCTATCTATCTATCTATCTATCTATCTGTCTATCTGTCTATCTGTCTATCTATCTGTCTGTCTGTCTGTCTGTCTGTCTATTTATTTACTTACAATTTTGTAATTTTTTATGTTATTCCCAGCATACACATCTCTTATGTTGTTTATATTTGATCAGTATTTCAGATGAAATATTTTATTTCTGGGGTCTTTAAGTGTACGTAAGTATGTTCATTTAAAACCCAGGGAATAAAAACTTTGTGTTTGTGTCCACAAAAAACAAGATATGTGAACTGGCATCTTTAACCTTTTGAATTGAAGTTTAAAAGGTTAAAATAAGAATGCAAAATGATGTGGGTCACCGAAACATTAACTATGCAAACACTATGCAAAAGTGAGATAAGAAGAGCAAAGTGAGCAAAGACTTATTCAGCTGCTCTGAATGTTTCTTTCTCTGTGTACTTGTTGTCTGTATGTGTGCAGCACAAGCTGGCCGCTCTCTGATAATGCCACAATGGGGATTTCTCTGTTTGTAGATGTCTTAGAGCGCGAATTCCCACCCTGCTCAGAGTGTCTGCTCTCACTGTGTTCAGGAGCCGCACGTGGGACCCGCCAGCTGTGCTATTCTCTGAGCGACCCGAACCCTGAGCCTGCGCTCGTCCTCCCCAGCAGGGCCTGCACGCCATCAGATAACAGCGCAGAAGCCCTCGGAGCCACTCTGTGCTAACAATACGGCCATCATTTACATGTGAAAACACTGGGCCTTATCTTGAGTTCACTGGAGCTTAAGGACAAGAGGACTCAACTGGCTTGTGTGGGGATGCAGATCTGTAACAGGTAGGTCTCTAATGGTGGATGAAGGCTGCAGCGCAACAGAAAAAAACGCCGGAATGATACAAAAATGCGGGAAAGGAAAAAAACTTTTACAGTTTATATATATGCATAACAACAACATATCATATAACATATCATATAACAACATATATGTTTATATATGTGCAAAACAACATATCATTCATTGATGAAATATCAAATACTACCAAATATTACATCACCAAACTATAGGACAAAACCTAGCCCTGAAGTATTCGCAAAATTCCCATTCTAAAATCCCCAAATTCCCTTGAATTGCATCTCACAAAGCTGCTCACAAAGTGAATAATGGCGATCGCTTTCAGCTAGGGTGAAGTCAGCTAAAATGGGCTATCAGGTAAAATGGGCCAAATAAGGTTGTAGCATCATATCTCTTTAAATTTTTACAGAAAATCACAATAACTGATCTTGCATTGTTGCTTCAATACTTGTTGATATGTAACAATATTTTTTTTTGGTCTGAGTTTTTTAAGGCGGGCAGGGCAGAGTGTTACATTGAAGCTTGTCGGAGAAATTGTAAGGTAATTGAGCCTGACATAGAAAATTTCATTAATCACTAATAAGGGTACTAAAGCAATTATAAGTAAGCTTACCAACAAGCAAAGGTTTATGAACAATGTGTTGACATGCTCTTTCAAATAAAAAAGTTTAATTTATGAAAGAATCTTTGATTTTTGTCAAAAAGGTCATTTTAGGTAGAAATGGCTGGTTAAGCTAAAATGGGCCACAATTTTCAGCTAAAATGGGTTGCATACACACACACACACTTTTAGACAGAAATTGAGGGTGAAAATAGGTTTATAGGCCTAGATATGTATCCATACAAAATCTTAACAGTCTTTTAAAAAACACAAGCATACACACATACATGCACACAAAAGACACTAATGCACAGAAACACACACCTATATAACATGATCAGTTCAATTTTAATTGCATTGTTTAATTAAATATTCATTCAGCTTTCTATTTAATGAAATACATTTATGGTGTTGCTATGGCACACTAAAAACAATAGTGTCCATTTACTGTTAAAAATAAAATGATTTAAGCTGAAATTACCTGTGTTGTTCTCTTTTTATATTGGCCCATTTTAACTGAATGTTGTGCCGTGGCTCAAGAAGGTACCTGCTGATACTCTAACTCTCATAATTTTAAATTTTTTATACTTTTTCACATTTAAAAATATAAATATATTTAAGAGACCCATGCTAATTTATAAGAATATCTTTAGATATCATGCATAGCTTATTTGATGGTATTATAAGTCATTTACCAAAACGTGGCCCATTTTAGCTGACTTCACCCTAGTTGTGTGGATTCTTGCTGCTACCTACTGGGCAACATATGAAAGCACTATAGCTACACTCTCAGAAAGAACGGTACAAAAGCTGTCACTGGGATGGAACCCTTTCAAAAAGTACACATATGTGCCTTATTTACCCCTAAAGGATGCATTTTAGTACCTTAAAGGAACATATTTGTGTCATATTGGTACCTTTTGAAAAGGTTTCTGCCCCTTTTGTACCTTTTTTTTTTTTTTTTTCTGAGTGTGGCTCCGTTTGAAATAAAATGGTGTTCTGCATTCTGTGCAGTACATACTGTATACTGCATACTAGTTTTTTAAAAGAGTATGGTATACAGTTTGCAGTTTGTGATGGTAAACATTTCAAACAGTAGTCGGGTAAGACAGGGTAAGATGACCCACTCACCTTTTTTTCTGTTGATCATAGATGGCACAAAATCTCATCTCAGCACTTTTGATGAATGGCTACGCTATTTTTAATTTTCCTCTGAATATCAGCATTTGAGCGATTTTGTCTTTTGAAACTGATTGAAGTTGTCTGATATTTGTGTGTGTGTGTGTGTGTGTGTGTGTGTATGTGTGTGTGTGTGTGTGTGTGTGTGTGTGTGTGTATAGAGAGAGAGCTGGGTAACTGATTACATGTCATCTGTATTATGTACTCAGATTCCAAAAAAGTACTTGTAATTGGATTATATTACATTTTAAAATACTCGTAATCAAACTACAGTTACTTATTGATTACATGATTACATATTATTTACACAATAACAATAAATAATTCTTAATTTATTGATTCTCCCTAATCTTCTAAAGTAGCCTATCGCTTATACATTATACATAGTCAGGTGACTGTAATTACACAGAAAATTGAGACACCACACAGAATTTGACCACTAGATTTACAAAAATCACTTCAATTCGTTTTATCAACATTTCAACATGGCATCAACTTCTGATGAACACATTAATGTTTATTTGAATTATCACTCAGTAAGTTATGTCCTTGGAAGGCTTTTGTCTCTCTAACACATTAATATGCACACATTTGTGCTATTTGTTATTTTGTGTTATTTCTTAAGTAATGCATTCTCAATTTTTTTTTTTTTTTTTGGTCAGCCAAACTTCTTTCACCTAATATATATTTTTAAGTACCCTTGAGATTTTAAGGTAATAAGTTTATAATTAAGTAGCACATTTGCAGGTTAAGGGTCACATGACATGGAGGTAAACAAATAAAATATTTAATCTTTTTTATTACGTGTTTATTTTGGTTGTAATGTAATGTTTAACGCACTTCATGTTGTTAATAACGAAGAGACGGATTTTTTTTTTTTTTTTTTTTTTTGGTATTTTTATATCAGTATGGTACAAGATTATCCCATTTACATAAATGTGACAAACAGTAGGTCAAAAGTAATCAAAAAGTAGTCTGATTATATTACCTAAAATGTGTAATGTAATGGATTTCGTTACTAACTACAATTTTTGTCGTGTAATTTGGAATCAGTAACAGACTACAATTTGCAAGTAATCTACCCAGCAGTGTATATATATATATATAGGAGTGTTTTTTTTTTTTTTTGTAACGTAAAAAGACCTTTGGGGTAAGATGAGCCACCCAGAATTGGCACCGAAGGCCCAGTCTGGCATGTTGTTACCAGTGTTATTATTTTTTTAAATGTAATAATTATAGTAAAACAGCTTTGATTAAAACCCATAGGCTAACTGGATGAAATTGTTAAATTTGCATTCATATGTTGCTATTATTACATATCTTCAATTAAAACATAGCCAATTAAACATGTAAATGATCATATTCCTGTATATAAGCCATAGAATAAATGTACCTTTCAGATGAATCTCTTTTATTGGGATTCTGCTTTGCCTGTCATTCAGTTAACTAAACTGTCAAGACAATTCTGAATAGAATAGTTGATTTAGTATTTTTACATTAATGACACTTTATAGATTAGTCAAAATATAGTCAAAGGTTGATTGTTAATTGTTTTTAAACAGGGCCATCAATTTTGTACATAATGGCAGATTATACATACAAAAATATTAAACTTCAGAAGCTTTTTTTGTTAGTCAATAAACAGCAAATGGGAAAGTATAATTATTTGATCAGCATTTAATTTTATTTCATGTCATATCTAAGAACAATGTTATATACAATAGGACCTTAAATTCTTCAAAGAGTGAAAATGTGCTTTGGTTTTCATAAACAGGTTGCAAATACTTTAGTATCATCATTTCAGAACAAAGTACTTGACATTTCAAAAGCATTTGAAAACCACATCAAAACCATACACGTACACATACACAAACCTGTACTGCAAATGCAAAGAGCTGCCGAACCTCCTGAAGGCGCATTGTGTCAGTTGTGGAGAATATTGAAACAAAAAAAAAAATAAATAAAAAAAAATAAAAAACAGACAAATAGCTGCAAAAACATCGGATAATGGCGCTTTATGGTTCAAAAAGTTAACTGGGACGTGTCCCTAAAATGTTCCCTGAGGTTTGCAGAGGATGCAAATGAAAGTGTTGTCACAGTTTTGAAGTTCAGTTTCAAGTCCCATTATGTATTAAAAAGTTCCTGAATATTCTAGAATCCTATTGATTTACAGTGTCAAATAATCATCCCAATATAAAACAAAAAGAGAAAAAGCAAGCACTAAGTCATCAAAGAGTGCCTGAAAAGTCAATTCAGCTAATCAAATCTTAGGCTAGTTGATCTATTATTCAAAGTACCTCTTTTGATATTACTAGATCAGGCAAGCAGCTACAAAACAAAAGAATACAACCTCAAAATTAGGTATTGTTTAAAAAGCCCTCCAGCGTGATGAAAACCCATGTACAACATACAAAATACCCAACCAGAGGTAGTTTAAAACAAACATGGTGTAGAGAAATTAAAACACAATAAGAAAACGATTTCATTTCTGAACAAGTAACAGTTTCAGTAATATATCAACTGATAATAATAACATGTCAAGATACCCAAAGATATTTACAGAAGCTTTTGATTTTATGCTTTTGGTCTTGTTTCAACACTTAATGAATGTATGCAATCTGCTAAACCTAACTTTTTTAAATTCATAAGAACAATGCACATGCCACAAGAAAATATGGACAACATGCTGTATAAATTAAGCCATTGGTTGAAGCATTGAAATAAAAAAAGAAAGAAAAAACCCAAAAGAAAAACCCTGAAAAAAAGAAGCAAGACTTAATATAAACCTGAATTGAAAGAAGCATAAATTAGACTTAAATATTTAGCAAGAATATAGATTTGGTTATAGTTTTACAGTATTTCTTAAGCATTTCAACATTCAATATTTCTTTGGAACTGTACATTAAAACACCCTAATTGCTCAAGCAATACTACTCCACTAGCTCAGATAGCAACCCTACAGTGAAGTATTACCTGACCCCCTGAAAAGTGTACATGAACACAGGCAGTGTGCTTTCCTCGGTTCTGGATCAGATGTCAGTTTAAGCTCATTCATTAAACTAGACAGAGTGGCTGTATTACGGAAGACGGTGTGTAGTTTTTCTTCTCTAATATGTGGTCTTAATCTCATACAGGCTAATCAGAGGGTTTGGTTTAATCTGAGGTAGCAAGTTTGTGTATTCAAGTAAACAACCCAGATAGCTTTATTACAGCGGTCTGTTTCTGAAGCATAAACTCTATCATGACTCCTAAATTACATTCGAGAGGTATCGCAAGTCACTGCTGTAAAATAACTGGTATCACCAGGAACATTCGGCTGTTTTATTTCTGAGAAGACGACTAGCTATTTGAGGTAATTTTTGTTTTAATCGATCAAACTACATCGCTAAGTGGATAAATTTGATTTTTTTTTTTAGCTACACACTAACAATAACAAACAATTCATGCACAAGAAGAATAAGAAGGTATGAAGAAAGAGGTATAACAGCAGGTATTGGCTGAAGTTGGCATTTTTATGCTTATCAGGGAATGGCGTCGCCATTCTTCTACGGAGATCTAGATAATTGCTGTGGAAACTGAACTCTAGATTAGCTAAAAAAGTAAACTCTGTAGAGAAACCCTTTTGAACCCTAGATTAAACAACAACAATGGTTTTCTTTTTGAAATAATCTAGTTTTGAAAGAATGCCACAAAGAGAATGCTTTGGATCTTCTCTACAGAAGTTTCCTTTTGAACAAGAGGAATCTTTGGAGAATTTGTGAGGTAAAATGTATCCTAGATTAGGAAATCAGTGAAGTTGGTATGGAGAAGATCTAGAGAATTTTTCATAGAATTCTAATTGAATCTAACAGAATTCTAGATTACCTCAAAACGTAAAGACTTCAGAGATGAATATTTATATTATTCTAGAGGAACTGTGGCCAAACCTGAACCCTAGAATAGGCTACAGAGGTTTCCTTTTGAACTAGAGCAATCTTTGGAGAATTTGTGAGTGAAAATGAATCCTAGATTAGGAAATTAATGAAATCGGTATGGAGAAGATTGAGAGAATTTTTCATAGAATTCTAAATGTGATCCAAATGGAATTCTAGATTATCTCAAAAGGTAAAGTCTTTAGAGAAGATCTAAATGAATCTTTATATTATTCTAGAGGAACTGTGGCCAAACCTGAAGCCTAATATAGACTACAGAGGTTTCCTTTTTCAAGATCTAGGGTTCCATTTTGGAGAGGATTCTTCATAGAATTCTAAATGATCCAATCAGAATCCTACATTGGCTCTAAAGGTAGAGTGTCTGGAAAAGACCTAAATTAATCTTTATAGAATTCTAAAGGATTTGTGGCCAAAATTGACCCCTAGAATAGATTACAGAGGTTTCTGGGGGTTGGCCACAAATCTTTAGAATTCTAATTCTAGCTCAGGGTTCCACAAATCAGGCCCTTCAGGGAGTTTAGGAGTTTAAATCCAAACCTAATCAAACACACCAAAGAAGCTAATCAAGATCTGCAGAGTTACAGGTTGATTAGTGTCTGAGCAAAACTCTGCAGGATATTCAGGGCTGGATCTGAGGAACCCTGCTCTTGCAGAGCTACTATCCTGCAAGGTTTAGCTCCAACCCTAATCAAACACATCTGAACCAGCTAGTCAATGTGATCCAAGTGTGTTGGAGCAAGGTTGGAACTGAAGCCTGCAGGAAGATAGCCCTCCAGGTGCAGGGTTGGCTACCCCTGATCTTGATCAGTGCTTTCCAAACCCGTCCACCACTGCACATTTTGGATGCCCTCCTCATTTACCACACCCTATTCAACTCATCAGCTCATTAGATCAGACTCCAAGATTTTCATTGGTGTAGGGTCCCCAGGAAAGGTTTGAGAAGAGAACTTCAGATCTTCTACTGCTCTAAATCTTCAGAGGCTTCCATGTTGAGCTACAAGAATCTCTGTAAAATTTTCAAGGATTTGTGGGTGAAATTGAACCTTAGATTTGCTCAAAAAGGAAATCGCTGTAGAGAAGATCTAGAGGATTTTTGTAGCATTCTAGAGGAGTTGTGGCCCGAACTGAACCCTAAATTAGCTCAATAAGTAAACTCTATGGAGAAAATCTAGAGGAATCTTCATAGCATTTGTTGCCAGAATTGTACCTTAGATCAGGAGTGTCAAATTCAGTTCCTGGAGGGCCACTGTCCTGAAGAGTTTAACGCCAAACCTTATTAAACACATCTGAACCAACTAATCAAGGTCTTTGGGATTACAAGAAATGTCCAGGCAGGTATTTCGAAGCTACATTCTGCAGGACAGTGGACCTCCATGACCGAACTTTGACACGTGTCCTAGATTATACTACAGAGGTTTCCGTTTTTAACCTAGATGACAAATGAAGATTCCTGGGTGAAACTAAACCCTTCATTAGCTCAAAAAGGAAAGCTTTGTAAAGAAGTTCTAGAGGAATCTTTCTAGTGTTCTGGAGAACTTGCTGGAAAACTGAACACTAGTTAAAAGAAATCAAACCAAAGCACTATGGAGAACTGTGGGTATCTGTATTATCCTAGGCTCTTCGACCTGTTCTAAGATACTGAGGTATGCATCCGCATGTGACTAATGAGGTTTCTTTGTTGCGTAAATTTCCCACCACAGACCTGGCACTCATACGGTTTCTCTCCTGAATGGACACGCATGTGCTCAGTGAGACGGTACTGCCTGGTGAAGCGCATGCCACACTCCTCACACGCAAATGGCTTTAGACCGAGGTGGCTGCGCATGTGGCGGGTCATAGTGCCACGCTGCGTGAACATCTTGCCGCAAATGTTGCAAGGGAAGGGACGCAAGGTGTCGACATCTTTGAGAGACTTCAACGGACTCTGCTCCAGGCTTTCGGGAGCTTCCGGCGAGACTCTGGTGACTCCAGAGTCTCCATCACGTTCCTCTTCCTCCTCATCCTCAACCTTCACATCCACATCTTCATCCAAATGGCTTTCCACATGGGATTTAAGACTCTCGGAGGAAGGAAAACCCTTTTCGCATGGTATACAAACGTAAGGGTTGTCCCCTTCTGCTTCTTTGAGAAAAGTGTCCTTTTGGTAAACAAAATTGGTGCTGCCATTGTTTGGATGTTGGCCATCAATTTCATCGGTTTTCCCTCCAATTCCTTTCTCTTTCTTTACAGACAACTGTAAAGTGAAGGTCTGATTCTGGCTTAGTTGACTTCCAGCCCTGCTAAGAGGAATGTAACCATTGACCTTGGATTTTCTTCGGGATCCCTCCCTTTTTCTTTCCTGAGCTCCGTCCAAAGGAATTATCCACTTCTCTTCCTTTGGAACACATTTCCCATTTATTCCCACTTGCATACTGTTGGAGATGTTTCTGGATAGAAAAACCTCGTCATTAACTGTTGTCTCGGAATTTGAATTTTTCTTCGACAAATCCAATCCCAAGTCTTGCTTTCTTCTCGAAATGCATCTACTTTGAGCATTATGCCGTTTTTTGGGAGGAGTCATACAGGTGTATGTTTCAGTGTCTGATGAGTGGTCTTCATACAGGCGAACTGAAGATTTGGAGCTTCCACGAGCCACGCTATTGAGGGACCCATTTTGGTTGATCTTACTTGAGCACAGGTTTGCGAGGTCATTGAGCTGGAGAAAGTTAGCTGTGGTGAGCAGAGAGCTTAAATCCACACCCTCAATGGTGTCATCTGCCAACTTGCCGGTGTAAATGAAATCCAGAATTTGCTGGAAAACTACCGGATCCACCATGTCAGGGTCCAGGTGGATGAGGTTATCATGAAGGACAAGGGACTTGAAGTAGTGGCTGGTGGCGGCGAGGACACTTTTGTGTGCCCGGAAGAGCGTGTTTTCAACCATGATGATAACATCGCACAGGAAGCCCTTGGAGCGCTGCTGATTGAGCTGGAGAAGCAGTTGACTGGCGTAGTTGGGGAGCTCCATCGCCTACCCTTGATGATTTGCATTGGTGTCACTGTAAGAAAGGATGGCTAGATGTTATTTTGGTGTGACACAAACCCTCAAGGATAATCGCTAAAATCTACATTGTTAAAAAAAACAACAACAAACCAACAACAGGGGATTACCAGTAGTAAAAAATAAATAAATAAATAATGCCAAAGATTTCCTGATAAGGTGCTTAGATTCCTTGCATTTAGAGTGCAAAATCACTTTGCATTGACTATGGTGTCAGCACATTATGTCATAATTATAAAGTGGCAAGCAATATATATTTGTCAATGTTATAAATAAAGTCAACAGAGTGACCACCTGCTTTTTTAGTGCCCTTGGTCCCATTATTATTTTGCAATCAATTTCTCCAAAGGGACTTCTATCTATCTATCTATCTATCTATCTATCTATCTATCTATAACATTTTTTAAGCTTTGATCTGCATCAGTACTCAAACTTTGATTTGAAGCAAAAAAGTATTTGACAGTTTAAAAAGGTACAAGACTGTGTACTTATGGTTCACTAGAAATGTATTGACATTTAGTCACTGATTTTAAGTACAAAAGTTGACTGCAAAGTATTTACATACAGAGCTGGGTAGGTTACTTACAAACTGCAGTCCATTACTGATTACAGATTACATGATGAAACTTAGTAACGTAATCTAGGTTACTCATTTTAGGTCATGTATTCTGACTTTTTAGATTACTTTTAGATTACTTTTTTTTTTTTAATCAAATTTGTTTTAAACACCATATTGATATAAAAAAGTAAAGAGTAAGAAAATATATATAAAAAATTTGATATCATAAAATGCATTAAACATTACATTACACCAGGGTTTCACAAACTGGGCTTAATGTAAGAACTGCAGTGAGTTTGTGAATTTACAAAAAGCTAATAATTAAGTAATGAAAATGTAAAATAAAACTAATTTAAACACTTGAACACTAAAAATATAAATATTTGTTTACTTGCATGTCAATGTGACCATTAACCGACATCAGAGAATTGTAAACACGTGAATGTGTTGTTAAATTGTTTAGAAATATTAACTTCCACAAATCAAAAACTTTTGGGAATCCCTGCATTTTATGAACAAACATTAATAAATATGAAAACAACAATGACATTACATGCCCAAAGTCTTCCAGGTTTGAAATATTTTACTGAAGTTCACTGGATATGATGACGACATAGTGTTTCGCAGCTATACACCACCAGTGTTTAGAAACTTGACTAATTATCTGTTTCATACATTGTCTAATATCTTGAGATTTGCTTTTTTCCCTTTTCTGTAAATTTATTTACACGACATTTGTGAATAGTCAAAGCTAACTTTATATATTCTTAACTGTTTTAATTCATTTGAAACCAGTTTTAAATCATTTGAAAATTTTAATTCTTTGTGATTATTTTAATTCCTTTTATGTAAAGCACTTTGAATTACCACTGTGTATGAAATGCGCTATAAACTTGCCTTGCCTAAATGGTATGACAAAACAGGATTTGTAGAAAGGCAAATTTAAAAGAGAAAAAAGAACTAGGGAGAATCAATAAATAATTAATAATGTACTCCCATTTTGTGAATAATATGTAATGATGTAGGCCTAAAAAATAAAAAAGTAATTGTAATCTGATTGAGAAATTTAAAAATGTAATATACTCCAATTAAAAGTACTTAATTTTTGTAATCTGATTACTCAATCCAGATTATATGTAATCAGTTACTACCCAGCAGCACCTATATATTACCATATGAGTAGTTTAGGAGTGTATAGCAACCGAATCATTGATTACAATGTTTGTAAATGCTATTATTAAAATTTTCTCTACAAATAACGAACAACAAATGTAATTTTTATTTTGCCCCCTACCCAGATAGCACACGTACGTCTGCAAGATGTCTGTTAAAGATCTCTTGATCTGGAAAGCATCTTCTGTCTACAAACATCTGACAGACGTCTTTCAGATGTCAGTTTTACATACATTCTAAATCATAAACATCTTAAAGACATCTAATAGACGTCTATTTGACATCTAAACGGAAACGTCCTATAGACATACTGCAGATGAGCAAACACTCTAAAAAATACGTCTTGCAGATGTAAAATAGACGTCTCCAAGATGTACGAGTGCTGTTTTTAAGTTAACAGACGAAATAAAACATTTCATTAACGATTTCTTTCTCTTACGAAAATTGTAACCATATATTTTGATACTCACTCAAGTTATTGTTAATACAATAAAACAGCTGTAACTCTATATCAGCCAAGTCATCAAAAAAGTTAATGAAATAGATTCCTAACACTAACTACAGTTTATTATGATTTTACAGTATACTGCAGAAGCTCCGGTAATTATTTTAAATGGATATAATGGTCATAATTACAGTACAATAACAATCATCGCCCGTTTTTTAGTTAGTTATAACAATCAAATAACAATGTAGAACAAATAACGACTGAGTTACAGATTAAGACCGAATGCGCATTTGTGTTAATTAATTAGGGCTGGCCTTTGATCGAAATTGCGAAACGACACGCGTTTTAAAAATGTTTTGGTTTCATTTCAAAATGTTATTAAAATAAAACCCAACATATGCTCGTCGAAAACAACACCCGCTCGATAAAACACGGTGGGTTTGAAGTAACGTTAAAATACACCTAACGTATCTTTATAAATGCGGAACTGCGGATACTTATCGTTTATATAACAATAGTATTGTTTTATACTCCCCACCACGCCTGAATCCAACGATACGCGTGTTTGCTAAAACAATAAACAATTTAAAGATCGTTTATAATATAAAAAAACAACAGGAAACGATCCCTTGCCACGCGACCGCGCAAACCGTCGCTGTTCTTATAATAATCACCATCTGCTGCTCGATATAACGCAGTGCCGATGTTTATTTCATATTTCTATGCGACAATAAACACATACAAACATTGTATTTTCAAATACCTTTTAAACAAGGGCAGGGGTCCTCACTTCTCCCGTCGTCATCAAAACGCCATCTTAGGAGCTTGTGACGTAAGCAGTGTGACCCCTGACCCCAGTGGAGATCAGTCTCACCCCTACCTGTCCTGCTGGAGGTATTACCATAGTATTACCTCAGGTTACTCTCTCAGAGTGACACATTAGGCTATAGGTGACCATAAATAATAGAGTACAACATAAAATATATTTTTTGAAACAACCTACATTCTAAAATGAAAAAAAAAAAAATTAAATTGTATAAAAATACATTTATTGAATGCAACTAACTGGTGATTTAACCAATAAAGCATAAATATAACAGCGTAATGAAAGGATGTGTAGAATGGGAGAAGTATTTCATAACTAAAAACATTCACAACACTTAATAGACTTCATAGTGACTGCACGTGTTAATTTTAATCATAATTAATGTATGTGTGTGTCTTTTGTATGATGGTGTGATCTGGAAACGTCCGGTTGAGGAAGAGAGGGTTAGAGAACTGTGGCTTCCTGGATCGCTTCAATCCATCTAGAAGGAAAAATGACATTAAATGGTTAAAATATCAAAAACATGGAGTGTTTTATATACAGTAAATACACTCACCTGTCACAGATCTGGCTGTCACTTGCTCTGAAGATGTAGTACAGAGTGTCTTTGTGATAAAGTTTAAAATGCAGAGAAGATTCTGGTTTCTCTGTTCGGACAGAAAGACCCAGAAGAGGTTGACTTTCCAAAGCGGCTACGTCCTGGATACAGTAAATAAAAGTAGTGTGAAAATGCAATATTTATAATAGTGAATATATGCAATGAGCTGGTTACATATATAAATAATACTGGATAAATACTAAAATATGTGGTTATAAAGCACACTGTAAAAAAAATTCCGTAAAATTTACGGTAAAAAACTGGCAGCTGTGGTTGCCGGAATTCTACCGTAAAATATACGGTAGCAACGTTTTAGGTTTTACGGTTTTAACTTAAATTTACAGTTAAATACCGTAATTTCATTAACTGATATAATGTTAATATACCAACCTATTGAAGTACTGAAATCTGTTTTGTACATTTGTATTACACTGATAACCACCAAATGCAGGTGGTGATGAGAAAGTCACATGATGAAACAAAGCCCATCACAAGCAGATTTTAAATAATAACATATATAGAAAGTGCACAGTGTCATTCACATAAACACTAAACACTATCATGATGAGACTCATTAAACTGAAATATGCAATAAACATTAATTTAACAACATTAGATGTAACATACAACCCTAATTAACATAACTGATAAGAAAAAACTAAGAAGAAACCTAATTATTTCAAAGAAAAAACATCAAATTCAAACAAAATTTGAAATGCAATGCAGGGAATTCTGGGAACGTCAATTTATGTTTTTTTCCCTGTAAATTTTACATTCTTTTTCACTTCCAAAAGCGGTATTTCACCGTAAAATTGTCTGAAATGTCTATTACAGTTTTTCACCGTATATATTAGGGGAACTTACCGTTAACCATTTAACAGGTTTTTACCGTAGCTTTTTCACAGTTTTTTACCGTTAAAATCACGGTCATTTTTTACAGTGCAGAAATATAACCACATCACTTGTACTGCAAAAAAAAAAAAAAAAAATAATAATAATAATAATAAATAGTAATAGAAAACAATTAAATAAAATAAAAAAGCTACATAAAAATGGGTCATTTAATGAAAAATCTAATTTACCTTTATGTTTTGATGAGAACATACAATTATACTATAAAAACATCGAGAAGACCTTCTGTTGAAACCAAACTGAAGAACCGTTCACTCATGTGTTGTGTGTTTGATGACAGAGACCTGAACACATTAACGCCCTCATTTACACATAAATATCTATTTCTGTTCAGAAACTAGACCCACCCAATCACTATCACTGATACTATCACCCCAAAACACCAGAAGCTCCAGCAATAAGAGTAACATTTACCTCCCGCTCATTTCACACTGACCTCAAAGTCTACATAAAATTAAACATGGACTCTATTAATTTAAATTGCTTCATTTAGCTATTCTCACCTCACTGGCAGCATAAGTGTACAGAACTTTGTTCATGATGACAAACCAGAACCGTTTCCACTGTTTTCTGTTGGCTTTCGTCCTCTCCAGGTAGCCGCTCATCGAGCATCCGTCTGTGTTAGCCGAAACCTAAAATTAATAAATGGATTAAGTTTAAATTTGAACATTTAATACTTTTTGAAGAAGTATCTCACGCTCATCAAGGCTGCATTTGTTTGACCAAAAATCCAGTAAAAACAGTAATATTGTGAAATATATATATTTTTTTCATTTTAAAGAACTGTTTTCTATTTTAATATATAGTAAATTGTAATTTATTCCTGTGATCAAAGCTGAATTTTCAGCATCAATACTCCAATCTTCAGTGTCACATGATCCTTCAGAAATCATTCTAATATGCTGATTTGCTGCTTAAGAAACATTTCTGATTATTAATGTTGAAAACAGTCCTGCTTCATATTTTTGTGGAAACGTTCTCAGGATTTAGAATATTTATTTGTAACATTATAATCAGTGTTGGGAAAAGTTACTTTTAAAAGTAATGCATTGTGTTACTTTTGCATTACTTATTCTCATCTGGGCTAAGCTTGCTTGTTTGATTTTAATATAAAAAGTTATATTTTTTGGTGAATATAAAAGCCCTTTCACACCAAGTCAAATACATAAGCCTCAGGCTGAAGGAAATGTAAATTCATGTCTGTACAGTAGAGGCCGCAGCTCAAACTAATTACATGCAGAATAGGATGCAGAAGAAAAAAAAAAAGACACTCTTCAACAATAAAAAAATGGTAATTTTTGCTTGTTAGTATGGTTGAACTGAATCATAGATGGTCTGAGTGGGATTAAATACATAAAGGATATTTGTGTTATTTAACATTTAATTATTGCAGGTTTGAGTCATATTCTGAGTTTGCATTTTGCTGTTTTTATTCATTTTGAAGAATACTGAATCTGTTTTTGTGCAAATGAGATGAGTAAATGCATGTTCACATTTAGTCTAGATCTACGGTAAACATCACGTTCACAGCACAGAATAAATGGGAAAACAAAGTAACTGTTACTTTTTTGAAAAAGTAACTGATATTTTCTTGTAAATGAAAAAGTAATGCATTACTAGTTACTTGAAAAAAGTAATCTGATTACGTAACTCTTGTTACTTGTAATGTGTTACCCCCAACACTGATTATAAATGTTTTATTGTCATTTTTGATCAATTTAATTCTGAATGTTGAATGAAAGTATCAATGTCTTCCTCGAAAACCTACTACAGTGATTGTTTTTGAGTGAGAACTAATCTCTGGAATTGCCAAAGTTTGTTCATATATTATTGTCTATTTTTTCCTCATCCAAATTTTTGGAGGATTTCGTTCTGCCTACTGTCCCGCCTCAGAGAAAACACCCGTCGTTAAACAGGGTCTTCAGATGCTTCAGGAACCACAAAAATGTAATTATACATTGGTCAGAGTGCATTTTTCACAGGCCAAAGATGCTTGTAAAAAGACTTCACGTTTGCATTGATAAAACAAACCCTACTACAAATACTACAATTATAGATTTACATATCACATGTCACATATTACATGTCTTTTAGAGGTGGCTGGAGCGAGAGAAACCTCAGCAGACTGTGAACCTGAAACTGGCTTTATGATATTAGGTTAGACTCAGTCAGCTTTGACTGGCATATGAAAGACAGCTGCAGTTCTTCAGATCATCACCTCTTTAAGGGCTGCTGGTATTTTCTTCTGCTTTCTGAAGGGAAAGGCACCGGGCGACTTGCCAGTAGGTGACAGAGGTGAATTACTGGGTACTTGGTCACCTAATATTAGTAAATACACAAACACACACTCTTATTTAATACAAATCAATACAAATATATAGATAGAGGCTTCAAGCAGACAGTTTCTGTGTGTTTGTGCCATGAACCTGAAGTATTTTGCTGCAAAGCAGAGAAGCAGAGATCACAAACTCGCGCAAGTTGATTCTTCAGATATTTCAGCGGCTGTTTGTTAGTTGAACAGGCCTGACACACAACCTACATGCCAAGAGAAAAGAATGCATGCATAAGCACATGCAAACATCATACAGTGAGCAATTACTGACAGACAGATTGAAAGAAAACTGGTGCATGTGGAGAAAAAAATATTCAGAATATTTCAAAAACATCTGCATGGTTTTTGAAAACTTTTACACAGCTTTTAACAAATGTCAACTATAGTGTCTATCAAGAAAAAGTATTATATGAATATATAAAAATATTAGTATATGTAAGGTAAAAAAGTATTTTGAACTAATATGAATTTAATCATTTTAATACGAATTATTAGTGTGTGTGTGTATATATATATATATATATATATATATATATATATATATATATATATATATATTACATTTTATAATATATATTTTATATTATATAATTATATATTTAACTTTTTTGGGAGTTGCGTCACATACATTTTCAACCAAAACTAACATTCCCATGTCAAATTATCTGACAAACATATAGGTATATGTTTATATATATGTATATGTTTATATATATATGATTAAGACAGTTGATTAAGACATTTATTACTTTTTAGAAGCTTATGGTTTTAAGATTTTAGCAATCAGCTTTTTCAAGATGCATAAAGCTTAAAAAAAAAGAAAATCACAAGTGGGGTTTTACTGATCTATTGTATGTTGTAGAATAAAAAATTAAAATATTTTTGAGCTTGTGTTCGCCACAGACCTTATTTCAGGCATTTAACAGAAAAAAAAAAACCATTTAAAAAAAAAAAAAACCTATTGACTTCAGGATGATAAACCAGAAGTTAAAAAATCCTAACACACTTTTGGGTTTTAGAATTCATTCTTGTGGCACTCTATTACATCTAGATCTGACCTGGCCTGAGGCAGACTGCTGATTACACCTGGTAATATAGGAATACTTCATCCAGAAAAGCTGTCATCATTCACTCACTCACATCACTCTAAAATTTTCACCTTATAAAGAAGTTTGAGTGATTTGATCACACATTGGACATGTTTTACACCGGTTTTCCTCCTTATGATCGGATTACCCATGATGGGTGTTAATATCAGGTGTGAATGGGGTCTTTAAGGTAAATCTTCTCACCTTCCCACAGGCTCTGCAATGGTGGCGTCTCCAGGTGAGGGTGAACTCACAGGTGCAGATCATGCACATAGTGGCCCTCAGGTCCGGGATCCATATTGGGGCTTTGGATCCCAGCTGGGCCCCGCTGTCTGGAACATCTAGGGTTGCCTGAGAAATATTGCCAGTTGATAACAGAATTGTGCACGTGAAGCATTATGATGATGAAGTTTATGATTTAGACTCAGTTACAGGTCATTTCAGTCAGTGGGTTTACCATCTCAGGGTTTCTAACTGAGGTGAAGGTGGTCTCTTTCTTGGTGTAATCATCGATTGCGGTGGAAATGGCCTGAAGCCACTCATCTCGACACGCAGCAGAGCTTTGATGATAAAACCACGAGAGTGTTAACGATCAGAAAAATGCAGATTCAGTTGTATGGATTACAAGTAAGTACATGGATTACAAACTGTATGGATTTCATGTAACCGGGCATGAAATAAATGTCAGGGATGAATAATAAGAATTTAGACACTGAATATTCTTTTTTCACCCTTATGTAATCTGTATAACGTTATTCTGTGGAGGAGAAGATATTTTGATTTTGATATTTTTTTTGTCCGTACAATGATGTTTTGGACATGACTGACTTTAAGTTTCACTGTACAGGAAAAAAATTTTTTTTTTAAATATTCTTCAAAATATGTTTAATGTTTCCCTGAAGACAGTCAGTCACATTGGTCTGGAGCAATATTAGACTCCGAAAATGATGATTTTTGGGTGAACTATCTCTATTAATGAATAAATAGGACAAAAATGAACACCACAAACCACATTTTTAATATTATTAGCATTTTTTTTTGCAAAGATTCTCACCTAGCAGATAAAATAAAAGATCGTTCAACACTCTCAATGTTCAGCTCATTCTGATACCCCTCCTGACTAGGTTTACTGACCTGAGGATAATACAAAATAATAAAAAAATAAGACATTCTGAAATGTATGTAAATATAAAAAATATATATCTATGTAAAAATAGAAAAAAGAATAATAATTAGCAGAATTGCATTTTACTGTGACAATTTCAGAAATAAAAATCTCACCTTCATCTCAGCCAGTGACAGTATGTTGTTCAGTTTGAAATTACCCGTTGCTACTGGCGTGGTATACAGAAGACTATCATTTAACTATTCAAAAAGAAATAAGAAATAGGTTTTTCTAGAGCAAGAAGAATGAAACAAAGAAAATCAACAAACAAAATCAAACAAAAAAAAGTAAAACGTAAAATCAACAGAATCATAATTAACTGAAGTCAACATAAAATCAACAACAACAAAAAAAAACAAAATCAAACAAAACCGACAAAAGACAAATCAACAAACAAAACAAAAAACACAAAATCAAACAAAACCAACAAAAGTCAAATCAACAAACAAAACAAAAAACACAAAATCAAACAAAACCAACAAAAGTCAAATCAACAAACAAAACAAAAAACACAAAATCAAACAAAACCAACAAAAGTCAAATCAACAAACAAAACAAAAAACACAAAATCAAACAAAACCGACAAAAGACAAATCAACAACAACAAAAAAACCCCACAACAAAATCAAACAAAATGAAAAGTCAAATCAACAAACAAAACCAAAAACACAAAATCAAACAAAACCAACAAAAGTCAAATCAACAAACAAAACAAAAAACATAACAAAATCAAACAAAACCAACAAAAGTCAAATCAACAAACAAAACCAACACAAGTCAACAGAAAAAAATAAACATAAAATGGTTGATACACAAAGGTCAACATACAATCAACAAACAAAATAAAAAAGCCAACAAAATGAAATAAAACCAACACAAGTCAATATAAAATCAAAATGATACAACATTGCAAAAATGACAAAAATATTTTCTGCCTGTTTCACTGTTTTTCAGTTAAAATAATAATAGGGCATGAAAAAAAAATCTTTTAACCAATAATATTGTACTCTAACATCCAACTAAATCCTAACATGTAAAATTAAGCCCCGCCCACTGAATAGAGTGAATTATGTCTCATTACAGAAGTTGCATTGTGAATATTGTTTCATGTTGTCTTCATTAAAACCGAATGAGCAGTGTGACGACTGTCACTTACTAAGAAGAACATTCGAGGCTGCATCCCTTTCCTGGAGAGCTTCATCAAGATCCCTTCCTTTAACAAAACCTAAGAAAACATACATGAATATACCACAAGCATTCGCAGTTATAAACAGTACTCTTCCTTCCTAGTGAACGTACTCTTCCTGGTTGGACGATCACATGATTCCCAGTCAGACGGCACTGAACCTCATACAGCTTCTGGCTGTTATCCTGTGTAAAAAACACATTTCATATTCTCCAAGATTTAACAAACAGTATAAGATATTGTAGGTATAGCTCTTTTAGAAACGGAAAAAAAAAAGATTCTGAATTACCTCTTGTCTTACGATTTCATTCGCATGATTAGCCACCTCCTTTACTATCGTCAGGGCAGCTGTAAACATGCATAAAGATATTATTTATATATCATATAATGGAAGATTAAGATTTGTTGTGTGCCTAATATCAAAAGATTTCAAGACCATTTATTTTCACCTTCTGCATCTTTGTAGTCCGGCGATTCTTCATCTAGATTGTTCAAATAACCTAAGGAAAAATAACACAGGTGTATATTTAAAAATATCTTAACTATATAAAATGAACACTTGGAATAATAAACAATTAGAAGTTGTCATTAAACCATTTCACTAGCTGATTTTTACCACATTTTCCACTCACATGCTCTTTTTCTCATCAAACATAACTATGTGTTGTAAGTGCTGATAGTTTTCCATGATAACGGTGCCTTTAATTTCTAACAATTTCATAAAGTTGACTTATGTAATTATGGAGAGCTAGAATAAAATTGAAAACACTTATGTAATCAATGCATTTGCATTATTACATACATTGCTCACATTTTTGCAGCATTAAGCCTGAACTGCTTACACAACATGCAGCTCAGATTTCTGCTTTCTCTGTAAAGCTGATTAGGTGTAAAACTAATGCGTATAACTGACATATCACACAAAAAATGCTCTTTTGAAAACGTGTCGCTCGTGTTCAGATGTTTGGATGTTATTGGTCACTGAAAGTGTGTGCCCCACCCTACCTACCCTAGCAACCGTCCCACAATGTGCTAAAAAACATCCAAGCCACCTTAATGAAAACTTAGCAACCACCCAATACCCTAGAAACTAGGGGTGGACGATATACCAGTAGACACGATTAACCGTTAGAAATTTGTCAACCTGTAGATTTTCAATTGTTGTCTTTATCACAGTTACATGCTCACGTGAACGAAAATGTATTGTTTGCTCGCGTTTTTAGGCATTGTGGTTTTAAAACAAATGATTTAAAGCTGTTGAAATGTAATCAGAAGTGAAAGAGAATTAATTTCGCTATATGCACGCTCTGTCAGCGATGCGCGCGCACATGAAGACAGTGTTCATAGAGTGTTTTTTTTTCTTTCGCTTTATAGTCCTTGAACTGTTAAATACACACACTTGTATGTGTCAGAATGCCCGTGTTTGCAAGTACCCTCATAAACACAGTAATTTAGGTCTTAAGTGAAAGCAAACTGCTGAGAAAAAACACGTGTAACAGTATATTGGATACAGACAACTCTTAAAATGACAGCAGTCTAATATTCCTGTTGTCAAAAGAGAGAAAATCTCTAACTGCTCTTGACTAAATCACTTTTGTATCTTTAATAAGAAGAAATATTTATTTAATGTACACATGAATGTACAGAGAATATGCAGTGTTTCATACATTTGATGCATACTGTATACAATGTATGCAGCATTTCTAATTTATTTGTTCTACTGTAGTTTTGTGTTCCATTACATGTAATTATTGTCTTATTCGTATTTACTCGCTGACTGTATACTTGTCCTCAGTGAGCTTGAGTTTTTTTTTTTTTTTTTTTGGCTAGTATTAGTTTTTTGTGATACTGACACTGGTGACAAGAATTATGAAATTTCTATGATATCAAAATTTTTGATATCATAAAGACCTTATTTAAAGCAAAAATAACTATATTGTCATATATATTGTTACAGTGAAATAAAATTACTCATATTGTGATATAAGATTTTGGTCATATCGCTCATCCCTACTAGAAACTGCACCACAATGAACAAAAACCCATTTAGAACACTTTAGCAACACCTTGGCAACCACCCACAAATACCCTAGCAACTGCAATGTGTTACAAACTACTCAGAACACCTTAGAAACCACATAGCAACACCCTAGCAACCACCCACAATACCCTGGCAACTGAAATGTGTTACAAACTACTCAGAACACCTTAGCAACCGCCTAGCAACACCCTAACAACCACTCACAATACCCTGGCAACTACAACGTGTTAAAAAAAATACTCAGACCACCTTAGCAACTGCATAGCAACACCCTGGCAACCACCCACAATACCCTAGCAACTGCAATGTGTTAAAAACACACAGACCACCTTAGCAACCGCATAGTAACACCCTGGCAACCACCCACAATACCCTAGCAACTGCAGTGTGTTAAAAACTGCTCAGAACACCTCAGCAACCACATAGCAACACCCTAGCAACCACCCACAATACCCTGGCAACTGCAATGTGTTACAAACTACTCAGAACACCTAAGAAACCACATAGCAACACCCTGGCAACCACCCACAATACCCTGGCAACTGCAATGTGTTAAAAAAAACACGTAACACCTTAGAAACCACTTAGCATCACCCTAACAACCACTCACAATACCCTGGCAACTATAACGTGTTAAAAAAAATACTCAGAACACCTTAGCAACTGCATAGCAACACCCTGGCAACCACCTACAATACCCTAGCAACTGCAATGTGTTAAAGAACACACAGACCACCTTAGCAACCACATAGTAACACCCTGGCAACCTCCCACAATATTCTAGCAACTGCAATGTGTTAAAAAACACACAGACCACCTTAGCAACCGCATAGTAACACCCTGGCAACCACCCACAATACCCTAGCAACTGCAATGTGTTAAAAAAACGCAGACCACCTTAGCAACCGCATAGTAACACCCTGGCAACCACCCACAATACCCTAGCAACTGCAATGTGTTAAAAACTGCTCAGAACACCTCAGCAACCACATAGCAACACCCTGGCAACCACCCACAATACCCTGGCAACTGCAATGTGTTAAAAACTGCTCAGAACACCTCAGAAACCACATAGCAACACCCTAGCAACCACCCACAATACCCTGGCAACTGCAATGTGTTAAATACTACTCAGAACACCTCAGCAACCGCATAGCAACACCCTAACAACCACCCACAACACCCAGGCAACTGTAATGTGTTAAAAACTACTCAGAACAGAACACCTCAGCAACCGCATACCAACACCCTAGCAACAACCCACAATACCCTGGCAACTGTAATGTGTTAAAAACTACTCAGAACACCTTACCAACTGCATAGCAACACCCTGGCAACCACCCAAAATACCCTGACAACTGTAATGTTTTATAATACTACTCAGAGCTAGAGGTGTGATGATAAATCGATTCTTGGATCAATTCTGGGATTTTTCGAATGTATCGCGATTCTCTCTGGAATCAAGTCTGAGCTTAGTTTTAACAGCAAATGGCACTCTAGGCTAGTTTTTAACAGCACTCTCAAATGCTCATGAAGAAGACCACCTGTGTGTTCGGCTGAGTAACGTAAGTGGTTAAATGTAGTTGCACCTCAGCTTTTATGCTTTTATGACGCGAGATTAATGTAAACACAGCCCACTGTGAACACTCTTGTAATTCGCTTAAACCTTTTCGAACTTTATGAATGATTATTTTAGGTTTAAGTAGTGTGTGTGTGTGTGTGTGTAACAAACTGGAAGCAAGCAGAGTACGGCTGTTTCTAAAGCACGCAGCACCATCTGCTGTTAAAAACTAAGCTCAGAATCGATTTAAGAGAGAATTGCGATGCATTCGGAAAATCGCAGAATCAATCCATGAAACAATTTATCTCAAAACACCTTAGCAACTACATAGCAACACCTAGCAACTGCAATACATTAAAAACCGCACAGAATACCTTGGCAACTGCAATATATTTAAAAAAAAATACACAGAACACCTTAGCAAACATAGAGCAGCACGCTAGCATTGTGAACACACTCATTTTCTTCATGAACTCATAAGTGGATCCTCACTGGTCAGGAGCAGCTGATACTGTGGAATCCTCTGGATGGGTTTCAGCATGTAATGTTTCACTGCCAGGTTTGCACAGCATGGCTGGCTCTGTATCAGTGAGAGAGAGAGAAAGACAGATGATGGCCAGAGGGGCATTTTCAGGGGAGTTTTTAATGTAAAAAAAAAAAAAGCAAAAAGCAAAAACAAAACAACCCAGTAGACTATTCACATCACTACAAAGACTGTCATTCAGACAAAATACAGCATCTCGGTTACTACTGCATGAAGTGAACTGAGCAAACAGGTCAGAGTGGTTCTGTCACCTCAAACTCTCGGACGGCTTTGGCAAACGCTGGGTTTTTCCGGCAGTGCTCTTCTAGAAGGGCCACATTCTTGTCAAACTCGCGAATATAAGTGGAGTACATTTTCAGATAAGGGCCCTTCTTCACAAATATGTCCGCTACACTGCAATGCTCATTCCTGTTTGAACAAGGAAACTTCTATAAATAGTTTGCATGAAATACTCTCTGGCATCATTTATGTTGTTCCAAACCCGCATGACGTTCTTTCATCCGTGGAACACAAAAAAAGATATTTTGAAGAATGTGCTGGTTGTTCTTTATGAGTAACAGATCTGTTCAATTTGAATCATTCAGACGGAGTCATTTAATTCAGACTCAAAAGATATCAAGATTTACAATAAAATTTCAGTATGTTTTTTACATAAAGCTATGACATTAGGAAAATAGTGCAAGATTCATATAGACTATTTGTATGATATAAGCTTGAAAGCTGCAGTCCCTTTCGTTGTAACTGCATGAAAAGGAGCAAGTAGCACATTCTTTAAAGTTTCTTATTTTGTGTCAGAAGAAAGTCATACAAGTTTGGAATGACGTGGGTGAGTAAACGTTAAAACAATATGCATTTTTAAATATTCACATTATTAAACACTTTATTACATTTCAGTGACTAGTCATATCTAATTTTCTGACACTTTTTGGATAAAATTATGGATCAAATTAACCCCAAATATTATATGGGTCAATGATGTGATGTTTATGTTTGTACCATCTATTAAATTATTTAAAAATGACTTGCAATTCATACATGCATTGAATTAAAAACACTTGTTCAATAAAGACGTGTTATTTTTTTATTTTATTTTTTTTTTACCAAATTATTATTATTTTTTTTTATTTAATTTATTTATTTTTTAGTAGTTCAGGTTGTGAACTGTAATGTAGTGTGACTTTAATCATGATATTTACTATTAGAAATTGTTTTTACATAAACAAAAATACGTTTTACCTTGATAAATTAATTTAAAAATGTGCACACATGTAAAATGTTTTTTTAAATGTTTACACCACACCACACATATTAATAAAATATTTTCTGGAGTATGATATATATGTAATTCTTCTTGAATATTTTCCTGAAATTTCTTGAATATGAGCCAAAATTAGTACAAAGAGTAAATTTCTAAAACTTGACATACACTGCCCTCCAAAAAGTTTGGAAACACCCCTTGCAAAGTGTGGTTTTGGATGATATCAGCATAAATCCTTATCATTTTTTGGTGCAAATACTGTACATTAAAGTAACTTGACATTATCATTGAAGACATTTTGATTACATAATAATGGCAATATATACATGTCAAAGTCAGACATGCCCCTTTGCCAGCTGTGATGCCTGGTTACTGGTTTAAACTTGGCCCAAGTTTTTAAAAAAAAATTTGGGTCACCACACCTTAATAGCTTCAACAATTGATTGCCAATTAAGTTTAGAATACAATGAACCTGTTTTATGAATGAGCTGTAATAGCTGCTGATGGTGGATATTTTGATGAATCGAAAATTTAAGTATTTTCTATGTATAAACTGTTTATGTAATAAAATATGTTTTCGTAGTTTGTGTTGTCCCTTATCAGTGCAAAATTATCACAAATTAAAAAGGATTCATGCCAATATTGTCCAAAACCCCACGTTTCTAGGGGGTTTCCAAACTTTTGGAGGGCAGTGTATTTATTTTAAACTGGATTTTGTATTTCAGTCAGTAGCTGTGTTTTCATTATCCTTCAAACTGCGCAAACTGAAATTGTGAATTGAAAATACGCCCAATGGAAACGTCAATTTCGCAAAAACTCCCATTTATCGCAAAAAAATTTTTACGCTCACATGAGGTGGTCTTTCAGGCAATTCGAAAAAGGAATATTTCGCAAAACTGCAATTGGAAACGTTTTTTTTTTTTTTTCCGCATTTACAGGTAACCTAGCATACGTAAAAATCACATGATCATTCTTTAATTTACTATAACCTCCAACCTTTAACACTTTTATAATTTTATAACCCCTTATTTAACTACACTGCATCACTTAGCAGATATTATTTAGTTGCATAATATTGGTTAATGGAAACGCCATCATGGGGGGGGGGAGCAGTTGTCATGGAATCCCTGATGTCATCCAAGATCTGGCAAACTATCGAACGTGTTTTTGCAGAGATGAGCAATGTAGCCAATCACAGACGTTTCTGTTGATTTCTTTAAGAAATGGCCAATCAGAAATGTTAGAGTTTTCAGAATTCACTTACCACTGAAAGCGCTGGAGTTTTGCACACTCAAGAATCATCTCATAAATGCAGACGCGATGTAAATAAGAGATTCATTGTGTAGTTTAGAGAGCTTCACTGATTATAACAGAACTTTGTGAGATCGCGATGAACTAAGTTAAGAAGAGAGATGCTTTTAGTGATAATAATGGGAGCGCGCTTTCTAGGCTATAATCCATTCAGAATTTGTATGAAACTTTCATTTTTCGGACACATAGGGTAGAGTGGGGGAAAATGCCCCCCTTAAGGACTGTGTAATTTTTTTCTGTGAAACAAAAGTTAAATGTGTTCAGAAAAGTTATCATAGTTTTAGTGACAATGACATCAATTATAAACAAAGTATGAAAAATGTCCAGAGTTTTCATGTTATTAGATTTTTTTTTTTTTAAAAATAATAATTTGTACCAAGGGGGCGTTTTACCCCCCCATGGGGCAAAACGCCCCCATGGGTGGGGTAAAATGCCCCCCCCCAGTCTGACAAAGCAATTTGCTTTAAACATTTACAGCAAAATCAGAGTACAGGCAGATTTAGCTTAAAATTAAAAAGAATATAATCAATAATTATGAATTACAAAATTATAATAGCCTATTTGAAACATTTTTAGCTGATGCTAACTGGCTAGCTAACTAGCTACCTACCTGATGCTAACTTGAGGTAATTTTTAAATATAAAATCCAAATATTTTTATTCAACCATCTAGTTAGAATACATTTAATGGAAAAACAAAGGATTTGATGTTCAGAACAGAGTATCTACAGTAATTGCCCGTTGCACCCGGGGGCATTTTACCCCACTGACTATGTTTAAGAAAAAAAACTATGTCATTCTGAAAATATAATTATATTTTTTATTAAATAACACATGCTCCCTATCTACAGGCCCTACTGTTCTCATATCATATATAACTATGATGTTCTACAAAACAACAAGCTTTAAAACACTGTTTTTCTTACTGCTGAAAATTAGATCGTTTACTGTGAAATCAGTTTTCTCTGCAGTACATCACCAGTGTAAGCTTCATGGTGAAAACTTCTACATCACTCTTGTCAACGTAGTCCACAGTTACAATAAAAATTGATCTTGATTTTATCTTGTGGTTATTTTGGGAAAAACAGTAGGGGGACGTTTTCCCCAACTCTACCCTACAAGCTGCAACGTTTCGGGAATGACATCCGCATATTTATGCTGGATTCATTCTCGAAATATCAGTGATTGAAACAGTGATAACCAAAGCACTG
Source organism: Spinibarbus caldwelli (assembly GCA_039654775.1). NCBI lineage: Eukaryota > Metazoa > Chordata > Actinopteri > Cypriniformes > Cyprinidae > Spinibarbus > Spinibarbus caldwelli. The sequence goes on along the minus strand of CM077265.1, from coordinate 20,452,715 downwards.
GATGGGACAAAAATGACTCGGTGATTTATTCTGGAGCTAAACTTCATCAGACAGCACGCGTCCTGAGCGAGATCTAGTTCACGGACTAAAAGCGTGTGTAGCCTTTATTTAGATCGGGACATATCAACCAGTAATTTCATTGCCAGTAACGGAAAGTTCAGAAATTAATGGTATGCGATTTATGACAGAACAGGCCCACGACTGATCGTTTTTTTTTCCTCACGTCTCACCTTTAGTAACAACTATTCAAAACGGACACATTTCAAGTGACACGGGAAAAAGACACAGAAAACTAAGATTAACATCAGAAAAGCAGCGTGCACATTTCTGGTTAAAAATGAAAGGCCACTTAAAATGGGAAGCATCGCCATTCAAATCAGCATCAAGAGTCAAAGCTCCACAGTTTAGTAAACGCAGACTGCCTCTTTAAATTATTCTTGACTGCTCTGTATTGACTGCTTTGATGCGTAGCAATATGGTATGGCATTGTTTTGATGCATACATCCGAAAAAGATTTCTTTTGCTTTTTTTTCTTGCCCCCCCCACTCAAGAGTCAAATGTCGCCCATGTCGACATTTATAAAATATCACAAACATTTTGTGCAAATCTGTAATGGAAACGCACCTAGTGTTATATATCATTGACTAATAAAGCAAAGATTAGCTATTACATAAGTATCAAACATAATTTTTTCTACAGCTCTACAGTGAAGTTTTCCATGAAATTGTGACCTACAAATGCACTGTAGCTACTGACTTCCCAGCGTTTCAATATAAATAAGGTATGCAGGATTGTTGCTTTCTGATAGCTTGTTGATGTTTTTATTACCAGTGAGCAACCCGTTCCTCCAGTTCTCTCAACAGTTCACAATTGAGCTCGTACAGTTGCGGCAAATAACACAAGATCTGGTTCAAGACTCGTTCGTCGATTACGGGTTTCCCCGCCTGACAGGAGGCCTTCAGTACCGCGTCACGAAAATCCTGCAAGGTAAAAGGAAGCGATACTAAATAATAGAAAATGAAACCATTATTTTAGATGTTAATACAAAGACCTTTTACCATCAGTAACACCAAAAGCTCTGATAAAAGTCTTTGTAACTTAACACAATATCAGTATCAATAATTCAAATTAGCTCAATTAATTGGAGTTTCTCAGACCCAGTTTCCATTTTTTTTTATTATTATTATTATATTACGATAATTTTCCCTCACGCAAGAAGAAATACACTAAATTCATATGGGTTTGGAACGACATGAGGGCGAGTAAATAAGAGTGAACTCAATGCCTAAACTGGTTTTATTTACCCAGGACTATTGTACAGACTTCACACAAACCTGCTGACCTGCTTCAAAATGTTTGGCATTGTTGCTAATTAAAATGGGCTGTTTAATTCTACGGGTCAGAAAGAGGGTGGAAATGACCTTTTTTGGTACAAACTGGCAGTACAGTGTTAGAAAACAGGAAAGGTACTGGTAATTTTCTGCAAGTTATTTAGATAAAACATGAACAACTAATTCCTTCATATTAACACAGTATATTTTGCCCTATTTTTACAGATTTTTCCTAGAGTGTATAAATGTGTATCTATATATTTATAAAGTATATTTGAATTTAATTTTTATATTTTAAAATATAATTTCTTTCTCTGAGGCAGTCTTCAGTGTCACATGATCCTTCAAAAATCATTCTAATATGCTGATTCGTTGCTCAAGAAACATTTCCTCTTATCATCTTAAAAACACTTTTGCTGCTTAATCTTTTTGTAAAAAACATTTTTTCTTCAAGATTCTTTGATGAATAGTAAGTTTATTGTATTTTTTGTAAAAATGTAAGTTTTTACTGTCACTTTTGATCAAGTTAATGTGTATTTCCTGAATAAAATGATTTAATTCTTAATGATTAAAAAAAATAAATAAAACTTCCTCCTACTGATGCCAAACAGTAATGTGTGTTCATATAAATGTAAAACTAAAATAAAACTAGTTTGTCTATACTATAAAAGCTAAAAGCTTGCTACTTTAATGCTACCAAATTGCTATTTGATTTTAAAAATGGCAACAAAAATGCTGAGAAACTAATAGATTCATTGCATTTATGCTACTGCAAGTCAGTCTGATTTCACTAATAATGTATAAGAAGCAGATGAAGCATTAAAAAGCAGATTTAGAAAAGAGCCCATGTGACTGATTTACTCACATTTCATGAAAAGGGTGCAAAAGCAGGGCTTTATATGGGACATTATGTAACGGCTGCTACCTACAATAATGTGACTAAATTAACTGATCTAAATTAGCTCAACAAGTCATGGTGAACACTTACTACATGGAGGAGCTTCAGTACTTTGACAAATCTGGAAATAAAGATAAGAGTACAATGAAGACAAATATAAAAAAAAAAATACAAATTTTAAAATGAAGAATTTATGCGAATAAAACAGACTTGCATTTTCTCAGAAGACGAAATCTCATTTACAATATGCGCAACCTTGGTCTTCTTCGCTTCAGTCTAGACAAAAAATAAAATGTTATCATCGAAAATAACTATTTAGCTCCAATTAAATAAGCAGACTAAAGTATGTAAAGTGTTGTGTTATATAGGAAGTTGTATATACTGTTTTGTAATATTTCTATAAATAAATAACATTTGTTTTTTTTAGGATCAATGAAGTGTTGTATCATATAAAGTGTTAGAAGATTTCATAACATTTCTTAATAATGTGAATAAAGTACCCGTTTTTCTGTATTTACTGTATTATCCTCGTCTTCTGAGCTGCCTTCATCTTCTTCTGAATCCACTTCCTGCACTTCTTCCAACACATTTCTGGAAAGAAATCAAAAGGCCTCTCAGATTTTAAAGGCATGTGAGAGGAACTGAAGAACAGAAAATTTCCCTTCTTCCCGCCATAAAAGCTACAGAACCAGAAGAGTCGATAGTAATGACTCAGAATCTGTAGTATGAATTAAATGTAGGTCAAATGTGAAATCATTCAGCAACACCTCTTCAGAATGCTGCGGCCATTCTTCAGATTCCATGTCGAATGGGTGCGTCACATAAACCAAACAAAACATATTTTTAAGTTTGCATCAACCTTATGTTTTGTTGGTGCTATCAGCCAGCAAGTGTCTAATTATTGCAGTGTAAACAAGAAAAACAGTCCTAAACCGAACTGGACCATCTATCAAATTAGCCCTGGCTAAAGTCCAGTCTTAATGAAATATGTTTATTGTGGATATGCGTTTGAAAATTTAATAAAAACTTGGGTTGGTGTCGGCACCAATAGCCTTGTTGGCAGCACGCTAACATACAGTGCCGTTACGCTACATGCATCCCGAGTTTGAATCCCGACTGAGGGACCTTTCCCGATCCTCTATCTCTCCCACTTTGCTTCCTGTCAGCTTTGATCTGTCCTATCATAATAAAGGCGAAAATGCCAAAAATAAATCTACAAAATTGGGTTATTAGCTGATTTTTTAATTTCTTAGTTTATTTTGTATAATAAAGACTATACAAAATAATGAAAGAATCGTCTCCTTTTTAATTCAAGAGTGTGAATTTGAATCTAATTGGCCACAACGCAGAGGAAGCAGAATTGGAGTTTGAATGACAGGAAGATGAATTTACTAAATATGTTGCTAAAATATTTAGTAAATATGATGATATATGTAAACTAACTACAAATCTCCGTCCCTATGTACAGCCTTAAATGTCAATATTTTTAAAACTTTTTTCAAAAAAATAAAAAATTCTAAACATTCAAAGACTATCTTGGCAAATTTTGCTTTTCTAGACAAATTTGAGAGTTGATTTGTTTAAATTTTGATTCATTTTAATTCTACCTTACATTCAAATTCAAATTGCAATTCTGTATTCTACTTAAATTCAAATTTGGGAATTAAATCAAATCAACCCATCTCATGAACTATTCATGCAAAAATTAAAAGTTATCTACAGTATATTTCATACTGTATATTATAATGTTGTCATGTCTAAATTCAAGCGTCACAATATTAATTTTAACATTGGTAAAAAACCTTTTAGTTTTTATTTTTTAGTTTCTAGTCTGTGTTTTCACAAAATACAAAATTTGGGCTATAAGTTCAAACATGAATATAATTATTGGTTGACCTGCATTGGACAATTTTTTTGGGCATTTTTTGACTTAATATAGGACAGTGTAGAAGCGAAGTGGGAGAGAGATGGGGCCGGGATCAGGAAAGGTCCTCGAGCTAGGATTCGAACTCGGGACACACGCAGCGCAACGGCGCTATATGTCGGCGCACTGTCCGCAAGGCTATCGGTGCAGACATTCAAAAATTTGTATTAATATCCATGCATACTAACCTTTCAAGAAACTGCTGCTCTTTGGCATCTACACAGTGTTCAGGGAAAACATCAGGAAGTTCATAAATACCATCGTCCTCATATTTTGAAGACTGGTATTGGTATTTGTTGGCCTGTGCCTTTGCAGTGCTAAAAGGCGGCAGGTTTTCATATTCTGTGATATCTTCATATGTATGTTCAGATTCACCAGCATCCTCCAAATCTTCATCGACACTCTGCTCAACTCCTAGTACGTTCCCATTCACTGCTCGCCTCAAATTCAGTCCATCTGGGAGTCTACTGTGCTGTGGCATCGGTTTCTGAGAGCAGATTTTGCGCTGGCTTTCCTCCGTTTCCACTGACTGCTCATTCATAACCGAAACGAGATCGACAGCCTGTCCACTCTTGACGGATAACTTAGGCACTTTTTTGCCATGGTCAAGATCCATGATCCTAAGAAAGGACGTCTTCTTGAGGCCATCGGGTTTATGGGTGTCTGCTGACGATAAGGACTTGGATTTTGGCTTGAGAGTCTTCTTTTTTGGCACATCCCTTGTTTGCTTCTTCTCATCTGCAAGAGGGGGATGTTCTTCAATGTGACCATCATTTCTCAGTGGAGATTTGGACACTGGTGTCTTTTTAGGAAGTCTATCTACTGAAAGCTCTGTAGCCCCAGTGTTATCGTGGCTACGGCCATCAGTTCGATGTTTTTGGGTCTTCTTCAGGTGTTTATTGCTTGATACCGAAATCTCAACGACTTCAGGGGTTACATCCAGATTTTGTGCTTTTTTTCCAGTCCCCTGTACACCAACATCCTGGGATTTATTTTGTTGCATCCGAAAGGTCTTCTGGCGTGGGGCAGGTGTTGGAGCACCCTGGCTGGTGCACTGGGTGATTTTCGCACCCCTTGAGGCCTGAGGGTCTTTGTTCTCTCTAGAATGTCTTACAGCATTGATGTTCACCTTAGGACTTTCTCTCCGTAATGGATCTGAATTGTTTACATCAACAGGTAAGACGGTAAACTCTGTTTTGGTAAGGCCTGTTGACTCCTGAAGGACAATGCTGGACTGTTCCTTCTTAGTTTTGCGCTGTATGGCTATTGGTGGCGCTTTCCCAGGTGGCTTAGTAGGGGACGGACAATATTGCACACTACTTACGGCTTGTTGACATTCTAGAGGTTCTGGATCACTATCAACAGATGAATTAAGACTAGAGACAATGTTCTTTTGGTGCTTCCTGGTTGTCTGCATCTCAGAACCACTCTGATGTGCCTTCAGAGGCTCTGTGTTCTGGGATGTTTTCTGAGGTTTTTCAGTTGGATGGAAATGGTTACTATTTGATGAACTGTGTTTGGAGATGCTCTTCGACAAAGTAGGCGTCACTAAATGCTTCCGTTCTTCTGAAGTTCTCAGCGGAGGTTTGGATGGGCTCTTTCTGGGTCCTTCAGTTTTGCTTGCCTTATACTTATCAGGACTTTGTTGACGAACATTTTGGTTGTTTTCCTTCGGTGAGCAATCAGCGCAGTTTCGGTCATTGCATACGCAGATAGGAATGATGTAATCCCACTCTGGCTTGTTGTTTCCACTGTGTGTTTCATTTCTGAAATTGAAAGCACCAACGTTCTTTGTGATGCCAGACTTTTTTTGTAAAACAGCTTGATGGCCAACTTTGGATGTGAGGTGTTTCGGATTGAAAGCGGGAGGGGGAAGTTTGGAGAGGCATGGTTTTGGTGCCACATCAGGCTTAACTTTGCATTTAACAGCTGGTGAGGTACGCTGGTAAACACACAGCTTTGAAGCAGGTGGATGTTCTGTTTGCATCAGTGCTGGGAGAACCTTTGGTTTTGGTGCCAAAGGCGGTTTCTGATCACCAGCTGAGAGGAAAAAAAGAAAAGCACATGGAGAAATAAGAACAAGAAACAAACTCTTTGGTTGAAATATCATAATAAACCATACTGTGTTTAGTTTGACTTCCATAATGTTTGAAGTCCCTCAGACACATTTTGCTGTTTGTGTTATAGTACATTTTAAATATTCTACTATACTCTTAAAAAAAAACGTTTCAAAACAAGGTTTTTGCAGTGATGCCATAGAAGAACCAAGTTTGGTTCCCCAAATAATATTTTATTGAAAAATTCTGAAATTAACCTTTTTTTTTTTTCTTTGTGCGAAGAACATTTTAAAAATTGGAAGAACCTTTTTCCACTAAAACGAACCTTTTGTGGAATGAAAAGGATGCACTCTTATTTTTTAGAGTGTACCAATAATAATAATAATAATAATAATAATAATAATAATAATAATAATAATAATATTTTTCTCTGAATTAAAATCCATTACAAGATTTAACATATGTTGCACTACAAAGAAAGAATATACTTTTCAGCAATATGATTTTTATCCAGGAGAGCAATGATGATTCTTTTAGAGGTCAGTTTGACCCCAGCAAGAAAAAACAACTACATATACAGCAGTGTAAACTACTATAACTACATATACAGCAGCAAGTTTAAAAGTATTGTATTACAATATTGTGTTGCTCCATGAAAAAGTAACTAATTGCATTACTCAGTTACTTTTTATGAAAGTAATGCAAGTTAATTTTTGTCACCTGGCCTGGACTTGCTTATTTCTTTTTTTAATAACAAAAAAACCCGAAAATTCTATTTTTGGAAATTGTAAGGGCACTTTCACACCAAAAGTGAAATTAATAAGCATCAGGCTGAAGGAAGTGCCTCTGCCTCTTCACTTACTCCGAATTTCTCTCAGTACAGGGACAGGAAAGATGTCAATAAATGGACAAAGTCACTTGAGTTACATATTTGAAAAAGTATCGCAGAGATTTCTTCGTAAATTTAAAATGCATTACTTTACTAGTTACTTGGAAAAGTAATCTGATTACATAATTAGCATTACTTGTAATGCCTTACCCCCCAAAACTGCATTTTAAAATTTTTGAAATATTATATCTAAATATTTTTTAAATTGTGAACTCATAAAATTAGGAAAAGTCATTAAGTGTTACATTAAACATTAGGCGTAGGGTCATTAGGGTCTCTCAAAACCCAAAACAGATAAGGACTTGGACGTTTTAAGTTGCTCTTATAAGCATCTTTAAGATGCTGTCATTTTCAGTTTCTATTGATCACTGCATTGCAGGAATGTACTGTACATGGAAAGTCCCCAGCTTCAATGGGAGTACTATTGCATATTTAATTATTTAACTTCATTGAAATAACACTTAAAAATCCATGGTAGACCGAGGCTATAGTTGTCATACTTTTTACTCCAGTGAATATTTCTGGTAGATGCTTTAACTAGGTGTAAAAAAATAAAATAAATAACTTCTAGAGAAAACACATCTGTTACTGAAATATTTTCAGTGTGACAACTAGGTATTTTCTCTTATCTTTGCCCTTCCTTTTAAAAAGAGAGTTTAAACAAACATAAAATAAACAAGTGGTGAGCTTGTGATATTGCAAGATTTATCTTTTAAATGACACAACGTTATTTTAAAATCCCATCAGTTTATTGTATAATTAAAATGCTTGTAGTTTTGACTTAGTGTGTATTATGAGGAAAAAACCCGCTCTCACCTGCTCTCTTCATCGTCCCACAATATTACTCACTTATTCATGACATATATGTGACCACCAGCAAAAACCCGCTGTGCGTTTGTGTTTCCAGGTGCATGTTTTCTAGAAGTTTAACGACGCAATCCAAGGCTATGTTTCAGTCCAGTTTAATGAGGAAAGACTGTGATCAAATTCTTTGAGAGGCTCAGAGAGGGCGGGTTATATCTGTACACACGTGTCTTTGTGTGGAACTAGTAAAGTAACTCAGGTTTCAGTAATCCCTCCATTGTGCGTCTGGCTCTGTTGATCCGAGTTTCTGCGTTCATGGTCAAGTTAAAAGCCTTATTGGGGCATTATATGGAAATAAAACTTCAGCTGTTTCTGTGCTGAATGTATCCATGTCGGTAAAAGGAAATAAATCTGTTTGCCTATATGCATCGATTTAATCTACTCACAAACCTTAAGACGTTTTCAATCACATTCGTCAAGTTAAGCCTTAATGTAGTAGTGTATATGAGTAATATGAATCACAAACTCCTTGTTTTAATTTTGCATAAGCCTAAACCCCGATTAGCAGTGCTCGATTTGTGATCGAATCGATTTTTTTTTTTAATCTGATCCCGGTCTGAAAGATTCAGTGATGTAAATACTTTAATCGGCAACTCATGATTCATCATCTCGCGCATGTTCGATTCGATTAATGAGCCGATCAAGAACCGACGAGGAAAGTGAGCGTTTGAAGCGAGCTACATATTACATACCCCAAATTGTTTAAAGACATGGAGCCAATGGGTCGTTGTTGATAAATAAAGTATACAGTGGCGCTCTCTAGTGATTGAGAAATGCGCTGTCAATTTCATCCAATGTCAAGGGTTTGTCAGCAGTATTTCAGAACATTTATAACCTGTACTGAAATTTGTGTGCTATACATGTTTAAAGTCATAATGGTTGTATAGAAAATATAATAAACAAAATGTGTTCTCTTTGCACCATCCAAAAGTATAAAAATGATAAACCTCAGTGTTTTCATATGTACAGTTTAACAAAGACACCTCCTTAACTGTCTGAAACCCTCTAAATCTGCAGTGAAGATGTATGACCTACTTAATTAGCATGTAATTTAAAAAAAAAAACAAGTAGGATATTATGTAGCATTTACATTAATGTAGCCACGAACAATCAAACCCCAAGCTCTACTCTTCAGCACAAAATATCAGTGTTTTGTCTGCATAAGATTATGTTCAAAACTAACATTACTGTCATATGCTCAAACTATTAACACAAAAATTTCACTTCAGATAGCAGCACTGTCCTTATTTTTAATTGGATGTAAGAGGTGTCGCCATCAAGCAGCAGAAACCAAAAAACCTGAATCTGAACAAGTGGAGGATCCTGATCAAAGCTCAACATCTTTCAAGAGAGAAATGAGATCAAAGAACAGCTCTAAATCAAGCAGCTTTGAACAGTCAAACACAGAAGAAGATATTTTACAATTTTCTCAGTGGTATTTTTTTTCTTTGACCATGCAATGGAAGTCAATGGGCACCAGTACGGTTTGGTTACAAACATTGTAATTTTGAGATATTCATTTTTTATAAAAATAAAATGTTATTTCAAAAAGTTTTCTGAATACATCAGCTGATCAAACAAACAGATTGTTAGTTTATTTTATAATTTTTATAAATAATTTATTTTTAAAATATTTATAAATACATATTTAGAAATTCACAGTTTAACTTTTTGGTACATTGTATTTTAATTATCCAAAGCAAATAGCAAATCCAGTGAGAAACATAAAAAGAAGACAAAAATCCCACTGATGGAAGTAAGATTGGGCAGACACCCCAAAAATGATCTATATTAGCTTAAAGTGTTAATAGATGTGTGTTAGATAGATAGATAGATAGATAGATTTTGTTTGCCATGTGCTCCTTTTTTTCTTGAGGTGCTCTCTGACCCACACCTGCATGATCCCGTTGAAGGAACAGACATCATGATGAAACGTTGAGCAGATTTAATGACTGATTCTTCGAGAAAATCGAAAGACATTTTGTGTCTACCAAAAATAGAGGATGCAGAAAACAGTAACTTTAGTGCAGGGGTGTCCAGACTCGGTTTAGCTCCAACCCCAATTAGACACACCTGAACCAGCTAATCAAGGTCTTAGTAGACATGCTAGAAACTTCCAGACAGGTGTGTTGAGGCAAGTTGGAGTTAAACTCTGCAGGACACCGGCCCTGCAGGACCAAGTTTGGACACCCCTGCTTTAGTGTTTTTAAATAAGTCTAAGTAAAGCTGAGAGACAGAAGGGACTAACCATCTTCAGGGTGAGCTGAGATCTGGGCTGAAGGCTGCTCTGAGCTCTCTGGTTCAGGTGTGAAGTGCTGATCTGAGGGGCTTGATGTTTCTGCCTCCCCAGTTTCAGCTTCATCTGCAGGTGATATTGATTTCCACACCCAGTTTTTTTTTTTTTTTTTTTTTTTTTGCGCGCGGAGGCGGCTCACACACATCGACATTGTCCTGTTGAAGAAACAGACATAATCATGTAATGCTGGGCAGGTTTAAGGAGTGCTTCTTAAATCTAAAGATATACTTTTCTATCATTTTGAAATATAATATTCAGATAGATGACCTAGACAACATAGTAGCTTAGTTGAAGGTGGTGTTTAATTTTTTGAATAAATCTGAAAGTAAGTACAAACGAGAGATGGAAGGGACTTACTGATGCTTTCTGTTGCCTCACTGCTCCCTCCGCTTCTGCCTCTGCTGCTCTGGGATTCTGGGATTCGCTCTCGGTTGTGAGGAACTTTTGCTCACATTTGCTCCCTGCAGGGTCCCAGAATACACAGGCACTACTTTTGAGGTCCTGGAGGGCCTGGGTGATGCTCTGTGGCTCAGGGATCTTCGGTTTTGGTGCCTTTGGAGCAGGCACAGCTTCTCTCTTTAGAGACTCGGTGCGCATGGGTGTGTCTTGTGGAGACGCTGTGGGCACTGTGGACCTAGCAGGCACAGGTGCTCCCAGTTCAGAAGCAGCCTTTAGCAGATGCTGCCTCAGATACTCAGGGATCCTGAGCTTTCCTCTTCGTTGGGAGCCAGTGGTCACAGGTGCTCCCTATTTTGGACCCGGCAGGATTCTGCCTCCACTTCTTTTGCTGTTGTCTCCCCTGCTTAGTGGTCTTGAGTGTTTCTTTTGAGAATGCTGAGTCCCCACACACAGTCTTCTCAGACCCAGCAATCACATCCCTGAGGCTTCTTCTGCCTCCACTTCCTCTGGTGCTCCGTGGTCTTCATTGTTGCATATGAGAAGCCTGAGTGCAGAGACACAGCCTTCTCAGATGCATCACTAAAGACCAGGGATGAGGTGTGGTCCCTCTTCTTGGTATAGGCAGGCACGGGTGCACCCTGTGTCTTCTTCTGCCTCCACGGCTCATTGGTCTTCAGTGCTGCATCTGGGAATTCTGATTCTGGGGACTCAGCCTTATCAGATTCATCACTGAAGGCCAGAGATGCGGGGCATGAAGTTTCTCCTTCCTCCATTGTTCTGCACCACCGCACTGAGGTGAGGTTCCCATACTCCGGCTCTTCAGATAGAGGAGAAGAAACATCCATTATTGCCCACCACCGACCTGCGGCGAGGGCAGCGGTGAGCTCATCTGAGAGTTCAGGAGATGAGGACTGCACTGCACTCTCAGGAAAACTGGTGGGGATGGTTGACATACTCATGCTGATGTTTGATGAGATGGTAAAAGATGATCCAAATAAGTGAGAAATACACAATACTGACTTTCTCTTTCTATCTGTAAACACTGATGGAAACAGAAAGTTAAAACAGTTGAGTTGAGTAAACATAAGAGGCTGGAAGTTGTCTGTTTTAAGATATATATATATATATATATTTTTTTTTTTTTTTTAATAGTGTATGCCCAGTGGGCGTCCATCAGTGGAGTTTTTATTATTTTAACAACTAATGTGCATAACTCAGATGCTTATAATATTAAAATATAAACCTCCTTCTACATGCATATATAATCATCATAAGAGGTAACTATTAAAACTTTTAGTGTCAGCTTTCAGAATTTATGATAATGCAGGAGTGGTGGATGAGTTCCTCACAAAGACAAGATAGTCTGGATTTAGCACTGCAGGATTTGTTTTGCTGATACACTGAAGAATGTTGTGTTGAGGGAGACATTATAATGCATCATTAAATACCAATACTATAGGAGTAATTAACAATTATAAAAAAAAAATTAAATAAAAATCTAATTGCTCAGATCAACCATTGCTTTGATCATTAATTTACATATCTGAAAGTTTCCACAGGGACCTCAACTGTGTAGCCTGTTTATTTATCTCAATGCACAGAGCAGATTTTTCTCCAAGTTATAAAAATATTGATTAAAAATGTAGATGTCATGGAAGCAGACTCAGAACAGATGTTAGTATTTTAAATAAAATACTTTTATTTAAACAGAATGAGTTCAGAGAGCAGAATGGATGAATGGCAGGTGAGTTGAACTTCAAATAAGGTTTGTAAGATGAGCAGAAGAATAACTGAATTGTCTTTGCATAGAGACGAGACCGGACGATGAGTTAGACTGAGGTGTGTGCTTATGTACTGTGGCTAAGTGGCTGTGGTGATTGGGAACAGGTGAAGGTGATTAATATTCAGGTGAGGGTGCTCTTTGTGATGACGTGGTGAGAGCCTGGCCGATCCGTGACAGTAGATGTCCGAAGTGTAAAGAGGATACTCATGATCACTCGCCAAAACTCACCACAAAATGCCTGATTCGGCGTTGTGATTGGTCAGACTGACTGTCAATCAAGCTCAAGGCAGAATTTTAACATATACAGTATGTCTGTTCCAACAGCGGCGCGTCGAATTTCTATTTATATCTAAAATGTATAGAATTTTTTAAAAATGTCTGGATAATTATGTCATGTAATTTGTGCTTTTAATCTGGTTCGGTTTATTTGGGAGTAGCACTCGTTGTTCGTGGGCCCATAATCGTATAATAATTTTATTTTAATGAAATGCAGTACTGTATTTCATTTAAATAATGTTTTCTTTAATATTTGATATTTTGAGGGGATTTCAAGT